>CP073215.1:1200000-1822654 GCA_020342235.1 Saccharomycopsis phalli
AGTGTATGTCCAAGCGCCGCGGCCGATTTCATACAACGCTCCTTACAACGGACCATATAACGGCCCATATAACGGCCCTTACAATTCTCCTTACAATGGTCCGTACGTTGGTCCGTACAATTACTATGGTGAGGGACTCAACAGCCCGTACTATTACCCGCCCCAGCCCCCGCCGGTGATGAATCCGCCAAATGGGAACGCGGGGTTTAAGTATGTAACATTGCAGCAGCGGCATATTGGATAGCACAAATCAGAAATGGAGAGAACGGACAATAACAAACAAAATCGGCATTCCGGATATCTGGAATGGCAAGTGTATATTGCAGGAGATTTTTGGATATACGCAAGTGACATTTTCTTGTCAGTGCATGTGTACATGGCAATAAAGTATGATAATTATATGCAAATATGAATCAATGTAATGGTATTAATCTAACTAGCTGGCTAGTCTGTAAAGGCATTGTAAGGGTATCGGTAAATAACTAGTCTTGATAACCTCTTGATAACCTCTTGATAACCTCTTGATAACCTCTTGATAACCTCTTGATAACCTCTTGATAACCTCTTGGTAAACTAGTCTTGGTAAACAACATACTCAAAACAGTCCATCTGATTAATCTGCCTCACTTTATCCTGCGACAATCCACCCTCTTGGAGCCTCCGCAATAGCTCAGGCTGGTATCCGGAAAACCTCAGTAGAATTCGACCACACACGGTAGGGTCCTCGAGAACCAAAACGTTGCTGGCAAAGCTCCGGCAGAGCACTTGGTTATTCAAAAACAAGCTCTTGTATCGAAGAAAGTTCAAGTAGCTCCCGCAGCATCGGTTCTGGTACGTCGACACAGTGTCCGGGGCTACGAACCTCAAGTCGAAGTACCTGAGAACCAACAGAAACAACTCCATGGAAAATTGCTGCTTGACAAAGTCGTCGGCAGACAAGTCGTAGAAGAAGCAAAACACCTCGACCAAGTCGTTTCCGCTGTGTATCGAATGGTAGTTCATGTTGCTGATGACGTAATTGCCGAAGCTGGCGCGGTCCAATTCGCTGGTGAACATGGCCCCAATGTCTATGCTGGAGTGTCTGAAGTAGGGGGTGCTCGGCTGGTGCTGCAGGAAGCTTGCGTCGATTCTCCGGAGCACTCTGGTGTAGATGAGCTCACGAAGAAGATCAAGGCTTGGCCGGTCGAGCCATATTAGGTTGAATCGCGGGGCAATGTCCTGGGGATAGCAGAGGAGATGGACAAGGCAGTTGTACACATATGCGCCTCGGATGAAGGAGAAGCTCGGGGACGAAAACGGCAAGGTGAGCATGTCATAGATGCTGTTGGGCAAGATGTTGTTGACTACGTGTCGGTCGACTGCGTTGCGTAGGTTCCAATGGCCAAACTTGTCGAGCTTTGACGGCGCAAGAATGAGATTCTCGCCGTCGAGAGAGTCCTTGAGCCGCAAAAGACACTCGATGATGATGTGGTCCAAGCATGTGTCGTAGAAGTTGGACTTGAACTTGGCGATAAGCTCGGCAAGATTGTCTGTGAGTGCACCCAAGTCCGAGTCCGAGGACACCAACAAGGGCAACACCAGGTGGATATTTGCAATCCCCACCACTGTATCTGGGGTGGTCAAGATGTGCTCGGCGTACCAGGCCAATATTTTCTGGATATATTCGATGCTCTCAAATGCCACCGAGGCCTTTTTGACCCTGGCCCAGCCCATGGACAAGCCGCCAAAGCTCTGGATCAAGGACTCGGTGTCGTCGACTTGAGGCAGGCTAAAGTGGTACCTGTTGGCAAAGACATGTGCCTGATCCAGGAGGTTGTTTCTGCAGTATATATGGAGTCCCATGGAGCCATGGCAAGTTTAGACCTGCGCTAGGTAGTGTACCTTGGCACGTGTTACGAGGGTGGTGGGCATGTGTATTATTAAGGGTTGAGAAGATCGTTAAAGTCATTAATATCAAAGCTTGTGGCGAATTCCTTGAAAAGCATAACGTCCTGGTTATACCATTGCTCAAAGTTGTGCTGGATTGGAAACAAGCTCGTCAATTTTACGTTATACATTCTCCGTTGCACGCTAAGCGGGATACAGTCGTCCAACAACAACGTCTGGATTCCGGGAAAGAGCGCCAAGGTGCTTGCAATGAACTCCCTGTAGAAAAAAATTAGATAGTGGATGTAGTTATTGCTGATTTCCTGCAACACCAGAAGAAGCTGCATCTCCATACTCTGGCCAAATAACCGCACCAAACTGGCCATGAATTCCCCAGCAACCCGCTCCTTCATGTTGAAGTACGGGTTGATTGTGGTGGCAAACACCGAGCCGTACTTTGAGTAGTCGTACGTCTCATTTGGCGGATACACCATGTTGGCGAAATGGCGCACAAGAAACTCCGTGAGAAAGTGCCGCTGCTTCTTGATTTGCTGATGAGGCTCGAGTCCCTCTCGGTGGCAGATGAGCATGCCAATGTTTATATACCGGATATAATACTTGAAGAACTGGCGCAAGCCCTGGTCCAGGCCAGAGGTGATTTTCTCTCGCCGGCTGTACTTAAATGTGTCGTTGGCTTCGAGCGCAAGGAAATACTCGCAGAATTCCTGCTCAAAGCGGTTTTCCAGCAAGAGGCCCGTGATGCTGTCTAGCTGGGTTTCGTAGATGTGAGGATCCACTGCAAGCTTGTCCTGGTAGAACTGCAGGAGTCTTGCCAAGACAATGTCCTGGAGCTTGTGGAACACCGAGGCGATGGACAAGAAACTAAGCGAGAACTTCATGTTTCTAATGTGCCATAGCGAGTGGGTCCGGGCTGCAGACTGGATCGACTGCATAAACTCCATGGCAAGGCCATAGAAGCAATCGCTCAGGTCCTTTGTCTCGCAGTTTGACGGCCAGTCTCTACAGAGGACACTAAAGTCTTGTACCGATGTTGCTTGTCTTAGAAAAGTCATGAGCCGGCCCTTGATGTCGAAGCGGATCAAGTGCTTCTGGATGCGTCCCGAGCAGTACTCGAGTCTCTTTAGCTGGGTAAACTTGTCCTGGTTGTCAAGCAAGTAGTCGAGGAGCACCTGCGAATTTACGGGGATGTCCTCGACCCGGGTTTCGTACGAGTCAAATAGCATGGTGATCTCTATGGATTCAACCAGGCTGTACTGGATGACCTTACCAAGGTAGTCGACGTTATCCACCTGGGACCGGCGAAGAAGCAGCAGCACCAAGTCGTCCTCTGCGGTGCTGCACACGCTTAGAAAGCGCAACTCGCGAAAGACAATCGGCAAGCTAGCGGAGTACTTTTCTGTGACGGTGACGTAGTTTTGGATGATGGTGTCGATGGCCCAGCGATGCGTGAAGACGTCGCCGTCCAAAGTGAAGCACTGGCGACACTGCAAGTCGTTGTTGAGCACGGCAAAGTCATAATCTGGCGAGGGCAATTGGGTAGGGCTGGACAAAAAGACCTCGATCAAGGAATCGTCCAAGAACCTTGGGTTTGCGAAATCCTCAATCAAGTCCAACTCCCGGTTGAAGTGAATTACTTCCCGTAGTCTATGGAGCAACGCCAGGTCGCCCGAAGCGTAGTGGAGGAAGTTCTTCAACAGATTAATGTCCAGGAATGACAACAGCACAAGGGCCCTGCAGTGCAACACGAGGTAGCGGATGTAGGAGAAGATGGCAAGATACACTGGTGATTTTTCGTTTCTGTCGGTGTTTTCGATGCGGAGGACAATGTCCTCGCAATAGCGATAAATGTGGGGGCTGTTGAGCAAGGAGCGCAAGCGGGCGAACCACAGACGCTTTGCGTGGAAATTATTGATGACTGCGAGGTTTGCGCTGTTGAAGGAGGAGCTGGGACGCAATTTGGTGGCCTTTTCTAGCAAGTGGTAGCCGTACTCGTCGCCCTCTAGCACATCGGTGATGGCGTGAGAAAGCGGGAGATATGAGTACGGATGAGGAGGGCGACTTTTTTCAAAAGATAAGCGGTTGCAATTCAAGCATATTTTCTTATAGAGGGATTTGATGGCTAGTCTGTGGAAAAGCTTGTTGGTGGCAGCTAGGTTGATAAGCGAGTTCTGGTCCAAGCGCAAAATGATTACCAGTAGAATTTCCAAAGGCAAATCACCTAGAATCATTTGTGTCGGCAATCGATACAATAAGCTGGAAATTCAATAACGAGCAAAAACAAAGGACATAAGAAAAATATTTAGACTTCTGAGACACTGTAGCATCAACTACCAGAAAATCCTTTAAAGTTGTGGGCGTGCGCAAGATTGGCAATTGGCGCGAGACACACGAGAGCAGGGAAAAACACGAAATTGGGCAGGAACAGCGTCTGGCGGGCTGGGTGCCGAAATTCTGGCAAGCAATGAGCAATACAATGGCTTTTAAAAGCAAATTTTTACAAACTATCATCACCATTTGACCATGTGGCCTACTGCATCCACTCGACTCGATGCTGTGCTTGTCTGCACTCATATGCCCAACAGTCACTACCCCTTTGAGCTAGGTAAGCGAACTTCCCAATTGGTAATAGTCTTGCGCTTCTGCCTTGACTTCTTCAAGGGCCCGGTATTCCTTGGGGAGAAAGAGCACCAAGATCAAGCAGTTGACCACCATCAACACCGTCACCACCGTCGAGCCTAGCAACACCACCACAGACGACCACGGAGCCCGCCACGACGTAAATGCAATCATAGCATGGAAGCCCACCAAGACAATTGCACTGAGAATCACATGCGCTAGTCTCCAGCTGGCCTGAAACCTTAATACAGTGTTCCGCTGGTAGTTTTCAATCGTCGAGCAAAGCTCCCGTGCAACCTGGCGGCCGGTGGTTGCGGGCCGCGGCTGGCGGCGGAGCCTGAGCTCACACGAGTAGGCAAAGTGATCTGAGTAGCTGCCAATGCCCCGGATCGGTTCGGTGAACTCCACCCTGGCGTCTGCCGGCTCCAAGCTGTCGCCCGTTATGAGCACGTAGTCTAGCCGGCACGCCTTGCTGGGTGGAAGCTTCTGCCTCCATGAGTTCAAGCGGCTGTCGCAGGTGGTTGCCGCAAGCTCGACCTGCGCCTGGGGGTCGAGCGCCTGCGTCTGTGCTGCCAGCAACACCTTGCCGCCCCGCATCCGCGCCAACTCGACCCACGAGTCGCTGAGCCCGCCGACCCGCGTGAGAATCCGGAACGGCAACGACTCCGGCCGCGAGTTCAAGTCGCCCACAGCAATCACCGCGTGGCCGGCGGCCCGCATGAGCCCCGCAAGCCGCGCAAAGTCCCACGCCTGGCACGCCCGGTGGCACTCGTAGGCGGCGTCGCCGGCGGCGCGGTAGGGCGCGTGCATGTGGCTGTTCAACACTGCGACCTTGCTGCCATGCACCGAGAGCACGGTGACGGCAATGCCCTTGCCGACGTACCAGTCGCCGCGGAAAAACGCCGACGGCCGCCCGTTGATTGGGAACCGGTAGAGAAACGTCGACTCGATGCGGAACTTGGAGAGAAGCACCAACCCGGGGCCGGCAATGATCCCCGAGCTGAACCGCCGGCGGTACGGGAACACCGCAGCCAACGCCTGGTCCATGTACTGCCAATCCTCCCAGACCCACACCTCCTGAAGCGCCACCACGTCGTACGCATCGTCAGCTAGAAGCCGCTCCGTGATTGCCCGTAGCCGCTCCTTGCGAAGACTCGACACGTACTTGAGTCCCCACGTATTGAACGTGAGAAACCGGATTGCCTTGGTATCTGCCATGATACTGTATGTCTGGTGTGTGTATTTTTCATGCACAGGGTGTACCGCACACACGGGTCGCTTCACGGGTCCACAGCTCTCTCCGCTCTCTCCTCTCCACACGCTGCTCTATATTCTCCTTTACCCCACGTTACTCTACGATACCCCATGTTGCTCTACAGTCTACATATACATGACTAGATGTCGGCTGGATATTCATGATAAATACTCATGATAAATACTCATGATAAATACTCATGATAAATACTCATGATAAATACTCATGATAAATACTCATGATAAATACTCATGACTAGATAGTCACACTAGAGGTCTCACTAGAGGTCTCACTAGATAGTCTGGCTAGATGGTATAATAATATTTATCCAAGGCCATAGCTATACTAGCTCCCAGAGATTTATACTTTGCCATCTACAACTAAGCACGGCTATGTAGTCGCCGAAAAAAACCCTGCGGCAGAGATAAACTTTCGACTAGAGCTGGTGTATATGTAAGGTAATGGGCATTGGGGCAATGAACTTTGCCTAGTTCTTTAGAGGTGGCTTGAGCCACCCTCCCTGGGTACTAGCACGGTACTCTCCTAACGTCAGCTAGGGTCGTGATTAAATACCCATGACTAAATATTCATGATTAAATATTCATGATTAAATACACATGACTAAATACATATGACTAAATGCATATGACTAAATACACATGACTAAATACACATGACTAAATAATCATTGTAATAAAAAAGAGCTAAATTTCTTTCTGAAGCTACACTAATCCGTTAGTTTCTCGCATGCTTCTTGGCTATGCACTATTTCCACTTCTTTATGGCAATCATGCTAGTCTTATCCGTTGTGCTACATCTCCTTCAACTAGAGCTTGTAAATATATAAGGTAATCACCTTTAGAGGGCAATGGGCTTTTGCCTAGATTAATGGTGACTTGAGCCACCCCCAGGGTACCACCACGTCAGCCCTCCTAACGTGCTGTAGCAAAAAGCAAACTACTGGTCCAGCACAGACGAGTAGAATTATATAAGATTTTTAAGCTTTGCCTTATCTGAATACGCGGGCTTGAGTAGCATTGGTAATTCCTTCGTGTATCTGTTCTTGGGCTCAAAAGGCCAATAGTGCTGGGAAGGTAAAGTCGTAGAAAGTAGTTGGCTCAGCATCCTCGCATCTGCTGCATGATGGGCTAGCCTCTGCATTGTATAACCTCTTTGTTTTATGTGAAACTAAGCTTTGTCCACTTAGATCCAGCCAGGGCTTTTGAAAGTAGTAATTTTGACTTATTAGTAGTCACTCGAGTTGAGCCTTGGCGTATCGTCGTGTAATGAGTCGGGAGTCGGATCTCATTGGAGTCAATGAGCTCTTGCCATTGCTTGGTTACCTTTTCTGGGTAGCTTTTGGGACAGAGATTTTCCATGGTTTCAGCGGGGCCGTTTGTAGCGTGGCAGTATCCAGTTTAGTCTGATCTTGAATTAGTCGTTCCGCTCTCTGATTGATTCTTGAGGAAACGTCTTTAAATGATCTTTGGCAGGAATTTTTAGCTATTTTACCAACTCGTATTCTGGTTAGATATTCGTGACTATAATAATAATTATTATTTTTGTATTTAGCTATTGTCTCCAGCATTATGGTTGTTTGACATATTTTCACTCAGGAACATCAGGCACCATTGCCGTTGAAAACCCTTTGTCAGCCCTCATTCGGTTGCTTGGGATTAAAAACTTCAATGTGAGCAGTCGTATCATTGGCACTTGTATTAATTGCGTAAGAAGCCTGGTGCCTTGCCATGTATGATGGAGGAGTGAATCCCACATCTTTTGCACTTTGGGTCATCATTGCCAAATATATTGAGCAACGAGTCGTCTGTGAGGCTTTTCCACTGAGTGATTGAGATATTAAACTGAGGATTACCTTGGAACCTGCAAGCGCTCCGTAAGGAGGAGCTTGGTTTTGTCTCGGTGCACTTTGAGCGGCATGGCGCTGATTTTGCGTGCGTTCTTATAGTGGTTTGGAAGTGAGTCGCCATAGAGTGACCATTTCTTGTCACTCTTTGGTTGGTATTTCTGAGGCTATTTTCTTGAGCATCGGGATGCGGAGGATGCGGGGCCGCTATAGTCTTGCATCGGTGGTGGATCGTCTTTGAGTTACTCAGGTAGATGTTCATGTACTCATGACTAGATGGTCAGGCTAGATGGTCAGGCTAGATAGTCAGGCTAGATACACATGATTAGATGAAAATTCGAGGTCCGTCACTAGATACTCACGACTAAATATTCATGACTAAATACCCATAACTATACTCTCAGTCTACTCCAAACTTACAGTGTCTACTTGTAATACCATGGCAAAGTCTTCAAGTCATTGTTAATACACTGCCAATACCATTTCTATTACCATTGCTAATACACTGCCAATGCCATTTCTGGCATTTTCTGGCCTTTGTTCTCCATTCTACTTGGCGTTTTCCAACTTTATCCGCTTGGCATCGCTCTCCTCGCTAACTTCTGCCCGCTTACGTTTCAAGAGCTTGTTGGGATTAATGCAGTAGTACACTTTTTCGTCCACCACCTTTGCCTCCTCAAGACTAGGGCTGTGGGCGGTTTCAATCACTTGGAGACACTCTCGGATTGTGCCAACGAGCTTTTGGTAGTGTGCCTCTGGGTCAACGGCCGCGGTTGTGTCTGTTTCGCTCTCATTGTGCTTTTCTGTACCCAAAGTATCTTTTTTGGCCTCCCCCAAAGTTTCCTGCTTCACCACTCCTAAACTATCCTCCTTCTTCACCTTAATCTCCTCCAAACCATCCTCCTTTTTTATCTTAACCTCCCCCAAGGTTTCCTGCTTCACCTTAACCTCCCCCAAGGTTTCCTTCTTTATCTTAACCTCCCCCTGCTTCTCTCTCCTATACTTACACGCCAAATATGCCATGGTCAACTCCTCGTCAGCCTTCATAAAACACGCCAACGCAATCTGCGGTGGAGTATATAGAAACGCGGCGTCGCTATTCAACGTCAACTCGACGTACTTGCGTGCCCGGCCATAACTCTCCGTGACACGCTCCTTCGACTCAGTCCGCAACACCGCCTGGAAGTCAAAGAAAAACCCGTGCAACGCCCGGTACGGATGGTGGCACAAGAGGGTGAACGACAACGTCTGCACCAACTCAAACTCGAGCTCGAGAATCGACTCTGGCGTGGTCTTGTTGCCGATGCACGACGCCAACGTCTTCGGGTCGATGAAGCAGTTCTCGGACTTGGCAGCGAGAAATAAGCATGTGCGGAGCACCCGTTTCGGGTGGTACTCCATCACCGAGTGGAGGAGGTAGAACCGTTTCAAGAACATCACCGACGTCGCCCGGACCTGCAGCGGAAGCTTCATCACGCTGGTGCACAACTTCACAAGCATGCCCACGTAGTAGCTGATCTCCATCAACTCCTCCTGCTCAGACACGAGCTCCACGAGTCCCCGTGCGTCGGCAAAATTCGACTCGGTCTTGTCGCACGCCAGCTTGAGCCGTCTCAACACAATTGCCCGTGCTGCCTGGTTGACCTGTGCGCGTTTCTGGCGCAACTGCTCGCGGGTGTATGACCAGAGCCTGTATTGGGATGAGTGTCGGTACAAGTCGTCCGACGTCACAGCCTTGCGCTGTGTAGTAGTTTCGATTTGGCTGGATGGCATGATGAAGGTGTTTTTGGTGATTTTCAAGGAGGTGGATTGTCAAGACGGTGTATTGTCCTGCGATTGTCAAGAGGTGTTTTTGTCCTGTGATTGTCAAGAGGTGTTTTTTTCCTGTGATTTTCAAGACGGTCTTTTTGTCCTGCAATTGTCAAGAAGGTCTTTTTGTCCTGCGATTGTCAAGAGGTGTTTTTGTCCTGTGATTTTCAAGACGGTCTTTTTATCCTGCAATTGTCAAGGTCTTTTCGTCCTGCGATTGTCAAGGTATTTCGTCCGGTGGACTGTCAAGAAGGTCTTTTTGTCCTGCGGAGTGGATTGTCAAAATATTTGTCCTGTAGATTGGATTGTAAGATATTGCCCTCCGATGTAAGATATTGCCCTCTGACGTAAGATATTTACTGCGATGTAAGATTTTACTGCGATGTAAGATATTTGTCTGCGGATTTCTGAGTGATGCGTGCGTCCGCGTGCGTCGCGAGATTCCACCCCGGTACTATTCATCATGACAAAGCACCAGCTTCATCAGCCGCACGCCGACCTTGACCGTTGCGGGACGTGTCATGCGAGCAGCTCCGACGACACAGACGGCTCCACATGGGCACAGTGCGATGTCTGCGGCCACTGGTACCACTCCCAATGCGTGGGCCAGTCGCCAGCAGCCTTGGCCAACTTGGCCAGTTTCCACTGCCCACGGTGCACAAAACTCGCGGGGCCGTCGGTGGCACGCCGCCAGTCGTTGCGGAAACGCAGCAGGATCAACTACGCCGCGCTCAACGACGGCGACAACATGTTTGTCAAGGGTCTCCACCCCCACATTGACAGCTTGCTTGCGTACAATTCCCACAGCCCAGGATGCTACTCCGTGGCAGGCGACCAGTTGACCCACGCCTTTGTGCTCTCGTCTGGGTTTGACCGGCCCATTCTCGTGCCCAAGCTCCAGCAGCACGGCCTCGACATGCAGGTGCCAGAATCGCTCACCGTGAGCGACGTGGTGCGCGAAATCGGGGCTGACGAGCCGGTGGAGGTCATGGACGTGCTCACCCAGGAAAATATCCGCAGCTGGACGCTCGGAGACTGGGAAACGTACTACAACTCGCCGCACCGCGACGCGATCCGCAACGTGATCTCGCTCGAGATCTCCGACACCGCCATCGGACGCTCAATCAGACGGCCAAGCGTCGTCGAGCAATTGGACGTCTTGGATAAGGCCTGGCCCGAGGAATTGGCTCGCCGGCGCAAGTCTGTCGCCAAGTACTGTCTCATGAGTGTCAAGGACGCCTACACCGATTTTCACATTGACTTTGCAGGCACCCAGGTGTACTACAAGGTGATTCGCGGGGAAAAGACGTTTCTCCTCCTCCCGCCAACCAAAAACAACTTGGCCGGCTACGTCAGCTGGACGTTGGACAAGCACCAGAGCTCCACGTTCCTACCAGACTACATCCTCCAGCATCTGGCCCGCAAACTTCGTGACGAGGACCGCGGCTTCAAGGTCCAATTGTCCGAGGGCGACTTGTTGCTCATTCCCTCGGGCTGGATCCACGCAGTCCACACTCCACAGGACTCTCTCGTCATTGGAGGAAACTTCTTGACCCTCGTGAGCATGAAGCACCAGCTCGACACACTCCAGATTGAAAAGCGCACAAACGTCAAGGCAAAGTTTTCCTTTCCTGACTTCCAAACGTCCATGTGGTACACGGCCGCCTACTATGCCAACAGCAGTTTGAAGTTGGAGCCCAGCGAACGTGCTGGCCTTGTCCATTTGCAAGGATATCTACAGAGCCTACTAGATTCGGTCAATGGGTGCTGTGGAGACATTCGCAAGACGAAACAAGTCAAGGCAAACATTCCCAAGAAGTATGTGGGCGACCCTGCCGAGCTTTTAAAGAAACTCCAGCAGTTGTAATGTGTAGTGAATGAATTGGTACAGGAATTCAGATAGTTGTTATGTGTAGTGAATGAATTGGTACAGGAATTCAGATAGTTGTAATATGTAGTGAATAATAAATCGTTATAGGCAACACCTACGGTTGTTTATATACCTAACAAATAATAAATACACTTCGGCCAACTCAGGCAGTTTTGTTGACGTATGTAGTAAATAATAAATCCACGTTCAACCAACTCCCATGGTTGTATGGATCTATCTATCAAATAATAAATTCACTTCCAATTCCAGCAGATCTGTTAATCTATATAGTAAATAATAAATTCACTTCCAACTCAGGCAGTTCTGTTAATATATATAGTAAATAATAAATCCACTTCCAACTCCGACAGTTCTGTTAATCTACATCGCAAATAATAAATACACTCCCAACACAGGCAATTCTGTTAATCTATCTACCAAATAATAAATACGCCTTGGCCAATTACCGACTCCACATGTGCTGGGGTGCGTCTAGGAAATACACCTGATCCGGGTAACGGCCACCGTGCGATTCAGCCAATTGCAGCTCGTCCATTGCCCTGGACAGGGCCTCATAATCCACACAACTTAGCGCTAATTTTTTTCGGACCTGCTATTACAATTTTTCTCCTAACAACTTCTTTAGATACTTGATATTTTCAAGATGTTTTCGAGACAAGTTTTAAGATCTGTCACTAGATTGACCACCGTCAACACCGCCAATGTTGCTTTGAAGAGAATCGTATGTAGTTTCTCAATCGCCGGACTTTCACCACAACCAGCATACTAACAAACAGGCTCGTCCAGCTACCATGATTGCTGGTCGTCGTTTCGCTACCGCCAAGGCGCAACCAACTGAGGTCTCTTCCATCTTGGAGGAGAAGATCAGAGGCGTGTCTGAGGAGACCAACTTGAACGAAACCGGAAGAGTTTTGGCTGTTGGGTAAGTAACCCTGATGAAATTTTATACACAACTAACATATTAGTGACGGTATTGCTCGTGTTTTTGGATTGAACAACTGTCAGGCTGAAGAGTTGGTTGAGTTTGCCTCCGGTGTCAAGGGTATGGCTCTTAACTTGGAACCAGGACAGGTGGGTATTGTCTTGTTTGGTTCTGACCGATTGGTCAAGGAAGGCGAGACTGTCAAGAGAACTGGTAAGATTGTTGACGTTCCAGTCGGCCCAGAGATTTTGGGAAGAGTTGTGGATGCCTTGGGTAACCCTATCGACGGTAAGGGACCACTTGGTGCCAAGGAGACCTCGAGAGCTCAATTGAAGGCCCCAGGTATCTTGCCAAGAAGATCTGTGTACGAACCAATGCAAACTGGATTGAAGTCTGTCGATGCCCTTGTGCCAATTGGAAGAGGACAGAGAGAGTTGATCATTGGTGACCGTCAAACCGGTAAGACCGCAGTTGCTTTGGACACCATCTTGAACCAAAAGAGATGGAACAACGGTAACGACGAGACCAAGAAGTTGTACTGTGTCTACGTCGCTGTTGGACAAAAGAGATCCACTGTTGCCCAATTGGTCCAGACCTTGGAGCAACACGATGCGCTTAAATACTCGATCATTGTTGCTGCCACTGCTTCTGAGGCCGCTCCATTGCAATACTTGGCTCCATTTACCGCTTGTGCCATTGGTGAGTGGTTCAGAGACAACGGAAAGCACGCCTTGATCATCTACGATGACTTGTCTAAGCAAGCCGTGGCTTACCGTCAATTGTCTTTGCTTTTGAGACGTCCACCAGGAAGAGAGGCTTACCCAGGTGATGTCTTCTACTTGCACTCCAGATTGTTGGAGAGAGCTGCCAAGATGTCCGATGCTTTGGGAGGAGGTTCTTTGACCGCCTTGCCAGTCATTGAGACCCAGGGTGGTGATGTCTCTGCTTATATCCCAACCAACGTCATTTCCATCACTGACGGTCAAATCTTCTTGGAGGCCGAGTTGTTCTACAGAGGTATTAGACCAGCCATTAACGTCGGTTTGTCCGTGTCCCGTGTTGGTTCTGCCGCTCAGGTCAAGGCTATGAAGCAAGTTGCTGGTTCCATGAAGCTTTTCTTGGCCCAGTACAGAGAAGTCGCTGCTTTTGCCCAATTCGGTTCCGACTTGGACGCCTCCACCAAGCAAACCTTGGCTAGAGGAGAGAGATTGACCCAGTTGTTGAAGCAAAAGCAATACGCCCCATTGGCTGCTGAGGAGCAAGTCCCAGTGATTTACGCCGGTGTTAACGGTTTCTTGGACAACATTCCAGTTGACAAGATCGGTAAGTTCGAGGAGGACTTCTTGGCCCACTTGAAGTCATCTGAGGCTGAGATCTTGAACGCCATTAGAGACCAAGGAAAGTTGACCGACGACTTGTTGGCCAAGTTGAAGACTGCCACTGAAAACTTTGTTGCCACTTTTTAAGTTGCGGAGTGGTACAACTAACATTAAGTAAGAAAATAAAATCATAATGAATATTCTTGTGAGTAGATATATAGCGCAAGTGTAGTAGTGGCTCTGGTGTTTAATGTTATATAGTGCTATTCAATAGTTTGTCTAACGTCAAGGTGTATTTATTTTGTAGTTGTCAAACATTCAAATGTCAAGACGTATTTATTTTTGCATCATTCGTACAAGGGTTGAAGGTATGCTTTAGTGAGATAGCCCTATGCTTAGTATCACTGTTCTACAAACCCATCTGATACATTAGAATGGTCCAGTATGAATGAATATCATCATGTTGTATTCTACTACACCAGTTTATTCTACACACCTCAAATCTCAGGGTGACATAATATTCGCTTGGGCGATTTTCTACTCAAGCAAATGTCTCATTACCATGACTCGTTTGTCCATTGTACGTAATAATATCTCCATTATGCTCCTATGCCACTATACTTATTCTATAAACCCTCACGTTGGTCTCTCCTCTATCGTAGTACAACCGTCTCTCTTGTATCTCAGGCATTACTGCATACCCCAAACCACAACCATTCAACTTTTGCTCAAACAACTTAATGGTCTCTGGTTGACGTATCGTAGCAGCAACTAGCACCACGGTATCTCCATCTCTTGCCAATACCTGCTGTATTGCTGTGATAAATGGCTCCAACGAATCAGGATCATATGTCACGTCTGCAGCTAGTAGCATTTTACAGTGAGGCACCTCGTCAATTCCCCAGAGGAGCTGCTGAAAAGTGACGCCAGAACCAACGCCATTTAAGCGGAAATTGTCCTTGAGTCGCTCCACCACTTCTTTTGTTCCATCAGTCACATACAAATGCCGCAGCGTGAAGTTCTTGGCAATGGTCAAACTCACAAGTCCGGTTCCGGCACCCAACTCCACTACATCAATGCTTCGTCCACCAGTTAGTAGCACAAAATTCTCCAATAAATACTCAGACAAGTACAACGACGCGTTCCATGTCCGGAACCCAGTGCTACCAAATCCATTCACCAACCGGGGCTGCAGCTTGAGCATGATTCCTTGGTCGCATAAATTGTACTGCAACACGTCCAACGATTCAGGTGGCTGTGGCTTCAGCGAGAGAAGCAGAATATACAACTCGTACAATTCGCCAAGGTCAATATCGTCATCTCGTAACCTCTCAAGACGTTCAATCAAACGTCGAAGAAATTCCTTGGTATAAAAGGCATTGTTCACGGCAATTTTCTTCAACGCAATACAAAACTCGCCAACGTTGCTGGAAATTCCCCGCAATGCCTCAGAGTCATCGAATTCAATATCATCTACACTCACCCGCTGATTAAGCTGCACTAGTATCCTCTCCATGTCACCAGTCCATAGCCAATGCTTGAATACTCATTACCCGGATCACGTGATTCCGGTGGATAGATTTTTCGCTGGCCAACATCAGTAATCCACATCATGAGTGGCTCCCGGTTTTTCTCCTCATGCTCGAGGGCTCTCAGTAATCGCAAGTTCGAGTCCCCGTTGCGTTTCGACGTAAAATCCCTGACCACCAACATCCAAAACTTGAGAAGCATTGTGCAAAGCGAGGTCAATTATGCCCTGACCGAAGAAAAAATCGACATACATCCTACCAGTAACGTCAGATTTGAGGACAGACAGATATACGATCCGTTTGACTTCTCGTTTGCCAAGAGAAACTTGCTCAGAGGAAAGTTCCTTAGAGATGTCGCCGCAAACAGACCTTTTGACCGTGACGGGAACAGCAAACAAGATATTTTCAAGAAGCACAACATCAATCCATTAGATTTATACACCGTGAGTTCTGTGCTTCGCTACTACGTCAATGAAACCGGAAGAATATATCACAACAACGCCAATATTGGAGTGTCTAAAAAGAGCCAAAAGAAGTTGGCAAAGGCCATAAAGAGAGCCAGAGTGAACGGACTAATGAGCAATGTCTCGAATGTATCTAGAATACGCGAGGGTTAGGATATATACTTTGCCTGTACATATTACATGATATATCAATTGGTTGTAGCAAAAAAAAAGGAAAATACCATCCAATAATAACTTACTGCAACAGTCTAATCATTAAAAAAGTAAACTCCGATACCGGGAGTCGAACCCGGGTCTGCTCGGTGAAAGCGAACCGTGCTAGCCGTTACACTATATCGGACCTTCGAAAATTTTTTGTATACTTGATAATATAAGCATTACTTTAAAATGTTATGTGGCTATATACTTTAATACATAAAATGGGCCTTAACGTAAAAATTATTGACAAGCGCACTTCATATATTTTAATTGAGTAAAAGGAGGTTACTGAAGTTGTAATGACACGGAATTAAGACCTTGGTATATCAACTATTGGAAATTGGCAACGTGAACTAATGAAAAACTCTACAGCATTTAAAGAACCAATCAGTCGCTAAACTGGACAGCAAAATTTTATATTATTTTATTCATATATTACTGTGGTAGCTAGAACATTGTATTGTAACTACAACTCTGTCATACACTGAGACTTTACTACACCCTAGACAATCATCTTAACAGATATCCGACAAGTGTTGTGTGTTGAGCTCCTATTGTGCAACGTGGAAAGTCTAGAAGAATATTGGACAGTCTAAGAAGAGAATACTAAGAAAGAAAGAAAATTATCTAGACGGATACCAAGTTGTGATAATAGAAAACTGAGGACTTGCATTGAAATGTAAAAATAGATACCTGGCTTACTACAAGCTGCTATGAACCGGAATAATTGCAATCTAATGTGCTGTGATTATGGTATATATTTTACTATTCCCAATTATCCTAGTCAAAACTAACTTTCACTAATAATGCGAAATGACTAAGGTAAACACATGTTCCTTCACGCCTGAATTACTTACGGAATTCAACTTCGTAGGTATGGTCAGTATGTACCATGCGATATGAATAATAATATTTATTATTGTATTAAGCTATGATGCGATAATGAAGATTTAACGGACATTGTATCTGTGACATCACTTCATCCTGCATCTCGTAATATTGATTTATCCTTGTTCTTTGCTCAGCCCATATTTCTTTGTACATATATAGTATGTACGTCAAGATTCCTAGCGTACGTTAGGTGACACATTTTGTCATGGCGACTAACTTCCTATCCATGTAAAGTGCACCACACCAGTGATTAAAATCCATGTAAAATATACTATACCAGTTGTTAAATAACTAAAGTCAACTAAATTATCCTGCCTACGAACATCATACGATTTCTGGTTAAGATTATAAAGCTCGGTTACATTGTAGATCAAAAGAACATTCCGTCAGCAGTACCAAGTAAAGTCTACAGAAAAAAAGCAATTGAAACGGTCACATTTATTTTGGCAAATATATAATCAAATCTGCAAAAAGTATCGCAAAAAAACCAATTTCCTAATAGTACGTCCCAGTACCTATCATTCTGAAGCAGAAACTACAAGCCAGGTTTATATGGACTGAATTTTAGCGCTGGTGATTATGTTTCTAGTCTTAACAGACGCACTGTTAGCATCCTCACCTAATTGACTAGTGCCCTTTTCCTTGTAAGTGCTAACTGCAGGAATGTCGGCCTTGATACGACTAACCAAAGTATCATATGCTCTTGGCTCCAACTTTATAACAGTATGTAGAGGGATTGACATCCATGGACTTTCCTCTTGAGGTACGTTCATGAAATAAGCGTAGATGCATCTCAATACAGCCTGATGAGTGATGATAAGAATATTTTCTTGGCGTTCCAACTCCATGATAACTGGCTCTAAGCGTGTAACAACATCCTTGTAAGATTCACCACCTCTGTATCTATACTGATACTTGTTCTCATCCCGAGCCTTAAAGTCTTCCGGATACTCTCTTTCTATATCCTCATAAGTCAAGCCATCACAAATTCCCGCATCCAATTCGTCCAATGCTTTCCAGGACAATTTTTTGTACGGTAAGTACTGTGCGGTTTGATAGGTACGCTTCAAAGTGCTGATCCAGACGGTGAGTTTTTCGTCTGGGCCCACTAGCTTTTCAATCATGCTAGGTAATTTTTCGGCATATTTCATACCCCGTTCCGATAGGTCTGCATCACCTCCAATCTTGCCCTCCAAATTGTACATCGACTCTCCATGGCGGGATAACCAAATGGTTCTCGGCTTGTAGTGGAGATTCATGAGATAATAGACAATTCTACTCTGCAAGTAAGACTCAATCCGATTGATGATCACGCTTTCATGGATATTGATCAACTTGATAAAGGTCTTATCGTAATCTCTTTGAGTGTCCATGGACTCGTAGGTCTTCTCATACTTGGCAATTCGGTTCAAAAGGTCCTCCTTGGCCATTTTTGGATCTTGTTTCACGTAATCCGGCGAATTGGTGTTCACATCAAGAATGTTGTTGGTAATCAATTCGGGCTTATCAAACCAACTTTCCAAGAAAAGCGGCTTGATATCGTTTTCTTTGCACACTTTGGTTATATAGTCTCTTTGGGCTTTGCTTTGATTACCACCGTCCAACACCCCCACAATTCCATCCTCTTCCTCGAACCAAGCCAAAAGGGCGTTGAGAGCTGCCGACGCCCATTTTTGCAGTGACTCAGCCAGGTCATCCTCCGAGTCTAACTCAGGAACATTGCTCTTTCTTCGATAGTCATCGTAACTAAATGATTTAGCCTTGATGGATAACCACGACAAATAGCGGACAACTTGATGTTAGAAAAAAAAGCCACTCACAATAGCTATACGTACCCTTTTGTGCAATCAATGACTTCCCCCTTGCTGGTAGCCCAATTCTATTAGTTAGTAAAATTGCCCATTTTTCGCCGAAGAACAACACTTACAACACCACACAGATTTTAGAATCTTGAATCTAGATTGTCAGTAACGTCAATTAAACACCTCATTCGGCACTGGGGCCTAGTGATTGCTAGCCGAACTTACGTTATTAGTGTATTTGACCATCACACCAACAAGAAATCTAAATATTCAAACAAGAACAGCTCTTTGGAACTTTTTTAATAATTTCAGCTAGATCAGAAAATCGTAGGCGTAATAATAATAAACTTCAATTTACTGAAGTATATAATCGCTCGAGTCATTTCCCCAGAAAATTCAAAAATCCCGTGTCGGTTAGAAGCCCATGTGGAGACATGTCATCTATTTGGTTAGCTAACGGCATGTTGTGAAAAGGCAGTAAACTAACAAGACAAATCCGACAGCAATACTACGAAGACTAGATCTATTTATCTTTGGATGAAGTAACCATTCAATTAGCGCTATTTAATCACGATCTGACGTTGATCATCCCTATATACACACGTGACCCAGATCAGACCAGTGTGCATCTGTATGGAATTTGGTCGAATCACAAAAATTGTCGGAATCTGGGATGGGGGGTTTATATACTGAGCATCACTAGAATATATTTGAATATAAAATGATTAAGCAGGCAATCAATCACCAACTATGCTTTAGTGAAGGCCACAGAGTCAATTTGTTGTTGGTTTTTACTCTTCCCCCCACGCAGACTTTTCCTTTTCTGTTTGAAATTTGCA
Organism: Saccharomycopsis phalli; assembly: GCA_020342235.1. NCBI lineage: Eukaryota > Fungi > Ascomycota > Saccharomycetes > Ascoideales > Saccharomycopsidaceae > Saccharomycopsis > Saccharomycopsis phalli. The sequence continues at coordinate 1,219,287 of CP073215.1, forward strand.
TGTGCACACATGAGTAGTGAGTTCAAATTGATGACACTAGAAAGAGCCTATACAATATATTAAACTTTTGCAATGACAAAACCATTTAAGAGTCAGGGCGAGTCACTGCATTATTAGTGAGAAATAAGGCCCAAAAACTTATTTGTTTTAGTAAAACAGTGCGAGATGATATAGAAAGTAGTCAGATATCTTAATACAAAGTTTGGATGATTTCCAGAGAAACGAAACAACAATGATCGAATCATAAAAAAAAAAAGCATTGTTACTACCCGACAATAATAGTGTTCACGTTACCTTCTTCAATTTGGTTAGTACGGCCAAAAGAACTTTATGCATTATGTGAGAATTAACTTAGAATTGAGGATCTGCTATCCAAAATGGCAACACCAATAAGGATCTATTTGATGATGCAGGAGTAACCAAATGGTAATTAATTGAGTGTATAGTAATGCTGTACTTGTCAATTCAGGGATCCATACATCGTAATACATTTCCTATATTTGGAATCGATTTACATTAATTACAAGAACCTTAAATAAACACAAGGAATATGTAACTTTATTAAGCGTAGAGAATATGTATCACTATTGAGTTTTAATGATAAATGGATGTAGCCGCAGAAATTGGCCGACATACATTGGACTATTTGGCACGACAGAATGGAGACCAATCGAGATTTTGGTAATCAGATTGCCCCAGCCTAATTTTCTGGGAAAATGTAGCTGTTTCCAAAGTAGTCGTTGTAATCCCAAATGGTGTCTGGGTAAGTTCTGTCGGAATCTCTGCACATGACTCCACCGGTTGGGCCAATGTGTGGACAGTGCACGTCTGGTCGGAAAGGCAACATGACTTGATGCAAGTTTCTACAAAAGATGGAATTCATACCACCTTCGTAGGACGCTCCGATTCTGACCCCGTTCAAGAAAGTAACACAGTCATCATAACTGTCGTACTGCTGGTTGGTTCCGTTACAGTACGCGGTGTGTACCTTGCAGATACTCTTAATAGCCTGGGCTTTCATGAGAGCTGCACCTGTTCCTGGAGCACTTCCCAGAGCGGCTTCCAAAGCAGTCATGGTTTTCTCGTTAGTTTCGGCAAAAGCTCTCTCGAAAGTACGGTACAGAGCATCGTAATTAGAAATAGCGAGTCCACCTGACAGGTTTCTTTCAACTGTGGCCCAGAAGTCGATCTGCACTGGGATGGTCCAGTTATTGAGAGGGAACAAAGTGTGGTTGACAATGACAGACTGGGACACGATGTTACCTTGGGCAATGAACTCGGAAATCACGTACTGAGTAGGAACTCCAACCATGAGAAAGTCCACCTGGAATACATCGGAGAACAATCCAAAGATGTACTCGGTATTCAACTCTCTTCCTTGGTAGTCTCTGGTGACACTAATTCTGCCATGGACATCCTCTGTGAAGTAGGTAGAGTTGATTGAAAGGGCCTCCTTTCTGTTGTTTGGGAACATGAAACTGGTCCAGAAACTGTTCATGAAGTTGTACATCTCACCAGGAGTTGGTGCATTACCATTATTGGCAGGAGCAGGAGTGGCTGGCTGGGTTTCCTCACCATGTTGAGGTCTACGCCGTCCACCAAACCGTCCAAAGAGAGGTTCCGGAGCAGCAAGAACCGATGATGCTAAGAGAATGGAAACAAAAGTGAAGCTGAAGTTAACCATGGTATGATTGGGATACTGAATTGGAAGTACATCTCTCAGACTTTTATACAATGCCACTAGTGCGGAAATTAAAATTAAAATTACAAATCATGCCCAACACCGTACAATCTTGCCTGCAACCATCTCTGATGTTTACCATGTAAAAAGCTGAGTCATGCATATATATGCATATAAAAGCTGGAAAATCACATAACCTGTACAAATCCGCATCTTTCATCCCTGATGAAATTGGCGGAATCTGTGGAAATGCATAGGGATACACCAGTTGGATACTATTGCAAATTCATTGACTCGCCAATACGGCTCACTACATGCTCTAATATCCGCGGCCATTCTTTTTAGTCATGTCTTGCACAGCTACCTCTACATGTATTACATTTTTAAACAACTCATGTCTTAGACAGGGGCAGGCTACCACTGGTTGTTCCGAAAAAACCAAGACACCCCGATTCAGATTTAATGTTTGGTTTAGGAATACCATGTTAAACAACAAGACATTAGCTTCATTGTTTGTCACGCAAGAAATCCCGTGCCTCTTGTTGAGTACCCTCACTTTGTTAATCATCAAAGGCCCAATGCGCCGATAGATTTTCCCCTCTGGTATGTGTGCCCTCCCGAAATGCAGACGTCTTATGCAATTTGCTAACTTGACGGGAATACTCGTCCCGCCCAAGTGAAAAAAACTTTGGATATGCGATTTTACGTAAAACTCAACTACCCTAAACGAGTTGAGACATGTCTTAGAAAAAAATGTGTTAATTAATTCGGTTATGAAATATCGGTGTAGCTGCATTTTTAAACCGCACTTTCCACATTCCATACATGTCGTTGACTCAGTCGAGATCGACAAGGTATCAAAGGCAAATCATTTTCAAAGACATAGGCAAATCATTTTCAAAGACGTGGGCAAATCATTTTCAAAGACACAAGCAAATCATTTTCTAAGATGCAGGCAAATCATTTTCGAAGATGTTTGTCTCCATCTTCGATGCTACGGCATTTCATCTGAAATTAAACCTGTTGAAAACTGTAAACAAAAATGAACTAAGTAAAAACCTATACATCCTGCGATTTTTTATCAAAGCCTAGAACGTACTTTGTCACTGACCACAATACATTCCGTGATTCCCATAATGGAACAACAATGCAAACAAAGAATGTCAAAAAAAGCCAAATGAAACATCCCACTACCACAAAAGTGAAAAACCCCTTTGAGTAAACATACGGTGCTGCAGCTTGTGGCACCGGAATAATTATCGCGATAATAACAGCCAATGCAATCGTTAGCGATACGTACAATTTGAACTGCTTCTGCAACTTATCCAATGGGATAGACTCGATTGACGGAAGATCGTCACTCGACAGCACTTCCAAGTCGTACAGATTCAGCTGGTCCTTCACATCATCCTTTGTAACCTGCTTCTCTTCAGGGTCAACTTCATTCTCCTCGACCTGAGTACGGCTGGCGGCATTTGCCCCATCGTTTAAGATTGTTCGGTTTCTGGTGAGTTCCCAGTCAAAATTATCTGGCTTGATCAAGGAGAACCCAATGGAGAAAAATGCGCCCAAGAATAACGCAGCAGCATTACCAGTAAACGAAACCCACTGGTCTGACAAGTTGTCGACGGTAATCGAGCCTTTGTGTACCTTGCACATGATCAACCAGGCAGTTATAGCAAGGAACATACCCAAGACAGATCCGCTGACGGCACCAGCCTTGTTCAATTTATTCCATGTAAATGTCAACGTCACTGGGAACACACCAGAGGCAGTTGCACAGCCCAAGAAGTTAAACAACCAGCCTAATGTAACTCCACCTGCGTGGAAAGCGCAGGCCAAAGCCCCAGCAAACAAAGCCCAGATGAAAACGGAAACCTGCGAAGCAACCAAAACTTGTTTTGGGGTTGCATTTTTATTGATATACTTCTTGTAGATATCGTAGGACATCAACGTAGAGGATGCAATCAACTCACCAGAGAAAGACGAGGTCACCGACAAGAATACCATGAGCAAAATCATCACAGATCCACCTTTTCCAAGGAAGAAAGATGCAGCAGCAACAGATGCCAACCCAGAGGAGACTTCGCTCGAAGAAAGCGATGGGAAGCCTGGAAACAAAGATCCAACCTGGGCAGCCAATCCCAAGATCAATCCCATTCCAAATGGAATGACGAACCATGCACAAGCACCAGTAAAGTAAGCAGAAGATGTTCTAAGAGGTGTCGAAGCAATGGCTCTCGACCAATATGCCTGGTCCAAGGCCACCAAACCAAAACCAGTAATCACAGAAATGAAGGAAAAGATTCCGCCACTCTTGGATCTAAAGGTTATGTACGACCCATGGTAATTGTCCTCAATAGGCTTCTTAACAGCCAACTCCGTAAGCAATTCCCACATTTTACCAGGGGAGCCAATCTTGTCAGAGCCACCACCGTAAATAAAGAAAGCAAAAATGATGATGAAAACCAACAAGATGAACGTGTGCGACGCGTCGGCAATAAACGTAGCCCGAAGTCCACCAAAGTAGACATAAACGGCACACACAAAAGGAATCAACATCAACGAGGCATACATGCTCATCCCAGTAATGGCACTGGTGACTGCACCTCCACCAAGTAAAATACAGGCACTCACAATGGCGTTACACACGAATCCACACCACAAGAAAGCCAAATGACCAGCAGTACCAAAACGGAAGTACCCCATCTCTGGGAACGTCGTCACCAAGTTGGCATTCGACTTAACCTTGGCAGCAATGATGGAAAACACGGAAACTTGAATAATACCTCCGACACCATACCAGTAGGATCCACTGATACCAATGTTATATGTCTGGGTAGCTGATTGCAACAAAGTCAACGACCAGGTCCAACTGGATACAATTGACACAACCATGAGACCATATGGAATATTTCTACTAGCGGCAGTGAATTCATCTGCGTGGGAAGTCTTGTGCTTGGAGAGTTTGTTTTGCAAAATTGTGACAACATTAATCACCAAGGCAAAAAAGATCCCAAGACCTAAAATCACACCGTATCCTACTCCTTGACCGAGAACTGGTTCCATATTAAAGAAAGAGTAGTGTAATAATGTCTACAACTGGTGGATATAAGTATATTTAGTTCTGTATTTAGCTATATATTGTCTCCGGAAACACGGTGATTCGACAGATATATTTTCACTCAGGAACATCCTGAGGCAGCATTCTATTGAAGAAAACCCTTTATAACCCTAAACGGTTATATGGGCTGAAAAACTTCAATGGGAGCAGTGTTGTTAGTGGTTTAACGTGACTGGCTATTGGTTATGCGAGAAGCCTGGCCATCCTTCGGCTAAATGCCGGCGCTATCCGGCCGCTGAATCTCGTGACGATGGGCGCACGACTCGTCGGGGTCGTTCATTGCTCGTTTGCGAGACTTCCTTGTATTGCCCTTCTGAGGCGTAGTGTGCTCTTTCTGGAGACTTTCTTGAGTATTGGGGCGGTTTGGTGGGGCTCGAACCCGGTAACTACCTCATGATGCGCCCTCCATAAGGCATGAGGTGTTTTCCATTCGGCCAAACCTCCTGCCCCAACTGGTGGATATGCTTGTTCTATTATACTACCGATAGCATGTTGGGAATTCTAGGTAAAATTTTTTCTCAGCCACAGTTTTCAGATCTAATCTAGGTACAGCTGGACAAAGCTCGACTAGACTACAAGTATCCTGAATATACACTATTCCACGTGGACTAACCTGATAGTTTACTGGCTGATGATTGGAGTGATTCCTGTCAACACATGCAAGATCAAGTTGAATAACGTCACCATCATCCTGTTATCTCACGTGCGATAAGCGATTTCTGTCGAAAATGGCGTATGAGGCAGTCGTTTGCAACTACTGGTACTGCCAGGCTGGAATTATTCTGTATTATTTTCCTAAATAGTATTCACTGTGCCTACTTTGCTAGTCACTTTGAAAATCACTCCGAGCTGGATGATCATTAGCTAATTCCGTGCTCCTTTCTCCAAGTCTGTGGGTGATTCCACCTAGCAGAAATATATACAATGACTGTGGCGATATCATAGTGTGATCCACTACGCACTTTTATTACCAATTTAAGAACTCCGAAACATTTAAATTATTTATAAGTAGCCAAGAACTCGGTAAAAAAGAGCCGCTTCACTTGGTGTATCCATCAATTCGAATGCTTTTCAATATTTTAATTTTCTAGTCCCTAGTCTTAGTCTCGGCAACAATTGACACAATACCGATGATCTCCAACTAAGAATCCCCCTGAACCCAATTAGCAATGACGCTAAACTTCCAGCACAAAATTCAACTAACAAAATTGGTTGCCATTTATTGCAGCTTTCTTTTAGCAATAATGATAACAGAGACCTTTTTTACGCACCAGGCGTAAAATATAGACTACTAGAAATTATTACGTGGCAGACAAATTAACTTTTATCACTTTCAAAACTGGTACCAGTCATTAAATCAAATAAACTCATGCTCTTGTGAAATACTGTTTATACCAGCCCATGATCCACCATACTACTGTCTCTCGCTCCTATATAACCATACAATTCTTCACCAATTACTTTGCGCAGACTTTGCTTGAACAATAGCCATCTCATTGTCTCTCAAATAATGTTTAAGTTCGCCATTAATGTTTAAGCTCGTCATTAATGTTTAAGCTCACCATTAATGCTGCTAGAAACATTGGACACATCCTGTACCTCGTCTAATTAACTACCAATTGAGGACACATCTTGCCCTTTCTGACCGGAACAGGTGTAAACCTCTCCATGGTCTGCTATTGTCAGAATTAAACTGTATTCTCTAGTCCCTGTGTGTCGGTTAAAAAGGAAGACCCAGTTAAACTGGCCTTAGATAACAGATATACTAACATCGTTTGATATTGCAGAGCCAATGATAGAGATATTGACTTTTGTAGTGCCCAGTGAAGAAAGTGATTTCTCCTATACATCCACGGCCTGACTAGTAGTTCTCATATCAACAGAAGACTTTAATTTTTATAATACATTCATTTTTTTTAGTGTGTTTACTAGTTTTCTATTCGTTAACGTCAAAAGAATCTGAAATACTGTTTAAGCGAGAGGCGCTGCTTTGCACACATTGCTTGAGGGGCCGCATAAAGAAGAACTGTTTAAAGAAGAATTTCTCAAAGTAGACTCAAAGAAGTACTGTTTAAAGTAGAATCACTTAAGGAAGGACAGCTAAAAGTAGAATCACTTAAGGAATGACTGCTCAAAGTATAATCACTCAGAGTAGAATTACCCAGAGAGGAATCACTTAAGGAAGGACTGCTCAAAGTAGAATCACTTACAGTAGAATCACTCAGGGAAGATTCACTCAGAGAAGGGCTGATCAAAGCAGAGCCACTCAGAGAAGAACTGCTCAATCTTGAAGAAGGACTGCTCAGAGTCGAATCACTCAAAGAAGGACTGCTCAATGTAGAATCACTAAGAGTCGAATCACTCAGAGTCGAATCAATCAGAATAGAATCACTCAAAGAAGGACTGCTCAAAGTCGAATCACTCAGAATAGAATCACTCAAAGAAGGACTGCTCAAAGAAGAACTGCTCAAAGAAGAACTGCTCAAAGAAGAACTGCTCAAAGAAGAACTGCTCAAAGAAGAACTGCTCAAAGAAGAACTGCTCAAAGAAGAACTGCTCAAAGAAGAACTGCTCAAAGAAGAACTGCTCAAAGAAGAACTGCTCAAAGAAGGACTGCTCAAAGTCGAATCACTCAGAGTCGAATCACTCAGAGTAGAATCAGCCAAAGAAGGACTTGTATCTGTGTCATCTTTTTCCGGCTCCGAATTCTGTTCATCTTCTCCTTCACACTTATTGAAAATACAAAATACTCTCATTCTCTCATTAATTTCTCTCTCCTCTCTGAATTGGAATGCCATATTAGCTTGCGCTCTTAAGATATCCAAGTACTGTCTAGCCTCTCCCATTAAAATGCCCGTTGTCTGTTCAATAGATCTAACAAGCTTTTTACTTAGAACTAACTGCGGCTCCTTTTCATTTAATTGTTTCCGCGCCTTTATAATAGACTCCTTGATCTTATAAAAGTTTTTAAAATTTTGCCAGTTTTTATTATGGTCAACTGGGACGTTAAGGGATACCCGCTTTTGTAACTCACTCTTATAAATTTTACTTTTAGCTTTGTAAAATTCAACCAATTGTGATTCAGTGTCGTCAGTTATCTCATCGTTTGATGGAGGCAAAGTAACATCAACCTTATCATCCACAGAATTATAATCAAACAAAAAGCTGTCATCATTCTGATCTTCATCTTCATTTTCTAAATTTTCCACAAACTTTTTATCCCATTCTTCCAATATCACTTCGCTAAAGTCTTCAAAAATTTCCATATTGCGGAATTTCATACTATTGAACTCCTCTGCAAGCTCTTGAAATCCACTTTCCATGACTTGACTAATAATCCCTGCTTTAACTGCAATCCCGTTTCGAATCTCAGAAAACTTATCTCTCATGTCCTGTCTACTCACTTTTGAAACCACATTGCCATTCTTTTGGTTAATGGTAAGCATTCTTAACAACGTAGATTGAACAACTGTATCCGAAGGCAATAAAAGCTCCAAAGCACCGCTTGGTATTTCACTTTTTATCACTTTACCGAATGTCACCTCAATTGGCTCTCCCACAGTGATATACTCAAGATAAAAATCTCGGTTGGAGAACTCTGGGTTATTTTCGGATGCCTTAATCATGGTTTTGTTATATTCCAAGTTGTTCAAGTAAGTGATCTCATCAACTAAACGCCTATAATTTTCGAGGGATAAGTCCTTTGAGTCCTTCTTTCCGTCTGGATATTTCTTGTTAAAGTATTTCAAGTCCTTTTTATGGTTTTGAGACGCCTTTTCGGACAAATATACATCATTGATTATATAATTTTCAGTATTCAAGAACAAGTCGATAGTATCCACATTAAAGATCAATTTTTGAATCTGTTGGTAGCCGCCTGTGATATAGTCGTTGAACTTCACGATTTTCTCTTTTAGTATTGGCTCAAAGAATCGGTTAATATAGTCTTGTTCATACTGTGTAAACTCTTCATCAAACTCCTCAAATATAGTTTTGCACGTAGAATCTACGATTTTCTTCCATTTGTTAACTTGTTTTTGGATAGGTGTGAGTGGTGGTTCGGGTTTGACATATGCTGACGTTTGAATTTCATCATTTACCGTGGATGATGCTACTGCAAGATCAGCATCTGAAACAACAGTTGTCAGTTCAACTGACAGTGAGTATTTTCCCAAAAGAGCAGATAATCGTTGAATATCTTCATCCAACGGATCCGCCATCAAAAATTCATAATAAGCACCCAAGAATTTGTTGTAATGAGATGAAACAAATTTATTGGCCTTTTTAATGTGCGACTCCAAATAATTATGGTATACTGTTACTAATATTCTTTGGATAGCACAAAAAGTAGGACGAATAGCCTTCTCAGTGACAAATGAGATCAGAGGATGAAGCCATGGAGCAATCAACCTCTTGTAATTAAAATATGGTGATCCCAACTTGACTTCAAGGTAGCTCAAAACAGGCCGAACATATAAAGAATAGAGTCTGCGGGCTGATAATTTGAAAGACTCGGCGCAGTTTTTGGTAGCTCTAGCAATAGCCTGACAGCTATACTTATACCATCTTGGAACTAAGACATGATGGAAATGATGGATGCTCTTTTTGGTTTTGGGAATCAAGTGCTTGTGACTGAGAATACGTCCTTGTATTTGCCAATTGTACAATTGGGTCTTGGAACATGCGTAGAACTTCACAACTGCTGGGATAACAGCATCAGAATAACGAGAAGACGAATAATCCCATAATTTAAAAGCTTGTGAGACTATTAGGTCCCAGCCTTGGACCGCCTCCTTGTAAGCAAGTCCGGTTATTCTAGAAGCATGTGACAGAAGCCAGTTATAAATGAGTTGACTCTTTGAGGCCACAAGCAAGCCATATTCACCAGCCGAATGATTGATATCAATATTATACTTGTCCTTTAATATAGCAGAAACTCTCTGGAGTTGGGGCTCAATTGTCTGCAAATAAGTTAATAGCATCCATTTGTATAACGGCATAACCACATTCTTGGTGAGCGGCTTTCGAACATGAACGTCATACAAGCCTCTGTACACCTGTAAACGAGGAGAAATAACGTCACATGTGTTGGAGACATGTTTTTGTATTGTCAAGTAATACTGATTTGACTGAGTTGCATGTTTTGCGTACTGATAATTTTCATCCACCGTTAAGAAAACCAGCGAAGATTTCAAGGGGTAAAGAGCGCTTGACTCGGTGCTCTTTGAAACCACATCGTAAAGTGAAAAGAACCCGAGCGCAAAAATAAACAAGCCTAGGCCTAGTTTCTTGATGTTCGCCATTGGTGATGCCCAAATGTCAATGCTGGAGAAAAAAATATGTGTGTTGAGAGCCCTGCACAGGTTATAAAGGCATGGTATGGACTGGGCACCAACATGGTAGAAAAGAATAAAATATTGATAATCGGTACCAGGAAATCGGGAAAGCTCAGGCTTATTAAGCAGCTTTTTAATAGTATCCCCGAGGACTTACAACCTGGCCAGCCTCACTCGGGGTTGATTCATACAGTGAAACTCACCACCAAGTACTACACAAAAGAATTGGATCTATGGGTGGATGAGTTTGAAAACGACTCGCTTCTTGAGGGTTTTAGGGCCTGGAGCAATGAGCTCAAGCAGGACAACTTTAAGGAGATACGCGACGTGATTAGTGGTGTAGTATTGTGTGTAAATTTAGATGATACATTGTCTCTGGAGGAAACAGAAGGGTTGACCAATGAGTTGATTGGGTTGGAAAAAGTGTTTAAGCAAGATCAATTCAACAATAAAAAGGAATCCGAGAGGGAAAGCTTGGAGTTTGAAATTTGGAATGGCTTCTTGTTAACATTGGGAGTGCTGGGGAACCAAGGCAACAGTACTATGGTATCCAGCATCAAAGAGACATTCTGGGACAAAAACTTGGACTTTGCGCTGTATATAGAAGGTGAGAAAGTAGATTATACTTCTAGAGATGAATATGGCGATCAGCTAGGAGTAGCCAAGGCTAGAAACGTTATTGAGACCTTTGATTGGGAAAATATCCAAGTGGATACAGAGGCCACCCATCCTCCCAAGGATACCAAGATCAACGAGGAGTTGCACCAGCCATTGCTAGAGCCCAAGGTTGAATTAGACCAATTGATAATGAAGATACAGGAAGCGAAACTACACACGGCTAAGCTTGATGGGGAAGACGAGAAACGAAAATTTGCCGATGAATTCACCAAGGAAATCGAACGACTAATTATGTGATATATCCACAATGTATGATAATGATACACGAGTGTAAAATGAATACTACCTGGCATTGCACCATCAACAATTCCAGTACAATACCAGCACTGCAATACATACATCCATTAATAAGAGATTTCATTAAAGTATACAATGATATTCTAAGCAAAAACTTAGTGGTGAGCAGTTCTTCTTTGTTCGGCAATAATGTTAGTCATCTCTTCCAACTTTCTCTTGGCTCTTCTCAAAGTACCCAATCTCTTCTTGGCCAACTTCTTAGCTCTCTTCTCACCAGAGTTTCTCAACAATTCAATCAATCTTCTCTCGTATGGGGCCAATCCTCCTACTTCTCTGACAATGTCTCTGACGAAAGTAGCTCTCTTGGACAAAGCACCCTTTCTGTAAGAGACCTTTGGAGCAACAGCCTTACTAGTGACCTTGTGGCCCTTGTTCAATCCAACAGCAATACCTGAGTTATTAGTATATCAAACTTAAGAATTCATCTGAGATGTTTGCTTATATATATCTGGGAGTCTCAATTTCGATTCTAGAGAATATCAGTCAAAATAACTGTACTCTAAAACAAGTGACGTTTTAAATATATTGATAGATCTCGTTAAATTTCTCCATAATATCTTCATTAAACATTCTCAGTGGCTCATTTCACCAGTGCTCTACATACCTGACTTAGCCATGTTGTTCTATAGTATCTACTACTCTATGAGGTTCAGCTAATTTTTTCACTCATTGGTGGTTACCCTGATTAAAACGATTTCCATAACCGTTATGAACCTTGCATGCCTGTTTGTGACCGTATAATTGCCCTGTTTATATGCACGTGTAAACACTTATTATTGCATCTATCATTTGACCTATACCCCCATGTCGGACCCGTGTAAGCCATATGCTTGTGCCATACAAAGTGAGTTGAAACATGATTAGTAATAATAAGCTAACAAGAGACTGCTTAAATGCCAACAACTATGACGAATCGAAATGCACAAATGCAATTGATCAGCTCTATCAGTGTTGTCTGAGTTTCTACGCGAGCAATGGTAACGATTCTAGATCGCCATGTTGCCCAATTCCTAGGCTCTTGAAATTTAAAATAAGGCAAAGAGAGCAGGAGAAAATAGATGCCAAGCTTATAACGCAAAGATAGTATGCTACGATATTTCAAATGTATGAATCGAGCCGCGTAATCATTTATAGAAACGATACGACATAAGAGGCCGAAGAAACGAGTATTGCTACCCTTTTAATCTCAGGCTGCCGCGAGCACGACATTCATCAAAGATGACATTGTTACGACCAAGGAAGAATAGGTACGAACCGTGACTCTGGGCGCCTTTAAAGACATTGTATGAAGAAGAATAGTGGGTGCTGGCGGGTTTTTATAGGAAACGTAGGCAGGGTAACACATGCGGGTGTGGAGCATGGCTGGTATCAAATGTTGTGTAAATCAATTGCAAGATTAAATTGAAAGATTAAATTAAAAAATGCTAGCTATTTGGAATTACAGACGTTACAAAACTAGTTAATCATGAAAATATTATGTACATGTCTAGTCCACATGGCTGGCTATATACTGATTGCTGAAAAGTCATGGTTAAACTTGCTCAAGTTTTGTACCACTTCGGCAATGGGTAAGTCTCTGTGCTCGCTCATAAATTCCTTGAACGTGTGTTCGGTGTTATTCTCCAAGTGGTACCCGTAGAGTAGAGCAAGAAGCTTTCTTTTCCCAACGGTGATGTCCTTGCCTTCAACAGAAGCATACACTGGAACTTTGTCGCCGTTTTCCAATTGTGCCAACTTTAAATAGTTCTTCTTTGGCTCGGAGTTTTTCATCAAGACTCTGAATCTCAATTTCCAGCCAGTTGGGCCCAATTCCTTGACTCTAGCCGGCTTGTCCTTGGTCAAGTAGTTGTCGATACCGCCCTCCTTTGTAATCGTTCTGAGCACGCTGGTGGTTAATTTGATGTTAACCTTTCTGCCCAAGGCCTCGCTCCAGAGTCCCTTTTTAATCACGTTTGGACTCCACGATCTTCTGGTCTTGGACTTTGACTTCTCGGAGATTTTGTTGCCAAATTGGATAAACGAGCCGCCAAAGAGCCCCTTGTTGCTCTTCTTGTATATGTGGGACTCTCCGTATTTATACTCTGGAAACTCTGGCTTGTGCTTTGGGATATGGAGGCCCTGAGGGATCTTGGTGCCGACCTCAGGCAAGGTGATTTTGGCGGATCTTCGCGCCTCGATTGTCTTCCATTGGCGTGAGACGGCTGTGCCGGCCGAAAAGCAGCGGGAGCCTCTCAAGCTAAAAGGCGCGGCTTGTCTGAGAAACATGGAGGGGATGCAGTGCGGTGGGTTCGAAAATTTGTCCAGTGTCGCACACGTGACCCTGGCATGGGATCGCTTACAAGGGGAGGACAAGTCAAGAGATTTGCATACATGCACGGACGTCGTTATTTCGTAATGCCACGGTGTCTATTTTCTATCGTATTCGTGGCTATTTGGGATATATTGTTTCAAGTCTGTTTCGCCATTGAGCCAGAAGCTTGCGCCTGTAAAGTTCGCCATCGACACCTCCATCTTGACGTGCTTCTCAAACTCGTCAATGACGGCATTGATCTCGACTGGCTCCTTGCCGGCGTCAATCAACTGCTTTCTAAGCAACGCCACGTGTAGTGCCATCTTCATTTCGCGCTTCTGGAAGTTCTTGCGCTCGTTCAACACCTGGATTTCGCGTTTTTTCCGTGCACTGTTGAAGGACATTTGGGCCACGGCAAGCGCCTTTTGCTGCTCGACTGCGCTTTCAAAACCGGACATTGAGAGCTGGTTCCGGGTGTGGTAGTTGTCGAGCGCAAAGTACACTAGTGCGATAATAGCCAAGCCCGAGGCAAAGTCCTTGAAGCTTTGCAGTTTCGATTGGGCCGGGCCAGGCCGCTGGGGCTCTTTTGACGGAGGTGGTGTGGACGGATGCGAGAAATATCGCGGAGGCGCCGCCCGCGCACCGGCTCGGGAGGAAAACAGCCTGAAATACGTCAGTCTCGCCACGTTAAAATGTCCTGGAAGCATGGTATACACGACTCCCCCGAACCTCACTCAAGTATGCCACGGCCGGGTCACTGCGCGGGTACCGGTCTTTACACAGTGTCTTGAGATGGAGATCCTGGGACAGCACTCGCGCACTACAACTAGGCAAAGAGCAATGAAACTGGAGTTATAGAACGCGCCGACTACCAAAGATCATGTGGCCATTTTTAAACAAAAACGAAGATGGCGAGGGATTCGAGCTCTGTGCCGATCCAACTACCGAAACGTCCAAGCCAGCTCAGGACCCAGACCCGACGTTTTCATCGGGAATCAACGACCTAGACGAGCCGAATCTGGCCGTGGCAAACGGCCCAGCGGCCCAGAAACCAAGCCCCAGCACCACTCGCAAAGACGATCCAGGCGCAACCGAAAACCCCACACAAGTAGACAAGGAAAACTTGCTGCCAATAACCGTGAGCCCAAACTCGCCTGCAAACGGGCTTGACGACAGCGATAATGAAAACGTCGATGACGACGAGTACTTTTATCTGATGCTAGACTCCGACGCCGCAGTAAGCAACTTGGTCTCCTCGTCCGCGAAAATAAGGAACCGCACCATTGCGTTCTTTACTAACCCGGACCACATCACCAGGTTGCTAGACCTTGTCATCGACTCCTATGAGGTGTTTGCCAGGAATCACGACGACAAGAGCCGCGTCAAAGAGTACGTGTACGACGAGTATGACGAATTGGACTGCTACTACCAGCATACAATGCAACAAAAGGTCGCAGCCTTTGACCAAGTCCCGTACGATCCAGCCGACTACGACCTCGAGAACATCTCAAAAGTCGTGCTGCACTTGCGCCCACCCCAGACCCGCGATCCAACCAAGGAAATCGCACAAAGACTCGGCCTTGTAAGCGTGGAAGACGACTCCAGAGCCGACGAGTTGATCATCCGAAGAAGCAACGTGATTGCCGAGGTGTATTCCTCCGATATCCCCGGAATAATGGAGGCGTTCATGTCTAGACCCGAGCACTTGCACAAGTTGTGGAGCATCCTTTACTTGCCTTCCTTGTTCAAAACCACCCATGTGGTGCAATTCTTTGTCAGGATTAACGAGACACTTCTTGTCAAGCGGACCGACGAGCTATTGAACTACATCCGAGCAAATGTTCACCTAGTGGACTTGTTTGTGAAACGCAACATCGACGTATCGCTATTGAACGAGTTTCTTATTAAACTCATCATTACCGACAAAACTTTCAAGCCATCAGGCGTAATAGAAATGTTGGTTGACCAGAACTTCATCAATTGCCTCATTAATCTCATAGACAAAAAGTATCCGTTCTACGTCAGCGAGTTTTCTGGCGACTTAATCAAGAATCTAATCAGCTTGTCCACAATATCTTCCAATACAGAGGGCGACGACTCGTTGATCATTGGTCCAAACAATCTAACCCGTCAGTTGGTCAGCTTCAAGAGCATATGGAAAATCGCAAACAAAATAAAGCAGGGGGGAAAGACGTTATTTATATTTGTCGATCTCTTGATTGAACTCATCCGCAAAAATAATGCAGACTATGAGGATTTCGATCTACTCGTGTTCAAAAAATACCAGCATTTCTTGGACCAATTGGTCAATAGCAGCCAGTTGTCGGACGAACCAGACCGTCAAGAGTTTTTGGCTTTAATCAACAAATATCCTCCAAATGACCATGACCCGATTTTCCTAAACAACATTTTGAAAATCTTCTCGTACAACTTGGACTGGGTATACTTGACTTTGACTCAAAACATAGGAGAAGTACATGACTCGTTTGATTTAAACAATCTTGATTACTACTGTTTTGAAGAGGATCCTCAGGCGAGTCTTGAAAGTATGCCCAAGGAGGCTCAAAAGTACGTCAAGGGCAAAGTATTTGTCCAGCAAACGTTTGGGTATGTTGAAAAGTTGGGGTTTGATAAATTGAAGTTGGTCGAATTGGTGGCCGAGTTGTTGCACTGTTCTAATATCATGTTGTACAACAATCGCAATACAGAAGCATTAATCAGCTACAGAAATCAGCTCTTGAACAGAAGGACCGATTTTTTGCAGCAGGCAATGAATGATGATTTGTCAATCAATTTGAGTGAGAGCAGCTTACCAAAATTGCTTGACCGTGCTGTGCTTCAGGACAGCCTGCTGCATAATGAGAGTTACATGGAGGAAAATGATCAAGTAGATGATGACGACGACGATGAATCGTTTGAAAGATTCCAATATGAAAATGGCAGCGAGAGTGATTTCGAAATACCAAGCGTGGCCACTGAGCCAAAAGAGGAGAAGCGGGACAAGAAGGGGCATCCTGCTGGGAAGTTGGCTTTAAAAATCGACACAAAAATTGCTGCAAAAGGTATCCCATTGAAGGAGGCCGAGCCACAGCCTATAGTAGAGGAAGCCAATGATTCTGACAACATTAGTTTAAGTTCAAAGGGACCATTGGTGTGCGAGGAAAATGAGACTAGGTTTACTGACCATCCGTCGTTGGGAGATTTATTTAAAATCAAATTGAACGAGGCCCGGCTTTTGGAGTTGATCATCAAACAACTATTTTTGAAGTACCCTTGGAATAATTTTTGGCATAATGTGGTGTTTGATTTAATCCAGCAGCTACTAAACGGCAAGTTGGGCACGAATTACAATGCTTTCTTGGTGGCTAGTCTTTTTCTGCAGTCAAAGATTATTGAAATAATACTAGTTGCATATGAGAAGAGCAAGTTGTTTGGCGACAAGT
The DNA here is from genome assembly GCA_020342235.1 of Saccharomycopsis phalli. Lineage (NCBI taxonomy): Eukaryota > Fungi > Ascomycota > Saccharomycetes > Ascoideales > Saccharomycopsidaceae > Saccharomycopsis > Saccharomycopsis phalli. The sequence goes on from CP073215.1 coordinate 1,236,136, forward strand.
TTGGGTTTGAGTTTGGCTACATGGGCCATTTGTCTTTGATCAGCGAAGAAATCAACAAGTTCACCTCGGATAACAACCTAATGGCTATAGACCCAGAGATTATGAAAATGACGTGCGAGACAAAATGGCTAAACTTTGTCAACGGGCCGTTTGCAGCTACACGGCAAAACTGCAACTTGGTTTTGGGAGGCGAGCGGCCAATCGAGGGCAATCCAAATACGATTATCTTGGCCAACAGTTCTAAAGAAATCGAGGAGCAAGATCCTTTGAAGAGCAATCCGGATAGGTTGAACGAGCTAAACGAGGGGCACGACTCGGATGAGGAGACGTTTCCGGTGCTACTAGAAGTGAGCAATGGAGATGTGCATGAAGAAGAAGGAGAAGAAGGAGAAGGAGAAGAAGGAGAAGAAGGAGAAGGAGAAGGAGAAGAAGGAGAAGGAGAAGAAGGAGAAGGAGAAGAAGGAGAAGGAGAAGAAGGAGAAGGAGAAGGAGAAGAAAGCAAGGGTGATGGCGAGGATGGGTTCAATATAGAGGTATATTCTGAACATTGAATAAAGGCAAGGCTAATTGATGTAGGTACAATTTTTCATCCGTTGAGGAAACTTATATTTTTGAGAGATAAAAAAAAATAAAATAGAAAAAAGGGATTAAATATAAATTCTCTGTTTATATACATGCAGTTGAAGCACCAAAAGGATCCAAATAAATATCATCATAACATAATTTTTTTTTTAAATTTTTTGACTTAGTATCTGTAGTAGTCGGTCTTGTAAGGACCCTCAACTGGGATACTCAAGTAGTCACTTTGGACCTTGGTCAAGGTGGTCAACTTGGCGCCCAAGTGGTCCAAGTGCAACTTGGCGACGGTCTCGTCCAAGATCTTAGGCAAGGTGTGGACGTCGACGTTGAAAGGTCCGGTCTTCTCGAACTCGACAAACTCCTTTCTGAAGGCGTCGTTCTTGGCGTTGAACAATGCAATTTGCGCCAAGACCTGGTTCGAGAAGGAACACGACATGACAAACGAGGAGTGGCCGGTGGCACAGCCCAAGTTGACCAATCTTCCGGCAGCCAACAAGATGACGTGCTTGCCGCTGCTCAACAAGTAACGGTCGACTTGTGGCTTGATGTTGACGTGCTCCTTGGCGTTCTTGACGATCCAGTCGACGTCGATTTCAATGTCAAAGTGGCCAATGTTGCACACAATCGCGTCCTCTGGCATCTTCAAGAAGTGCTCGCCGGTGATGATGTCTCTGCAACCAGTGGTGGTGACAAAGATCTGGCCAATCGACGCAACCTCCTCCAATGGGGCAACCTGGTACCCAGAAACAGCAGCCTGCAAGGCATTAATTGGGTCAATCTCGGTCACAATGACACGAGCACCCATCGATCTGAGGGCCATGGCACAACCCTTGCCGACGTCACCGAAACCAGCAACGACCGCGGTCTTACCGGCGATCATGACGTCGGTGGCCCGCTTGATTCCGTCGATCAAGGACTCTCTGCAACCGTACAAGTTGTCGAACTTGGACTTGGTGACCGAGTCGTTGACGTTGATCGCTGGCACCTTCAAGGCGTTTTCCTTGACCATCTTGTACAAGTGGTGGACCCCGGTGGTGGTCTCCTCAGAGAGACCGAAACAGTCCTCCAACATCTCTGGGTACTTCTTGTGGACCAACGAGGTCAAGTCTCCACCGTCGTCCAAGATCAAGTTCAACTTCTTGCCGTCCTTGAACGCAAACAACTGCTGCTCAATACACCACGTGTACTCCTCCTCGGTCTCACCCTTCCAGGCGAAAACTGGAACGCCAGCAGCAGCAATCGCAGCAGCAGCATGGTCCTGGGTACTGTAAATGTTACAGGAAGACCAGGTGACCTCGGCACCCAAGGCAACCAAAGTCTCAATCAAGACTGCGGTCTGGATCGTCATGTGCAAACAACCAGCGATTCTAGCACCCTTCAAAGGCTGGGCCTTGTTGTACTTCTTTCTGATGGCCATCAAACCAGGCATCTCATTCTCAGAGAGTTCAATGTCTTTTCTGCCAAAGGCAGCTAAGGAAATATCGGCGACTTTGAAGTTTTGGGCGGACATGTTTTCTTGTGAGTGTTCAAAAAAAGGTAAACTTTTAGTGCTCTCGAATTTTTTTTTTAAATGGAAGCCCACGTGAAAGAAATTTTGTTCAACAAATCTTACATGAAAGGGTAACTAGAAATAATATACAGTTTACATTACATATGACACTACTACTAATAGTAGTAGTAGTACTCCTCGTAATCGGGGGCATTTTTCTTGGGCCACTCAATGTTTTGCATTATTAAATAGAGCACCACAACCATTAATATCACCCCTCCCACCCTCGGACGCAACAATACCTGCTTGCCATATATCACCAACGATTTAAGTGTCTTTATAAGCATATCCTGCAAAAGCAGTAGCTGATCTATTAGATTCGCGTGAGACTCCGTTTGTTGGGTACTCCTCACGTACTGTTCCTTGTGCTCTTGCTTAACCCGTTTCAGCAAGTATGCTTCTCGGTACCTCAAGTGGCTTTCCGGCCTAGCAGCAGGACGCGAAATTTTCGGCAGCAAAAGCGGCAACGGCTCCCCCAATAACCTCTTTGTGTCCCCGTTTATTATGGGCACAACCGGCTGTGGCTTCTTCACTGGCTCCACCGGTACTGGTGGACTGTCTTCCATCTTGGTTTTCTGCTTGTGCCGTTGCATGATCTTATTGAGCGACTCTCTTACATTTTTCCTCCGCTGTAAGTCGTTGTTTAATACCTGACTATAGTACTCTCCGTGAGAACTCATCCATGTTCTTTCTGTATACTCAGCTTGTGGTTTCGCGATACCTTCTGGTCCAATCACGTGACAAGAAGATTTTAGTGGTTTTTGCATCAGTGCATCGCCAATGAACGGTCTAGGGTTGTATGGCAGTTTGCCTTCTAAAAAGACGTTGGCAGAAATGACTCCTGATGAGCAAGGGGAGTATGCTGCTAACCAGATGATGAATTTCATGAAATCCTGTCCCGGAAAGACCATCATGAGCGGAGTTACAGGTTACTTTCTCGGTGGGTTCTTTGGATTATTCATGGCCAGTATGTCCTACGATGTCCCTGGATCAACGACAAAGTTTAATGATTTGCCCTTTAAGAAGCAGATGAAGTTTATGTTTGCTGACATGGGCAAAAGAATGAGCTCCAGTGCTCGAAACTTTGGGTTCATTGGTGCAATCTACTCGGGTACCGAGTGTGTGGTGGAGAGCTTAAGAGCCAAAAACGATATATGGAACGGTGTTGGCGCTGGATGTCTAACAGGTGGCGGTTTGGCCATTAAAGCTGGCCCTACTGCTACTGTGATTGGCTGTGCTGGTTTCGCTGCTTTCAGTACAGCAATTGACTTGTACATGAGACAGGACGAAAAGGCGCCGCCGAAAAATGACTACGACTAGTAATTAATGAGAATATATTATATACTGTATATAGGCGACAGCCTGCAAGCCATATGGCCTTAATAAATTAGGTTGAAGCATAGACTGAAGTAGTCCGAGAAGTGAAAATCAAGATTAGCGAAACGCATAAAGGCTAAATGCAACAAAAAATCAAGAGCAAAGTAGAAAACCAAGACAAAGTAGAAAACCAAGACAAAGTAGAAAACCAAGACAAAGTAGAAAACCAAGACAAAATAGAAAACCAAGACAAATGTATGAATTGAAAACTAGGCAAATGTATGAATCGGAAAATTAGACTGAAATAGCCCGGCACACCTTAATGTTTCCAAGTTACCATGTGTTGGATTGGTACCCAGTAGCAGAGACCCACTGCTGAACAGTGGACTCAGAAAGGGACTCATCGAAATTAAAGTTGTCAAGAGTCTTGAGGTATATGTCCGAACCATAGAAGATGGCAGCAAAAGTGGTGTAGTTGTTTACTGGTCTGTCAAAGTAGTAGCCAGATCCAGTGTTTGGGTTTGCATGGATTTGGTTAACCAACTTGTAGTCTGGAGTTCCTGGTACCGCTTCAAACAAGTCAAACTCTCCACAACCGAACTTCCAGCATGAGCAGGCACCGTATTGCTGGGTTCTTGGAATTTGGCCGTTGAGCAACCAGATGGCTGGCAAGTTGCCGTTGTTTCCAGAGTTGCTCTGGTTTGGCATGGTGATGTTGAAGATAATTACCTTGAAATCGCCGTCCCATCCCCTGTTACCAACTCCATCTTCTCTCCAATAGCCACAAGACTCTTCGGTACATGTCTCGTTGGAGAAGAGCACAATTTCCTGATCAGATTCAAAGGTGGTGTCGGCCAAAACCACTGGCTCAGACGAGGATCCAGTCCCAGTCGAGTCGCAGTATCCAAGAGCACTACCAAAGTGCATGTTGAACTTACCATTGTGGTTTGCAAAAACAACATTGTCAGCAGTAGCTTGCTCAGCGTCGTAGAAAGAGATTCTGCTCCATTCACCTGGAGCAGTAGAAGCAGAAGCAGAAGCAGAAACGGTTTGCGTCGCATCTCTTTTTTCAACGACAGTGACTTGCCGATTATCAACAGCCCTTTTGTGCGAGTGATGGTTCCGTCCAGACGAAGCATTCAAGTCTCTTTTTTGGTTGGCAGTGGCATTTACAGCATACACTGCAAACTGCTTCAAGTTAAACGGCCCTCTAATATGCACCGACAAGTCTTCATCAAAGGGAGCAATGGACCCAGAAGCCTTTGAGACCGGTTCAATGGAACATTGGCCAGAATTCAAGTCCATGTAGGTCACTTTTTCATAGCTGTTAAACTTGTCCAACTGAGAATACTTTAAAAAGTCTGTACTGCCAGCAGTGTAGTCAGCCAGAACTGTGACAGCTGACAAGGCGAAAAGGGAAAGAAGAAAATGCATAAATGTGTGAATTTTGGAAAAGACAGGCGAAAAGTCCGGCTATTATATACTGCAAACTTGTCTTAATTTCATATTCACATTTTCCACTTGCGCTATATTAGATGCATGTCAAATACAGACTAGTGCCGTGAAACCGTTAGTGCGGTTTTTCAGACCCGAATAAGGTAAAAATACTGCCCAAATGCAAGGGAAACGCAACCAACTAGGAAATATTATAGGCCCAAGACTTTATAAACACCCATAAACGGAAACAGTGCATTTTATGGTCATATATTATCATGCAGATCGGGTTCTCCATAGGAATCTATACACTATATATGATGTTGGCAAGTAGAGCAACAAGAGTGCCTTGATCAACAACGAGAGGTAGTATTCCTGGTCATTGGTCTTGTCGACAAACTTGAATGACACGAGAATAAGCAATGTCTCCGTGATCTTTTGCATAGGAAACAACACCAAGAAATTGTATTTTTTCAATCTTCTCAACAAGTCATGGTGTAATAGGTAGTAGGCAAAATTCAATGTTTCCGAGAGCGATACCGAGAGCACATAGAAAAAATATGCAGTGTGTCTCGACACCTTTGGATACTGGAAGATGACGGCCCATGTCACCAATAGTCCATTTAATGCCTTCAATACCTTGAGATATCGCTTATTTTTTGAAACTCTAACCACGGTAAGCGATAAAATCACCTGAGATATTAGAGAAAAAGTGTACAAGTACTGGAAAAACTCCGCAATACCTCCTGGTAGGAACCGCCTGCCCACGAGCAAGATCAAGATCTGGACTCTGAACCAACAGGATATCCATAGAAAAAATGAAATCAAGTTGTTGAGGATGACACACCTCTTTATAAACTCCAGTTGTTTGCCCACCTTTTGTCTCATGGCACCGTGTTGATTAATCGCCACTATTTTTCATTTATCCATGGGCTTGGCTCCTCATCGGTTAAGAACACCGTACTGTAGTTTCAGATTCCACTAGCAAGTAATTTCAACCATGAGGCTACAACTTCAGTTTTTTGCAGTATTACTATTTGTTGGATTAATCCACGCTTGGACCTCCGAGGATTTGGAGATCTTCAAGGTCAATCATGAGGTTCAAAAGGATTTGGGCTCCAATGCCACTTTTTACTCGTGGCTAAGCCTTGACAAAGGACCAAAGTCCACTTTTGAGGAGATTAGCAAGGCCTATAGAAAATTGTCGAGAAAAATCCACCCAGACAAGGTTAAGAGATCCAAATTTAAAACCGATAAGTTGTTCAGAAAGCACAAGGCACGTGCTACCAAGAGATATCAACGTCTAAGTGTCGTGGGCGAAATATTGCGTTCCAGATCAAAGGACAGATATGACTTCTTCTTGAAGTCGGGCTTCCCAACATACCGGGAAAAGAACTGGCTCTACTCGAAATTCAGACCTGGTGTCGTTAGCGTTTTTGTTGGTTTGTTCATTCTCATTGGAATGGGCCAGTATTTCATTCACAAGATCCAGTTCAATCTGAACATCAACCGCATCGAGTCCACCATTTCTCAGATCAGACGTCAAGCATGGCCTAATGGAATCCCTCCTAACGACGGCTCCGACAGAAAATTAACCAACGAGGCCTCTGGTAAAAGCTTCTTGGTAAAGTTTGACGGCTCTGTTCATGTCTTTGATGCCGATGATGACTCCGTATTATATCCGTTAGACACCAGACAGGTGGCTGTTCCATCCATTTATGACACTATCTTTTTTTCCTTGCCACTTTTCATCTGGAACTCCACTGTGGGGAAAGTTATTCCTGCTTTGCATTACACCAAGAAAGTGTCATTAAACGTGCCTCAAGCACCGCCAAAGGAGAATGAACCTGAAAAAAAGTCCGAGAAAACCAATGCGAAAAACAAAAAGAAATTGGGCGAAAAGGTTACATTACCAAATGGCAAGGTCGTGTATTCTAGAAAGAAAAATTAAGTCGTATGCTGTTTTTTTTTTGGAAATGTAGAAACTATAAAATCACATTCAACTCCTCGATAGTAGCTCCGGGGAAATCCTCAAATCTTGGATAGTACGGAACCATGGCGTCACAGCTTTGAACGTAGCAGCTGTTGTAGACTTTCCAAAATGGCACTCTAACTTTTCTTGCAGGGTGCCAAAGCCCAGCCAAAATATAGTTCATAACAATACCACATCCAACGTTATTTCTAATCCCGTCTATTCCACCAATGATTCTCTCAATGACATGTGGACTGGTCTCGTACAAGTTTGGAACAAGCAAGTTTAAGAAATGTACAAACACATCTTCCAAGCCCAACCCAGCACAGCCAATAGCCATGTGTCGAATCACAGTTGCGGCAGTTTGCCTATGGACTTGATCCCTATCTGTTAAGGCGTCTTCTAGCAAAGGAGTGACGGAGTAAATATAATCCTTGGCCATGTCACCGACATACTCAAACATAAAAGACATGGCCTTTAACACGCCATTCTGCACGTTGTTCTCTGGAGTTCTATACTCATTCATTATGGACGGAACAACAGTAAATGGGGAACATGTCTCGGCGACAATGGCAATGGCAATGGCAGTACAGACTCTCGACTGTCTTTCCTGAACACGTAAGTTATTGAGCAACGTTGACAAGACTTCTTGTGGCCCTATAGCCTTGGCAATATAGCCAAAGGTCAGATTGGCAGATCTTCGGATGGACTTTTTCGGCGACTTCAAAAGGTCCAACAACTCAAAGCAAATTCTCATCCACTCTTTTGGAGGAATGTACTCAGAAGCGTTGTCGGCGATTAGTCCCACCAACACAATAACATTCTCCTGTACTTTCTCATGACGGTTTCTCAATATCGGCGTCAAACTAGGAAGCAACTGGTCGATGCTTGGGTTCATGGCCGTGACTCCCATGGTAGATATTATCACCTTCAATGTACGCAAGATGGATCCCAAGACCTCGGGGTATACTTCACCTAATGACTCGTACAAAACCTTTGTCAACTTGCTGATAATATCATATTCCCCACACGCCTTGATGGCTGGAGCAATCTCGGCGATTAAATCTGCAGCCTGGTTTCGAACATCCGGCGACTGGTTTTTCATTCGATAAAGAATGATTGAGATAATTTCCGGCAAATACCCCTTGACCTTGACATCAAGAGCATTGACCACACAGCCAAAGGAATGCAAGACGGCATTGTTGTATCTGTTGGAGTTCAGGTCACTGGAAGTCTTTTGAAACGCAATCAACATGCCATCAACCAACCTCTCCTCTGTGCGGTCGTTTAATTCGATCATCTCAATATTTTCGCAACACTTTTCAATAGCCTCAACGCTCATTCGGCGGAGAAACTCAGAGTCGTCTTTAAGAAACACAACGACATTCTCCACGATTTCCTCTGTGCCAATCTTCTTTGCGATTTCAAAAGTAGTCTCGATAATTAATCGATTGAGCCGCGTGTCCAAGGCAGACCGACGGTTCCAAAAGTACTTCAAAAAAGGAGGCAAGACCTGTTTTTTGAAGTAAGCAGCTGGGACTCCCTCGGCACGAGTACACTGTTGCACCACTCTCAATGTAGTTCTCTTCATTTCGTCATCAGGCGATGCAAACTCCCGTAGCAAAATATGAAGAACCTCGTTGGCACTAAAGCTGGCATAGTCATCGTCCATGAGTGGAATCATGTTACCAATGCACTTCAAGTATGCGGCCAAGGTGCTTCCGCGGTGCCGTTGGATTCCTCCCCATAGAGAATCAAGGATCGGCTCAAAAGACTCAATTCCATAAGGCGCGGATGACTCTGCCAATGATGCTAGAGCAAGGGCCGTCATTTTACGTACCTGCATATTGTCGTCGCCCAATTCTCTGGCCACGCAGCCAACCAAGGAATTCAAATGAGGAAGCACACCACACCCGACAAAAAAGGATATTTGCTGGATGATGCGACTACCAGTGTGTCTGGCAAGATGCGACTTTTTCGAGTTGCACACGGCCTTCAAAAACGGAATCATTGACTGGATTCCCAACGCAGTGCTCACTACTGCAAACGTCTTGGCTGTAGTGAGGCGCACGTTATCATCAGGAGAGTCGATGAATTTTCGTAGCGTGGTTATAATATGGGCCAATCCTGCTGCCTTGGCGAGGTTTGATATTATTTCCTTGGCCTCAGTACGAGCAACGTGGTCTTCTTCGGTCAACATGGGGGTGATGACCTTTAGAATCTTCTCGGTGTATGGACGCACCAATTCGCCCAACTTTAGCAATACCCGATCAATGACCTTGACAAGTAAATGTCTCTCCTGGTCACTGAGCGTGGGTTCCATGAGCAAAGGCAAGATCTGGTTGAACAATATCTTGGGTCCAAAACCGCGCGAGCCGTCGGTTAACTGTCTTAGGGAGACTTTTCTTATCTGGGGGGTTCCGTTTTTTATTTTCAACAACAATCGCATGACCCTCCGCTCCTTGACTTCATCGTACGTAAATTGTCCACGCTCAGTCTCTTCGTCCACGCCGTCCAACAACTTTCCAAAATACTTTGCATCTTCTTGCTTGAAGAACTGCAAGTCGCTGACGCCAGGCACCTCGGTGACTATGGCGTCTCTCATAATCTTGTTGGCCTCGTTGCTCTCCTCGGGGATCATATAGCCTTGGTCGTTGATATCGTCGATGGTCATGGTGAATTTGTTGAACCCTTCGGGGACTTCCAAAGTCTCGTATCCTTTGGGGATTAATATATCAAGTACTTCATTGGATAATGGGATGTCATTGAATACAGGAACATTCTTTAGCACCTTGTTCTTTGCTTCTTCCTGTTCCTCTTGCTTCTGTTCTACCTCCCAGCGGGATTCTGTACTGTTAGTATCCTTAGATTTAACATCCCATCTACTTTTCCGTACTCTTTCCGTCCGCCGCCGCTTCGGAGCCTCCTCGTCAGTACTAATCACCCGCTTTACCACTTCTGTCATGTTGAGGGCATCGGGCCAAATTTTTTGCCCGCTATATTGTTCGCCGCACATGTGCCCTGGCGCAGATGTGAATATCACCCAGGGCTACCTGTTTTGTACTAGTGCATTTTGAAACCAAGTTTCAAGATGCTCCTTGGATCTGGAGGAGAAATTTTGTGGGACCTTATATACGAGGTGCGGCCCGCCTGTTTGTACTCTGTAAAAAAAAAAAAAATACCCAATTTATTTTAGTCTACAAAAGTATTTTATAATACCCGATATGTTGTTACGAGCATTAGCCCCATTAGCATTATTGGCATCATCTGTGGCCGCGATTGGCGATTTGGCCTTCAACTTGGGTGTCAAGACCAACTCAGGCCAGTGTAAACAGGCATCAGACTACCAGCAGGACTTTGCAAAGCTTGCGCCGTTTAGCAAAGTCGTGAGATTCTACACCACCACTGATTGTAACGAGTTGGATACGTTGCTTGGCGCGGCCCAAGAGGCCGGATTCAAGGTGTTTGTTGGCATCTGGCCAACCGACGCCAACAACTTTAACAAGGAGAAGGAGAACTTGAAGAGCCAGTTGCCAAAGGTCTCTGTCGACACGATTCAAGCGGTGACGGTGGGCTCTGAGGCCTTGTACCGGAAGGACTTGAGTGCGGCGGACTTGGCTTCAGCCATTAGCGAGGTGAAGTCGATTCTCGGCGGGCTCACTGACAAGGACGGCAAGAGTTTTGGCGGGGTTCCTGTGGGGACTGCCGACTCGTGGAACGTGTTGGTTGACGGGGCCAACAAGGCAGTGATCCAGGCCTCGGACATTATCTTGGCCAATGCGTTTTCCTACTGGCAGGGCCAGACCATGAACAACGCAAGTTACTCGTTCTTTGACGACATCATGCAGGCCTTGCAGGTCATCCAGACCACCAAGGGCTCGACCGACTTGAACTTCTGGGTCGGCGAGACCGGGTGGGCTACTGAAGGCAGCAACTTCCAGCAAGCGGTGCCAAACACCAGCAACGCCGCGCGTTTCTGGCAGGAGGGCGTGTGTGCGATCCGAGCCTGGGGAATCAATGTGATCAGCTTTGAGGCGTTTGACGAGTTGTGGAAGCCAGACACCTCGAATACCCTTGGCACCGAGAAGCACTGGGGCGTGTTTGACTCTGACAGAAACCAGAAGTATACTCTCGATTGTAGCTTCCAGTGAGGATACGAGGCATACAGATTATTTATTAAATTGCATTATGTTAAGATAGATTATGATCCCCTGTACTACCGTGTCGCCCAGCTTGGCTGCGACTGCATCATGTCAAGATGGATTGAAATCCATCCATACTACCGCTTCGCCCAGCTAGGCTGCGACCGGTTCCCGCTCTTGAGCCGGTCTCTGATTGCATTCGACTTCAAGCCGCCGCTTCCCGCGCCATGTCCATTCCCGTGACCACCCATCTCGGTGGAGTTCCTGCTGGACTTGTACATTGCATGCAACCCAGCAGAGGCAGGGGTTTGCGTCTTGGCGCTCTTGGTGCGTCCAAACGGGTTCTGGCGCTGCTGCTCTGGCGCACCTCCGTAGTTATCGGCCTCGTTGTAGTTGTGATGTTGCCGGTTTGGCTGGAGGTTTTGGCGGCCTCCGTAGTTATCCCGGTGCGGGCCGGACGGGTCGTAGTATCCGTCTTGCAGCGGCACCAGCTGGAACTTGGGATCATCGGCTATTAGCCATTCTGGAGGCTGCCCATCGCCTCTTTCCTGATAGAACTTGACCAAGGACTTGTGTATTAACGTATCGCTGGACGTCCTGCCGTCTGAGTCGCCTGAAAGTGACAAGCTACTGAGGTTCGAGGAGAGGTTTGAGGTGTTTTGCTTGATTTTCGACCAGAACCCTTCCTGTGACATTTGGATGTTGTGTGCAAGTGAGTGTGGCTTCACTGCTATTATGCTCTGTGAGGTTACCCGGGCGTGTTTCAACCTAGGGGCGTGTGTCCCACCAGGGGCAAGTGCATATCTTACAAGGGGGGCCGGCACAAGTTTTGGCATATATTTGATGGATAATCAGGCCTATTTCAACGCCTATAATATTCTCCACGTGCATAGGTGAACCAGCATACCGCATTCTGTGTTGCGAGCCCTGGCGCAGCGGAAATATTTTTTTTGGTCTCATCATTGCAGGACCATGGGCGAGGAGAGAAAGAAGCAGAAAAAGGAAAAGGAGAGAAATTACTCCATTTGCATTCCCAGTACAATAGTGTACAGCAGCAATGCCAAGTCTCTTGAACAGACCACGCGAGTAGCATATCAATTGGCAACTGCTGCCAGCATATACAATGTCGCTGAGTTGATTGTCTTGGACGTTCCTGAGACGGTGCAAGAGGTGAGCGGGGGAAAGAAGAAGTTGTTTGGCTTGGAAGAGCCGGGGAAAAAGGCCAAGCGGCCCTTGAACGAAACCACGTTGTTGTTGGCGATCTTGTTGCAGTTTTTCGTGACCCCGCCGTACCTTGTCAAGTCGATCTTCAAGCCCGAGCAGTGGAAATACTTTAGGTACGCAAAGACGTATCCAACATTGACCCGGTTGCCGTTCATGCAGACAAAATACTTGGAGACCGACATCAAGTCCGGGAGTTTCAGAGAGGGACTCGCAGTACCCGAAAAGGGCACCAAGATCAAACATGAGCCTGGCACAAAGGTCAAAAAGGCCAAGCAAAAGTTGAAAATGACAAAGTACGTCAACGTAGGATTGAGTCTGCCGGTGGAATTGAAGGGCGACAAGGTACCGGTGAACGTGCGGGTGACTGTGGATGTGAAGCAGCGCAAGATTGTCAGTCCGTACGACGCATATCATTCGGACGCAGTGGGTCCACGGCTCAGTATTGGGTATAGTGTGCGGGTGGTGAAGCAGTTTAGCAGCATATTCACCGAGTCGAGCTTTGAAAACGGGTACTCGACGGCAGTGTATGTCAGCAGCGGAGAATATTTCCCCAACAAGACCGACAAGACCACGGCCTTGAAGAGCTTGGAGAGCGTACAAGGGCGCAATGTTCTTTTGCTAATCGGTAAGAAAGACCACTTTGTGCAGTCGTTCAAGCACGATGAGGCATCAAAAGAAATTGACAATGTCAATGAGTTTTTCAACGGGCAATTGGAGATTCCTGTCTTGACTCGTGTGGAGGATGGCGCTTTGATTGCGCTCACAAAGTTGGAATCCATGTGAGTCGGGCGTGTCGATGATTTACTGGGCCATGGGACGCTTGTTCACTATGAATGTGGAGGTAGGAGCGACGCAATTATCATGATACTAAGCACTTTTGACTTGTAACTATGCTATATGGCGTAATGACTACGCCATTATACCATTACGCCATTATACCATTACGCCATTATACCATTACACCATTATACCATTACACCATTACAACGCCATTTTATGGTAGCATATAACGGTGCTAATACTACAATTCTCTATCCAGCCACGCTATTCTCATAAGACATTGGCCTCGTGCGTTGATTAAATTGGACTCTACATCTTACAGGTTTTCATTATAATACAATAATTCTATTCAAGGTCTATTAGTCTAGTAGGGTCTATTAAATTACGGCAATCATGGCCAATCCAAGCAACGGACCAGCAATCTGTAAGCTGCCTGCCATGTTATGGAAAGCAGTTCCGTTGGTTGAGTTGTTTGCGCCAGTAAAGATGGCAACAGGGGTTGTAGTTGGTACACTAGCTGGTGGAGCTGGTGTGGCTGGAGCTGGTGGTGGGGATACTGGAGCTGAGGCTGGAGGAGCTGAGGCTGGAGGAGCTGAGGCTGGAGGAGCTGGAGGAGCTGGAGCTGGAGGAGCTGGAGGAGCTGGAGCTGGAGGAGCTGGAGGAGCTGGAGCTGGAGGAGCTGGAGCTGGAGGAGCTGGAGGAGCTGGAGGAGCTGGGATTGGTGTGGCAGGTGCAGTAGAGTTTTGGAGTCTGATGGCACTAATGACATTAGAAGTATTGGCTGGTGGAGCTGGGGCTGGTGCTGGTGGAGTTGAAGCTGGAGGTGCTGGTGCTGGTGTTGCTGGTGTTGCTGGTGTTGCTGGTGTTGCTGGTGCTGGAGTTTCTGGAGTTGCAGTCAATGGACAGTAAATAGTAGTATGTGTAACAACACTTTCAGAAGTGACAGTCTTGACAATAAATCCAGTAGACTGGACAATGTGCGAACAGGCATTGTTGGAGCAGGAAGTCACAGTGACAACAGCAGTTTGTACATGCTCAACGACCGAAGTCTGTGTTTTAAGAGGAACAGTATTGTTACCAACAGTCCCATTGGTGTTGGCAGAGACAGTAGCGGCAAAGGTAGCGAGGACAACGGCTGAGAACTTCATGATGATGGACTTCTACAGGAAAACCTTGTCAATTTAAATTGATTTGGAGCTGTTTCATGGCGTGTGCCCTATTTCATTGAGGATAATGTCTACGCGGTTTCAAAAGTTCAATTACCAAAAAGCGTGCAGAATAGCCACGGTTGGGGAGGAATACATGCGTAGAAACGCAGTCTGAATTTATGGAAACCGTCCTAAGTCGTGGTTCCTACGGGTCTAGATTTTAGAGGAGAAATCCACACAAAGGATACTCTGTTCCTGCTTGAGTTTCGTCCACCTGAGACATGCCTACGAGACGCAGTACAATGGAGATGCAACAATAGGCTTGGTGAAACGTCTTGAGATGGAACCATAGGGTAATGGCGGTGCATTGTAGCAGTGTAGCAGATGCAAAATTATTGGGAAACGGCTACATTAATATCTCATGAGTAACAGCATTCGTGGCTAGCGTAATAATATTTTGTAGCAAAGTGAATGGTAAAATTTTGAGCAAGACAAATTTTACAAATGGCCCAACACCATTCTGCTGCGGAGTTGTCAACTCCATTTACGACAAACGCAAATCCCAAATACGGACACTTTATACGACTTTTACTGTCGTTTTTGGATACTACAAGAAGCTGGATTAGGACAAGGGTTTTTTGTAAGTGAAGCAGGAAATTTCCCTTGAACCTTTTTGTAGACTTTAAAAATGTTTGTGAGTTTCGATGTGTATGTAAGCCGGTATTAAATCGGCAGACTAGCTGATTTATTGGTTATGCCCATTAAATTGACGTATGAGGATTCTCCAGTGAACAAGAAACACGATAGCCAATGATTACTCCCATGTATTCACACTCCCCATTGGTTATTATAATCTTTATCCAAGACTATAACTATACTAGGCACCCAGAGGAGATTTATACTTTGCCATCCACAACTAAGCACGGCTATGTAGTCGTCGAAGGAAAACTCTGCGACAGAGATATAAACTTTCAACTAGAGCTTGTGAATATGTAAAATAATGGGCATTTGGAGGGGCAATAAACTTTTGCCCCATTGGTTATGATCAAGACTAGTTTTCTTCTTTGTAAAAAAGCCTTTACAGGTAAATTACATGGACAATCTCTCAAAGATGCGTAAATTAATAAAACGCCTACCTATCATCACTAGATAAATAAATAATTAAAAATATATTTATAATATCACATGGCTGGAACAATACTTGATGAGTGCCGCTCCTCGGAGCAGTGTCACGTGAAGGAGATACGAAAATTGAGATGATTATTAATGTATCATGGTTGTGCTAAAGGCAGAGGAACCTGAAAACTGTCCTGGGCCAGAATCCGAGCAAGCGGGCAAGCTCGATTCTTGCCAGGGCTGTGCTAATCAGAGTATTTGCGAGCTGTTGCCCAAAGGACCAGACCCAGACATTCCTACAATCCAGGATAATTTGTCGCAGATTGAGCACAAGATCCTCATCTTGTCTGGCAAAGGAGGCGTTGGCAAGTCGACGTTCACGACGATGCTCTCATGGGCATTGGCTTCGTATGATGAGCTTGAAATCGGGGTCATGGACTTGGATATTTGCGGTCCTTCGTTACCCAAGATGCTTGGTGCCGAGAATGAGATGATCCACCAGTCAAACTCCGGGTGGTCGCCCGTGTATGTAGATGACAACTTGGGGCTTGTGTCGGTGCAGTTTATGCTCCCCGACAAGGACTCTGCGATCATCTGGCGCGGAAGTAAGAAGAATAACTTGATCAAGAGCTTCTTGAAGGAGGTCAACTGGGGTCCGTTGAACTACCTCTTGGTGGATACGCCGCCGGGGACATCTGACGAGCACTTGACCATTAACAATTACCTATCACAGACGAAAGGAGGCATTGACGGAGCGATTCTCATTACCACTCCACAGGAAGTATCGCTCTTGGACGTGCGCAAGGAAATCAATTTCTGCCTCAAGGCCGGAATCAAGATCATCGGGCTCATTGAGAACATGAGCGGGTTTGTGTGTCCAAACTGCAAGGGCCAGTCGACGATCTTCAAGCCAACCACAGGCGGTGGGAGGGCGTTGGCCAAGGAGTTTGGCATTGAGTTTCTCGGGTCTATCCCGTTGGATCCGCGAATTGCCAAGGCCTGCGACCAGGGGGAGTGTTTCTTGGACATGTATGAAGACTCTCCTGCTACTGAAGCGATACTAGACATTGTGGGCAAACTAAGGACATAGATTAATATGTATACTATTCCACGTACTTGTATACTATTCCGGTACTTGTATACTATTCCACGTACTTGTATACTATTCCGGTACTTGTATACTATTCCAGTACTTGTATATTATTCCAGTACTTGTATACTATTCCACGTACTTGTATACTATTCCAGTACCTGTATATTATTCCAGTACTTGTATATTATTCCAGTACTTGTATACTATTCCAGTACTTGTATACTATTCCAGTACTTGCATACTATTCCAGTACCTGTATACTATTCCACGTACTTTGCATACTCCTGCAATTCCTTGACCTTGGTCACAAAGTACTTCTCCAACTTATTTGCATTCTTGTAGTATGGCGTGCTCTTGTCGTTGTACTGCCGCGAGTTTGAAAACACCAACCGACAGTCGTAGACAAAGTCCTCAAAGTTTTCGTACTTGTCATTCTCAATCTTGTTCTCAATCGTCTCCAAGTCCATTGGCTCCTTGATCTGCACATAATAGTCTGGCACATCGGTTTTGCTCACCGGCACTCTAAATGGCCAACTCGACGGATGGTTCTGCAAATCAAGCAAGATCTGTTTCATAACCGGGTAGTGCTGGCCCGTCTCCTTCTTCCGCGCAATCTCCTCCATCTCCGACGTCCACCCGCTCTCCTTGATCCCCGGAATGTCCATCGGATCGATCTTGTACCCTTCTGGATGGTCCTTAAACACCTTGAGCCCTGGTCGCACCACGTTCGATTTTGTAATCGCCTTTATCTTCTTGCTCACGGCTATCTTCTGTAGTAGTAGGATCTTCGAGCTGTCCAAGTACCGGATCTTGGGTAGCATGGTACACTGCAATAACGTCGCTCCCTCATAGTCCTTGATATAACCTCGCCACACAGAAGGAGACAATGTGATCTCTTCGCTGAAGCCCTGCTTCTTGAAATACCCAATTGCATAGTTGTCCGCATACGTGAGAAAGTACTTGATCTTCGTCGTCGCTAGCACAAAGTCCTTCAAATGGTTCATCAAATGCGCCCCATATCCCCGGACCTGCTCGGTGGAACTGATGGCACAAAAAACAATCTCAGCAAAGCCCCGGCTCTCAAACGGCCGGTACGCAATGCCACCAACAACCTTCATGGGCTTTCGTACTACCGCAACAGACACATGGGTCCGGTCATACACCAATCGCGAAATATACTCGCCAGGCATCTTGGGTAATTGCTTCTGGAAAATGTTCTTGAGCCCCGTCAAAATTATCATATTGTCCCGCGTATTGTCGTTGTTAACCACGCGAAACGTGATTTTGTTCTCCTTCTCTTCAATCACCGACGGCCGCTCCTTGAATGAATACTGCTCCCCTTCAAACTCAAACGTCATTAGTCGCTTCTTCTCTTCCTCATCCTCGGCCTCGTTCGCTTCTTCCTCGGCCTCCTCTTCCTCTTCTTCTTCTTCTTCCTCTTCTTCGTCTTCTTCTTCGTCCTCGTCCTCGTCACGTGCTGTCGCCTTTAGTTTGTCGTCATTCTCCTCCTTCACCCCAGGCTTTTCCTCCTCGTCTTCTTCTTCATCTTCTTCATCTTCTTCATCCTCTTCGTCTTCTTCATCCTCTTCTTCATCTTCTTCTTCATCTTCCTCGTCCTCTTCTTCCTCGTCCATTTCCTCATCCTCATCTTCTTCTACATCACGCTTCAGTCCTTTTTTGGTCCCATTGGCCCCGCCAGAATGCTTCGGCCGCTTCGTCAAAGGAGCACCTTCAATAACATCTCCTTCTCTCTTTACCACGGCCATTGCTAAACACTAAAACGCGCCTGTGAAATTTAGCTGTCAGGCAGGGTAATGACAACATTGATGTATGCAGAATCTACAAGTAATCAATCATTCATGTTTTGCTACCATATTACCGTCTATATTCAATGCATAAAAATGGTCTCTCGATAAAGTACAGCCAGCAACACATGTTGCCCATACGTAGGCCTAGTGTACACTTCGCTTCTGATCCTTCCTATGCTAATTTCGCGTAAAGTTTTATTTTTTTTGTTGGTTTTTGCGTCGTCTTCTGCTTGAACTCGATTCGTTTAATAGATCTTCTTTTTCTCGTCAATTGACAACTCACCGGCACCTGTGCTGACAATCAAAAGCAATCCACCGACAATAGACAAGGTTTGGAAAAATTCATATCTCAAGAAATCTCTTTGTGGGTCCTTGTAACCATAAGCCCAGAAGTAGTTGACAGAGATGTTGTAAGCAGAGAGCAAAAAGCCTAAGACAACAGCTGAAAACTTGGTCTTGAATCCTACGACAATGGACAAGCAAGCAAGGGATCCAATGAAAATGATACAGAATTTTCCAAAAGTCCAGGAAGACGAGAAGGTAAATCCAATAAACAACAACACCAACATGATTCTGCCGGCCAAAAGGAAATATCTCTTGTTGTCCTTCGAGTCGACCATTGGCAAACCGGCAATCGATCTTCTGTCCTTAACAATCGAGTCAGAGAACGCCAACAACAAGCCACCAATGACAGAGAATGATCTCAAGAGGAAAGAACCCTCGGTAAATAAACCGTAAAACAAGCCTTGGGAAACAACAACACCAATCAAGACACAAGTGGAAATGTCTGGTCTCTTGCGGCCAATTAACATGGAGGAGGCAATGATCATGACAACGACGTTAAGAAAAAGAAATAACACGACGATAAAGTACGGAATGTGTCTGTAGTTCCACAAGTAAAAAACTTGGTCGGACCATTGAGAAACAATTCTGATGGCATCTTCGTAAAAAGTGGCAACCATCAAAAAGCGCCCAATTGCTGGAACGTATGGCTTAACTGGTCCCGAGTAAGCGTCGACGAATTCTTCAACTTTGGTACTGTAGAGCTCAAACTTTTCCTTGAAGGACTTGGCCAACTGTTCATTATTCGAAGACCCCTGACTGTTATTGTTGAATTGGTACTGTGGTTGGTAGTTGTAGTTTTGTTGGAACCCACCTTGCTGAAACAGAGGGTTGTTCGATTGAGGTCTGAATTGAGGAGCTGACATGTCGCTGCTTTGGATAATTTGCGGATTTGCGAGTGTAAATAAATCAAGTTCTGGCTATAGCTGTTGCTGGCCACAAGACAATTTGTTTGCTTATATACCTCAGCCAAGTGCCAGAACATCAAAATGCAACCTGGGTGTTACCCTGCAGAACTTGTCTAAGGATACTGGAATTCATGTGGATATACCACCGAAGATCCGTTAAGCGGCTGCCGCTCAGTGGCACTACGGAATTACCAATGTATAGTCGCAGCACCAATGAACTTGGAACTATGTACTTTTTCCCTGGAATGTAGAAGGGCACACGGATACACCATGGATTTTATGCCTGATACGTAACTGGATGATTAGAAATGCACATGTTCTTGCCTCGTACAAGGCGCCCCATGGATTTTATCCCTAGGATATTTTTACTTGCCACGAGGCACTTTATGGACTTTGTATTTTTAGATTTCTTTGGCCTGGCAATGTCATCATGTATGGCCCATATCTTTACGTGGTAACTCCAAGGAATGCCAATCCTGCAAATAAAAAAGAAATCTGGCCAGATCACCGGATGTGACACTTTGAAATAATGGACTATATAATGCTTAATTGGTTTATGACATGTCGTATTGGTGGCTTATTGTGCCGTTACTGAATCGAGGATAATGCCACGGTTGCAATTAAATTACGCCTGAGACACTGTATGTTGGTTGGAATTGTCGCACATGGCTAAAGTTAAGTAAGATAAGTATATTTAGTTCTGTATTTAGCTATATATTGTCTCCGGAAACACGGTGATTCGACAGATATATTTTCACTCAGGAACATCCTGAGGCAGCATTCTATTGAAGAAAACCCTTTATAACCCTAAACGGTTATATGGGCTGAAAAACTTCAATGGGAGCAGTGTTGTTAGTGGTTTAACGTGACTGGCTATTGGTTATGCGAGAAGCCTGGCCATCCTTCGGCTAAATGCCGGCGCTATCCGGCCGCTGAATCTCGTGACGATGGGCGCACGACTCGTCGGGGTCGTTCATTGCTCGTTTGCGAGACTTCCTTGTATTGCCCTTCTGAGGCGTAGTGTGCTCTTTCTGGAGACTTTCTTGAGTATTGGGGCGGTTTGGTGGGGCTCGAACCCGGTAACTACCTCATGATGCGCCCTCCATAAGGCATGAGGTGTTTTCCATTCGGCCAAACCTCCTGCCCCCATGGCTAAAGTTAAAAAGCATATACTACATGGCAAGCTGCAAGGCGCACAAGATGTAATTAAATAAAACAAGGCTAGATAGATGTGATTGTGATTGTATTGACGTATGTAACCTTCTCCTACGAAGCGTATAAATGGCATTGAAAATAGGTGGAGGAATTAACCAGAGCCAAAATGTATATAGTACGACTTGGAGAGAATCCGCAAATTACAATTGTAACATTTTGGAAATTCAAATGCAACTTAGTCCAATTACTTTTTATAATGTAATTTATAATCAACCTCGTCAATATCAATAAGATTGTCTCTTAATAAATAGCAAGCACAGCTGTAATAAAAAGATGATTTGCCCTGGCCTTGTTCAATAATTACCGTTTGTTTGATTTCCTTGGAGGATCGGGGCTTTTCGTTTCAGTTGTTAGTTGTCTTCTGGTTTGTTCTCTTTCCTTATATAGAGGTGTACCAGTTGATGCACCTCCGATTCACTGGCCTTCTTTTCAAGTACAACCAACCAGACCCGAATAGGTTACCGACACAATGGAAATTTTAGTACTTGTAGTAGAATGAAAATGAATTTACGACTTTATGCCACTGAAGCAACTCATCATCAGTCAAACTGATGATGAGTTGATGATTGTAGGTGAGGTTCATAGTTTACAAAATGTTGTAATCTACTTGACCCGAGTAACAAGAATATTCAATGCTTACTTTTAACGTAGTTGAATTTGGAATTTTTAATTATAATAATATGATGCCGTGAAAATCGTTGTAAACAACAGTATTCTACATTGGTTTGGACTAATTTACAGATACCCTACCACTAATTCTATTATTTAATAGTAGACCAGCACATGATTAATTCACTTTATTACTGTAGCGGTTTATTATGATGGAAATATTATTAACATAATGAATGAACATAATTTGAAATGCTTTGTGTAATAGTTGTGTGTTTACAAGATGAATAGGATATTGGCATAACCTTATGAGTATCAAGAAATAAATTGAATATCTAGAAATGAATTGAATATCTAAATATAAATTGAATATCTAAAAATAAATTGAATATCTAAAAATAAATTGAATATCTAGAAGTAAGTAAGTATCTATAAATAAGGTAAAAGTCTAGCAAATATGTAAGAGCCGTGCAAATGATGCCCCATTCATAAACGGCTGCTGTATTATCAATGGCTACGGATGCAGACCTAAACCGCCACACCTTGTCCGTATATCATATTTTCTGAAGAAGAAAAAATATAGATACACCAATTAACCGAGCCAAGTAACTGTTACTATTGGCGGTGGCTATATTAATAACTACAAACACAAAAACTCAAATTCAAATGGCTTGTGGTTCTAAAAGGTTAACGATACTGATACATCGGACAATACCCCTGAACCGACTAAATTAAAAGTACCAAGCGGAATACCCACTATGATACTCATTAACTTCTACTTGAACATAACTTTTGCTTAATTCAAAGTATGCAATGTATAAAGCATTGTCTGTTTTACCCGGCTCTTGCACCATCAAAAATTTTTTTTTATGTGCAAACGGTAAAGAAACATGACCGGAATAGTTTTGCCACAAGCCAATGGGGAGACCACCAAAGTGAATGGTAAGTTCACCGAACCAGTACGTCGTCCAATTGAACCAGTTGGTCGTTACTTTTTGGCACATGCCGCACGGTCTATGAGAGGCCATACATGGTCTGAATATGAGAAGATTGAAGCCGAGAAGAACATCAAGACAGTTAAAGAGGATGATGAGGAGGAGTTGGACTTGGACGAGGAGCAGTCCGAGGAGTTGTTGGCTCACGATCCAAAGGACTGGAAGACTGCTGATTTGTATGCTACTTTGGGATTGTCCAAGTACCGATACAGAGCCACTCCGGCGCAAATTAGAGTTGCTCATAGAAAGGCGGTGTTGAAGCACCACCCGGACAAGAAGGGAGAGAAGGGAGGATTGGACCAGGATGGTTTTTTCAAGATCATTCAAAAGGCCTACGAGACCTTGATGGATGCCAACCAACGAAAGAGATTCGACTCTGTGGATGAAAATGCCAGCGTGGCACCACCGGCACCAAAGAGCCAGTATGATTTCTTTGAGGCCTGGGGTCCTGTGTTTGAGAGCGAGGCTCGATTTTCGATGAAGCAGCCGGTGCCATTGTTGGGAACCGTGGACACTGACAAGACCACAGTGGAGAAGTTCTACAGTTTCTGGTACAAGTTTGACTCGTGGAGAACGTTTGAGTTTTTGGATGAGGAGACTCCAGACGACTCTTCGAACCGGGACCGGAAGAGATACATTGAGAAGAAAAACAAGGCCGCGAGAGACAAGAAGAAGACCGAGGACAACAAGCGGTTGATAAAGTTGGTTGACCGGGCGATCAGCGAGGATCCGCGGATCAAGTTGTTCAAGAAGAAGGAGAAGGAGGAGAAGGCCAAGAGAAAGTGGGAGAGAGATGCTGGATCCAGAAAGGCCGAGGAGGAGGCCAAGGCCAAGGCGGAAGCGGAAGCCAAGGCTAAAGCCGAAGCCGAGGCAGCAGCCAAGGCCAGCAAGGAGAGTAAGAAGAAGTCGAAGGAGGCGGCGAAAAGTGCAAAGAAGAAGAACAAGCGTGCGATTAGAAACGCGGTGAAGGAGGCCAAGTACTATGGCGACGAAGGCAGTGCTGCTGCTATTGATGCCGAGGTGGATTTGTTGATTGACAGTTTTGATGACGTGACCTTGGGCGAGGTTGCTCAGAATAGCGACTCCAAGGCTGCACTTACTCTGGCGGCTAAACAGTTGGTGTCATCTGGCAAATTGCCGGCTGCTGCTGTGAAATATTTTAATTAGAAAGTAGGGCTCTAATACATATTCTAAATGCATGTTGGATGTAGCGCACGGAACCAGCGGGGAGGGTCCAACGGCTGGCCAGATTAGTTTTTCAGCAATTGCTACTACACGGCGAAATGGCGCAAGACCACCCACGAGGGATTTTGCGGAATGCAGAGACACACGACTACAATTTGCAGCAGCATGCGGAGTATGACCGGAAGGTAGTGTTGGAGAACACCAAGAAGAACGCGGAGTTGTTCAAGAGCATGTCGTCCGAGGGCGACAAGATCCGGGAACAGCTCAGCAAAAAGCGAGAGACAAAGGACGAGTCGGTGCAGTTCAACAAGCAGAATTTGGAGGAGAACGACCGGTTGAAGGCGTCGATGACGTTCACAAAGATCGACGAGCCAAAGACGCCGTTCCAGGGTCCTGTCAACGAGGAAAACGATTACTACCGCACCGACAACGAGATCGAGGATATGCCGGACTTTAGTCTTGGCGAAGCCGAGGTTGCCGACGAACCGAAGATCGAGTCGTTGAACGGCGGCGTGATTGAGCCGGGTGAGGTCCAGGAATCACTGGAAGTGAGTGCCGAGGAGAAGCACCGACGGTTTGAGGAGATGCGAAAGAAACATTACCACAACGAGATGGTGAACCCACTCAAGTCAGGTGCGTCTTTGCTCGATGACGAGGACGAGGAATAGTTTATATTAGTATACATATCATTATTTAGTGTCATTATTCTGGTAGTAGCTCTTGCCCCTAATAAACCCAAATGCCAAGTTGGAGCTGAATAGCCACAACGAGAGCGTCGCAAAAAAGAACGCAATCGCCTTGAGCCCAATCGGCTCAATGAGGCTGTTGAAAATCGTGCCAATCGTCTCGGCTCCAATGCTGGTGTAGATTGCACTCATGGTGGGGTTTTTCCGCATGCACTTTTCCCACTCAAAACACTGCTTCTCCATCGCCGGCACAACCTTATCGGGATCGCAATTGTTGATTCGGTAGTTCTTGGCACACGCCGCAGCCTCCAACAAGATCTCGGTACTGTTTTCATGGAACTTCCGCACAATATCCGCCCGCAAAAGCCCAAAGGCTACTACTGCTGCGTACAAAATACCAGCAAGTGTACACGCATTGAAAAAGAGTTGGAGATATGTCGATATCAAGTACGGCACCGACGACTTGGTCTTGTCAATTTTCGACCACGGCGACGGAAGCCCGTCATCCTTGATTAATTGCTGGTTATTAGGAACTCCAGCATGATGACTTTCCATAGCATTGCCATTGTAATAATGATAATGATTATGCAAAGAGAGATGTCCTCGGTGGTGGAACTTGTTGTCATCTTTTTCTGGCCTTGCAGAGGAATTGGTTTCCTTGATTGGCTGTATTGTATTGTCCTGTTGGTCATCTTTGGTTTCTATTGATGCCACGGAACTTGGACTCTGAGGAATGTTCTGAGCAATGTCTTGAGGAATGTCCTCAGGAATGTCCTCAGGAATATCCTCAGAAATACTCGGCTTCTCAGAAGCACCATCCCCCAAAGTACATTCACCTCCACCCTGTCTTTCCTCCTTCACTTTTTCAGCCTCCAATGCCTCCAACCTCTCCAAAATCGACCATCTAGCAATTTCCAGCCCTAATCGTGTCGGCGAAGTCAACCCTTGACTTATCGCCAGAAGAGAACTCGCCAAGTGCAGAATCATAGAAATATACTCCGTCTTTTCTGGGTCAGAACCTCCCAGAGCGCCAACCCCAGGATTTTCCGGCTGAAACTCCACAGCATCAATACCCATATTCTCATTCAACTGATCGTCACACCTACTTATAAAGCTGGAATCAGTCATTTCTATATCACACATATCCGATGTGATACTCAGATCATCCATATTCACGTCCGAGATGTCTGGATCATAGAGATCGTCTATAGATAATCCACCAAACTGCTCCATAAACATTTTGTAGCAGCTTGTAAATTTCAATAACGTATAAATATGCACCGAGACGCAGATATCATTTCCACTATAAAGCCCTATTCATGGGCTGGTGGGGCTAAAATATGGCAAATGTGAAATACTCAAGTCGCCAATCCTTTCAATTCACTTGGATTTTATTAATGAGTTTCAGCCAGATATTCTGGGTGCAACAAGAAGTATATCATATTCACGACACTGCATTACAATCAAGCAGACCAAGCATATCACAACACAGTAAAACTTGGTTGAATACCCTCAATTCCGTGTAATGTTGTAACCTGAGTACATTTATGAAAAACTTTTGAAGATAATGGGCATTTCTTTAGCCACGTGTATAAAATTCCTTCATAGCATCATAGTATCCTTTATAACATCCTTCTACACCTCAATTAAAAATACAATGACCAGAAGCCAAACAATCTCCTTTAATAGTATCATCGGTAACATTTATCGTCAATATATTATCACTATCCATAGGTAATCTGACTTCTTCATCTGTTAACTATCGCGCAGTCCAGTTCATTTCTCCTTTTACAGCAATGTGCAGATGATTAAACCACAACATCACAAAAATCCATTACAACGTTTCCTTTGAAAATTTACTCTAAGCAAAGGAATATACATTGCTTTAAACCACTATTTTGACATGTGCATTACCCGTTTTACCCGGATATGCGCACCTTTTATATGCGACCCGTTTTGCTTCAAAATCCCATCAAGTAATGTCAAATTCTGAAAACCACCAAGCAACTGGAAACAGAGTACTCAGTGACAGTACAACTGCAACAAATCAAACCACAGGGCAGTCAGGTGATGCGCCTGCTGAAGAAGTAGAAGTACCGAGAAATGAAGGATTAGTTGAGGGTGAAGATGCTGCAGCAGAGGAAGAGGAGGAGGAAGAGGAAGAAGAAGAGGAAGAAGAAGAGGAAGAAGAAGTAGATGGCAGCAAAAACTATTATAATTATTTGAAAGACTACCCAGAGAAGATTGAGTATGTCAGCAATCAAGATCTTCTTCCAGAAGACAAAACCCAAGACCCAGCCAAAGTGGAAGAAGACCCGGTGGTGTTGATTTCCTCGGATAAAAAGAAATTCACTGTTTCCAGATGGGCTGCGACAAAATCTACACTTATTGAAAAGTTGATATTTGACATGGAAGACGAAGATAGTGACAATGAAGAGGCCGAAGAAGAGGAAAAGAAGCCATACTGGGAAATCCCAATTCCAAATGTCAAATCAGATGTGTTGGAGACCGTCATAAAATGGTGTGAACATCACCGAACTACAATTTTTAACCTTTCAAAATACGAGGAGATTGACCGCACTATTCAAATTAGAAAGTGGGATTTCAAATTTTTGAATGCACTTCCACAGAGGATGCTCATTCAAGTCATCTTGGCCAGTGACTACTTGAACATTCGTCCACTATTCGACTCTGCTTGTAAAGTTGTTGCTAATACTATCAGTAAAGGCACAAATGATGAAATTAGAAAGCTCTTCAGTATCAAGGAAAGACAAGCGCCATTGTCCGACGAACAAGCAACGAACAAGAAGGCAAAAGTATAAGACTTTATATACTTGCTCTACTCCTTCTGTTGGTATGACATGCATGCTATCTTACAAGTACCTTAGCCGTCAGTTTGCCGTATTGTTTGGCGGTGTTCCATTGTCCTGGTTGCACTTGCAATTATGTCACTTAATAGGGACAATATTCTCGTATTAAATGGGAATACCCATGTATCTTCTGAGATGCTATTATAGCTATATTTTGTTTAAAAAATGTTATTGATACAGTGTAGTACCCTTGCCAGAGCTTTGGCACATCATCAGCTCACCCTACTTTGGTTAGTAACCCGGATGACCAGTGCCTTCAAAAACCAAACAGGCTAGTGTACAACCAAACTACAATGGGTGACAGCGAACAAGATATCATTTTAATTTCGTCAGATAAGCAACGGTTTACGGTTTCAAAGAAAGTAGCCGAACTTTCGATTTTGATCAAGAAATTGATCCAGGATTTGGCCGATGAGGACGATGAGGATGAGCAAATGGAAATACCAATTCCAAACGTTCGAGCGGCGGTCTTGCAAAACGTAATTAAATGGGCGGAGCACCACAAGGATGATAATTACCAAGCAGACACGTCGGATGACGCAAATAGATCCAAACCGGTTGACGAATGGGACAAAGAGTTCTTGCAGGTTGACCAGGAGATGCTTTATGAAATCATCTTGGCTGCCAACTACTTGAATATCAGACATTTACTAGATGCTGGCTGTAAAGTAGTTGCCGAGATGATTAGGGGCAAGTCGCCTGAAGAGATTCGAAATATTTTCAATATTCCAAACGACTTTACTCCCGAGGAGGAAGCGGCTATTAAGCGAGAAAACGAATGGGCAGAGGACCGTTAACGATTCATTTTAACGAGCAGTATTTAAGTTTTGGGTGGTAGCATGTATTACAACAAGTGATTGTAAATTGACCTGTATGTTAGCTTAATTGTAGCAATTCGTCCACGGATGACAATCCACCATTGGCAAATCAAATTTTATTGTTCATGTTGTAGCCAAGTTTAGATAATGCGGACATTTCGCCAGTATTCAGCCAAGTTGGAATGGGCATGTTTTTCCTTGGTCCAGCGCTCTGTTTCTGCCTGTTTCATGTTATACAGACCCTCTACGCAAATTTCATAGCGAGGGAAGTAAGTCAGGTAAAAAAATGCCAGTAAAGGATTAATAATCCCATAACAATGGAATTCACGTTTAAAAGTTGCTCGTCACACAGATTATAGACTTGGTACCATAGCCACACAGATGAATATTCACACCAAAATATACTTCTATAAATTGTGAGAATAACTATAATTAGGTCTTTTTAATCTCCAGTGGCGCGACCACTTATTCGCTGGATCGTACCTCCAGTGACCACCAGTGGGGTTCAAGGCTCACATGCATTTAAGTTCGCTTGTTTTGTACGAAGGGGCATGGCTGCCAATTCTAACTTGTTTATTGATTATAAAATGCATTTTGTACATGCAATGACCAAGCTTATAGTGTTGATACTATTTCTACCGCTAACCATTATTATAAAGAGTTACACTAATTGGAAAACATATCGAACATTGAGGCATCTCAAGCAAGATCTCAGAGAGGCAAACACATACAAAGAATGGCTAGCGATTGCCAGCCGAATCGATAAATTCTTGGGCAAGAATGACTGGCGAAGGGGGTTTGTCTCCAAAAAGTACGACTTCAAGCTTATATACCACCGGCTTCAACTATTGCGCGATGCAAGGAAAAACAATGACCTTCCTCGGATAGTGTCTATATTCAGCAGTGGCTTGATACGAAACTTTGGTGGGATATCCGACAGAAATCTCTTCAACAACAGCTACTTGGGTACAAAGCTTCTTATCCACGACTACATCACCGAAGTATTAAGCTGCCTTGATTTTATCGACACATTCCAGAGCCTGTCAGATGATTATAGTGAATTGAAGTTGCGATTCTTTCACAACGCCAAAAAGACTTTTGGGAACACGGCATTGGTATTACAGGGAGGCTCGATATTTGGCATGTATCACTTAGGAGTCATCAAGGCTTTATGTGCAAACAACTTGCTTCCTAAGATCATCAGCGGCAGCTACTTTGGCAGCATCTTTGCCTGCTTGATATGCCTCAACCTGAAGATAAATGAGCAGCAATCTGAAATTTTATTTGACGACCTTGTGGACGAGTTGATTGAGTTTGGCAAGAAGGAAGAGCCGGGGTTATTTAGTCATACCGCCGAGAATACCGTGTCATTTATGATGAATTTTTATAAGAAAAGTTACACCCCCGAGATATATCTATTGTTGAAGTACGTCAAGTTTAAACTTGCAAATCAAACTTTTGAAGAGTTGTATAACAATAGCGGCAAAATATTGAATTTGATCATATACCCAACTGATAATTCGTTCCCTTCAATCTTAAATTATATCACATCTCCCAATGTCATCGTGTGGAGTGCAATGTATGCGGCCATTGGATCAGAAATATTAGGAGATGATATTCAAATATTGGTTAAAAATCTAAAGGACGATATTGTCCCATGGAATAACTTCAGTGACATCAGAGAAGAAGGCGAGGACTTTAGTGATGAAGAATTCCGATTTGCTGACCCAAGGTCGAAACATACCAAATTGGACCTGTACTTTGAAAAATCAGATAATTCTAGAAAAAATGACTACAGTAATGTCAAGTTTTTGGGACCTTCCGACGTCCAGAATAACGATATTCCGTACGAGAGATTGACGGACTTGTTTAATGTGAACCACTTCGTCATCAGTCTCGCAAAGTTGTATTTCAAACCTTTGGTAACCAACGATGTTCGTCACGATTTACATTTTTTCAAGCCCCTACACAATTTAGATGCCATTCTAGAAGATATGAGAAAGAAAGAAAAATTGGGTGTTGTCAGTAGTGGCAGTACTCCAGCGATTAGCCGGAAGAACAGTATACTGAACATTCCCCAGATTTCGACTAGTAAAGTGGAGAGTTGGATGCTTCCAATTACAATGTTGGTTGGGTTAGCTACTAACCTTATTAGTAACATTACTACCATAATTGCTACGCCTTCATATACTTACATCAAGTTGACCAAAAATATTCAAAAAGTGGTGAACTTGGAGATACAACACCGCTTCAATTTAATCGCCAACACCGACTTCTTTCAGAAATTGAAGATCTTTAGACTCTTGAAAAAGCTTACAGTTGAGGAAAAGACGCCCAAGTTGAGCAGCAGTGAGATTGTCATTGTTCCTAGCATTCGAGATTTTCTCAACAACTGGCGATCCAGCACTTTATTTAACGAAATTAACGAATCCACATTAAGACGCAGCATTAACGATACCATGAACTTTGGCGAGAGAAGCGTATGGTCTTTGCTACCAATCCTTTGGGTGCGATGCTCGGTTGAGTTCACCTTGGATGATTTATATAATGAGACAAAGCGAAGTCGAGATGTATGAGTTGCTTTTATGCCCCATATTTATATACATTATAACCATAATCCTTAAATCGTTGTTGTACTAGGAGAGGTACCCACAAGATTGCTTATTTTTATGCACTGAGCAAATTTGTCATTAGCAGATTGTGCTTGAATATTTGCATGTCTGTGCCCTCCATCTCTTTTAGGCAAGTGTATCTTAGATTCTAGAAAACATTTGATTTATATGAGACACCAGATGGGAATTCCTCAGGTTGAAAATTTTGCATGAGCCGTTGGTCTTTCTTGTGAATATTAATGTGTCACTGTGTGACGTGAAATTTCATTGCAAAGTTGGTTTCTAATGTACAGATGGTTAAAGTATTGAAGTCATTCAAGGTAAAAATTTGGGTTTCTTCAATGAAAGGAAATTACTAAATAGTCCTAAAAAGGATATTGCTATTTAATAGTTCCTCGTAAGGACTTTTTAAGTGCATTGTGACGCACGCACCTTGACTTCTAATGCATATGTACTGTCCGTTACTCAAAGTGGATACACTCATTTTGGTTCAGTTGTAGATTGTATATAAACCCTGTCACGGCCTTTGGAAAAAAGTTCTAATAATAGTTTGTGCTGACAAATTTTCTTCACCATGGACATTCCAATCACGCAGATTGTTTCCTTGCTCAAGACACAAACAAATGGTGCTGCAACTGGAACTGGACTAGTTCCTCTTCTCAAGAAGACCAAGGCGTTGTTCAAAGGTAACATTCCTCCAGCTATGTTGAGTGGTACCCAGAAGTTGCTTCCAGCTACATTTGGAGGATACCCAGACCACCGAGACATTGCTCCTTGTGCGGTTTTCTTGTCGGTGTATCTCGTCTTGACTGCGGTGCACTGCTACATTTTCTTCAAGAATTGGTCCAGGGGGCACAAATTCTACAACTCGGTGATATTTATCTTGTACGGTTTCTTAAACTGGATTGGCTACACTTTGCGTCTTGTGTGGGCCAAGGATATCACCAGAGCCCACATTGGTTTGGCAGCAACCGTGATGGTGCTCACTTCCACGGTCTTATTGGCCGGAGGGAATATCTTGTTAGCTCAGAGAATCTTCACCTGGAGACAGCCAAGAATCGGCTCCTCGAAATTGTTTGCCTTGTGCATGTATTTCATATACTTCCTAGTGTTGGCCACAATTGTCGTGGGTGTTACTTCTGGAGTTGTTCCGTACTTGTACTTCCTCAGCGATTCGCACTTTACAATGTGTAAGAAGGCTGCTCGTGCTGCTGGGGTCTTGACTATTGTCTACTCTGCTGTTGCCATGGGATTGATTTTGTTGGCCTTCCTTTTCAAGCCATTGGCCGAGTCGAGTGACTTTAGCATCTTCCAGCCATGGTGGATTGAGTCCTTTGGAATCACATACTTTGTTCCAAAAGGTGCAGTGGAAGTCGCCAAGGACACCTTCAACCGCAGACCTCACGACTACAAGAAGGCAGTCAGAGTGATTGCATCATCGACACACCACTATAATACCGTTGAGGACTTGAAGTCTGTCGCCCAGAACGAGCCTCCAGTATTGTCGCACAACTACAGCATCTTCATTATTCTCTTTACTGTCATCATGTTGTGCATCAGCTCTGCATTCAGATGCGCGTCTCTCTTTGTTGACCGGTATGTCTATAATCAACTGTGGATTCACAGACCGGTGACAATGTACTGTACTCACGGGATGATTGAGTTTCTCATCTTGACACTCTATGCGGTCACACGAGTCGACTTGCGGTTCTACAAACCAGACCCAATTCGGCATGATGCGAGTAGCCACTCCCAGCACACCGAGGATGACGCAATGGTAACCTCAAAAGAATATTCTTCATTGAATGCCCAACCAACTACATAATTCCGATCCACCCTACATTCTAAAACACCAGCTGTGCAGCGTTTGCTATTTTTTTTTACCAAGTTTAATTAAAGTTTTATTAATGAAATCAGCGTAGCATCCTGTTAAGGGAATGCCGTGGCACAATTTTTGCCATCAAACTAAATATTATCTGAGCGTTGCAAAATAGCAATGAGACATGCATGCACTCACAGTAGCCAAAACGGCGTCTTAGCGTGTGTGTGTTATTAGACTGATTCTCTTGAGTCGTCTTCTGCGTCTTCAACGAGCTGGAAACTCTGGAAGTACCCGCCCAACGCAACTAATGCAAGTGTCCAAAAGAACACCCAGTTGATGGAGTGACTAAGCCCAAACGACATTACAAATCCGCCAAAAATCGGAGCTATACACTTTGCAGCAGAGCCTGCAGTAATAGCCAAGGAGTTTATAATTGCCCGGTGTTTTGGCGGTGAGCCAATATGGGTGAGAAACGTCACTAGTGGGAAGAGCATGGCGGTGGCTACAACTTTGCCAAAGCCCAAAATGTACAACACTGTGTTTGGCAAGGATAGGTCGCGTGTCACGGGATCGGTGGCCAGGTAGTTCTCAGGTAAGGTGAACACCACAAACGGATACACAAAGTAGACGGCAATTAACAGCCAGTGCAAGTTGCTAAAGGCGTGTGTCGACTTGAAGTTTCTGTCGACATATGGGTAGACAAACACCACCACTAGAATACCCAAGAGACCGGTTACAGATAGAATTTTGCCCACTTGCTCAGACGAGTAGCCCAATCCTCCGCTGATCTTGAATGGGAATACCGAGTCCAAGAGCCCGTTCTTGTTGAGCGACACTTCGTTGGACATGAACACCGGTAGGAATTCGTCAAAGCAGACTCCATGGAGAATCAAGAGAATGTTGGCCAAGATTGGCCCGTAGCAGGATGGGTTTCTGAGTGCTTTCCATGGGATCTTGGTATCATCGTTTTCTTCAAACGCCTTCAAGTCGTTTTCACGCGACATTGTCTTCACAAGCGAGATGGACTGCCGTCGGGAGAATGGACCCACATTGCTGTTTTTTGAGCCTGTGCTGGCTTCAGACACCCTTCTATTGTTGCTTGGTCGGGTAGAGATGGATCCATATGACTGTGGAGGGGCGAGTTTGTTTGGCGAAGTGTCGTCAGAGCCAATGGACTCGACTTCCGTGCCATCGAACTCGTCTACTGAGTCATCGTAGTCAAAAGGATCTTCTTCAGTGACTGGTGCGCTGAGAATAGGCTGGGCTTCGCTGGTGGCATGCCACAAACGCTTTTCCTCGGAGTCGCGTAGTCCGAGAAATGCCAAGATTCTGTCACCAATGTCAAGGCCAAGATCATACTTGTACTTGAGTGAGTAGTGCGTCTCTTCCATGAATAAAAATAAAATGATTATACTGATTAATAAGAACCCTGCGACAACAAGGTTTGGCAATGCATAGGGGAACTTTTCGTTAAGCCTGTCCAAGAGAGGAAACCTCGACCCCAGGGAAACTTTGTAGTAGTCGTCTTCAGCCTTTGGATGGGCCAAGGCGCCGCCAATCAAGGGCCCAAATATACAGCCCAAGTGCCACAAGAGCGGGAAGGTGCTAAAGGCTAGGGCTTGGTGTTTACGCTCGACTGCGATTTCCCCAATGACTGTCCGCAACACGGGGAGATTACCGTTTAATAAGCCCATCAAAGAGCGAGCAACAAGGGCCATGTAGTAGTTTGTGGAGAAACCCAAGAGGAGCATCGAGAGCATCGAGCCAAACAAGCCGATCATTATCGTGACTTTACGGCCTCTGACCTGGGAGAACTTGGACCACTGGAGCGCAGAAAGCACTTGCGAGAGAGCAAATACAGAGGATAAGTATCCCGCGTACTTGGAGATGTCTGCTTCTGTTTCGGCAATATGAAAGTCCCGAGTGAGGAAGTATACATAGGGAAACAACGAGCTAAAGGCGATGGGTTCAGAGAGTCGTGCACAGCATACGACAAAGATCTGACCAAGAGGAAAGCCTCGAATCTGTTCTCTAAAAGATATCTTTGGATGAGACATCTAGCGGGTATGAGTGTATGGGAGAACAGAAAGGAAACCCAGCTGGTTGCGAGGAAAAAAAAATCACAACTGGTGCAAGTGCCATGATGAATCACACTTTGGCAATCTCGGCTCGCAGTTACCGAATTGAGGAGAATCTACGTATGCTGCG
The DNA here is from genome assembly GCA_020342235.1 of Saccharomycopsis phalli. NCBI lineage: Eukaryota > Fungi > Ascomycota > Saccharomycetes > Ascoideales > Saccharomycopsidaceae > Saccharomycopsis > Saccharomycopsis phalli. Next base: position 1,270,568 of record CP073215.1, read on the forward strand.
GCAGGCAGAGGGAAAAAAAATTCAGTCTACTACGAGGACCGGGATTAAAAAACATCAAAAGATTTGCTACTAAATTAAGAAAAAAAATACTTGCTCCACCAAAAGCCGGCGCCGCTCCGTGGCGATTGCAACATATGAATACCAGCCAAAAGAAAAAAAAGCGGGGCGTGACATTGCCGCATCGTGACTCTACTTGACGTTATCAGACGCAGACCCACTCACTAGAGTTCCAGATCAAACCTCCTCGGGCACTACAAAAAAACTCTGGACAAACCCAGCAATGCCGAAAAAACAGAGCGACCACCACGAGAGCCACGCAATTTGATGATGCTGGCAGTAGGAGAAAATGTGTCCCCAGACAAGCGGACCAATTGCCCGGCTGGCCGATGCCGTGGTGACAACCAAACTGTTTACCACGGCCTTGTACTCCTTTGGTGCACATCTGTGGACGATTAACGAAAGCTGGGGCTTGATGTTGGCGGTGCAGGAGGTTCGGAAGAAGGCTAGCCCGTAGGCAGCAATAAACACCCACTTGTAGGACGTAAAGCCATTGCCGGAGTTTGGCACCAAGAATAGTAGGTACGGAAGCAAGAGGAAGACAAACGGAAGAATCGACAAGCAGACCTTCAAGATTATCCGTGGATCGTAGTTTCTGTCGACATATGGGAACACTCCCAACACTACAATTATGCCCAAGACCCCGCTGGTCGAAAGAAGGGTACCTGTTTGCACGGAGCTGAAACCCAAGCCGCCGACAATGTGGAATGGAAACTTGGAGAGAAGGTAGCCGTGCTTGTCCAAGCGTAGATCCGTGGATAGGTATATTGGCAAGAACTCGTTGAACACCACGTCCTGGATGTTTTGGATAAAAAACAACACCAAGATGTTGCACAAGTTGGGCACGAGAATGCTTCTCCAAGGAATGGATGTATCCTTGCTGGATGTGGCACCAGACTCTGCGTCCGACTGCAATAGCCCCGTCTGCTCGTCTGGCTCTTCCAAATCCTTCATCTTGTGCCAAGGACGCAGTCTCACCATGCTAAAGGCTCTAAAAAGCCGGTCGCCCATGTCCAAGCCCGGATCGTAGCGGAGCTTGTTCTCAAAGTGGGTTTCCTCGACAAAAAAGAACGTGAGGGTGCAGCTGAATAGCAAAATCAGACCAGCGACAATGTTGACAAGCGCAAACGGATAAGCCTGGTTCAACTTGTCGAGCATGGTGGGGTTTTCCACATGGGCCGGATGCAGCGTCAAGACCCCGCCCAAAAAGGGGCCGATGATCGAGCCCATTTGGTAGCAGAGAGGCATGACAAGAAACGCAAGCGACTGGTGCTTTCGTTCGACTGCAAGTTCGCCAAGGACCGTGCGAATAATCGCGACATTACCGTTGACGCAGCCCATGAGTGCGCGAGCCAACAACGCCATCCAGTAGTTTCTGGCAAACCCAAGCAACAAGAGGCACACTGTCGTGCCGAGCAACCCAATCATAATAATGGGTTTGCGGCCATGTCGTTCGGCAGCCTTGCCCCATTGCACTGCACAAATCACTTGGCACACTGCAAAAGATGTGGCGAGATACCCCGAGTATTTGGAGATATTGGCCTCGTCCTCGGCGACATTGAAACGCTTGACCATGAAATACACATATGGGAACAACGATGTGAATGCAATCGGTTCGGCAAGTCTTACAAGAGCTGGGGGGTTAGTGAGAGCGTAAGCATCGTGAAGTTACGTACCAATGAGCAAGACCTGAACAAAAGGGAATCCCCTAATTTGTTCACGAAAAGTAATTCCGGCCATTTTACGCAAAACTGCGAGAATATCACCACCTTATATAACGAAATAATATATTGCCAAATGTGGCTTAGGTCCTCTATCGCCGAGCACCCGGTTACGTGCCCGCGGACGGGTATTGATGTTGTCGTTGGAGTTTGTCCACTAGTACATTTGACGATGGTGGGAAATGCCACACCAACAAACGACGTCCAAACAAACAATGAGGCCGCGCCCCAGGCAAGGCGGGCGGACTACCAACCGTGGCACTATGAATTGGCCGGGTTGATTGGGCAGTACCAAAAAACGCAAAACTTGGCAGGGAGACGGGAAATTCTCAGCCGGCTCCACTTTAGTGGAGACTCCAAGGAGCTTCTCAACAAGTACCAGAACTTTGCGCCGTCAATTGAGTTGAATATATACAAGAACCACTTTCGCTTCGGCAACCAGGAAGGCGTGATTAGCCGAGACGATCCTGCTGCGCTCGACTTCCTCAAGCATGTGGCACGTGAGGAAATTCCCGCCGAGATGGTCGAGATATTGCATGACGGGGGGATCAAGCTCTATGACGGGTGTGTCATTGTGAAGGTCATTGACCATCGAGACACTCACGAGGACACAAAGGAAAGTGACGACAAGGCAAAGGCCGACGAGGAGCCCGTGGCGGAACTCAAGAGCGAGCCCCGGACATATAGGGCGGTGTTGAAGCCGACGTCGATATCCATGTACCACGATCTTTTGTACCTTTCTGACCGGCTTCCCAAGGCCAACTTGGACGATCTTTTGCTTGAGATGGAGTCAAAGTACCTACCGATTATGAAGCCGAAGTTGGACTTGACCGTGCCGCTCAATCCGTTTGCAAAGTCGTGTCCAAGCCACGTCCACGTGGACGTTATAACGCCCCAGATATCTGAGGACGATTCCGGCAACGTCACAATCAAGTTTACCCATCGCAATGACGACGAGCTTGGCGAGGTTGTGCGGACAGATACCCACGAGAACGCACATGTGACGCAGGGCAGCGAGTATGAGGACTTTATGATGCTTCTTTCCAACAGCGAGGTCACGGCCAGCAACAAGATGAACAAGTTTTCGCGGCTCCGATTCGTGGAGCAGTTCCGCAAGCGGACGGAGCGCAACAAGCAGCAGCCGGGGAAAACTGTACCGGTAGCAAACATACGAGACCCAATTGTATCTGATACAGCAGACATCAACAACTCGCTGCTTCTTCGACGACGACAGCAGCAGCAGCAACAGATGCAGATGAAACAGCCAAAGTCGCCCATGGCAAAGAACCCAAAGAAAGTCGGCGGCACAAACGGGCAGGCAGTAATGAGTTTGCCGCAGAGGACCCAGACCACAACGCCGCTTGCACAGTTTGGCAGCAATCCAAGCAGTGCTGTGAACCCCAACTTCCCAGCTGGACTGGCTATCGACCAGCCGAGTGCCGGTGGGTCGCCGAGTTTGGCCAAGGGACAGCCCAAGCGACGCACATACAATACCAAGAAGAAGAAAGACGAGCGAGCGTCGCCAATGAGTGCGGGCGGGTCACCGGTGGTGCAGCAGTCACGGATCGGGACTCCGGTGGAAACGACGTTCAACAATTACAGTCCAAAGATGGCGAGTGCGAAGAAGGTGCCGATGCAGGGCGACGTGAAGAGCCAGATCCAGCTCATTAACCAAAAGCAGCCGATGAACTTTAACCGGAACCCCCAGGATATGGGTATGCCGGACATGGCGAACAATGCCCAGATCATGCAGATGATGAGCAACAACATGAACAACAACCCGAAGATCCAGGCGATGATGAATCATCCGATGCGGCAGCAGTTGATTAACCACTTTGCCAACGGGCAGCAGAACGGGAATCCGTTGAACATTAACATGAACAACTTGACTCCGCAGCAGTTGCGCCAGTTGCAGCAGTTGCGGAATATGCAGTTTATGAAGAAGGCCGAGGGAGAGAAGGAGAAGAAGGAGGGTGAGTAGGAGGAGGAGGAGGAGGAGGAGGAGGAGGAGGAGGAGGAGGAGGAGGAGAGGAAAACAATGAAAAGAAAAGTGAGTAGATGAATAAAAAGAATAAAACCTGGCCAACGACAATATATGAGGCATTCTACAATATATGAGGCATTCTACAAGACAGCGTGTACCTGGTGTAGCATTCCAACACACAGCAAATGGACTATGACAGCATGTATTTTATAGACAAACATATACACCAATCTACTACTTGTACAATTCCGGCAACTTGGGTCCTGCCATTAGTTGCCCAACAGAAAATGCTCATTTGGGCGTACTAGGAGAAGTCTCCGGCGCCGGATCCAGGCTCGGTCGCCCGGCATCAGGATTATTGACATGGCCACATTTGAAACACACAAATTTCACCTGGTGAGGCAAGAACCGCGGAAGCGCTAGCCCATTGTGGGTGAAGCAGTTTACACATATTAACGCGTACCGGTTGCTGGGAGCTAGCTCGTCCGACCCCACCAACATGTCGAAAAACCGGCCAACAAACGACTTTCTGTCCTCTTCAGGAACATACACACCTGCCCTGATCTGCAGACGCTTCTCCTTTAACCGCGCCTTTTCCTGGTACTTCTCCTCAATCTGATCTAGCAAGGTGTCACTGTCTTCCTTCTCCAGAGCCTCAGCCTCAGCCTCAGCCTCAGCCTCAGTTTCCTTGGAGAAATCCAGCACGCTGTATTTCTGCAACAAGCTCCTTGTCTTTTGGAAGTTTGTCTTTGTCTTTAGGTCCTGGATTTTCTGCTGTTTCTGTCGCTTATAGAAACTAATCTTGCCAAGGTAATACTTGAGGATCCGATGGTGGTACAATTCCAAGAACAAATGTAGCCCATATATGAGCACAGGAACTACTGCTGCAGCAACGAGCCGATATCGATCAATCTCCGGGCTCCACGTCTTCACAAGGTACCCAATGTACCCAACGTATAATGCAACTAACCAACGGATTGCCCAACGGTTGAACCATTGCGAGTTCCGTTTAAACTCCACGACACGCCGCTCGGTGATTATTATCTTGTTGGATATTTCATCCAAGTCCTTCTCGAACGTAAGAGGATTAAACTCCTGCGATCTAAAGAACACAGAAAAGATACCCATGCCTAACTGTCATGACGGATCGCCGACATTTCCTAGCCACACAGCACGTGACCGCAGCCCAGGTCTGAGATTACTCACAAGATCATGGCTCTTGCATCATGTACCTACCAGGGCAAGTTGTGGGGGAGCCAATTCCCAATAATACCGACCACGCGGTCTCAGTGACTTTGCCCACTTGGGAGGATGTTGTCGGCTATGAGGAAGGTGACTCCAGGGTTGTTAGCCAGATGAAAACGGGGTATCCGCGGTTTTTCATCCACAAGTCGATTCGCAGATTGCAGGACTATTTGCTACAAGAGTACGGCAGACAGGGGATAGAGGATCTTTTCATATTCCCGTCGTACGCGGTGGCTAAGCGGTGCCAAAAGTATGTTATTGGTCGGATAAAATTGCTTGAACAAGCAACAGTCAAGGTCAGAGTGGTGCAGCTACTGACATTGGCTCCCAAGAACGCAGCTGAGGAGACGTTCCGAACATCTCTTACCCTCGGCTTGGTGTTCTACCCAAAACAGTATTTCAAATACTGCAAGGAGTTTTGGCAGCACAGCGGCGAAGGAATCAGCAGCAGATTGGCAGAGTACGCCTTGCTGGAGTTCCAGTACGAAAAAACGCTCAAGTTGAACCAGTTGAGCATGCGAGAGGAAAACGAAAACAAGGAGTATGTCGAGGAGAAATTCGGACGGAATTTGAACTTCTCGGAGGCCAAGGAGGCCGCCATGCTTATTCGTAAGCGGATCATCGAGCAGGTCAATTCTAACAACCCTGGACTCGAGGCCAGCTGCAATGACGTCTATTTGTATCCAAGCGGCATGTCCAGCATATACAACAGCCACAACATGTTTCTCAATCTTTTTGGCCAGTACAAGAGCGTGGTCTATGGGTTCCCGTATGTCGACACATTGAGCATCATGAAGAAGTTTGGACCAGGGCTCATTCATTTGGGCCACTCGAGCGAGGAAGAGCTCAATGAGCTTGAAAAGTCCTTGGAGCAAGGAACCAAGATCCTTGCTTTGTTTTGTGAAAGCCCTTCCAATCCGCTTCTCAAGACCCCAAACCTAGCAAGAATCCGCGAAATTGCAAACAAGTACAAGTTCCCAGTAGTCATTGACGAGACCGTAGGCAACCATATTAACACCAACGCCTACAACTACGGTGATATATTGGCCTGCTCGTTGACCAAGATCTTCTCGGGAGACTCCAATGTCTTGAGCGGCTGTTTTGTGTTGAACAAGAACTTGCCGTTTTACAGCCAGTTCAAGACCTGGCTATCTGACAACTACGAGTGCAATTTTTGGAAAGAGGATACCTTGTACCTTGAGAGAAACTCCAGAGACTTTGTTAAGCGGAACAGTGTTACCAATGACAATGCCGTCGCAGTGGTGGAACTCTTCCAAAAGTATCAAGCCAAGGGCTACATAAAGGAGATTTTCTACCCTAGTCTTGGCGAAACTCGTGCAAATTACGAAACAATTCGCACTCCCAATGGTGGCTACGGCGGATTGATGTCTGTGGTATTTTCCACTCACGAAATATCGCGCAAGTTCTTCAACCGGCTACAGTTGTCCAAGGGCCCAAGCTTGGGTACCAATTTTACATTGATATGCCCGTACACCGTCCTTGTTCATTATTTTGAGTTGGAGGAAGTGGCACAATACGGTATCCACCGGGACTTGATTCGGCTTAGTATTGGAATTGAAAAGACTGAGATGCTCTTGTCGATAGTAGAACAAGCCATCATAGAGGCCATTAGTTAATACACAATAATCAATCCCCACGTAACTCGCGCTACAAAAAAATATGCTATGATCATTTATTAACAATATTTTTAATGTTTAATTTCAACAACCTTCTCACCTCTAGCGAATCTTGGGTTTCTTGGATCATTAATAAACTCATCAGAAGCAGCAGAAGCAGAGGCAGCCTTGCAGATCAAGTAGTAAGTGGCGGCACCACCAACAAAAAATGGCCAGTATGGTTTCAAAATTGGAGTAGCGAATCTTTTCATCTTCAATGTACTAGTTGGTAGTTCGTGCCATGAAGGTGCAAATTGAAAATAGATATTATTCACTTACCCGGCCCACAGTTTGGGCAAATCACAAGCAGCCTTTACGGTCAAGCCTTGCAAGACTGCGGACCTTGAATATTACATAAGCAGTCTTGCCTATGCCTCCATCTAGAGAATACTGCCCACCTGTATGCACAGTGGCCCGCAGCAGCAGCGGTTCCTCTTTTTCCGGATGTGTTTTTTATTTCCGTAAAATTCATTATTAAAACAGTTCCTCGGCAAAAGAATTGTCCTTTTCAAAACAAAATACCAAAGTTATCCTCAGGAGTCTGAGTAATTAGCTGGCATTGAAAAGTTCGTGTCAACGTATTCCCTGGCCCGAATTACAGCTTTATTAATCAATGACTGACAGACTGGCGAGTGTATCACAGGTCTCCTCTCGTTATGACGAGGAGCCAAAGCTTGACCAGAAGCATACCGACCTCCAGTTAAAAGTTCCGGTATTTACAAAGTCCACAAGGGATGCCAAATACGAAGATTATATTGACTTGAGTAACTACGACAACCTATCAATCAAGGATAAGATGAACTACTTTGCTTTCAAGCACTTGGGGGCGGATGTGCCGGATTTTATCAAGAAGCTGTTGCGCAACCTACCAAGAAAGATATTTGTTTCCTTAGACTTGCCCGAAGATATGACCGTGAGCACCAAGGAGGGAACAGTGCCCAAGTTTGACTACCCAAGAAACAAGATCAGAACCACCAAATACACCCCACTCAACTTTATCCCAAAGAACCTCTTCTTTCAATTTCAAAACGTTGCAAACATTTACTTCTTGTTTTTGATTATCTTGGGCGCAGCCTCGTCAATTTTCGGCGTAGTCAACCCAGGTTTGCAGGCAGTGCCTTTAATTGTCATTTTGGTGATCACAGCCTTCAAAGATGCATTTGAGGATTCGCGCCGAGCTATCTCGGATAACGAGCTCAACAACACTAGGGTGCATATTGCTACCGGAGTCGAGAACCACAATGTTCTCATCGATAATGTCGGTCCATGGAGACGTTTCAAAAAGCGCACTAGTAAGTTTGGCATGAACCTTGTCTTCAATCAGATTGTTCCGCTTTTCAGCCGTCAGAAACGGAAGCAGCTCGCCCAGGAAAAGAAGGAACACGATCGCGCTAGTGTGGCTTCCAATTCAATTGCTCCTGCTCTCTCAAATACCACCGACGTAACCGGCCATCGATTGTCGGTCCAGACCACTAACAGGTTTATTAATTCGGACAGCAAGCAGTCTCAGGTTGTGCCGAATACCGTGGTTGACCCTAATACTGAGCCATCCGGCAAGGTTAAGTTCCATAATAAGAGCTGGAAGGATATCTATGTCGGCGACATTATTAGAATTCGCCAGAATGAAGAGGTCCCTGCTGACATGGTATTGCTTTCTACTGGCATGGAGGACCAGTCGTGCTACATTGAGACGAAAAACTTGGATGGTGAGACCAACTTGAAGCCTAAACACGCCTTGAAATTGGGCGAAGGACTAAAGTACGGGAACGACGTGGAACGTGCCAAATTCTGGCTTGAGTGTGACGCTCCAAACCCAAATTTATACTCATTTAGAGGCTTGATGCATGCTCCCAACTATGCTGAACCTGAGAAGGACGAGATACTTGAGCCAATCGTCAATGACAATGTCTTGTTGCGTGGATCAACGTTGAGAAACACCCGGTGGGTTATTGGTGTGGTGATTTACACCGGTAGTGAAACCAAGGTGATGTTGAACGCGGGAATCACGCCTACCAAAAAGTCCAAGATCTCACGCGAGTTGAATTTGTCAGTCTACATCAACTTTTTGGTCTTGTTCATCTTGTGTTTTGTATCTGGTTTGGTGAATGGGTTGTTCTACAACAAGAAGGATACATCCAGACTCCTGTATGACTTTGCGCCATACTCCAAACAGTCATCAGTGAGCGGTGTTGTTGCATTCTTTGTGGCATTGATTTTGTATCAGGCATTGGTTCCAATTTCGCTCTACATTTCTGTGGAAATCATCAAGACGATTCAAGCATTTTTTATCTACTCAGACGCAAAGATGTACTACCCAAAGTTAGACTACCCTTGCGTGCCAAAGTCCTGGAATATTTCTGATGATTTAGGACAGGTGGAGTATATCTTTAGTGATAAAACAGGCACTTTGACCCAGAATGTGATGGAGTTTAAAAAGTGTTCCATTGGACTTAAAAGCTACGGTGAGTGCTACACCGAAGCAAAAATGGGTATGCAGAAGCGAATGGGAATGGACATTATCAAGGAAAAGATGAGAATGGACAAGGTAATTTCAGATGACCGGGAAGAAATGTTGAAGTTACTTGATCTGAACATGGAATTCTTCTCGGACGGTAACCAGCACACCAGAATAGCAAAACACATGTCTGATAGCTTGACATTTGTGAGTTCCGAGTATGTGAATACTGTGTTGGATACCAGCAATCCACAAAAGTACCTTAATGAGTGGTTTATGACGTGCTTAGCAATGTGTCATACCGCCACCACTGAGCCAAATCCAAATGACAGTCACAGTGTAATAATAAAAGCAGAGTCTCCTGATGAGAATGCTCTTGTCGGTGTGGCCGCTGATCTTGGTATAGAGTTCCTCGCCAAATTTAGAGGGTTGATGAAGCTTTCCAGATACGGCAATGTTGTCAATCACAGCATATTGAATGTTATTGCGTTTGACTCCACCAGAAAGAGAATGAGTGTTATTGTTGAGATCCCTAAATTTTACTTGCCTGAGTTTCCAAATGCTCCTGAGGATGAAACTGCTATTGTGTTAATCACCAAAGGTGCCGACAATGTTATCTTCGAGAGATTGCGGAAGGATACAGAGGAGGATTTGTTACACAAGACTGCGCTTTACTTGGAACAGTTTTCCAAAGAAGGATTGCGGACGCTTTGTATTTCCTATAAGGTATTAGACGAAGACTACTACAATGACTGGGCTGAGAGATATCACTTTGCAAATGCGTCTATTGATGACAATAGAGAGGAGGAGATTGAGAAAGTGAGCAACGAAATCGAGCAGGAGCTTATTTTGATAGGAAGTACTGCCATTGAAGACAGACTACAACCTGGTGTTCCTGACTCTATTGCTATCCTTGGAAAGGCTGGTATCAAATTGTGGGTCTTGACCGGTGATAAGATTGAAACCGCCATCAATATTGGGTTTTCTTGTAATTTGTTGGGATCGGAGATGAAATTGCTTGTCGTTGACAAGAAGGACCAGACAAACGACAACGCGGACCAAGTTACCAATGCAGACTACAAGGTGATTGACGGAAAGATATCTAATTTCTTAGAGCAGGAGTTTGGCATGAAATTGCTGAGTGCAGATGACGTTGATGCAGCCATTAATGAAGCCAAATTAAATCACAGCACACCAGACGACACTCATGCAATCATTGTCGATGGTGACTCTTTGATGGTGATCTTTGACGAAATGAACCCAGTTTTGCGAAAGAAATTCTTGCTTTTGTGCAAAAACTGTAAGGCTGTGCTCTGTTGCCGTGTTTCCCCAGCTCAAAAGGCTCAGGTGGTGAAGGTCGTAAAGGATAACTTGCAAGTGATGACTTTGGCTATTGGCGATGGTGCCAACGACGTGGCTATGATCCAAGCTGCCAATATCGGTGTTGGTATTGCAGGTGAGGAGGGTAGACAGGCCGTTATGTCGTCTGACTATGGTATCGGCCAGTTCCGGTTTTTGACGCGACTTGTCCTTGTTCATGGCCGGTGGTCATACAAGCGATTGGCAGAAATGGTTCCATGTTTCTTCTATAAAAATATGGTATTCACATTGACGTTGTTTTGGTACGGGATCTTCACCAACTTTGATGGCAGTTACTTGTTCGAGTTTACCTTGATTATGTTCTATAACTTTGCCTTTACGTCGTTACCAGTGATATTCATGGCAGTGTTGGACCAGGATGTCAGCGACACAGTCTCGTTGTTGGTACCTCAGCTATACAACACAGGTATATTGGGGCTCGAGTGGTCGCAGTACAAGTTCTTATACTATATGCTTGATGGTATGTACCAGTCAGCATTGTCGTTCTTCTTTCCTTACTTACTTTACCACAGTGGAAAGTACGTAAATGCAAATGGGTTGACGCTAAACCACAGATTCTGGTTGGGGACCATGGTGGCCATGATTGCCGCCATTTCCAGTAACTTGTACATTTTGTTACAGCAGAAGCGATGGGACTGGCTTTCGATGGTCATTTATGCATTCTCCATTTTGATTGTGTTCTTCTGGGTGGGGGTATGGACGTCTTCAACATATTCAAAGGAATATTACAAAGCTGCCGCCCAGGTGTATGGTTCCTTGACTTTTTGGGTGGTGTTTTTCTTGGGAATATTGTGTAATTTGCTTCCTAGATTCATCTTCGACACCACCAGAAGATTGTACAGTCCAAAGGATATTGACATTATTCGTGAAAGAGTGCAGTTGGGAGCGTTTAGCAACTTTAAGGATGGCTATGATCCAACCGATATGAATGATGTGGAAGAGCATCGTCTTTCCAACGAAACTAATGGCCTTGATTATAAGTCATCGGACCACTCGTCGTCTGTATACAACAATGGATCGTCTGTACCTATTGTTCAACGTCCTGATGTCGACGAGGAGGCAATTGTTCAAAACAAAAAGACATCTGGAGATCACAACAATAGACCAAAGAACCACTTTAAGAACCCTATTGGCTCAATCAAAAGACGGTTTACAAAGAAAGGAACACACTTGAGTCCCTTGGAACAGATGCGTATTAATATGTCGCGAAATGGTGAATACACTGGAAGTCAGACCTCAGTAAGTACTAGCGAGGTTCCTGGATTGTCTCAGGCAGAGAGCTTGGTATCTGTTCACTCCAGAGTTAACCCTGTGTAACTATATTTTCAAGGGTAATTTATATTAGTTATTTTTATTAGATGTACTTTAATTTTCTTTAACATTATTTAATTTTTCATTGTAGTTTAACATCTCATCATTGCATTTCACTACTGAATCTACGACAGCTGTGTATAGAAACTACAAAGGCAAGTAAGTGTATCAGTATAATAGGTATAATAAATAAACAAAAACCAAACCATTAACTTTTCAAACAAATAAAAAATCTAAACTCAATTATTGACTCTTGAAGCTCAAATTAATCTTTGGCGTAGGGACATTGAAGTTGTATCCACCATCATCTAACTTGTGTTTGGATTCAACTAACCACCGCACTGCCAAGTGAAATAAATACATGATCGAGCCGAGCGCTCTGAAAGCCGCCAATACAGCCACAGACCACAAAATAAAAGCCAAGTACTTGTTACTGGTCGTATCCTTAATAGAATATACCTGGGTCACGATCATGACAAGTAACATATTACTCAAAAGCCAAAATAACACGACTCTGGTTCTAATGTCACGGTAATAGTCCTCCTCTGGAACTTCCTTCTCAGCTAACGATTTGACTCCACGAGGAGTTTGTCTTCTAGCTCTCAAGTTGAACAAGATCTCTTCGTACCCACTGTCAATATCCAACTGTTCACTAGGAATCTCCACCTCCACAACTTCATGACCAGACTTGTCTGTCTTGATAATTGCTCTACCCAAGTCTGAAGTCGGCTTGTTCTCACCCTTGGTACCCCACGAGACGTCGTGTGTGTTGCAAAAGGCGTATATCTGAAGCGTGCAGGTGTAAGATGGAAGCATCAAAAAGTACTGGATAGAACTGGTGAAGATGTGCCATGGATCCAAGTAGATAAATGACATGAAAGCATAAAGACCATATGTGGAAAGCAAGGATATCACAATGTTGATAAACGCACTGTTGCTGGCTGCACTGTCATGATGCTCTTTCACGGTCTTACCGACAAAATAGAACCCACAGCCAACACTGTATAATGCACACAATGTGAGAATGATCATACTAGCAAAATAGAGATGCTTGGCACCCTGTGGACGGTTTCCCATGGATATAATAAAAATACTGGTTAAGTCACACACGCACAAGTAGTTCAAAATGGTGAAGATCCAGTATCCTCCGTTGTTTGGGATAGCACTGGTATTAGCAAGCGAGCCAGCAAGGAAGTAAAACGCCAAGTAGAAGTTTCCCAAGGAAAAAAAGGAAAACAACAACTGCACAAATTGATAAAAGAATTCAAGGTGCAAAAAGAACTTTCGCAAGAATGAGTGATCTGTTGTCCAAACCTGTCTGAAGTGAAGCTGCGAGTAGAGAGCAGCAAAAAGAGCACCGTTCAACCATCTTCTTCTCTGACTGATGAACTCTGACAAACTTTCAGGCACGTCAGTCTCACCCTTGGCCAGCTTGACATACTTCAAGACCCACTTTTCTGACTTCTTGGCGACCAACTCCCAACACAAGATACGGTCCTCAGCAAGGTACATGTTGGCAGAAAACACATCTCTGGTAGCCCCTGATAAGGTTTCGCCCTTGAAATAAGAATGAAGAGGTCCTGTTCCGTCGGCATGGTTTTTAAGTGCGCAGTATCTGTATGCCGAAAGTGCACCAGGTAACACCGAAATATAGCCAAACACACTCTCCAAGGGCTTGTCAAGAATGTTGGACATTTTATATTCAAAGTTCTGGGATGCCACCAATGGGTTCAACAAATTCAATCCACCTTTTTCCTTCATGGCAATGATTTCTCCAGCAGCACCGGCAACGTTCGAGTCATTGTCAAAGGCCTTCCAAAGATGGTAAATGGCGTCCTTGCTAGGTCTGGTACCAACATCTAATAACACACAAACGTTAGGGTCCAACACCGGGCAGAAGGCGTTGAAGAGCCATCTGTGCGAGTTAATTTTCTTTTGGTTCTTCTCCTTCAAGCAAAACAATATTTGCACCGGCAACAATCCCTTTTCTGCGCCCTGGAACTTCAAATCATTGTCAATCGACACCTGAGTGGTGTACTCAAACAAGTGTGCCTTCACCTCCTTGGAGTTGACGTACGACTTGGCAATTCCATCCTGGTAAACTCCCATGGCAGCAAGAACCTCCAAAACGCCAGGCGCAATCTTGGCTCTTCCGTCACTGACAATAATCACTTGGACTTTTTTCCATCCGTCCTCACCCCAGACACGAGATCTTCTTCGGGCACACAAGTGTGCCACGTTCTTCATGACAGCGTGCATTGTTCGTGAGAAGGAGATTTCATCCTCATTGTACATGGTAATGCAAACCACAATCTGGGTCTCTCTGCCGTACTTTGCTGACCGCAAGGTAAAACCGTTTTTGATAAAGTCATCCGGGTCCGAGGTACATGCAGTGTATCTCATAAACAAGAACTCGTCGTCATCCCTGCGCGGCAAGAAACTCGCTAATTTTGTAGGTACTGGGTTCTCCAAAACTAAGTTTCCCCGTTCCAACTTGAATTCCTTGCGCAATGCCTTGTTCCGACGTGGCTGCTGCGTCATTGGAATCTCGGCATGCATGTTGCGGTCCAAACTTTCCACCACCGAAGATTGGTCCAAGCTGTGATTGTTTAATGCAATGATCTTCTGTCTACCTGTGTACTCGTCATAGTTGAAGTCGGCCGTCGACACCGACGACGTCATAGAATGCGTAGCACTTTCTCCCTTTCCATAGCCCTTGCCCTCACTGCCAATGTAGGAAATGGTATCGCTGTTTTCGTACGAGTACTTGCTGCTAGATGGGTACTGCTGCAAATCAACCTCCTCGTATCCACTCTTGGTAAAATGATCATCACCATCACTGATAATGCTATCTGGCCTAAGATTTGGCGCATCCGAAATGGAGTAGTTGGCCTTGGTGAACGTGGAGTCAAAAATTGGCTTTGGTGGTGACAATACCCGAGAACTGGCCGTCGTGGATCGTGAAGGTGATCTTCGAATTGGCGAGCTGCTAACTGACACAGCGCCGTCCTCATCCTCCTCCATAATCACCGAGGTGTGTCTCTGTCTTTTAGGCGACTCTCTTCGAGTCCAGTCCGATCTAGTAGTAGGCAGTCTAGACAAGTAATCTTCCTCCTCGTCGCTGTCATTGTGCATAGCTGCCTCAGCAAAATTATGGCCCACATTGGACGAATTGAATATCGACGGGGATCCACTGAAACTGGAAGTGTCAGACATTTGACTAGGCTTATTAAATGAGACCGCTGGTGAAAATTTGCTTCTGGTCAGCTTTGTAGGCGATGGCGACCGAGAAATGGTGGCATTGTCAACAGGAAAGCCATTGAAATTCGACGAATATATAGACTGACTATATCGCTTTGGAGACTCGCTAGCCAATGCTGGCTTTGGCTCAGTCAATAATGACTTCTTGGATGGACTAATCTCACCGTATGAGTAGTCATAGTCCTCATCTTCGAATGGATTGGAAGACATTGTGTAAATTGTAAAATTTTGTTTAAAATGCGAATGGCAGTAAGATCTTGTTTATTAAATATATCACAACATTGTTGTTACCAACGTCTGTTTTTGCTTTTCCTATATAGGATGTTTTCTTTTTTCCTATTCAGTGCAGTGAAATAATAGTCACGTGCCACAACACGTAAATAAATCAGACATGCATTGAGCTAATCTCAACAAGTTAGTAGTCTAACTCCATGGCTGAGCTCTGACTCGGAGCAGGCGTAGTTTTGTCTGACCTAATTATTTCATCCTTTAACTTGAGCACCAGCTGATCCACTAGCCTTTCAATTATTTTCTCGTCCACTTTACTGCTCTTCGACTCGTCTAGTGCCTGCTGCACCTCCTTATTGTTTGCGATAAAATAATCATAATCTATCATTTTTGAGAATCGCAGATCAAACAAGAAATGGTAATTCGATTGCAAAAAATTAAGAAAACTCGTATAGAACACTTCCTTTTCAACCTCTGGCTTTAGTGTCTGCCACTTTAACTGGTTAAGAACCTGAATTTTACTGCCACTATTAGCCAAGTACTGCAGTGTGATTTTCAGCATTAATTCCCTCTTAAATTTAAATTTGCTATCCTCAAATGCCATCTCAGTAGATTTCTTTTTCTTTATCAAATCATTCAATGATTGCCTCACCAATAACTCGTAGATGTACTCCACATGACGTGCTAGAATATCCTGCGCATTCTCATTGAGCTGGAATGCCGTCTTGTTCTCTTCTATTAATTTAACAAAATCATCCTTTGAATTGAACAAAATATCAAACTTCTTTTCCACCAAAAAGTTGAAAATTATATCCTTCTGCGCTTGTAAAACAATTCGTAACTCTTCAATGACATCGTAGAATAACTGCACTGGATTAGACCCCATTCTACCTAATAAGTTTAAAAACCGCTCATCATCTTTTATTCTCGGGAATATCTCCTCAAACTTAGTATTGATGTTGATATTCTCAATCTCCGAATAAACTTGCTTGCACTGATCACGTGCGCGTCGATCTTCCGTATAGTTCTGCTTATCCAACGACCTTATCTGCTGGTTCAATTCAGATTCCTGCTCTTCATAAAACTTCGTATACAATTTCAAGATATCCAACTTATCGAGTCTTTTGAAGTTCTTGTTTTGCTTGATTCTGAGATCAGTTTTAACAATAGTTAGAATATCCTGCCATGAATTTTCAAAAGTCAATTGCTTTTTCAAGGTACCCAGAAAATACTCTTTCAATTCAGCAATAGCCTGATTTTTCAATTCAGCCTCTGTATTGTGGTGATCCGTTTTTAATTTTCCCACATAATTGTTAAACATCTCTTTCTTTTCCCGTTCAGATAATATACTATGGTCATAAATCGGTTCGTCGCTAATAAGTTGCAAAAATGTCCTCCACCTGGTGTAATACTTGATCTTGTCGGCGTATTTAGTTATCAAGCTCCTAAATTCTTTTTGGAACCGTTCTCTGGAGTTGCTAACCTCTAGTAACTCTTTCTTGGATTTCTCAATCAAGTATTCCTCGAAATACTTCTTCTTGGCTAAAGTGTCTTCCACCGCAAAATAACGGGAGTCATTAATAAACGTCTCCATAACTTTCTGAAACGACCAGGATGTGTCTATAGCATTTTCTTTCAATAGACTTATAAATTGCACCTTTTGCTCTTCTTTGGCGATTTCTTGTTTATGCGAGACAGCAATTTGGTATTTCTTCTCATACTCAGCGGCATCAGATTTATGCTTCTTGCTTGCAACCTCTACTTCTTCTTCTCTGACTCTTTTCTTTGGGACTTCAACAGGTACATTCCATGTTGTCTGCTTGGTTTCAGTGTTGTAGTAGTAGTACTTCTTTTGCTCTCCTGAGTAGTATTTCTTCCAGTTACCTGCTTCTAGTAAGTTATCCAATTCGTCATACAATTCTCTAGGCTTTTCCCAACTTGTTTTTTGAGTTGTATTATTATAATAATATAATCGGCCACTTTTGTCCTTTAATTCAGACCACATTTTGCGATCTTCCATGTTAGATTCAGCTGAGATATACGGATGCCGGCCGGGTGATTTGCACAGTCTAAGTGAGTAGAATTAGACTTTATAGATAGTCCGCCCATGCCCTCAAATATATTAACTACGAACAATATTACGGTAGTGTTCCTGTTAGCATGGTTGTTGATACTCATATTGTTCATCACTATGATGTTCCACTTCAACCGGCTAATAGGACTAATTTTGACGGTCATCGTGCGGGTGCTCTTCTGGGGTCATTTAAAGATTTCTATCCATTTCCAGTCCTTTAAGATATCTTTGTTGGCTGGCCGGGTATTTGTCAAGAATTTCTCCATAATTACACAGGACTACACTATTTGTGTACTTGAAGGCACAATAACGTGGAGATACTGGTTGTGGAGAGTCAGGAATTCGCAGTACAAGAAGGAACAGTTGGGACAATCTGGAGAACACTTCCCATCGCGGTTTTTAGTGCAGATTGATGGCTTGGAGGTCTTTTTATACAACCGGACTTACATGTATGACTATGTAAACGAGCAGATGAACAGTTCGAATAAAGAGACTGAAGAAACCTTGAAACGGTCAGTCATTTCCGGGATTCGTCAGAGATTGAAGAAGTTCAACGCTAGTAACAACTGCATCGAGTCTGATAAGAGCTCTGGATTAGAGAAGAATAATTCAAACAGTTTCTTCAAGAGCGAGATTGTCAACCCTGATTCCACTCCCTGGGGTTTGCTCAGCTTCTTGCCTGTAGGGGCACGAATCCACAAAGTCGGCATAGTGATTGGCAACGAGAACACTCCTTCCATCATTGTAGCATCTGCTAATAGTATTACTGGATTGCTAGACATTTCCCCAGCTGCAGACCCACAGCTAGACTTCTACAGATACACAATCAACTTTGACTTTGAGTCACTCCAGATTAAATTGAGACCGAATGTCAGCTACCAAGGACCGGTCAGTTCTGCGTATTTGAGCAGTAACAATTTTGATATCCATGAACAGTACATCCGCAGGCGGAGACTTAAGCGGTTCAACCGGTATAAGGGCGTATGGAAGAAGTTTGTAAAACTCTTGTCCAAGGTGCGTGCTAGTAAGAAAATGTCCAAAGGGGAAGGAACCGCTAAAGACAATGTTTGGAAGGGATTACCTCAGTACATCGAAGGTGAAAATGATGATAATGTGGATGCTTTCAAGCAGAAACTTTCCAAAGAATATGCCATTTACAGAACAATACTAGACTGTAGCAGGTGCGATGTATTGTATTATTATGACGTCCCTGGGCAGGTTGTGCATGTTTCCAATAACGGGCCTAACGGAAATGAGCCACCAAAAACTGGAGCAGAAGTGAAATTGTATGAAGCAACAATATACTATGGTCCATGGGCTGATAGGCAAAGGAATTCGTTTTATAATGTGTTTTTCCCCAGTGCTAATAACTTCGTTGACGAGAAACCCACAGTCAAATTGAATGAAGGGGAATTAAGAGTTTATACTGGATTTCAGTTTACAGTAGACTTTGCCGACGACAAGTCAATAATCAGAGTCCCAATGAGAGAGCATAGTAAAGATTTACTCAATACCTTAAAGCGTGTGGACCATTTGGATACACGGCCATTTGCTTGGATAGAGTTGAAATTGTTCGAGGGGAGTGTTTTCAATATTGATACAGATTACACTTATACTGTGAATGGCAGTAATGTTAGATTTAATGCGTTTTTTAAGAAGCCTGAGATAAGAACGTCCATTAATCATGCCATATTATATACGGCGGACGAGCATATCCTTGATTTAGCCATTAAATTTCCGTTGAGATGGAAGGCAATAGTAAAATGGGGGATAAAGAATGTGTCTAAGAATTGCGAGATTTTCGTGTTGAGAGAGCATGTGTCATTGATTACTGATTTGCTAACAGACTTTGCTACTGCTGATGGTAGTGTCATTAATCATGTAAGTGAAGTGATACAGGCTTATAATTTATTCAGGCCATATGAATATAATATCACATGGAATATCACAAATGGAATCAAACTTCACTTTAATGTTAACAACCAGAACATCATTAATAACCCCATCGATTTCGATGATAATACTTACCTTTCCTTCAACACAGATGACCTCAACATTCTGTTGGCTATTCCTATGCATAATGTTTATCAAAAGTCTAATTCAATTGAATTTAATATCCTGTCCTCAAACCTTTGTCTTTTTGTCGATTCTCCTAGCTGGAGCACACTCAACAATTTCGTGAAGAATAATGAGCTAGCCAATGGCACAGATTTCAAGGTAGAAGGTTCATACACCTATTATAGCAGCATCGAGTTGAACTTGGTGGACCTGATTACAGTTTGTTGCTTTTTATCTAATACCACTTTCCAGGCATATGGGTTTCTCATAAAATATATTATGGAAATCAAAGAGAATTATTTTGGCGAGAATATTCATTTCCTGACTCTAGATGAGTACATTGCAAGGAAGCAAGAAGTAAAAACCGACGAAAGCATTGGTAGCTCTCCGGTGGAAGAATTTGGCCCAGCTTTCAAACATACAAGAACAATTAAAGATGAACCGAAAATTCATCGGAGAATCGAGAATGAGATTGACGTGGTGTTCTCCTTTTGTGTGAATAATGGTTGTTTGGTATTGCCCGGTAGTTTGTATGATGGCGAAAGCTTCATTGGAATTAGGCTACCTAACTTTGACATCGATATTAGATTCACAAACTATTACATGGATTTGCAATGTGATATTTCTCCATTAAAGTTGATATACATAAAGGACAGGGATGCTATTTATAATGTCGTCTATGATACTGACTTAAATTCACTGCCTGATATGTTTATAAATGGTTTGTCCATTCATGGCCATAGAATATTTGGGCTTCCGCCATTGGAACCAACCTACATTTGCAAGTGGGATATAACTGCTGGAGAAATCTCCATGAATTCTAATGCTAACTTCTTGCGTCTGTTAGTAGGAGTAGTGAAAAATATTGGTTATTCATTTGATGATTTAGAGAACTCTTTGGTGGTGAACATTCCTGATTTGAATGATGTTACAGTTTTTAGTTTTAAATGTCCCTCTGCCCTGTTGAAAGTTGTTGATGAGAATACATCTGTTAATTTAATTTTGGAACCAATTTCTTTGAAGGTCAATGACATTTCTAATGACAGGTACACCTCAAGACTTGACTTGAAGATTAAGACGATAATCCTCAAGGCTGAGGAAGTGCAATCTTCTCGGATTCTTCTTTTCATGTCCACTTCATTGTACCTAACCAATTTTTGCAAGAAGAAACATTTCTTGCATCATAGACTTTTGCAACAGGAGCACTTGAAGCAACATGATGGGCCATATCATCGGCTGCCATTTCTTTTACGAGAAGAAAATCGTGATGAATACTATTATCGAAGCTACGGAAAGATCCTTTATTCTTTATCATTGCCCGAAGTTGCGCCTCCATTAACCAACCAAACTGTTGATTTAGTGATGAGCCGTTTTCCTTTTACATATAACTCAAGATCCCAATTCCCGCTGAATTCTAATACGAGCAATTCGAATGATTCTTTCACGTCCGATAGTGATTCGGAAGGCACCGATAATAACTTTCTCGAATATTTACCGGGAAAACGATTGAAATCACAAAAGTTTAAACACCATGAAAAGTCCGTTTTTGGTGAAGACCAATACTTTTCCAACTCTCAGGAGGATGTCACTCCTGGGTTTCCGATGAATGATCAAGATTTTGAGTATGATAACTTTATTCTTAATTTATCAACTATTGATTCCTTTATCGATCCCAGTGCACTCAACAACATTGTTGACATAGGAGAAGATTTTTTAAGTTATTCGCCTGATCAAATATTAGATATGTTACAAGTGAAAACTGTTTCTCATCTTGTTAAGGATGAAATTTTACAAAAGACCATGGTCAACGTTCGATTGGTTTCACCAGAGGTGAATGTTTACTACGGTGACTTATCTGGAAGCGCATCTAGTGAGCTATTGTTAAAGCTAATGAAGAATTCACTGTCAAAGCTAATTGGGGAAACATTTCTTCATTCCTATACTCGGTTGACTATTCACAGCCCAAGTATAGTTTTAAGTCTTAAGCACAACTCTGATTTGGAAAAATTTCCTGACGAAGATGTTATTGCCGTCCATGTTCCTCTGATAAATATGTCAGTATCTTCTTTATCGTCATCACAGCCAACATCACTTGACTTGACTGTGAAAGATTTGGAAGTGTGGATGAATAAAGATAGTAATTTAGCGTCATCTTTGAATGTGGAATCTGCTAACTTGAAAATAAATGACGAGGATATTGAGTTCTTAAATAAGTATGTTTCTGAAAACATCGACAATTTCTCATCATTGGCTACTAGAATGGAATTCTTATCAAAGAAGATCAACGAAGATGTGGTGGAGTTGATTTACAAGCTTTCCGTTGCCAGTGAAATTTATGACATTCAGCACGATTCTTCGGTGCTTACTAAACCGACCCATATTGTCAGAAATTCGGAGGTAAAGCATGTTCGGTCCTTGGATAGTTGGAGAGTATTGGTTCGTTTGCAACATATTCTAAGGGCGTTACCACATAACTGGGAGGATAGAATTCATGATAATCCTAGATGGAGGGATAATGCCTATGATGAAATCCTTCGAGTATTCTCTAAATGGAGAAGCTGGGAGTTTTCTCACATCAAAGATGTCTATTTATTCAAGAATACATTTGAGGATGCGAAAACTCCTTGTGAATTGGACACACTTATCAGTTTAGTGTCCATAAATGAAATTACTGTTAATTTAATGTCTAGCGATAATGATGGTGTTAAAATCGCTAACTGGGAGACTGAAGTATCCATTGATAATACTGGTGATGTAAAAGAGGTAAGAATAAACTCTTTAGTGGGATTATTTGATGTCAGCATCTCCCTTAGTTTGTTCAAAATGTTGGAAATAATTAACATTACTAGACCCAAGAGTACAGATAAAATGTCTACTAAGAATGATGGTAAATCTGTCAACGTCCAGTTCATTGGATTTGCTAATCAAATAAGCAGCAAGTTCTATTTGAATGAAATTGTGATTGCTCATTTGGCCAATGAGCTTTCTGTTACTGGATATGGTTGCTTGGGCGACTCCGAGACCTCAGGAAACGTTAATATAAAAACACAACGTATGGCATTGCGTGGATTAATGAATGAAGAGAAAGTTGTTGCTGGAACAGTGACTAATATTGATATGAATGCCTCAAGTGTTAATGATATAATTACTGGGCTAAAAGTGGTCGAATTGGGAATTGAGTCAATAGACTTCGATATGTCTAAAGGGTCACCGGTGTATTTGAAATTTTTAAAGACACTCCAGGAGAGCAATTTGGATTCTTTCAGTTGCTTCCTGAAGGTTCAAAGTGAAAATAAGTCATCTCCAGATTCAACTATATTTCAACTCATCAGTGACACCCTGGTTACCATTAAGATGAATATTCAGAATATATCTTGGTGCATTGAAATTTTGTCACCATTTTTGATTATGGGTGACTTGAGTGATGTCGAGCTTTGTGTTTTTTCCATTAGAGGAGCCTTATTATCCAAATTAGTCTTTGACACATTCCAAAGTGATTTTATTCACAATTCATATGGCAAAAAGTATCTTCTAAGATATGAACAGCGGAAATTTGAAACTTTGCTCAAAGGAAAACTATCAAGAAATAAATCATACATTGATATTAAGATTGACACCGGAACTACGAGTATTGATATTCCTCAAGTATTACGGTCTGCTAATGATATCTTAGATTCCCTCACTCTGGTTCGATCTGATATTAGTGACTATAGTGAGATTTTCGAAAATTTGGTTAACAAGTTTAGTGAAGTGTTTGGTGATGCAAACGCTACACCAAAAATTGCGAATAGCGATGTGCATGAGACCAAGCATGATTTTATGTTTAAAATCAATTTGTCAGGTAATAGGCAGACTTTCAATTTTAATTTTGATGAAACCAAATTACGAGTAATGGCTCAGAAGTTAGATGTCATTTATGGAAATGTCC
Source organism: Saccharomycopsis phalli (assembly GCA_020342235.1). NCBI lineage: Eukaryota > Fungi > Ascomycota > Saccharomycetes > Ascoideales > Saccharomycopsidaceae > Saccharomycopsis > Saccharomycopsis phalli. The sequence continues at coordinate 1,293,946 of CP073215.1, forward strand.
AGGACACGGAATCTACTTTATCAAGTGGTCCTTGGACACTCCAAGTATTATTCCCTGAATTGAGTGTGGATCTTGAAGACTACATCATTCCAAAAGAAACAGGTACAATCATTGATATTAATTTTTTGATAAAAATCACTACATTCGAGAAAACAGATGCAAAGCGAGTTATTGAAATTACTTCAGATCATGCATATTTCTGTCTTTCACCTTATACTTTGGTAAAGATTATGGAAATTGGCAAAAAGTTTGAATTAGTAAGGCTGAAATATGATTTTACTGAAGTTATCCCCAAGCCAAAGGCCACAAGGATACCTGACGATAAGTCAAAAGCATTCTTTGACAAGTTTTCAGTTCACATCCTTTCATACAACTTTTGTTTTGGGTGGCTATTTGGTGTACATCCTACTGGTCCTAGTTCTCTTCTTGTTGGATGCGAACGTGTGTATGTAATTGCTGATGATCTATTTGGCAAGTTAACCATTCTTGATGGTTTTTGTTCCACATCTTCTGGTGGTACTTCTAATAATTTCTACAAGAATAATCATTCTAGAAACAGGGCTCATTTACCGAATATGCAGCTCATTTATACAATTGTCAGAACTGGAAAATCAAAGCGGAGCATTAATGTGAAAGTTGCCGGTGAAGAGTTGGATGTGCAGATTCTTTCGAGGTATATCACAGTAACAGATAGGTATTTAAAATCGATAGCCTTGATGCAAAGATTGAAAGAGCAGTATGTCCCAGAGGGACCTATCATCCAGTATTCCCAACCGCAGGAAGGCACTGACTACATACAATCTTTGAGTTCATTGTTCACCTCCGTTAATTGCAATATCAAATTTGCTGGTGCACAAATTAGAATTCACAAATCGGACCATCTTAATTCCGTATTGGAATTAAATTGCCCTGAAATGGAAGTGTCTCTAGGATATAAGAAAGTTGTGGGTAATATAGAGCATTTAGTTCGATGTGAAGTCACTATGTTTGCATCTAATAATGCTTTGGACTCAGGATGTGTCCCTGTTTTGGATGATATTTTCCATGTTGTTCAAAGCTTGACAAAATCTGAAGATATTCAAAGCTTGACAAAACCTGAAGATATTCAAAGCAACACTTCGCAAGCGGAAGTATCTATGCCACTTGATTTAGGAAGAATGTTCCACAACATTGACTTGAATATTATTGTTAATATCAATACTCAACAGTTAAGCTTGAGCTGTGCCCCTAAAGCCAAGATCAAAGCTATTGTCGGAATAAAAGGAATTAAGCTCCAGGTCAACACTGGCAAGAATAGTGATAATCAATTGTTGATATTCTCGTTATTGATTGATGATTTAACGGCTAGTTTGCAGCATGTCTATTCACGACAAGTTAGTGGGTCTATTTCCATTGGAAGCGTAATATTTTCAACTATACTTGAGCAAGCTGACGCAGGTATCAAGAATTTCTCGTCTGGAGAAGTTTCAAAAATCCGTTCCTACGTCAAATTCAACCAACTTCAAGACTTAAACGTTTTTAAAGATATTTGGTTACCAAAAGGAAGTCCTCTACCCAGAAAGCAACAGCATTCAAGATCCAAGACTCTTGCAGAAAGAATTCATCAGATATCTACTACAAATTCATTTCCTAGAAATTTCAACTTTGTGATTTCGGATGTGGAGTTGAAAGCCGATCTTGGTCAGTCACTCGGGTTTGTTTCTTTAATTTTAAACAAGTTTTGGATACTTCAGTGCAAGCGGTCCAAATTTGAACAACACTTGACTTTTGGGGCCGACGCTTTTGTCTTAAATTGTGAAGGAAGATTGTCTGCGGAAATTGCCTTAAGAAATTTGCATTTGAACTCTATAATTATGTGGACAAACCAAGAGGAAACCTTTTCCATACCACTTGTGTTCATGTCAGGTGGGCTCGAAGTGCTCGAATCTGTGATATCTTTTGACTACCATACATTTTTTCTTGCTCAGATAGATAATCTTCTGCTGAGGTTATTTAATCAGAGGGGACAAAACAACGCCAAAACGGATAGATTATTTGGGACAATCAGTGTGGGAGGAATCAGTGTATATACTACTTCCTTGGCAGCTTCTAATTTTATTGATATCATGAATGCCTTTACGCGAATCCAGGCAGATAATGAATCGTCCTATCAGGATATTCTTGATGACAATGGCGCTGACAAAGCAAAGCATCAGGAGCCAGAACCCGACTTTAGTATCTTAGAAGCCTTTAAAAAATTGGAGACCGAAGTTGGTGTGTCTGTGGAATCTATTATCCTTCATGTTTATCCTAGTGTCTTGAATGATAGTGATGCTATGGTAGTTAAGTCTGGGTCGATTAAGACCAAGTATAAGATTATTCATGAGGATGGGGACCTTTCCTCCAATTTGAATCTTGTGTGGAATAATTTGGATGTTGGGTTTTCCAGCATTAAGACACCATTTTCAGATTCTATTGTGACATCTCTGACGTTGGATAAGTTTATAAAGAATGCCACAGAAGCCAAGGGCGGACTGATTGTTACATTACCCCTAGTATCGATCAATATGAAGACATGGCAGACGAAAGGAGACAAAGAGATTAGATATACCTTTGTCAGTAAATTTGGTGGCCATGTGGATATCAGATGGAACTTGGGGTCTGTTAATTTCATTAGAAGCATGTATGATACTCATGACAGGGCATTAACAGCTAGAATTGCTGCTAACCGGACATTTGAGCGAAACATGAATTCTGAGAGCAAGTTAGAGTCGCTACGAATTAAAGATAGAGTCGAGAGTGCAGAGCATGACACTGAATATGTCTACATTGCCTTATCGAAGCCAGAGATCGAGCCGTTGAGGTTGAAAGAATTGGGAGATGTTACACCACCTTTGGAGTGGTTTGGGCTTCATAGAGATAACTTTCCTGCGTTGACCCATCATTTTATTATTCTTCCGCTTGAAAAGTTTCTCAATAATGTTGAGAAGCAGTATAATTCTGTTTTAGGTAGCATATGAATAAATGTTGTACAGTACAGCAGTAATGTCGGGTAACATGCGGCCTCCTATTTGAAATCAGCCAGCTTACAACCATCACAGTCAGGCAATGGTAAGTTATACAATTTGAGGTAAATTGGAGCGAATATTAACGATGATTTTCGACGCTGGCGGTACTATCCATAAGGAAGTATTGCTTTCGCGAAAGTCGTATAGTCTCAATCTTTGAAACCATATTTGACCGCAGTTCGATATTCATTGACGGCTTCTTTATCATTAGAAGACTTTGCCTCGCAAGTGGCAGAGGGACATAATAATCCTGAAATAGAAGCGCAAAAGACCCCTGAGGTGATTTTGAATCCAATTTTGATATCGCGTAACGAGAATGAGAAGATCTTCATTGAGCCATCTATAAATTCCGTGAGAGTTTCGATTAAGATCAAGCAATCTGATGAGATTGAACATATCTTAGTACACAAATTCACGAGATTCTTAACTGGGCGAGCTGAGCAATTTTTCATATTGCGAAGAGCGCCAATTGCTGGATACGATCTCAGCTTCCTCATCACTAACTTCCATACTGACGAGCTTTTAAAGTACAAGTTAGTTGATTTCATTATAGAGTTTATGGAGGACGTTGACAAGGAAATCAGTGAGATGAAATTGTTTTTAAATGCCCGTGCTAGATTTGTTGCCGAGGCTTACTTAACCCCATTTGATTAGTGCACACTCATTATGTATTTATTCAATGTATAATTACTACGAAATTATGATAGGACTGCCTCTGCGCTCATGTATTGCCTATGAATCTTCGTTAGATAGTAACGAAGAGATCCCCATAAATGCAATCAACCCATACTTCAAGTACTCCTTCTCGGTGATCAAGATAGTTATGTAACCAACAATTGGCACATATCCTTTTACTGTACCTATTATGTCATCATCCCTATTTAAGTAGACCTGGTTTCTGGAATACAAACTCAAGTCATTGACCGGGTTGTTGTCGCCTTTGGTCAAAAGTAACTGTTTCGTTTTACCATCCTTCTCCACATGATGCTCGTTCATCACACGATGGACAATTGGAATTGTTTTATCGCTAACCTTGTACACCACAACATCACCAACGTTGACAAAAGTGTCTCTATTGTGAAGGAACAAGATATCTCCTCTTTGGAATGCAGGCTCCATGGACCCAGATAAAACCACCACAATAGGCGACTCGCTATTAGTAACTACCGACAACAACTTCCAGGCCATGAAGGCTGACGACAACACTAGAGCAAATGTCAATATTTGATTGGCTTGCTGACGAAGTTGGCGTAAGTTCATTTTGATGCTCAAGTTCCGCGCTGTCACTAATTTATCGCATCAAAGCTGTGCCCGGGGCTCATATGCATAAATCTGGCGAGAGAGGGTCAGAGGGTTGATTAAGAGATTTAATAATGACATATAATTGCGGAGCAGAATGATTAACTATTTAATCCAGCAAAAGGTATTTCGTGTCCGGAGGTGTGGGTGGGTGTGGTAATGTGGAAATGTATTTTCAGTAAAAATTGTTTTTTTGCACATGTTTAGACCGTTTAAATCTCTTAATATAAGGGCATTAAGTCGGTCCATTCCACACAGATATTATGCCACTGGCACCGTGAATACCCGACCAAAGCTTTCGTGGAAACACCCGTTGGTGTACACTATGGTGTTGGTGTTTCTCTTTGGGTCACAGAACTTGAATGTGATGAAGATCCGCAAAGAGTCAGTTGAAATGGAGCAACGGTACGAGTACAAAATAAAAGTATTGGAGAGGTGTGTTGACAAGTTAACCCGGCACGAGAAGTTTGATCTCGCCAAGGAAATGGAAGTTGCGGATAGGGAATTCAAGAAGCAGTTGTACTTGAAGAACAAGGACTACGCTGGGCTCGAAAGGTTGGAAGAGTCTGAAGTGGATGATCTTGCAAAGTATTTGGAATACAAGCAGGAAGCGCAAGAGGGGGATGACGCAATTCCCGAGAAAGCCATTGAGAGAGTTGTGATTGAAGACAAGCCAGGTGCATTTGAAGAGGCGGCCAACCAGCGAAAGTTGAGCAAGTTCTTATAAAGGGCTAGTGTAAATATTGATAAATTAACTGTAATGCATATAAACGAATTCTAAACTATGACTGTTTCGGTCCTTGTAATTGTGACTGTTCCGACCCATTGGGCGGGGTGGGCACTTGGTGTCCTCGAATCTGCAGAGGATTCACCATTGGACCAAACTTTGCCTGGGGATGCAAATTCGGGTCAAACCAGGTGGGCTGTGGTGAGCCATATATAGGAAATCCTGGCATTCCGGCTAGGTTTAGCCCAGAAGAAGCTTGGTGCGGCATCTGGGTAAGGTCGATTATTGACGTGGTGCGGCTCAACGTCTGCGGGGAAACTGGTAACTGGGTGGAGAATTTATGACTTACAGATTCCAGGTTGTTGGTGTTTACCGGCGATTGGACGCAGCCCAAGTCTGGGATCTGCGCGTAGAATACATCAAAGAGCCGCAACGCGATCTTTGCGTGAAGGAAGTTCTTGGAGATGATCTTCAAGCTCCAGTAGAAGTTGAATATCCGGTTCTTGAAGTAGTCCTTTTCTTTTGTGTCTGTGCTGGTGACAAATAAAAGCAATGAAAACATGCCAATTGTCGTAAAGTCGCTGCTAGCAGTCCCAAACCAGAAGGAATGTATCTGTTCGGACTGGAGCATATTGACAAACTCTATAGCTGCAACCAATCGTGCCTTGGCTGCGCCCCGGCACACCTCGATCAACTCCTTTGATTCGTTGGTGGGTATGGCAGAGATTATTCGACGGTGCAACGTGATTTCAGCTACAAAGTATCCCAACTTCAACATGGCACACGAGTTTGGGAACCGCTCCAGGATTCTGGGTTCCTGGGAATTGCTGGTTGTGGACCGGAAAGCAGCAGAGGCCGTCAATTGGGCAGGGAGCTCACTGTACCAAGCACGCAACTTCAACTGTAACGGCTTTGCCTGATTCAACACTTGGTAAATCGACTGCGGCTTGCTGCACCGTTCTAGCGAGTATAGCCCGTTTAGTATGTCGGCCAATATCACTGCCAACTTAATGATCTGCACGAAAAACAACTTCCCCACTTCGCTGTTGATGCTGTCAGAATTCTCAGACTCGGGCGAATGTTTCATGTAACCAGGCAACGAGGGAGTGCTCCCGGCTATGCTGCTAACCTCCACAAAGTCTTCATCCAGCAACTCTTTGACTAGCCAATTAACCCCAGGTATTATGTGTGACGGCCGTGACTCAACAAGTGATAACCATTTATCCTGAAAAAAGATCGCCCACGCGAGTCGTCGTCGTAGGCCCTTTTCCCACTTGGGCAACTTCCATGTCCCACAGTCAATGCCTAGCCCCAACTCGTCCATCAACGATACTATCTGCGAACACAAGGTCCACCTTCGGTTGAATTGTTTTTCAGCATTGGGTAACGAGCTAGTGCACTGCAAGAGTATAAGTCCAGCCTGAACTGCAGTAAGCTTCGGTCTCTCTAGCACATCGGTAAACGTCTTTCTAGCTATCTTATACAACGCAGCTATATCGGGCTTCGGTTTATCTATAAGCATGGCTTCGCATTCCCACTGCTCAATTGCCAAGAGATACACCGCACTCAACAACGGAGCACTGACTTCTTTGTAGCTCCGCTCGTACTTCTCCAAGAACACCTTCTTTTGTAGCACAGGATAAAAAGGATGGATATACTTAAAGTACATGTCAATCAACGTGGGTCCATATGGCCTTACAATATTTTCAGTGTCGTCAATCTCCTGGCTTGCTTGTAGAAACAACTCCCGGGTATAGTCTTCCCGAAGTATGAAATGAGACTGGTGGCCCACCTTTCGTAGTAGGACTTCGTCTGTAAGTCGTATCAGGTCTATCCCGTTTAATTTCATGTGTGAAATCACTGCACTATCATAAAAGTACGACGGGCCCACGTAAAACGAAGACCGCGGATAGTTCCCCTGGTTTGGCATCATCATCGGCTTCTGACTGGGCTGCTGGGAATTGCGAAACATTTGCTCCGGCATGGCAACATTACCAACTGATGATTTCCTCCTCTTGGCCTGGGGCCCAAATTCGGCATCGTTCACTCCCCAGGGATCCGTGAATTCCGTAAATGCCTCTTGTCGCGATTTTGAGGGCATACTATTTATATTTAGGGTATTCATATTGCCTGTATTATCAGATACCTCTGACTGAGACCTGCTTCTTTTATTGGCAGTATTCACATGATTCTCAGTAATACCATCGTCATTGTCGCCTCCCTGATGTCTCACAGTTATTTCGTCGATAATACTTTTGGAATCTTTGCCATCAAAATTACTAAAGTCAAATGAATTAATGTCCATATGACCCTCTGCATCCCAGTTTTTGAAGGATTCCATGGTTGTCTCGTACAGGATCGGACCTCTATTCGTCTATAAGCAATGGCTTCTTTTACCTAGTTGGATCGGATACCCCAGCTGAATAAAAACGGCAGTGTTTTTGCAACAGTCGAGAATTTTTATTGTAAGTTGTTGATAAACTTTTCCTCTCGCACGTTGTTTTAATGCCAAATAAAATGATATGCGACCGCCTAAAAAAAAAATGCCATATGAAATATGTATATAGCCTATGTTATCAGCGTATACTGTAAATAGGAACTTGGCATATTACAATAGTAGCAAGCAAACAATTTTCTGACCTCGTTGACTATATTAGTCGTGTGTAAATTTGTCAATATTTCTGTCAAAGAATGGTACTTCACCTTGGAGTGCCCGACTAGCCTATTATTATGTACCGGTAACTTGCATAGGGCCTACGTACATTAGGTTTTCGCCTCGTTCCGTGGTAGGGTAACTTTGTTTGGACCCGTTGAAACTGTAACCGGGTAATTGCGCTAGTGAGTCCGAAATGCCGGGATTGATGAACGGCGTACAAGTTTGTAGAATATATGCGATGGAATACGTTACCTGAGTAATAGTAACAAAAGCCTGGTTTTTATTTTCCGCAGCGTCTTTCTATAAATTGCCCTCGTATTTCTCCTATTTATAGTCATTTCCGGGTACTCGCCGGTGTCAAAATTGTTATGCCGCTTGTGATTGGCCGGGGCTGCATCCGACCATCCCCCATATTTCACGCATAACTATTTAATTTTTGTTCTTCAGCTCCAACTGAGAAAATTTTGGTTATCCATTACAACTTCAACTTAACCTCTCGGAAGAATTCCAGTCTATGATCTACAAAGATGTTGAGGGCTCTCCAGAATTCAACTAAGAAAAATTTATTATTGTCCAGCAGGGCAAAGCTTCTTGCCAGACCACGATTAAACCTTAATCGAGCTCTTGCCACCAGTTCAGATGCTTTTTTGCAAACCAACAACGGTGCTTACATTGACGAGATGTACTCTGCCTGGAAAGAGGATCCAGAGTCTGTCCACGTCTCCTGGCAATCTTATTTCAAGAACTTGGATGGAAACGTGCCTGCATCACAAGCTTTCACAGCTCCTCCAACTATTGTCTCCAACGCTATTGGCGGTGGAATTCCTACCTTGACTGCGGACTCCAACTTTAGTGAGAGCATCAACACACACTTGAAGGTGCAGTTGTTGGTGCGTGCTTATCAAGTTAGAGGCCATCAAATCTCCAAGTTGGATCCATTGGGTATTAGTTATGGAGACGACAGAAGAAAGGAGATACCAAAGGAATTGACTCTTGAGTACTATGGCTGGACTGAGAAGGACTTGGACACGAAGATTACCCTTGGTCCAGGGCTCTTGAACAATTTTGCCAAGACTCATGGTGTGAAAACTTTGACCTTGAGAGAGGTCATTGACCACTTAAAGAGCATCTACTCTGGTAGTTTCTCCGTGGAGTACACACACATTCCTTCGAGAGAGAAGTGTAACTGGATTCGGGAGAGATTGGAGAAGCCTCTGGTCTACGAGTTTTCCCAGACCGAGAAGAGACAGATCCTCGACCGTTTGATCTGGGCCACGTCTTTTGAGACCTTCTTGTCAACAAAGTTCCCTAGTGACAAGAGATTTGGGTTGGAAGGTGCCGAATCGCTTATTCCTGGGTTCAAGGCGTTGATTGACAGATCCGTTGAATCAGGTGTGGAGGACGTGATCATTGGTATGGCCCACAGAGGACGATTGAATATGTTGTCGAACGTCGTGAGAAAGCCAAATGAATCGATTTTCTCTGAGTTCACTGGATCTAAGGTCAACGATGTTGGCTCCGGTGACGTCAAGTATCACTTGGGTATGAACTACCAAAGACCAACCACCAGTGGTAAGCACGTGAACTTGTCCTTGGTGGCCAACCCATCGCACTTGGAGGCCGAAGACCCTGTTGTTTTGGGAAGAACCAGAGCAGTACAATTCTACAAGAATGATATTGGCACTTGCAAGACTGCGCTTGGTGTATTGGTTCACGGAGACGCTGCTTTTGCCGGACAAGGTGTCGTGTACGAAACATCTGGTTTGTCTGCGCTTCCAGCATACACCAACGGAGGTACTGTCCATATCATTGTGAACAACCAAATTGGATTCACCACCGACCCAAGAAACGCACGATCTACCGCATACCCATCGGACATTGCCAAGTCTATCAATGCACCAATCTTCCACGTCAATGCTGATGATGTGGAGGCTGTGACCTTTGTCAACAATTTGGCTGCTGAGTGGAGAGCAAAGTTCCACAGTGATGTTATCATTGACTTGATTGGATACAGAAAGCACGGTCACAACGAGACCGATCAGCCATCGTTCACCCAGCCGCAAATGTATAAGCAAATCGCTGCCAAGAAGTCTGTTATTGACATTTACACTGACAAGTTGCTCAAGGAGAAGTCTTTCACCAAGGAGGACATTGATGAGCACAAGAAATGGGTCTGGGGTTTGTTGGAAGAGGCTTTCGAAAAGTCCAAGGACTACAAGCCAACTACCAGAGAGTGGTTGACCACTCCATGGGAGGGCTTTAAGTCGCCAAAGGAATTGGCTACTGAGATTTTGCCACACTTGCCAACTGCGGTCGAGGAATCTGAGTTGAAGAAAGTAGGAATCATCAGTGCCTCGTGGCCAGAAAAGGACTTTGAAGTCCACCGAAACTTGAAGCGGATTTTGAACAACAGAAAGAAGTCTATTGAGACCGGCGAAGGAATTGACTGGGCTACTGGTGAGGCCTTGGCTTTTGGTACTTTGGTCAAGGAAGGATACCACATTAGAGTCTCGGGACAGGATGTCGAGAGAGGTACTTTCTCTCAAAGACACGCTGTCTTGCACGACCAAAACTCGGAGAACACCTACACTCCATTGCAGCATGTTGACCCAAAGCAGGCCGAGTTCTTCATTAGTAATTCCTCATTGTCTGAGTACGGTGTCATGGGTTTCGAGTATGGTTACTCTTTGACGTCGCCAGATGCCTTGGTTATCTGGGAGGCTCAATTCGGTGACTTTGCCAACACTGCCCAAGTTATCATTGATCAATTCATCTGTTCTGGTGAAACCAAGTGGAAGCAAAGATCTGGAATTGTGTTGTCGTTGCCACACGGTTACGATGGACAAGGTCCAGAGCACTCGTCTGCCAGAATTGAGAGATACTTGCAATTGGTCAACGAGGACCCAAGATACTACCCATCTCCAGAGAAGTTGCAGAGACAGCATCAGGACTGTAACGTACAAGTTGCTTATCCAACCACCCCAGCTAACTTGTTCCATCTCTTGAGAAGACAGCAACATAGACAATTTAGAAAGCCATTGATTTTATTTTTCTCCAAGTCTTTGTTGAGACACCCATTGGCCAGATCCGACATTAGCGAGTTCACTGGAGACTCTCACTTCCAATGGATCATTGAGGATGTTGAGTTGGGTAAATCCATCAACAACAGAGACGCTATTTCCAGAGTTGTATTCTGTTCGGGACAGGTTTATGCTGCCTTGGTCAAGGAAAGAGCAGCCCGTGGTGATAAGTCCACTGCTTTTGTCAGAGTGGAGCAGATGCACCCATTCCCTTACGAGCAAATCAAGGACTTGTTGGACTCCTACCCAAGTATTAAGGACTTGGTATGGTGCCAGGAAGAGCCATTGAACTACGGTTCCTGGTCATACGTTGAGCCAAGATTCCTCACTACTCTTGCTGAAACCAAAAACTACAAGAATTTTGGTATTAGATTTGCTGGAAGAGACCCAAGTGCCTCGGTTGCTACTGGTCTCAAGGCCACGCATCTTAAGGAGGAGGCTGCCTTTTTGGCTGAGGTCTTTAAGACTGATTAACTAGATGCGGTGGTTCCGGACGAATTAGTAGAAGAGAAATCAAAACAGCCAGTTGCTGAGATTTCTAAAGACAGTAATTCTAAGGAATCATCGATGAATGACGTTTCTTCTGAAAAGCAATCGACTGAGAATGAGACGGTGCTGTTAAAAGAAAAAGTTAGAAGATTCTTTTTCTATTAGCTTGTTAACTTGCGAAGTAGTATAATTCAATACACTAAATATCTATTGTTGTAGGTGCCGTGCTCACACGCGGTTAATGCTACCCGGATGTGGAGGTTTTATGGCCATATGGAAATTGAAAAATCAGTCATACAAACAATGGGTGCTGCAACTGGGGATCGCAAGCAGAGTGGTAAAGCCAGAGTCTTAGGGTCAGCTGCTGCTGGTATTTGTGAAATTGGTGTGTTCCATCCTGTGGACACTATTTCCAAACGGTTAATGTCCAACACTTCTAAGGTTACCAACCTTTCGGCATTGAATAGCGTTATTTTCAAAGACCATGCCAGGGAAGCCTTTGGAAAGAGAATGTTTACTCTTTTCCCGGGGTTGGGATACGCTGCTTGCTACAAAGTTTTGCAGAGAGTATACAAGTACGGTGGACAGCCATTTGTAAATGAGTACTTGACCAAGAACTGGATCTCCACTTATGAGGGTGCGTTTGGCAAGAAAAACGGCAAGGCCTTAATGAGTGCCACTGCTGGTTCCTTGATTGGTATTGGTGAGGTTATCTTGTTGCCATTGGACGTCTTAAAAATCAAGAGACAAACCAACCCAGAGTCTTTCAAAGGTAGAGGGTTTGCTAAGATTTTGGCGGACGAGGGATTAGGATTGTACCGAGGCTGGGGATGGACCATGGCTAGAAATGCACCGGGATCATTTGCATTGTTCGGAGGTAATGCTTTTGCCAAAGAGTACATTTTGGGATTGTCTGATTACACCTCGGCAACTTGGGGACAAAATTTTATCAGTTCGATTGTTGGTGCCAGTGCCTCTTTGATTGTTAGTGCTCCATTGGATGTGATAAAGACCAGAATCCAAAACAGAAACTTTGAGAACCCAGAGTCTGGTGTGACTATTCTCAAGAATATTGTCAAGAATGAGGGATTTACTGCGTTTTTCAAAGGATTGACGCCAAAGTTGTTGACTACAGGTCCAAAGTTGGTATTCTCCTTTGCCTTGGCACAGTCTTTGATCCCTGCCTTTGACAAGATGTTTCAATAGAGGCATACTTTACTGTATATAGGTTTTTAACATGTATTAACTATATTCTGTTAAAACCCAGTAGCTTGGTACACGACAAATTTTGTCATATGAATATTCGCCAGCGTCTATGTCAATACACACATGGAAATACACCAAATATGCGGGTAACCGTCTCAAGGGCAAACCACTTTTCTAGCAAACCTGCATAATTTGATCCTTTGGATAAAGATTTTTCATAGTAACCTTTCAAGTGAATTGCCGTCAACAGTTTCTTGCTGCTACACTATAAGGAAGATCTGATAAATACACGAGAACAATTCTTGAGCTCCATAGTTTTAACACACAAAGGTTATATTTACTGTTCGAATGTCTGCTATTCCTCCATCTTCGGTAAAGGGTACTACCCCTATTGGCGGTAGCAAAAAATGCTCAGGTTTGCTCACCTGGAGGGACCCTCAAAAGACCGCCAAGGTCTTTGGTCTTTCTCTCGCTGCCTTACTTTCTGTCAAGTATGTGAACTTGGTTAATTTGTTCTTCAGATTTGCGTTCATTGCTTTGTTTGCCTCTGCGGCTGCAGAGTACGTTGGCAAGGTTGTCACTGGCACTGGGTTTGCCTCGAGATTTAGACCAGCCAAGGCTAACTGCTTATCCAACTTTGCTGGTGAGTACTTGCCAAAGTTCCAAACGACCATTGCCAACTTGGAGAGACAAGCCGTGGGCATTACTTTCACTGCTGACATTGAAAAGACTTTGAAGGTCGCTGCGCTTTCTTTTGTCATGTACAAGATCACATCGTGGTTCTCATTGTACAGCATTGTGTTGTCCACCTTGATCTTGACTTTCACTGCACCAGTGGTTTATGTCACTTACAAGAAGGAGATCCACGAGATCAGCGACAAGTACTTGACATTGGCCAAGTCCAAGGCTGCTGAGTACAAGGAGATTGCTATCAAGGAGTCCAAGCCATATGTTTCCCAGGTGAATGAGAAGTTGGCCCCTGTCACCAGCAGAATCAGTGCCTACCTCCCAAAGAACAGAACTGCCGGATCGACCGTTGGAGCTTCACCAGTTCCAAAGCCAGTTGCAGTTCCAACTAAGCCAGCTGCCGCTTCAACAAACCCAGTTGTCGTTCCAGTTCCAGTTGTTGTACCTGAGCCTGTTCCAGTAGCTGTTTCATCTGGTGCCAACATCCATGCCACCACTGCCTTACCAAAGGCACCAACAGCTGCTCCATTGAGCGCTCAACACATTGACGTTGATGACTTGAAGGAGGCGATCAAGCAAAACAAGGAGTCGGTTGGTTTTTAATATGATTGTTGGTTTGATTCTATATATATTTAAATAATAGTTTTTAATCAAGCATTTAGTTTTTGGCGACATTCACATGATATTTCCTTGGAACAAGTGCTTGCAATATATTGTTCTCTAATATTCTAAGCCCACATGGCGTGTTACGTATACATGCATACAATGGCGTACAATAACATATATACATACACACTCACTTGATTGCATTCAACTCCTGCACCCGCTGTATTGCCTTTGGGTGGCCCTGGGCAGCAGCCTTCATGTACCATTTTTTGGCCTCCCCCATATCCCGCGCGGTGCCGAGCCCCGTCTCGCTGAAGTGGCCCAAGGCATACTCGGCCTTGGACAAGCCCTTTTCAGCCGCCTTTCGTGCCCACAAGTACGCCTCCTTGTCGTTGGTTTCCAAAAGGCCCTTCGCCCCGGTCAAGTACCAGCCACAAAGTGCCATCTCCGCTAGAGCATAGCCTTGTGCTGCGGCCTTGGAGTACCATCCAATGGATCTCTTGCTGTCTAATGGACATCCTAATTTTCCATACTCGTAGCACCATCCTAGCTTCGACTGGGCTGCAGCATAGTCTAATTTCGCAGCACGAAGGTAGAGGTTTAACGCCTTATCATCGTTCATTTCCGGAATGATCTGTCTCAAGTCATGTAGGAACAGGGACTCCTCCTTGGATAACGACGCAACATCGGTAGATATTGGATAGAATCCTTCATACAACTTGCCAAGCTCAAACAATGCATGCGGGTTGTTTTCATCAGCCTCAGCCGCTGCTAATTCAAGCCATTCTATTGCCTGTGATGCAGACCGTCGTTGCTGGAGTGACCCCTTGAGGAAAATCATGCCAAGCTTGAACATCCCTGGGATAACACGGTTCTGCGACGACTTCTGGAACCAGTCAAACGCCTTGAGATCATCCTGCTTCGTGCCCACCCCCATTTCATAGCATATGGCCACCCGATACATCCCTTCTCCGTCACCACCCTTGGCTGCCTTCAAGTAGTAGTCAAACGCCTTGTCATAGTTCTTCTCCAAAATCTTGCCGTTCGTGTACAACGTCCCTAGGTAGTAGTTTGCAGCTGGGTACTCCTTCGACACAAGTCGCTTCAACCGCTTCAAGCCCTTGTGAAGGAAATTGTCCCGGTTCTTCCGTATCTCCTTCGATGTCGCCAACCTGCTTGGGAAAGGCGTCCCAGAAACGTCAACCATGCTGATAAGTGACGGCTCCTGTGTGGCCTCAATGATCGCCTTAATCCAGTCCAACTGTATAGCAGGCGACTCGTCCTGTTCTGCCAACAACCGCTTCTGATTGAACAGCTCCAAGTCTAGCGGCTGCTTCTTCTCGGCTTTTCTCGGGGCATACGAAGCTCGGTTAGGATCCCCTCTGCTCGACTCCCCTACCTTCAAGCCTTCGTGCTCATTAGATTTTGCATCGTCTCTCGAAGGAACCAATGACTGACTGTCATAATACTTATCGGCCTGCCCATACCCATCCAAACTCAGACTGATGGCCTCATCATAGTTTGTGTAGTTTCCGGTGTTGTACTGGCCCTTGTTTTGTAGTTCCAACCCGCTGTGCTGTCCGCCGCTGTGTCGCACAACGTCACCTTCAAACGTATTCAGTGACATCAGTGATCCAGACGTCATTTGTGCAGTAATGGCCCCATTATTACCTGTCAGTTGCCCGTTGTAAGGGATATTGGATGGCGGATTTAGAGACCCGGTGTTTTGCGGATATGGATGAGTCTGTTGGTTGTACCGTGGGTTTTCGGAACCCTGCCCATTGTACAGTTTACCCTGTGAGTACTGGTTATTCTGCTGTGGTGCATTGTTCTGCGGCGCATTATACTGGCCTGTTTGGCCATAGTTTTGTGAAGCTGGTGGATTCTGGCCATACGAGTTACTCTGCGGTGCTGAAGATGGGTTATGTCCGTAGCCATTGTTGCCTTGTGGAGCAGAATTTGGATTATGTCTATGTGGACTGTTTGTCTGAGGAGCAGTTGACGGGTTCTGTCCATAAGGATTGCTATTTTGTGGTCCTGAGGATGGGTTCTGTCCATAAGGATTGCTATTTTGTGGTCCTGGGGATGGGTTCTGCCCGTAAGGGTGGTTGTTTTGTGGTCCTGAGGATGGATTCTGGCCATATGGATTGTTATGTGAAGCAGAAGATTGATTCTGGCCATATGGGTTGTTCTGTGAAGCGGAAGATTGATTTTGGCCATATGGATTGTTTTGTCCAGGAGAAGACTGATTCTGACCATATGGATTGCTTCTTCCGGGAGAAGACTGATTCTGACCATATGGATTGCTTCGTCCGGGAGAAGACTGATTCTGGCCATATGGATGATTACTTTGCGGTCCAGAAGACTGATTCTGACCATATGGATGACTGCTTTGTGGACCAGAAGGCGGCTCTTGGCTATATTTATTGTTTCTTTGAGCTGGCAGACCTTGCCCATAAGAGTTGTTGCCTTGCGGAGGCGCATTTTGTCCATAGGAGTTGTTCTGTGGGGCACCGTACGGATTGTTTTGCTGCGCACCATATGAATTGTTTTGTGGGGTACTCTGGACATAAGGATTACTACCCAGCGAAGATGGCGGGCTCTGGCCATATTGATTGTTAGGCTTGGTTGGAGCCTGGCCATACGGGTTGCCATTTTGATGTGTCTGTCCCTGGTTCTGTCCTGGGCCCGCATTTGGTCCATATATACTACTTTGAGAAGACTGTGAGCCCTGGCTATATGGGTTTCCTCCAGCAGTATATGGATTTGGTCCTCCGCCTAGTGAGCCACTAGAACCCTGACTAGCATAACCACTCAGGCCCTGACTGCCATATGGACCTTGTTTAGGTGGTTGGGCGTATGCGTTTTGCTTGACATGAGTATTATTCTGAAACACAGGATCCTGGTTGTAGGCACCGCTAGGGGACATGGCATATAGGTTCTGGCGGCCATTTTGCATTCGGCTAGGCGAGTTGTTCATGGGCGCGTTGCGCACCGGCGAGTTTCTTCCCTGGTTGTTCCAGTTTTGCTGGGGTGGAGGTCCATTCTGGGGACCAGATGGTCTCAATACCGGGGCACCGCCCAAACTGTTATTTCTCGACCCGTTTGGCCCAGGGCCTTGGACCGGTGCCGGCGGGCCGTAGGTGCCGCCTATCATGTTATTGTTCTGGATATTCTGCCGTAGTTGCTGGTGGCCTCCAGGCTTGGGTTTTCGGTTTGGCCCGGGGATGTTCCCGCTAAACGGAGCAGCATTATAAGGAGCCTGAGGGTTCCGGGGCCCGTTGCCGTTGGGATATCCATTCTGGAACTGCGGCTGCTGAGATTGTGATTGTTGCGGAAGCCTGGCGTTGTACATGATGAATCAATGTGTCTTGATGAGGTTGCGAGGACACGGAACTGAAGAGGTCCCGATGTATGTATAGAAAATTTGTACGTTGTGTGACCAAGGGAAGGAAAATTTGTATTGTACTTAAACTTGGCCCCTAGAATTAAATCAGTATTATTGTCTCAAGTGACGAATGCGTTATGAGAATGAATCCAACGAGGCGGGGTTTTTGTATGTAAAGTCTACTAAAAAGTCTCCAAAATTCCATTACTTGACTCGAGACTGATCTTTACTTGCTGAAACATCGACATGCACACAGGTGCATGCTCGTATGAAAATTGCAAACAGTCAGTCCACCATTGTAATGTGGTTACCTTGGAGCAGTGGAGTTTCGGAGCCCCCAAAGAGTGAAGACCCTAAAGAGAAGGTCTTTCTCGAGGACTTGAAACCCAAATATGAGCAGGTAGCTCCTCCAAAAAAAGAGCAGGTCAATTCAGAATACAAACAGGCGCTCGATTCCATCTCCATGGAGGACTTTTACTTTGGCAACTTGATTAAAATACCCTGCTTCAGAGACGCAGGGTTGATTGGCATATCGCTGATGGGTGTGTTGGCCACTACAATTCTTTTAATACACAAGAACCCTGCCCGGGCCGCGAATTGGGGCTTTGGCGGTGGCCTCTTGGGAAGCTTGGTAGGCTGGGAACAGTGTAGAAGCCAAAGAAAACGAAGCTTTGAAAACGTCGAAAAGGCCAAGGCCACTGTGAGGGCAAAGCCTCGGCCGATGATCCATAAAAAGAACGATTCTGATGACGACTCCACATAAACGCACTACACTTGATTATCGTACAATCTCCTGAAATTTTGTATACAATATAAATCCTGTAATTAATTTACCATGACTTGATTCCTGTTGTATCTTATTTCAATTCTTTCAAGGTCTGCTCAATTTGGCTGCCGCTAAGACCCTCCAATGAATATTTCTGCTCCTTTCCAAACTCAAATCTAGCGTACAAAGTAGGTGGCACTCCGTACGACTCTCTAATTAATATTGGCAAGCTTGGGTTGGATTTCTTGAGTGCCGGATACTGGCTAGTCAAGTAGTTTCTATTGTTAGTAAGTCCCGCTTCCTCAATTGTACATACCTCAAAGGAACACTGGCCTCACCGGTTTGAGATAACTGAAATCGTAATTCTCTGACTGTCCCAGCAATATTAAATCTAAGCACCTTTGATCCAATCATGTTGATGTTCTCCACCGCTCAACGAATAGAAATTCAATAATTACTCGTTATGGTTGTGAGCACTGTCGTTACTATACATGCTATTTTTAATTTATGTACTATAAGAACCCTCGAATAACCACGCCTACTTCAATCTGCTTTCCTTCGTAATTAAATACTGCTTTAACCGGAATAATCTCAAAGGAGCGTGGGAGGTTTAGTTGCCCAAGGGTATGCGGATTCCCCATTATTTGATAGTGGAAATCGTGTCTTAAGAAATCGTTTAACTTCGAAAGCTCTTCAATGCCAAACCATAAAACAGCAGTGAACTCGCGCTTGTTGACTTTCAAAGTCCCGTAATCGCTAACTAATTTGTATACATCCGTACCAAACTTCTTTTCAAACAGCGGAGGCAATTCTTCATCCTCAGAATCGCTTGGTTCTTCGATCATCGCCTTGTATGTTACTCCACTCCATTCAATAGACACCGACCGAGGCAATTCATCTATAACAGCAATTAACAAGGACTTGTACGAGGGCTGTATGAGTTTCTCATCATTGAGAAATGTGTTGAATTCCAGATAGCAGGATACTGCATGTTGAATAAAAGCATGGTCATTGGTGTAGCAAAACATACTGCCAATTGATTCGCAACTGATGGCCTCCATCACACTTGCAAAGTGCTGTAAGGAAAGTAAGCTTGTGAATGTACGAATGTCTTTGATCTGAGTCTGGCAGTAATGCCCCAAAGACTCTTCAGTAGCAGGCTCCATTGTCGCCGGAATCAAGGGAATCTGTCCTGCTAAATTTGCAAACATGGAGTCTTTGCAGGTAGCCAGCTGAGAGTATGGACCAATATTGCAAGGTGCCCAGTAGCTTCTACTCTGTACATGCAAGCCAGTCTTGTTTCTCGCATCCTTTATGGCAATGCATGATAGGGAAAGAAGCTTTCCGGGCGGTAACATAGTCTGGATACAAGTTCTTGACGGGGGTAGTGGTTCCACAAATGCCGTGGAGTATATGCTGTTGGTTTTAGCAAAATTAGCCATGTCCGATACCATTAAGTTGACTGTGAGAATGTTTCCCATTGCTGTGATTTTATTTTCATCAAGGACGTGCTGCAATTTGGCGAAAATGTCTCTTGTTTGCTCCTCGACACTAGACTTATCAGACTGTAGGTTCGAAATAAACAACTTGTCGCCAAAGAACTTAACCGTAGTCGCAGGAGACTGTTGCGAAACATAATCACCATAAGCTACGGTTGCCAGTTTTGGTTCGCCAATCAGATCCAAAATTCCTTGGAAGGACTCGTTGAGCACGGGTTTACGATGCACCGCCAGTCTCCAATCCGCATCGGGCTCGACTTTATCGGCTATAGAAGTGGTGAGCTGTAGGTAAAAAACGTCGCCAGAGTTTGTGTGGTTAACTACCGTTTGGTTGTCAATGACAATTCGCTTGTCTTTGAAGAACGGTGCATCCAAGACGATGGTTTCAAACTCGCCGCCTTCTCCACAAATATGGACCTCATATTGAGAATTGAGCTTCACCAACGTAGGATATGCTTGTTTTAACGATTTTCCCAAGTGGCTGTCATTTAACCCATAAGCGGCCACTTTGATGAGTCTAGCATCCATTGGGGAGTTGCACATCTCCTGCATCAATTGGTTCTGGTCTCTCTGCCACAAGTAGGATAATGACACCAATCCAAGCCGGGCACATACATTTTCTACGCGGATTCTCTGGTAGCTTGATAGAATCGCCCCGACACTTACACCCTGCACGTCCGGATGAGCCGTTTTCACTTCCTGGAGTAAAGCAAGCAAATCCTCGGTTTCATCGTCGGAGGTTACTTTATACTGCATCTCTGTATTCTTGGATGTTCCTGAGATTTGTTTCCTAAACATCGGCATTTTGCTGCACTGCTCATAGTGGCTCAACACCGTGTACCCCACGGTTTGGTACATGTAGCTATCTATTTCGCCATCAATCAGCGGATACAAGTTGGCAAGGGCAACCAACTCGTGGCCATTCAACTGGCAATGGAGAATATTAAAGCAGGAGTCCTTGCCTCCAGAAACCAATGCCACAAATTTCATAGTCGTGCTCTACCCGATGAATTTTTCACTGTGAAAAACTAAATGTAATTGACCTGTAGACTAATGCAAATCAGTTAAAGCTCCAAAGTGGTCGGCCCACTGTTAGCATCCGACTTTATTGTTCTGCAAACCAAATTTACAGGCATCCCTGTGATGGCTGCATCTACTCTATTTCCTATTATGTACATATTAGCTCAACGGCATCCACACGTTTTCCATCACACTCAAGGCTGACAGTTGACAGGTTACATGTCTGGACCGGTTGAGCACCAAGTACCCTCAGTATCAAAGAATGTTCGCCGCTCTGGTGCTGGGTCGTGGTTCTTGTTTAATGTGTGGATAGCTGTTGCGTGCTGGTTTCGTGCTTCTGTCGTAGAGTCCATGAGCAAAGACAAACGAGCATATTTCGCCTACTTTTGCAAACTGGTCAGAATTAAGTAACCGTACCCCAGATGTATAAATACGGCCTTGAAGTATGTCAACCATCTCGCCAAACAAATGAATGCAGTTTTACTATATCTACTATTCTTCGGACTAGCTAATGCGGTGGTCCAGCAAAGAAACACTCCCGAGTACTTGTTGACCATGGCTTGTCAGTTTCTCACGCTGTCATATACATGGCCAGGAATGCCTCGCAGCGGCGGAATGCTGCTGGGAATGGCTCCCATGAATCTATGTGCAGTACCTCAGTCTTTTGCAACATATGGTCTCTGCATCAGCACGTACGCTCCAAACCAAAAGGTGCTCACCAAGGCATATGAGCTCTCAGTTGCTTATCCGTGTCTTGGTAAGTTCAAGGTGAAGCAAATTGCCCAGAGCTCGGTCAATGTCAGTCAGATCGCCATCAGCAGCGAAGGAGTGCCGACCAATGTTACGTTGAAGGTACCACTCAAGTTCACGCCGGAGCTCTACGACCGGTACTTCAATTCCATGAACATTCACTACAGAAACTATGACATGTCTAGCGTGTATGGTTGGATCATTATTTCCTACTGGGTGTTGATTGTCCTTCTGTACGCTACTGCCAACCTTCTTGTCAAAACCGGTCTCGCATTCAAGCTCCAAGGCCGTGCGAGCTTTATCTTCCAAAAATACTTGCTGCTCACCAGTACCTTCAACGGAAGACACATACAACCATATAAGCTTTTTGGAGCTATTCCCGTGCAGATTTCCACTCGTGGAAATGTCTTGGCAGTCCTTGGGTATTTGGTTATCATTGTAGTTGTCCATGCCATTGGCTGGGAAAAGGACGACTTGCATCCTTTATACCCCCAGGGCAGAATGGAAGTTGCCAGAAAGATGGCCGACAGAACCGGAATCTTGGCGTACACCCATCTTCCACTAATTGCCGTGTTGCTGGGCAGAAACAGCATCTTCAAGGTTCTTACCGGTATC
This sequence comes from Saccharomycopsis phalli, assembly GCA_020342235.1. Classification (NCBI taxonomy): domain Eukaryota; kingdom Fungi; phylum Ascomycota; class Saccharomycetes; order Ascoideales; family Saccharomycopsidaceae; genus Saccharomycopsis; species Saccharomycopsis phalli. Next base: position 1,315,781 of record CP073215.1, read on the forward strand.
TCGTCGAGCACGCTTCTATTTTTCCACAAATGGGTGGCTTCAATTATGATTTTCGAGGGAATCGTCCACTCCGTATGCTTCACCTTGATATACGCCTGGCTGGGCAACTACTTCACGTCAATTCTGCGCCTGACGTTTGTCATCTACGGAGTCTTTGCCACTGCCGTCTCCGGCGTGATTTTAATACAGTCTTTTAATTACTTCCGGCACTTGGCCTATGAAATTTTCTTGGTCTTGCATGTTCTCTTGATCATTGGATACATTGTCGGAGTGTACTACCACCGGGTCGACTGGGCAGACTACATATACGCAATAGTCGCAATATGGGTCTTTGACCGGTTTGCCAGGCTCGTGCGGATCCTCAACTTTGGATTCCCAATATCCACCATGGATATTGTCTCGACTAATGTCTTGCGTATAACTATCCCAGTCAAGACATCCTGGGATGGTAGGCCCGGCCAGCATGCATATGCCTATTTCTTGCTAGGCAACTGCTTCTGGCAGTCGCACCCTTTCACTGTATCCTCGAGTTTGGGCCCTCCGGGAATGCTTACAATCTACATTCGACGCAAGCTGGGTATCACCGACAAATTGTATCGACTTGCGGAATCCGCTCCTGGAAATATCGTGTCCGACGTCCGCATATCCTTAGAAGGACCGTATGGCGACCCGGCACCGCTTTACTTGTATGAGAATGTCGTCCTATTTGCTGGTGGTGACTGTATTGCCGGCCCAATTGACCATGCCATGACTCTTTCAAGAAAGTACTCCTTTGGCCAGAAAAAAATCGTCTTCAATTGGATAACAAAGGACCCAGACTGTCTAAACCACTACAACCGAGAACTACATGCATTGTGCCATTCCAATGTCCAAGTAAAGCTCCATCTTACTAGCAAAAAGGTATTGCAAGACCTGGAAAGCAGCGTAGATGAGAAAAAGTCAAATTCACAGCAAGAAATGTACCTAAAACACTTTGATGTCATTCATCAAAGACCCAACTTCCTGAAATTGGTGCGTGACTACCTTACCGACCTTCAGGGCTCCGTTGCTATCTACTCATGTGGCCCACCGGGATTCTCTGACAATCTTCGTAACTCAGTCGCCGAAAGCTTACACTTACACCGTCACAGAGTAGACTATTATGAAGAGTACGAAACTTGGTGATTATTGTTTTTCTTTTTCTTTTTTTTTTTTTTGATTTATACAGTGTCTATCATATATCACTAATCGTTGTCTGGGTTGGCAACATACAAATGTAGCCCTCCACCAATAGGAGGGGTAGTTTCAAACTGCTCGGAACAGGTGCTCAATACGCTATTAAGCCGGCCCAACGACGCAGCACCATCTGTTGGCAGAATTGAAGAATCACAGCTGATATCCTTTGGATAGTATTTCTCATTGGCAAACTCAGCAAAGATGTCCTCTTCATCAGACCCAAAGCTGCCCGATCTTGAGTTCCAACGCTTTTTCTCACTATCTGCCAAGCTCCTGAACCCATCGGCAATGCTTGATTGACGATGGTTCAAGATAACACCATCACCCAAGTCTGCATCATCCACCAGGTCATCGCCGGTGGCAAGTAATCTTGGCTGCAAGGAAAGATGCTTGATATCTTTTCTATAGCCACCGATTATTAAATTCTTGTCCACTGCCACATCATTCGACCGTCGCATCTGTCTCTTATCAACTGGCCTTATTGCAATAGGTAGCTTCCATCTGCTGCTTTGGTTGTTCGAATTAGCAGAGGACGTTCTTTCCCGGATCACTTCAACATAGATACACTTTTTCCCATATCCTGGGACTGTATCCTTCCCATGTAATTTATTTGACCCATCTCCTAGCTCTTTTGGACCTTTTTCGTGTGAATCATATATACTGTGCGGCAAGTGTGGATTAGATCTACTGTGCCCTTGGTCATCGAGCCCCGCATTTCCCCCTCGAACCTCTGGAGGAATCACATTCTCACGTCTGTCATAGTCAAACAAACTGTGGTTCTGATTGTTTGACTGTCCCCATTCACTCGCACTTGACGTTGTATTTCTTCCCAGCCCCTCCTTTGCGTCACTCTGCCAGTCTCTAAAATGCGGGCTGCTTAATTCACTTTGGTTATCTGGAGTACTTTCGCTCCCTCGTGAACCATTGGTAATTCCCAACTGTCTAGGTGGTTCAGGAGTGTCGTATCCATACGGATTATACTCGGGATGTGCACCAAAAGAGATACCTTCGCCGTCTTCATCTCTGGTTTCTGATGATTCCAGGGAACTAGAATTGTTTGTGACAACCAACTGCTTACGTGTCAACAGAGCTTCGTCATAGTCCTGTGAATAATTATCATATCGCTGTCTTTCATATCCCTGGTTGATTGCATCGGTGAGGCCATTTGAGAACACATGATTATCATCAGAATCAGAATCAGAATCATTATTGTTTCCTTTAAAGGTGTCGGCCGCAGACATTTGGCCAACGGAATTTCCTCTTGATCTTTCTATATGAGCTGATGGGGAAAGCAGATTAATTGGATGTGGTGTAAAATGAAAACTTTCATCGGAGCTGGTCTCTTGAGTAAACATCGGTTTCAGGTCCTCTTGAGGCACTGTAATCTGCGGAATATCTTCATCTGCAACTTCCAAGCTGGAGTAGGCATCAGTAAATTGTCCAGAATTCGATTCAACCGGACGCAAAGTATCGTCATGGTTAGAGAGGTCAACACTACCAGTATCTGATAAAATCAAACTTTGACGTCTCAAGCTTTCATGCTCCATGTCATCCCGGTTCTTTGGGGAAAGAATTTGCTGCTGCAAGTCCAACTCTTCGTGTTTCTGCGCTAAAAATTCTCTGTTCTCACTAATCAGCCGTTGCAAGTCTTCACTGGAAAGCTGTTGAGGCAAGGATACAAACGGAGTCAATCGAGGTGCACCGTCATTATTCTCACCTGCCAAGCTCGTGCTAGACTCTATATGTAATACAGGTTTGCTCTCATTCGCAGCGTAAACCGAGCTACTTGGCTGGGTAGTGCTATACTCTGAATCATGTCTGTTCAAATCTGTCTCAATAGGGCCCAATTTTTCCTTTGAATTCGGAAAACTGACGGAAAGCTCGTTTACCTGGTCGCTGTGATGTTCTTCAATTCCACTAACCTCCTTGGTGTAATTTGTATCTTCACCGTTGGTTTCTGGATAAGCATGGGGATGATGATAGTACTCGTTGATTTTATCCATATCATCTGTTGGTGGGGGAGGCTTTCGTCTGAGTTTGTTGGAGTGATATATCCGTGACAGGCGTTTTGTCGGATCATTGGAATCAGCCACATGTTTAACACTAGGAATTGTCTCAGAGGCAGGGAGTACATTTGGTACTGAGCCGAAGACTCGCTGTTCTTCTATTCTTTGCTCTTCTATTCTCTGTGCTTCCCTTTTCTGTTCCTCTCTTTGCTCTTCTATTCTTTGCTCTTCTATTCTTTGCTCTTCTATTCTTTGCTCTTCCCTTCTCTGTTCCTCCCTTCTTTGCTCTTCTATTCTTTGTTCTTCTATTCTTTGTTCTTCTATTCTCTGTTCTTCCCTTCTCTGTTCCTCCCTTCTTTGTTCTTCCCTTCTTTGTTCTTCCCTTCTTTGTTCTTCCCTTCTTTGTTCTTCCCTTCTTTGTTCTTCCCTTCTTTGTTCTTCCCTTCTTTGTTCATAGCTTTGCTGAGCTTCCTCCTCTTTCTCTTCTACGATTTGGTTCCGCTCATCCACGTGTTCTGGAAGATCTGGAATTGAACTTGGCATCGTTGAGTTGATTCCAGGCAAGTCAGAGCTAGAAATTGTAGCACTATGCTTTGACTGAACCCTTCCGCTTCCTGTATCTGACCATGCTGATTTGGACACACTTGATATCTTAGAAGACGCTGATGACTTTCTGCTCACCTTGGTGCGGCCCTCTGGGGTAGGTGACAAGTTACTTGAGGAACTATTGGAGTCACTAAATACGCCACTGAAGAGTCTTAATGAGCTTCTCTTAAATAAAGAACTGGCTCTTTTACTTTTGTTTCCACTCATTGCCACTGTATATTTTGCTGTAATGATTGCTTAGGCCTGACTGACATGAGTAAGAAAATCGGTTGACCCAAAATGTGCCCTCTGCTGCAGGTTGCAGAAAGCGAAATCAGTGTACATACAAAACGGTAAAAGCAAATTACTGGCTATATATTAATAAAAAAAATTAATCTTTCACCCCGACATCTTCCAAAATGACCTTATCCATCAATGGAGGGATGAGTACTTCGTAAAGTGCAGAATCACTATTGACAGCCGAAGGCGTCTTCTCTATGTGAATCACCGTGGCCAACGAGTCCGGAAGGATAGGGTATGCCACTTTATCTAAATTGTTCTCACTAAGCTTACTCAATAAGCTCAGACCATCACCTTCAATCAACCCTGGAAACTTGGCGGCAGATTCTTCTGGTTTAGCGTATTGTGGCAATTGCTTGGCAATAATCAAGTCACACCAGTTTCTCTTGTTATTAAATTGGTTATTATTTCTAGACAGTCCATCGACGTCCTTTAAAAAGAGTCTTATCATGTCTTCATCGGTGTTCCGGTCAAATCGATGAATCTTGGAACGTTTGTACAACAAAGTAGCCATTCCATCTGGAGGAGGAGCATTGGTTATGGCAGAACTAATCACGTTCAAGATCAATCTTGGGTCGTATTGCGGCTCTTGCAACACCCTTTCATTGATTTCGAGCTTCTTGTGTCTCACTGCGTGCTTGTGGACCTTTGATTTGAATCTTCCAATCGCCGCTAAATGAACGTCACCAGACAAAATTGTGATTCTTGTTCCGTTCTTAGCTCCAAACTCCTGCAATTTGCCAATCAAGAAATTTCTCTCATGTTTGTGGTGCTTAGCACACCAGTGGTCTTCCAAGTCATCCAAGACCTCAACTGACCCATCAAATTCATTGACCAACCCTTTGGAAATAATGCCCTTCTGTGCCAACGCTCTCACTGGAACAAAAACCTTTGATGTCAATAATTTTTCCAACCACACTAATCTTGGATACGCAATTGGAACTCCAAGCAACACCAACAAATGCTTGATTTCCCCGCGGGCATTTAGAACTTCCTTGGACAATCTTGCAAATATCCTTTCATAAGAGGAGTTTGTCAAGATCTGATCTCTCTTACGCTCAGTTCTGCAATCAAAACCAACAAACGCAATCTCTCTCCCTAGTCTCACGTAATTGGAGTGCGAGAGTTCGTGTATATAAGGGCCTGGCGAATCACCCGTGATCCAGCTCAGCTCGTTCAAATGAGATTCGTCGGTGCTCAAGGTATGGTGCTGAAATAACATGTAATACTTGTATGCTATGGATCCCAAGCCTCGGAAGATCTCAGTGTTCATGGTTGCGTGCTTGTATGTACCATATCCATCAATGATATCATGGTCATCATAAATATTAATGGTCGGAATTGAGGCCAATGCTGCCGGGAATAAAGATTGCAAAGTCTTGCCCTTGTTTCCTGACCACCATCCCTGGCCAAACCATGAGATGTACGCATTCAAGTAAAAGTCGGACAACTCTTGGCTCAACTTTTCGGTGAATGGGGCTTTGACCTTCTTGATTGGGTTTGATTCTTCTAACCAGTCCAAAAAGCTCTTTGACACATTCTTCACCTTGTCACAGTATAATTGATCGCCTCCGCCAAGTGCTACGTGGTAGTGGAGCTTGTCGTGGTTTTTCAACACGTCATACCAAAGCGAATTCTTATAGTCGGATGTGTCTGTGGCCAAGGAGAATCCATTGCAAGAGAAGCTTACAACGTTCATGGACTGGTCGAGTCCTGGAATGTAAAACCCAAACTCCGGCTTGTGGTGCCCATTCACGACATAAGATACACGTTGCTCAAACTTGCTCAATTGTAAGTCAATGGTATACACCCAAAATGTGTAGCCCGCCTCCTGGTAAAGCTTTCTGCCTGGAAATAATCCAGAAACAATAGTCACCGAAGTGCTGTCGCTGCTGGGCAATGAGTCCCGCCCTGCTGGCCCCACGCTGTACTCAATGGAAGGTGGCTTTTCACCTTCATATGTTGAAGTTTCATCTGCAGTGACTAAAAGAACAGTTCCCCTGTAGTTGTTTCCTCCGTCTTCCAAGGTGGCAAGCAACCGGATGATGGGTCCGACTCTGACGTCGATTGATGGCGATCCATACGGTTTACTAATCGGACACGAATCTGGGATGTTTTCGGCTGATTCTTTACCTATTTTGGCATAATAGTCCAAATTGTTGGAAGAAAACCAGTCAGAGGCATTTATTTCAAGTTGCTCAGTCATATTTTTGATTTATAAAGTCCTGCAGGGTTGAGAAAATTGACAGTCCTTAATTAAATTGAAAATCTATCTTTAGAGCAACTACCAAGCCACTGGTTTTAATCCTATCGTTTTGGGTAACGCTGGCTATTTACTGCATGCATAGTCCGGCTGATTACGGTTATGTTCCTCTGGCAACTAAAAATTTTTTTCATGAGATGAGCTTAAAGTTTTTTTTGTAGGTGTCTAAGCATGGGGATTACAAAGCCGGAAAGAAAGAGAAAGTCTCTTTCCAAAAGCCCAAAGACTAAGAAAGTAAAGAAGACCAAGGAAGTTGTCGAAGAGCACTCGGAGGATGAGGCGGCAGTAGCTAAATTAGATGACGAATTCGATGAAGTTTCTGGATTATTGGGTGTGAAGGCAGATGACAAAAGCGATGAGGCAGAAGAAGAAAACAGTTCTGCCGATGAGGAAGCTCCTCAAGAGAAGCCTAAGAAGCATGCAAAGAAGGAAGTAATAGCAGAAAGCACCGAGCCAAGTGATGTTCCAGAGGCATTCACGGAACTTGAGTTATCTGAACCTACTTTAAAGGCCATTGAGGAAATGGGATTTACCAAAATGACACAGGTGCAGGCCAGAACCATTCCACCTTTGCTTGCCGGTAAGGATGTGTTGGGTGCCGCTAAAACTGGATCTGGAAAGACATTGGCTTTCTTGATTCCAGCCATTGAGCAACTATACTCCTTAAAATTTAAGCCGCGTAACGGCACAGGGATTATTGTAGTGTCCCCTACTCGGGAATTGGCATTACAAATATTTGGAGTTGCCAGGGAATTGATGAAGCATCATTCGCAGACATTTGGTATTGTTATAGGTGGAGCCAACCGCCGGGCAGAAGCTGACAAATTGGTTAAGGGAGTCAATTTGCTTATTGCTACACCTGGAAGACTATTGGATCATTTACAAAATACCAAGGGCTTTGTGTTTAAGAACTTGAAGGCGTTGGTTATCGATGAAGCTGACCGAATCTTGGAAATTGGATTTGAGGAGGAAATGAAGCAGATCATCAAAATATTGCCAAGTGAAAACCGTCAATCGATGCTTTTCTCTGCCACGCAAACCACCAAGGTGGATGATTTGGCAAGAATTTCTCTTAGAGCGGGGCCATTGTACATCAATGTAGACTCTCAAGATGATACCTCCACCGCCAATGGATTAGAACAAGGGTATGTTGTATGTGAAAGTGACAAACGGTTTTTGTTGTTATTTTCCTTCTTGAAGCGCAACCAGAAGAAGAAGATCATTGTGTTTTTGTCTTCGTGCAACTCGGTCAAGTACTTTGGGGAGTTGTTGAACTACATTGATGTGCCGGTGTTGGATTTGCATGGTAAACAAAAGCAGCAGAAAAGAACAAACACATTCTTTGAGTTTTGTAATGCTGAAAAAGGAATATTGATTTGTACTGATGTTGCTGCTAGAGGTTTGGATATTCCTGCAGTCGACTGGATTGTCCAGTTTGATCCTCCAGATGACCCTAGAGATTACATTCACAGAGTGGGAAGAACTGCTCGAGGTACTGCTGGTAAGGGAAAGTCGCTTATGTTTTTAACTCCTTCCGAGCTTGGATTTCTCCGATATTTAAAGGCGGCCAAGGTACCATTGAATGAGTATGAGTTCCCACAAAATAAGATTGCCAACGTCCAGTCGCACTTGGAGAAGTTGATATCACAAAACTACTGGCTACATCAGTCAGCAAAGGACGGTTACAGATCGTACCTACAGGCATATGCGAGTCATCATTTGAAGGGCGTGTATAAGATTGATGAGCTTGACTTAACCAAGGTCGCAAAGGGATTTGGTTTCACCGTGCCTCCAAGAGTCAACATCACGATTGGCTCAAGCGGCAAGACAAAGACGAAGAGTAAAAAGAGACATTCCCATAAATAGAACGTGTACCATACTAATGCATACTCTCAAAGAATAGTCACTGTCCAGCAGCAATATCTGAATCCAATTCGGCTAATAGCCTTGCTCCCAACTCGTACTGGCCTTCTATCGTCGATGTGATCCATCCACGGTTGATGAGGGTTTCATAAAAGTAAGTTCCTGTAGACATGGGTTTTCCTGTCAACTTTCTGTAGAGGTTCAATGCCTCGGTGCTGCTGACTGAGTAACTTCCAGGCTCAGATCCTTCAGTACACTGTTTGATTAGCTCAGTAAGAACCTTGATTTCATCGGGGTGAAATGTAGTATTCAATTTCGCAGGACCGTCAGCAAGGCAGTTTACAAACGAATAGTACATCTTCTCGTCAGTCTTGTCTTTGTGCTTCTTAATTTCATAGTGCAATGGGAAGAGTTTCATGTTAATCTCATGGATCATTTCTTCCAAATCAGATGTCATTTCGTCCTTGCTTTTGGCCATAGTCGTCAGGTACTCTTCGCTTTCTTGCTCATAGAACTCGCACAAATAAGTCTTCCAAAATTCAACCAACAACTCCTGTGAAATTGTCCTTACTGACATTACATATTGTGTCAACACTCTGTTGTCAAGTTTATTTTCCACTGGGGCCGGTTCTTGCGAGCTCATGTGAAGAATGAAAAACAAAGTTGCAACTTTAGTGTTGATAAGATGGATGTGCCTATAGAAGGTACTGGTTCAATCAAGACTGAGAAAAATGACAAGAACGAGGAGACGAATTCTAACGTGGCGGTGAATGATATCAAGCCAAGACCAAAGGTTTTTATTCCCAAGGCAATATACTCCTTGAATGATTTGCTCAGTAGAGCCAGCACCCCGACTAAAACAGACCAGACTACTTTGAATATAGGAAGTCCTGAGTCTGAAATTACTGTTTTCAAGACGGATGATCATCCATTTAACAAGCGGGGATACAAGTACAAGCCTTCGCGGCCGAATCCCTATTTTGAAGGTAGTTTATACAGTACCTCGGACCTATTTCCATATGGTGTAAGGTTTGACTACTTTGACAGATCCGCTGGAACTTCAATTGATGAAACAGCTACCTGTTTGACCACTGATGCTGGCTGGAGAAGTGCTAGGTCAAACATTTGCATATCGGAAGGACGGTGGTTCTTTGAGTATGTTATCCTCAAGGCCAACGACAGCCCAGAGAAAAACGTCCACGCATCGCCACATGTGCGTATTGGCTTGGGCAGAAGAGAGGCGGCATTGGAAGCACCAATTGGCTATGATGCGTATGGATACTCGTTAAGAGATGTCACTGGGCAGGCTGTACATTTGTCCAGACCAAAGAAGTTTCTTGAAGAGGGATTCAAGTCTGGTGACGTTATTGGGTTTCTTGTGGAATTGCCTTCTATTGAAGAACAGCTAGCATTAGTTGCTGACCAAATAGAACACAAGACCCCTGGAGAACCAAAGCATGCCGAAGTGTACTTTGGTCCTGCGAGTACTACTGAAGACCCTACGCACAAAAAGAGAAAAAAGTCCAAAATATCTGAACAGGACGGCCGGGAAAGTATTGGGCATCTCTTGAAAAGCCAGTATTCTGACGTTTTTCGAGACCAGGTTCACATGAAGTACAAGAGCGAACACTATTACGAACAGTTTGAGTACCGCCCAACAACTGCTTTTGAGCATTTATTGAACCCGGTGACTGTGTTTGGTGAGAAGGCTGTAAGTGACTCGAAACAGTTTCAACCAGCAAAGTTGCATGGGTCTAAGATCATCATTTACAAAAATGGGCAGTTGATGGGTACTGCTTTTGAGGATTTGTATGCGTTTCTACCTCCATCGTCCAAGCTTACCAAGTCGCAGCTCATTAGCAAACAATATAATAATGATGGGTCGCTAGGCTATTATCCAATGGCAAGTGTGTTCAAGAATGGACTAGTACAGCTAAACCCAGGCCCAGATTTCAAGTGTCTCCCTGAAGATATAAAGGAGGACCCTTCGGTAAGGCATCTCCACGAGAGATATAATGAGAAAATAGCCGAGGATATTGTTTGGGATATTGTGGACGAGATTGAATACTTGTACTTGGAGGGAAAAATATAGACTGGTACATTTGTTAGATTTGAAATTTAATTTTTCTATATAATTGTTTCTTTTGGTTTGTGTAGATTCAGCTAGTCTCTTGGGCCTGTCTTCTAACATACAATCTTCCACTCAAAATGTCGTTTGCCTCGTCGAACTGATTCCAGAAAATCAATTTACTCTTTCTGAATTTGTCATCGGCCTCGTATTTAATCAAGTAGTTCAATGGGCGGAAATCTATGGCACTTCCGTGAATAGACACCACGCAGGTTGAGTCTTGGAGGTTTTCAATAGTAGGCACCTTGACACCGTTTTTATATTTAAATCTGAGCTTAGGGTCAGTCTTGTCGCTGATCTTTGCTTCGCAGATTTTAGAGTCCCACTGTTCAATAAACTGACAAGCCTTGACGCCTAATCTTGAGGCACAGATTCTGTCCAAGGAAGATGGGAAGTTACCTTGCTGGACGTGACCTGGGATCGAGCATCTAGCTCCAAACAAGCCGTCGGAATTCTCTGCCAATATATCGGTCAACAATTCAGTGGTAAAGATCTTGGATGCCTTTTCGTTACGGATGAAGATCTTACCCCCTCTGTTTTCACCTATAACCTCGTTCTTGAATGACTCCTTCAAGACATTAATGTCTTCTCTGATCTTGCCGAGGGTGATTTTTTCCTCAGGAGTGTAGCTTGCAATGGCTCCGGTGATCAACGAGGAGTAGCTTGCAATGTAGCCACAGTAACCACCTTGCACCTCAATGACAAAGACTCTTCTTCTGGAAGCCGAAGCCGACTGTTTGACGGCATCGCAGTATTTCACAAGTTCGTTCAAGCAGGTGTCGGAACCCAAGGAGTACTCTGTTCCTGGTACGTTGTTGGACACGGTAGAAGGAATGACGAGCATTGGGATGTTGAACACAGGGTATTGTGATCTGCTGTCCAGCAACTCCTGGAGCGACACAAAGGCTTCGTATCCGCCGACAATGATCAAGCCATCAAACTTGTGCTTCTGAAAGTAGTACGCTGTGGTGCCGATGTCGTCCTTTGGAAGGGTTCGGTTGGTTCCAATCTCCGAGCCACCCAAGTTATGCCAATCCTTGACGTCGGCCCATGTCAATTCCTTGACCGCACCGTGGCGGATCAAGCCAGCGAACCCGTTTTGAATGGCATACAACTTGTGGCCCTTGGCAAAGCTGTACAATGCGATGGAGCGAGTGACCGCGTTAAGGGCCGAGGTAGGTGCTCCAACGTGGATAACCGCGATGTTCAACTGCTTGTCTTCTGGTAAGGTGCGTGACCCGTCATCGTGGACGGTGGTTTCCATGAAGTTGTAGTAACATTCGGCGAATTCGGAGTCCCGCAAAGACATGGCCTTGTCGAAATCCTGGGCCTCGATTGCGGTTGCCACCGACTTGGTGAGAGCCACTGCGTCCATCAATGGGGTTCTGACGATCTTTCCGCCGGTGACTGCAATCAACGGCGAAGGGTCTTCCGGAGAGCTGTCCAACGAAGCTCTTACGGCCTCGACTCCCTGCAAAGTGGCAAGCATTCTATCATAGGCACAGGCAGTACCACCTCGCTGGACGTGGCCCAACTGGGTGACTCTGGTATCCAAGCCCAACTCCACCAAGCAAGTTTTGATCTCTTCCGAGGTGATTGGGTTCTTCTCGTGATCAATGGCACCTTCGGCAACAATGACAGTGGTCTTTCTTTGGCCCTTGTTTCGGTGTCGCATGCACACCTGCAGCAACTTGTCTCGCCAGGTTTCCTTGTTCTCGGGCCTTTCAGGGATGAAGATGTAGTCCGCACCGGTAGCAATACCAGCCATCAACGCCAACCAGCCACAGTGTCTTCCCATGACTTCCACAACAAACGCACGCGAATGGGACGTGGCTGTAGCATCAATGTAGTCCACCATCTCACAGATACGCTCCAACGCCGAGAACGCACCAATGGTCCGGTCGGTTGACGCCATGTCATTGTCAATCGAGCCTACCAACCCAACAACTGACAATTGCTTGTACGGGGAAACCTGCTCGTCAGTCAACCGGCCACTGGCAACCAAATCTTTCAACAAGTTGGGCCAGTCTGACCGGAAAAGATCAGCCCCAGTCAACGAGCCATCACCTCCACACACAATCAACGAGTCAACTCCCTGACTCACCAAGTTGAAGGCTGCCTTTAAACGGCCATCCCAGGTCTTAAACTCCATGTTCCGTGCAGTGCCAATCAACGTACCTCCCAACGAAAGCCACCCACGAACGTCAGCCCACTCCATTCGACGGATCATGTCGCCGCCTTCAACAAGCCCGTTGTACCCGTCATAAATGCCAAACACATCGCACTCAAAGAAAATTCCCGCCCGTACAACTGCCCGAACCACGGCATTCATCCCTGCAGAGTCTCCTCCAGATGTCATGACAGCAATCTTCTTCTTCTTCTTTTTAGCTTCACCTGATGCCGGAAGCTTATGCCCACCCTTTGCCTCAGAAGTTACCTTCGGAACCACAGCCAGTTGGTATGGCTTCTCGTCAAACGGCGAGAGGTACGACGTAAACCCAATAGCATTGCCAATAGGGTCTCTGGTCTTAAACACATACTCGTGGACATCCTTCAAAGGAGTATGTGGATTGTCAACAACAGTGTATCCATTTGTGCTCAAGATCTGTCTAATCTTCTTCAAGTTCGAAGAGAACAACACAATTTTGATGCTGTCATGAGCAATGTCGTTCGACACATCAATAGTATTGATGAAATAGTTCGACAATCGGATTTTGATGGCCAAGTCGTTTGACCGAGGCAACTCCGGCTCTGAAAATGACTCCATCCAGGCTTCCCTCAAGGACTCATATGATATCCCCTTGGTTTCCAAATTATTGCTGGTGGCATTCACATCTCGAAGGTAACTCTTGGTTAGCTTAAATCCCAACAACTTGTAGAATTCAATGGTCTTCTCATATGTCTCAAGGTTGCTCGTAACCAACGAAGTGAACCCAAATGACTCTGGGATTGCTGAAGGCATGGTTAACTATGCTCGAATAATTCAAATTCCTATTTGCAATCTGAGTTCAATTTCGCTCGGCTGATGTCGATGTCTAGGGATCCATCACCAGTGTATACCATGCATTCATATACATAATAATACATAGATTTGCATACATACCATAGTCATGGCGTTGGTACACGAACCTCAGCAACAGCCTCGTCGGATTTATTATCAACCATTTATTATTAAATCATTTATTATAAAATCATTTAAATTCAGCAAATTCAGCGTATAATTTACAAAACTAACCACTATCCCTACCATGGCCCTGAGGTATATCAATTATCTTTCTGTATTTTTTTGCCAGCTGACTCAATGTGGTCCATTTGGTCCCATATCTTGATTAATTCCTGCTTCTCTTTTCTCTCATATATAAGTCGATCCTCGAGTCCTTGAATCTCCCGCTTTAGACTATCAATATTGGAATGCGCTGAATTAAGTTTAGACTGCCACTTCGTCTCATACCCCTTTTTCAATATGGCAATCTTCTGCTCATGCTTCTTGGAGTACTGAATGTATAGGTCCTCAGATAACTTCGTAAGGCGCTCCTCCGTTCGTTTCTCAGACTCGCGCATCTCAGATTTTAGATACTCAACTTGCTTCTTAACTGTCGCAAGCTCCTGCGTAGCACCACTAGCTTTCTCATTCAATTTAACATTCTCAGCCTTCAACGTCTCATTTGAATCCTCAAAGTGAGCTAGCTCATTGTTTTTAAGATTTATATTGGCTTGTAAGTTGGAAATTTCTCTTTGAATTTTCTCCAATTCCTCAATATGTCCTTCCTCCATCTTAGTAATCCTTTCTTGATAGTCAGATATTATATCACTTTTAGACTCAAAATCATCATTTCTAGAGTCATATAATGCTCGTAATTTTTCCAAATCTGCCTTGGATGATGCAGACACTTCTTCCAATTGGATTATTTTGGCTCGGTCATCGCCTATTTGCTGTTTCATTTTTTCCTTCTCCTCTCTTAGTTCTCCAATTGTAGTCGTAAGGGTACTAAATCTAGAGTTTGCTTCGTTCAACTCCTTCAATTTCAATTTGGTATCATTTAGCGCACCTAAGTATTTGTCATTCAAATCCGCAATTTGGGTCTCGCATTCTTCCAACTTGCTATTCTTCAAGTGAATAATTGAGTTCTGTTCGTTATATTCTTTCTGAAGTTGGTCAAACTCTAATTTTTTCACGTTTAAATCATCAGTGGCATTGTATACTTCCGAATTCAAAGACTTTACCTCCTTCTTTAACTCATCAATTTCTTTCTTGCTCATTCTCAAGTCCTCGGTCAATTGTTCTTTCTGTGCCGCAAAATTGGCTGAACGACCTTCGGCACTACCTATTTCAGCTCGTAGAGCCGCATTTTGAATTTTTAACTCGTCAAGCTGGTGCTTCATTCCAAAGTTTTCTTCATCCATTATTTCAAGCTTTTCTCTTAGTTCTTTAGTCAGTTCACCATACCCAACTAATTCAGATCTGGCATTATCTAACTCGGTATTCAAAGATTTGAGTTGTTGTTCGAGATACATGTTCTTGTTACTTAATGTGGCCTTTTCCAGATTGGCATCATCCAATGCAAGGGTGAGATTTGACTTCTCAACTCTAAGGTTCTTGATTTCAGAAAGTTTCTCCTTATACAACTCTTCAAATCGGTTGCTCAAAGAAATATATGAGTTTAACTTTTCATTCTTGGACTGAATAGTAGACTCTAATATGTTTGCATCGCTCTTAGATAGTTCATATTCTCTCGATAGAAACTTGTTTCTTTCTTCTAGAGTATTCTCATTAAACTTATAGCTGCCAATTTCATTTTCCAAGGATCTGATTTTTAAATTTGTACCAGATAGGTCTTCTGACAACTTCAAAATTTCATTATTCTTGTCCGCCAATTCAGACTTTAGAAGCTCCAAGTCTCTCTCATATTGCGTTTGAAATTGTACAAACTTTGAAACGGTGATTGTCGGTTTTTCTTTCATCTCACTAGTGGTATCTGACACATCATTCAAAGTATCTTTGACTAATTTTCCCAACTCAGATAACAATTGGTCACCTTCCAAATCCATCATCTCCAATAAAGAACTTCTTCTATTTTGAGCCTTCTTCTCCTTTACCTTCTCGGGCAGTAGGTGTTGACTGGCTAGTGGACTGTCGGGAGCTTCTATAATTGCAGGCCTTGAAGTATCCAAACCATAGACTTCTTCCTCGATAATTTTGCTGCCCTTCTCGGTACGTGGCGACACGGCTATAGCGTCCGTTACTCGGCTAGGCGTCATTGGTCTCTCCTCTTCGGAATGCTCATTACTAGCGGTTTCAATAACCGAGTAAAAAATTTCTCTTCTGCTTTCATCTATGTGCGTATCAGTCTCATTTAAAATATCGGTTTTTCGTCTTTCAGTTAGCCAACTTTTTTTATTATGTTTAGCAATATCATTACTGTGCAATCTAGTCAACCTTTTATTCTCTCGAATCAATGTATCATCGTCATCGTCTTCATCGTCATCTTCTTCATCTTCTTGTTGTTGTTGTTCTTCTTCTTCTCGTTCTTCTTCCTGTTCTTCTTCCTGTTCTTCTTCCTGTTCTTCTTCTTCTTCTTCTTCTTCTTGATCGGCTAACTCCTCACCGGTGTCCCGTTCATACACTTTGTTTTCTGGCATATCAATGCCTTCTTCCACATTCAGTTCGGACTCTTCCTCAGGCTCAGATGCTGGGTTCACCTTTTGGATTTTTCTACTACTGACTTCCCCGACAAGCGACCTTCTTTTATTTGCAAGAGCAGGGCTGACTGTTGGGAGCTTTAGCTGGTTCTCAACCGGGGTACGAGGAGCCGGATCATTTTCAGAATAGTAATTGCTGCCAGTGTCAAAAGAAGAATCCTCAAATAAAGTACCAAACCCACTATATTCTTTTCGACCGTACTCAATTTCGTTCTCGCCCGATTTGTCTGATTCAACTTCCTTAGTTTTTTCGTTGGATTTGCCATGTAAGACATTGACATCCAAATCTCTAAATTTGGCATCCAAATTAGCTTTGGCTTTGATTAAACTTTTTCTAGATACCATTTTCAAGCCATCAAGTCTTGAAACTGTATTTGGCACTCTCCCTATAAGGTCGCCGTGGTCATGTTGGTGAAAAACACCAGTCTTTCGTCTGTTAATCTTCTTTTGGTTTATTCCATGAGGAATCTTGGCCAATATAGAAAAGTCATCATCAATATCTCCATCTGAGTCGTTCATATGAACATCAGCATTAGAACTGTTTTCCAAGGTCATATTCAGATTGTTGTTTAATAAACATAAACAGACGCGTTACAACACCACAAAAGGGATAAGCACCAATAGAATTACCCGGATGTTGGATCGTTGTTGAAGGCATGTGACGTATATTCAGCATCACTCATAACCCAAAAGTTGAACGAGAACAAAAAAGAAATTCAGATTACAAATATTGCGGAACATACAGCCAGGTCTTCTTCTCAATATGTCAAATATAGAAATATCAAATCTATATAAGGCGGTTATTGATGAAGTAATCACTGATTCTAGACAGGATTTTGAAGATAGTGCCATTGATGAAAGCACACTTCAAGATTTGAAATCGTTGTGGATAGAGAGGTTGGCGGCGACCAATGTAGCCAATTTTACTTGGATGAATGAGTTAAATCTTTCTAATGAAATGCCTACTGGAAATTTACCGTTTGGTAATTTGAATGGTTTGGGAAATGGTGGCTTGCCTGAGTCCTTAAACATAAAAGATGAGGACCACTTGAACCAATCAATAAATGCAAGTTTAACATATCCACAGGTGCCACAAGAGTTAGGCGGGTTGCAATTGCCCCGTGGCGAGCTGGATGGACCTGGATTGGTTTTGCCTGGGACACAAAGCATTGGTCAATCAGATGGAGCCCCCGCCGACTTTAAGTTAGAGGTCGAGATGCCTCAAGAGACGGCTAGACGCTACGTAGAGAAAATCAAGAAAATGGAAGATGGAAAGAGGAAGATGGTGCTGCAAGTTGATGGTGCGGATGATGACGATGACGACGATGACGATGACGACGACGATGAATTGGCGCGTCTCGAGGAAGCAGAAGAAGATGCAGGAAATCGCTCGGATCAGATTAACTCGGATTTAGATGATCCAGAGGACGATGAAGATCAGCCAGGGGATGAAAACGACAAGCAAAATGACAACTATATATTCTGTTTATACGATAAGGTGCAACGGGTCAAGAATAAGTGGAAGTGCAATTTGAAGGATGGCATTGCTAGCATAAATGGGACCGACTATGGATTTGCCAAGGCTACGGGAGAAAGTGATTGGTGAGTGTCCGGTTTGTGTATTATTCCATTGATGGTTTTCTCTGTCATCGCAGTTCTGACTTAATGTTTATCTTTGATTTTTAACTATTCATAGTATATGAAATATATGACTACTTGTGTCCTATGTTGTACAGTAGCAGTATTTAGGTAAATTAATACACAATTCATTATTACACAACTTATGGCTAAACTTCACTATCATCGGACAGGATTAAAACAAAAAAAAATATTAGTACTATACCAAAGGTATAGATCCGATGTCCAAGTTAGGCCTATCGGCGTCATCAATCAACTCCCCATTCTCCCATAGGAAGCTGAAATTGAGGAAAAACTCACTCAATACTTTTGAGTCAATGCTTAACGTAGCAGAAAACACAATCACAAGATTCCTCAAGTTCATTTTGTTGAACTCGCTTCTGGAAAGCACCTCCTTGTTCAAAAAGCTAAAAAGCGCATATAACACATTCGAATTCCCTTGAGGCATTTGGTGAATTAAACTCTTAATTTGATACATATACGTCATGTATGCGTTACTAGTCTTGCTATTGACTCTTGCCATATTAGGTGAGGCAATCGACTGTGCTGAGTTGTATGTTGAGAGTACTTGTTGTAACCTGACGTTTAGCTCGGTAGTCAAAATGTTCACTGGTTGTTCTCTCAAAAAGAGCTTTAATAACCCAGCGATGCTATTAATTTCAGGTCTCACTTCCATAGCCACTAAGTCAATGTCATGTTTAGTGTCAAACTGTTCTTTAAGCTGTCTGATAGTCGTTGATGATCCACTCAATCTAAATATACCTTCATGGTATCCAGCGCCAGTTTGACTCAAATAGTCCAAACATCGATAAACAATACTAGGAACATTGCGACCATTGAATTCATGACTTGAGATTTTAATGGCTTCCTCTATAGTATTGCCAAATATTGCCCCTCCATAGTCTACTATTTGTGGTTCAGACTGGCTTGGTTTGAGAGCAGTGTCATTTGGAATTGATGATCCTTTACCAGCAGCTGATGGGAAATCATAATCGTTGCTAATGCCACTAATGTTACCTATTTCCATGTCCGCTTGTGGAGCAGTGTTGTTCCCTAGCTTATTTCTTATACCTCCAAAAAACCTTTTCTTTGGTCTTCTCAGCTCTTTATGGTCATCAGGATCAAAATCCTGTTGTGAAGGCGATCCCATTGATGGAGAATGGATGATCCCATTAGTATTGTTGGTGAATAACAGCTGAGAAGAGTACGTCAAATCAGTTGACCTGCTTTGAGTGTGCTTTGGGGTTGTGCCTCCATTCAAATAGGAGTTACTAGTACTATTGCCAAGGTTTGGAGATAATTCCGCATCCAAAGAAGCTCTTTCTGGGATATACTCGATTAAGACATCAATCCAAGAATCTCTTTCCTCATCACTTTCCGCACAGAAAATATGTTTTGCTGAGCTAGAACCAAGAGATTTATTCTTCTGTTCCTTTAAAAGGAATGCATGCCTATATCCCTTGGCATTACTGGACGACTCTTCTGTAGATGAGTCCGACTGCTGTCTGCCAATTTGTGCACCTGTCAACCTAATTGTCTCAGATAAGTTCCCATCAATGGAATCAAATACCAACAATAATGGACCTTCACATCGACAGTATCGCACTCTCCAATTCGACCCTAAACCTTTATTTCTTCTTATCAAATACCCTTGCTTCTTCCCACTCTTCTCGTTGATTTCATTACTGAAGTTATACTCCACGTCATCTAATGGATTCACATTGTCTGTTGATATGAACTTGCATATCAAATAAACTGCCTTCTTTGGCAACTTAGGGATGTTTAACAAGGTCATAAAGTATTCAGTAATGCTGGTTCTCCGTATATCAACCTTCGCAGGCAAGTTGTTGATAAATAGTGACTTATCTGGGAATGCAGGTAGCAAAAACGACTCAAACAAACTTCGCAATTCAGAATCAAATTTCATAAACTGTCCGTATGATTTTCTGAATCTCCATATTTCCTTCTGGCTCACTTTATCAATACTGGCAATAACAACAGTAGGATCATATGTAGATGAATTGATTTTATTAATCGACAAGGCAGTTACAAGTCTCAATGTGATCGTATTTAACTCCCTGGGCTGAATAAACAACGACGAATCATTATCGTACAATGAATCTCCATTAATACCAATGTCAGCGAATCCTGGGGATTGAGGTGTCGAAGGCTGAGATTTAGCGACAACCTTTGAGTCAATTGTCTGTAGTACTGTATTTGACATGGAAATTCCAGACATTGTCGGAGACTTTGTGTGTTTCTTCTCACTGTTGGATAAGTTTGTGTAAGCTGAATATTGACCACTTTTCCCCTTCACTGCATTTATGTATCTCTCTCTTCCACCATATCCCGCATTCGTAATTTGCATTCGATGATTAGAAGGCGGAGTACTGATAGAATTAGTCATAACTGGATTGCTTAAAGTTAATGGAGTTGACTGTGCGGATGCCTTGCTTTCTTGCTTTTCTGTTGGCCCTGGTGTGTTCAGGTCACGGCGTACAACCGCTGGAGACTCCAACCCAAATATACCTGTGCCATACATCCGAGGAGTCCCTGAGTCTGTATGAGATCCTGACGTGTTTCGTATAACAGGAGTATTCTTGCCAATCTTTGGGGAATCAGACACCTTGGCCTTTGGATTTCTCGGAGGTGGGATATCAGAGTCAGCATATCTATTTGGATTTTTCTTCAATCGAGCTTGCGTTTCAAGGTCAGTGTCATCTTCTATTAACTCACTCCCCATTAGCGAACCTGAAGACTTATTCTTTCTTGGGTCAAACACGCCATGTTTCAACTGAGGAATTCGGTCAGAAAATGGATTAATTAGATGTGGATTCTCATCTTCCGGATCCTCAGAATCAGTGGCACTCGGTGAAAATGCGTTATTGGCGGATACAGGGATCTGAGAATTTATAGTGCTGTGACTATAATTTTCATCCCTGGGCGAAGGCAATTGAATTCTGTTATTACTGTAAGTGGTCGAAGGAGAGTTCGGGAGCTTTGAAGTTGTATTGTTAAGTTGGTCACCAAAGAAGTGCGTGGATTTCGGAGAGTATACTGAAGACTCGCCAGAGGTATCATCTGGCACATCGTTCTTCGTCTGGTGGGCAATGTCCACAACAGAATTGTTTCGGCTAGTGTAATTGGAGCTATAGTTGGATTCTGGTGCAGCCCGCTCGCCAATATACTCAGATGATGCGTTTGAGTAGCCAAAGGGCGAGTCTGTTGTAGTAGTGCTTGAGTCCTTAGTCGGCTCTAATTCCAAATTTTTATTATTTAGATGCCTCTTAGTCAACGTGTCTTCCTTTAAAGTTGTACTACTTTTGCGTGGGGTGGGGCTTTCTGAGTCCTTTAATTTTAATGGTACTGGTTCCGGGTTCAGAGGTGGGGCGGTTCCAGAACTGCCACCAACCGCCGGATCCAAAGTCGGGAATATTTTCAGCATTGGCTCAGTGTCTCTAGAAGATACAAACACTGTGTTGAGTTTCGAGTTGATTTCCGCGTCGAGTTCCTTTGTAAATACCTCATACGTGCTGCTATTTTTGTCAAATCCTTCCATCACGGTCACCAACTTTATCAACAACTGCTTGATAAATGCCAATTTCAAGTCATCCGGAGCGTGGTCGGCAAATTGTAAGTTCTGGATCTCCAGTAGTGTTATTAAATTAATGTCCTTGTTTATTTTCTGATCCTCTGGCAACTCATCAGATGATACCTTCAAATGGTTCATTAATTCCTGTAGTTGTTTGGGGTGAGTGTCAGACTCAAAGGAAAACAGAGAATCTATTGATGCTCTCACTCCAGACATTTTAAAATAATATCAATTATATGGTTTTTTTTATAAATCAGGCTTGTTAAGCCTATGTAATATAATGCTATATTGAATCTCTTTGTTTTTCCAGTTGTTTTGTTCTTTTGCTTGGTATCGTTAAACATGAGAGACTTCCCTCCGCTTGACGGGTAATAGGCCGCCCATTATATTTTGGGTTTTGATTTAATTTGTGACTGACTACCTTGCGTTTGACATCAGTAATGGGGTTGTATAGGCTAATATTTAATTAAAATGACTACTTCAGCTGCGCGCAAATATAATAATTTTTTTGATTATCCAACTTGCTTATTCTTGTCTTTTTTAAACATTCATCTACAATTACAATATCCAAAGGGAACCTCTGTATGGAAATATAAATTAATTTTCCCACCTCCCGAATCAGCTAGACCATTGTTTCATTATTATTTGCTTGTTTGATCATCGTAGTACCACGCTTGAGTACTCAGATATGTCATTGAAGAATTAGCGCAACCTTAATTTGTAAGTGATTGTCTCCGACCACGTCGCCTTGGTTTCCTCTTACAGGAGAAAAACAATACCCAAAAGCACGTTTGGATTTTTTTTCTCTTGTCTTAATTACAACATTAAATTGTTCCACATTATGCATCAACCTTATCTACTGATTAGCTCTACCGAGACGCTTATGAATTGTTAACTTAGACATTGACATGTGTTGCATTGTCAACCAATTCATAAATAATCTTCCACCACTATCACATCAAAAAAACTCTTCAATTTCACTGTAACTCGGTCATCCGGGGACCACTCCACTATCGACTTTCTTAATTCTTCAAGTGTCAGTGTCAGATCCAAGTGCTTGATTGCTTGGATTTCCTTGATTAACTTATTTAAAATCCATGGGTACTCAAAATCATTAAAATTCTTTAGTAGGTCGCAATATTTCACTTTCTTAAACCTAAAGATGTCACTTTCATTATTAACATAGTACCTATTACTTTTGAAATCCAGTAAATTAACGTTAGACTGTCGTAACCTTTGACCCTCTAGCATTTGATGTTCGTCCTCAACTTCTGTTTTTTGATCTTCTATCGATATGTGCTTCGTGTTGTTGAGTAGTAAGGCAGTAGTATTGAAGCAGAACATTAATCCTTCTCGTAAAACTCTCTTCAAGTCTATGCCGCTATCAGATGTAGCTGACTCAACAAAGTACTTACTCAAAAATGTTAACAAATTATAATCTTCGTAGCCCAAGTTTCGCACTGTGATGCACAACTCAATCAACTTTATCAAAAACTCATCCTTCTCATTAGCACCACTATATATAATTCTGTTAATATTTGGATGACTCCATTGGTAGTAAAGTGTCGAATAAAGCGGGACATAATTTTCCTTGACATTACCAACTAATGTTATCTTGGTATTATCTCTACTTAATAAAAATTTGAAGTCGTCAGCTAACCAAAGGCTTTCGTCAGAATCAGGATCGCTGTACTTTTGAAGTTCTGCTGTGATTTCATTATCCAAAGTATTATTTGAAAGGGCCCTTTTGGGATCACGGCTTCTGCTTCTTTTCCTTCCTTTGCCAACTGATGAATTTTTTTCCGATTTTCCTGGAGAAGTAGATTCACCCATATTATTGGAACTATTTGGATGGTCATCTTTCATGGAGCTTTGAGAGTTTACAAAACCTCCGTTATTCGGGTTTCTATTGTTCTTATTATCATTGCTAGTTGGTTCATTTGGTCCCAGCCAAATCCCATTTATGATTATTGCTCCTATTTTCTTTATCCTCGTAATTATTGACTCGTAATGCTCAAAAAATTTCTTTAGTAAGTGTATTGCTATTGGCCCGCTATTATAATTACCAATCACTAGCAAATACTCTATACCTGAAAGCTTAACAATCCAATTCCTTACTAAAATATTGTAAAAGTTTTCCACTTGATTCTCAATCAAATCCTTTCCTTTGAGGCTGATGTGCTCCACTTCAAAAGTGTTGGGTACCATGCCAGTAGCCTCTGACCAGTCATGAACTGCTCCAATTATACTCTCTTTGGAAAGCAAAGACGGAATGTTATGAGTCTTGACGATTTCATCTGGTAGAAAACTTTCTATTGAGACCACTAATAATCTCAGGCGTATTATTTGTGAATTCTGAACATTATGGTTTTCGGGAATAGCATAAACATGTCGTTCAATAGGAATGCAATTGTTTACAGTACCTGACAAGAACTTTCTGCCTAACAACCTTAAATGTGTTTTAAAAGTCAATTGTCTATAGCACTTTTCAAAGGAAGGTCTAACAGCAATAACAGGACAGTGAACCTTTCGATCTGGCCCGTTACCCAGATCCATTTCCTTTCTCTTTTTCCCATACAACTCGAGTTCGATTTTGCTATGTGGTAGGCCATTAACCACTGGAATTGGTAAGTTTTCAAACTGGCTGTTGAGAATTACCAATTCACCAATATCACAATTAGCTTCGTATGACAAATAACCCCATGACGCAGAATGCGAGCCTGAAGTCGCCATTAGTATTTTTTTTGCCAATTTCAATTCCTCTGTTTCAGGTGCTTGTATCGGCGAGCTGATTTCTTCGTTATTACCCCCTGCAATCATACTGGTCCATATCCAATTTGGGCTCCACCAATTGCTTTGCTCGGTGGTCTCGGCTTCTGTTTTGGTAAAATACTCATACCAAGAATTCTGTGCGACTGTAGATTTCCCATCCGACCTATTGCTACTAATAGTATTGGACTCTGTAACTAAAATTGTGGGGACAGCATTAGGCACTGAAGTGACCGTATCTGACTTAGTTTCGTCTAATTTGGATCCCATATTCTTAGGCTCGGTTGTGGTTTCTAGTGTAGTGGGACGTGTTTTGCTAGGCTCAGTCAACAGCATGGTCGTATCTTCTTCGTAGCTAAGATTTTCTTCAATGCTGTTTGATTGCTTTATGCTGCTATTCAAGGAAGAGGAGCGGTACGTGGGTACGCCTTCTGGCCTAGATACCTTTGTTTTTTGATCACCATTTAAAATGGTCCGAGTTTTCCAACTCCACCACGGCAGATTCTTCTCGGCATCATTCAACGATAAGTTACTTCTATTTTTTGGGATACTAAGGCTCTTATTAGATAACCCAAATATGTCCCGATCAGATGTGCTCTCAAGGATATACAACGACTCACCAATAGGAGCTCCGCTCTTCGATCCGACCTTCTTCATCCACTTGTTCCAATAAACATCTTCCGTTTCACACAGATTATTCGGCGAGATCAGTGGAGTTTCGTCACAATTATATTTGTAGCTCATGTGTAGGTTACGCCATGTTAGAGTAGTACATGTGGGTCCGAAAGTATTGTGCCGGGGCTTCAAACAGCGATGCCGATGCCGATGGCGATTGTTTGGGATCGTAGGTATGAATTGGAAGGAAGATATATTAGCTAAATTACAAGAGAGGGATGATTTATGCAGTAAAGATGACGCTTTATTCGATAGTTGTAAGTATAAGAAAGTAACTACATTGGATAATAAGTGCAGAGTTGTACAACTTTGGATCATAAACGTGGGTCGGCAATCCATACCGAACATACTGGGCTGGAAGTATATTATGTTCTGGTGAGTTTTCCATGCTATACAGTATTGCGTTTTAGATTTATATTATTTATTATTTGATTTTAAACTCATCTCTCCAGTATTTACTGACACCTGACACCCAAGTGATACAACGGCTCTTTGAATCAGAAAATAAACTCAAGATATTGGTAAAAAGTGATTTACAAGTGTAAGTATAAATTAATGCAGTTTATAGACTGACCACAGGGAAATTCGTGACAAGATTGAACAAAGTAAGCAGTTGGCTGCCGACAACCGGCAGCTAAGTGATAAATGTCAAAGTTTGGAGGAAGAGAACAAGAATCATAAACGCGAGATTCGACTTCACACCACCAAGTTGGACCAGTTGACGGAACATAACAAGAAGTTGAGTCACCAGTTGCTTGTTAAAGACGAAGAGAATGCCGGTAAAGGCAAGGCTCTAAGCTTAGTCAACGATGACATTCTAGCTCTTCAAGTGGAGAATAACTTGCTTACGGAGAAGATTGCAAAATTAGAGACTGAAAACAGTGAGTTGGTCGGTAGGTGGATCAAACGAGTGAAACAAGATGCCGAGAAGTTGAACGATGCAAACGCACTTATAGAACAGTATGTGAATTTACGAACTTGATGTCTTTATATTAACATTTTAGAATGAATCTAAGCAAATAACTCAGAAAATGGAGTCCAAGAACTGCGTGGTGTTGCCATCCTTGGCGATTTCATTTAGATTTTTCGTAACCTCTGGGGCTACTTTGGAGACTAGCAGGATTGCCTTTATTATGTTAGCTTGGTCAACTCCCTGTAAATACTCGATATTGTTTGTTTGGTTCAAGTTAATCAATTCCACTGGGCACACTGTCTTTCCACACCATCCTACGAGTATTCCATTTTCACTCACTTCTTGTTCTTCCAAGGTAGGATCGACGTATAAATTGTCATTCACCACAACCAATATAAATAGTAAAGGAGGCTCTTCATTTTCTTCAAACAATAGTTCGGAGCTAGACCAATCGTCATTAAAAGTGGGCAATTCTTCTATTTCGTTGTCATTCGTTGTTGATATTAGCTGTGGAAGTCGAGTGGATTTCAAGGCAATGTAAATCCCAAATGATATAAGACCCAATGGATTTTGCAAACTTGACACATCATTGTTAGAGGTACCACTTAAATACACAATGTCTATAAATAACTTGAAGTAATACTTGTCTGTAAGCTTCAATTTTTTGATATCAAGGTTGTTCACCAATAAACTTTCCAAGATGCTATTCCAGTTCAACAGAAAAGTCAAATCATCCCTTAAATTGTCAATATTCAAATCAACCGAAATCAACTTGTCTAATTGGTTGAGCTTTACTACTTTTGACTTCACGCTGACAATCGCCTCACTTCCATTTGATAATCGTACTCGAGAGGACCCATTTGAATTGGGCAAAAAATTCACCGAGGCCTCGATACCCCTAAACTGTTCATTCTTTCTGCCGTCTGGTCTAATATAGGGCTTATTAGCCAAAGACTTGTATAAATAATCTCGTTCTGTAACGGAGGTAGTCATCTAGCATAAAAAAAATGATGGCTCGTTTTTCATCCGTGCTCATCAACATGCACTCCGTACTTGAGAAGAGAATGAAACTTGTCTTGCAAAGCAATGGTTTATATAAATTTTTTTTTTTGTAGTTTATATTTCAAGTGAAATGACTGATACAGTCCTGTATCATTTTATCTTTCACTTACTCCGTTGTATGTTCATAACTGGATTATCTTTCCCACTGTAATAAAACGAGAGGTTTTACTTCTCGAATTCGTTGTAGCTGGCCCAATCTTCTGACACAAATAAAGCGGTATATCTGAACTTGTTCCCTTTGTATGACTTTGTTCCCTTTGTATGACTTTGTTGTCTTTTCATGACTTTGTTGTCTTTTCATAACTTCTTTTTGACCCAATCTTCTGCGGTAATGGTTTAACCAAGACCATTTTCTTTCTACAACTTCGTGGTTGTTCCAATGACTTTTTATTTATTCTTTTTAGAATTACTTTTTTAATCTTTTGGAATTCAATCATTGTCTTTTCTCGTAGTACTTCGTGGCCCAACATTCCATCGCAAAGATAATAGTGTAATCAGATACATTCCCTTTCTACAGAGAGATTAAGTCTGCATTTTCAATTATAAATAGCTGGGCTTTCTTTTGAATAGTTGAGCAAATATACATTTAGCTATTTTACCAATTCGTATCCTAGTTATTATCCTACACCCACTATTTTCGTGGCCCTTGTCCAGTCAATAATAAACTTGTAAAACGGATTTTCATATTTTAGAATCACTTTATAAATATTTTTAATCATATAAAATTACCGTCATTTTGACAAATTTATAAATCACTTAGATATTAAACCGTTGAACATAAAGTACTGACTACTTTATATTGTATAAAATAGGACAATTGAAATTACAAACAGAGGAAAACCCAATAATGCAGATTAATTTATATATTATGATTAATTATTCTTATTATTCTATAATGATAAAATTCTGATCAAGCTAACTTCCCACTGTATTCACCAATCGTGGCTATCAGTGTTTAACATTTTCGTCATGAAAAACCACGAACACATTTACTTTTGCAACGTCAATCGGATGGGACTAAATTATATCAACTTTTTGAATTTAAAATAATTCCGATAATACACTATTTGGCAAATACCAGCCACCACCAAAATAACAATGATCAAAACCTGGAATATAATGTACTTTTCCAACGAATTCTCATTGGTGTTTCTTAAACTTTGCTCGCGCTCTATCAATGAATTCAAATCGGTTTCCAAGTTCTCATACACGCCCTTGATTTGATCCAACTCCATTAGCATTGGATTATATTTTTCATATCTTTGGTATGAGTTTTGGTCTCTGGCCTTCTGCCCTATCTCAATATCCAATATCACCTCCTTGTCTTCTCCATACTTGGACCAGGATGAGTCCACCATGTAATTCTCAAAGCATATGTCAAACGACTCACTACTGGTAGTGAAGGCCACTCTAGCCTTTTCCCCTAGATCTTCCAGAGATCTATAAACATTACCAGCGGAATCCAAAATTGCCAAGTTCAAGGACTGCCCTTCAATTTTATTTCCGGCATTTAGACGTAACACTACTAGCGTGTTCTTTGGAGCGTCATACCTAAGACAGAATTTTCCTTGGCCTTTGGCCAATTCTCTCAGGCGAACAGGCGGAACAGTGATTCCAATACCAAAGGCACATGATAATAATGAAGATATTATTATCAACAATTTGTCCCAGCTGCGGAGGGGCATGTTATCAATATCCAGACGTTAGACACTTTTACCTGAAAAATGTGTGGCGTTGCCGAGATAGATCCCTGTAAATGTAAATCACAAATAGCCAATAACTAGTATATTGGCAAACTCAATCGTTATATATATGCTTTCTCTTAATATTTAGTGTCGTGTGCCGCTCAATTTGCTGACATTACCAGATCAAGATTTGCTTGGGTGGAATTTTTTGATCCACGAAAAGCGGACTAACAAATGCTTCAGACGCATGCTCTCCTATACTGTGGGAAAATGAAACCCTGCACTACATAATCACACGCAAAATTCATAGGTTAGACTTCTAATTACTATACTAATTGTTACGGTTGTTGTTGTTGTTGTTTCCGCCCAGCAAGAATGACAGAGCGACTTGTCCAATCAAGTTAGCTTCCATGTTGTTGCTGCTGTTGTTGTTTCCACCTTGACCACCCAAGAAAGAGGAAGCAACAGATCCAATGTCAAAACCACCACTAGAGCTTCCTTGGTTGTTGCTGTTGTTGCTGTTGCTGTTGTTGCTATTGTTGTTGTTGTTGTTATTGTTGTTGTTGTTATTGTTGTTGTTGCTGTTATTGTTGTTATTGTTGTTGCTGTTGTTATTGTTATTGTTGTTGCTGTTGTTGTTACGGTTACTGTTGTTACCGTTAAAGTCTAAGTTGGTTCCAAATCTGCTGTTGACCTGGTTCTCAACCTGGTCAATTGCAAAGTTCTCGGCCATATTTTGGAAGTTGGACATTGTTGATGATTGATTTAATAAACTATTATAGAATTGATTTAATAAACTGTTGAAATTTATGGATTCCTCGAGGTTTTATACAGATGAAACGGACACAAGTTAAGACGATTTGCGGCAAGTTGCTCTTCCTTTTTCCCACTAGTTTCGGGGCTTGTCCGGCAAGTTGGAGTACAGTGATCCAATTAATCTGCAGGAGTCCACTGATCAGACTCGGAGAATACACTTGTTGCGTTTCATTTCATGCTGTACACGTCATTACAACAACCACAGGGCAAGTTGAAATTCATATATATACTAATTTTTAAAACTGTCTGAAGTAGCTGCAGAAAGAATTCCCGGCAAAGGCTCGCTGTCCACTCCGTACAATAGGCCAATTCCCCCTACCAAGGTAATCAACAAAGCCAAACTTGACCAAAATATCAAGTTGAATTCGGTAGATACATCAATCTTGCTGCATGAGCTTCCGGCCCAATGCGTAGTAGACTTTGAAGTCTTGTTGAAGGAGGTTCCACATATGCAGCCCCACTTTTTGGTCAAGGAATTCTTGGAGCAAAGCCCATGTGTGTTGCAGTTGTTTGTAGAAAAGATGCATTCCTCTTCGGAATTGAACAACGACTTGTGTCCCTTTTTCTTTTTTGGCTGATCTGCCCTCTTTGAGAAAGGTACAGGACCGTCCTCTTTAATGATGATCGAGTCAATACCATGCTCGCTGGCTTGCTTGATTAGTTTCACCAATGAATTTTGAACCATTAACCCGACCTTGTCGTCGTTTACAGAGACACTCAAGAACCCGTAGGTCTTGTCCAGTTCATTATTAACCGTGAACTCCTTACTTGGGAAAACCCAAGAGGCCAAGGCCTCCAATCTCACCAATGCCTCCTCGCTCTTGGTGAGTTTAGAACCCGTCAACTTGATGGAGCCGTACCGTGGGTTGGCCACGTTAGAAACAATCATTAAGCCTTCCTGTTTCACCTTAAGCTTCAAGTCAGGGTTCTTCAGCAACAACATATTAACCCACAGATTGTCTGGAACCATTCCGTCTTGTTGAGCTACTTCGTATACCTGTGTAATTTCATTATCAGCAAGCAATTGGCGAGTGCGCTCTACGCTTCCGGAACTCAACCGAATCACCAATTTCCCATTTGAGTCACTTCTCTCATCCAAGCTGTGCTTTTCCAACTCCTGGAAGTGCTTCTTGTCAATGTCTAAAAAGTCATCGACACCCAAATTATCGGCTAGGAGATTACTGAAATCTTTCAACGAAGGCAATCTATTAACGTCATGCCCAGCAGAAGGATACTCATACACAGCAGTAGAGGCCACCAAAGAAATTCCACTAGCAGCTTGCAAAAGGTAGTTAAATATCTTCATGTGGACCGTGGTTTGGTTCAGTATACTTGTGTTTTTTTAGTTACATGGTTACGCAGCCCGGGTGCGAGACTTACAATATATGCGGAATTATTAGTACTGCCATTTATAAATATATATACAACCGACCACGTTTAGGATCTTTTCTCGACTTTGGAGGTATCAGTGAGCTCAGTACCAAAGACCTTATCCCAGAACTTTGAGGTGACGCCAAATCCCAACTCGTAGTTCTTGTAATGGTGTTCCAAGTGGTATTTCTTCAACTCTTGGAAATACTGAGGCAATTTGGCATGGTGCAACACATAATGGGTGACGTCGTAGATGATGTACCCCAAGAACCCACCAGCAAAAGCAGAGCAGGCCACGTAGTAAGGGAATGCTGCAAACACCAACTTGTAAAATGGAGTGGCCAACACCAAAAACAAGGCTGGTGGCATCACAAGACGGTTCTTGTCCATTGGCAAGTAGTGATGCACCCCGTGGAGCAAGAAGTGGAGAGTGTAGGCAGCCTGGTTGGAAGGAAGGTAGTGGTCAATGTGGAACAAGAACCGGTGTAAGAGGTACTCGATAAATGTCCAAACAAACAACCCCAAGCCCCACATTGGAAGAGACACGTACACCGGCAAGTTTATAAAGCCCTTGTGGAAGATGTAGAAATTGACAGGAAGCCAGATGGAAGGAACAACCCACCACGCAGTGAGGGACAATGGCTCCAAGAAGTTGCCAAACAAGGGGGCCGAGCCTCGACCATAATGTCTTGGACGATGCACCTGGTCAAGGTAAAACTCTTTGGTGAAGTTTCCAAACAACACCTGCATAAGAAGCGGCTTGTTCAAATCGAGAAACTGGTGTTTCTTGTAGTCTGAGCTGTAGTCTGTTTGTAGTGATAGCTTGTCGTATGTAGGCAAGTGATCCATGGTGGTTGGATCATAATTGTCCTCCATTTTCATCTTGACTTGGTGGTTAGGATTCTTCAACAACTCTGCCGTCTCTTCCTTGGTGGCCAAGTACCCAACCAAGTAGCCATCATCCAAGATTTCATATGCCGACTCAGAGTGAGTGTGGGATAAAACATCGCCCATGATGCTGGTGATGTCCTTTCCGGCGTATTCCAAGATTAAATCGCCACCGCCCGGATGCTCATCCAAGAAATCGGTGACGTTATAAACCTTTCTGTTGTACAAGGACACCCAGCAGTCGGATTCCTTGTTGTGCTTCAACAAGTCCTCAGTAGTCAAGAGTGGTAATTCACGCATTTTAAATGGTGGTGTAAAAGGGCCGTTGAGACGAAAAATAGAGCTGCTTAGACAAAGGAATAAAGCTGTTTAGACGATGTAGGAGTGCGGGATCCGGTATTGCGGTCGACACCAGAAAATCTTGCCAGGCGATAAATTTATTCACGCTTTGCTTTTTTCCAGCTGTGCCGACATCCGGCTGACTATGCTGTTATGATACCAGGTCCTGATTCCGTTACAAGATGAATTATTAATTTATACATGTTTCCCGTCCCCAAACAAAAAATTATATATATCTAGTTTGCTTTATTACCATGGTCTACGCAGCCCACACATGTACAGTCGCTCTCACATCCACATGATCCTGGTATGGTGCATGAGTTTGCGAGAATATAGTCATAAACAATCGAGTCGTTAAAGTCGTCTAGCCAGATCTTTGGGTCTAGGTCAACTACATCTTGCAATTTACTAGCCGTGTGTAGTGTAGCCGTGTGTGGTGTGGCCATGTGTGGTGCAGCCATTTGTTGCGTAGCCATTTGTTGCATAGCCGTTGGCACGTCTCCCGTATGGACAAGAGACAGTCGGTATTCGCTGGGGAAGTTCCCATGGACTATGCACATCTCACAAGAACAATTGTCGTCACACACACACGTGCTGTGATCTGTCGTAGACAACTGCCATGGAGGAATCTCGGGTATCTGCGGCTGGTAAATGAAGTTCTGATTGGGCTTGTTCACCTCCTGCTTGATTGGGCCGGTCTCGTTTAGGTTGATTACCGTCTCTTGGAATTTGATTTCGTCGCTCTTTTTGAATTTGATTTCGTCGCTCTTTTTGAATTTGATTTCGTCGCTCTTCTTCAGCGATGTCACGCAACAGCTATCAATTGCACCGCCCGAGACTACAGTCTGCCGTGAGTAATGTGTCTTTGGATTCAACGGGTACGATGCGATTCTCGGCTGATTCCCGTCGTTGTAAGACCCAACAACCTTCAAGGACCCGTTGGAAACGTCCACCAACTTTCGGTTCAACGCTCGTAGCACAATGACCTTCCCACCAGCAGCCAATGATTTCGTCGGGCAGCATGAGCACCCGTTTCCACACTGTTTTTCTATCCTACCCGAAGTGGTACGCTTCTGATCCCTGGTCGGGGTCTCCTCATTGTTGACCAAAACCTTGTTGTCTTCCTGCTCTGCGAAAACCGCAACTCGGTGCCCCGAGAAGTTTGAGGGTCTTCCTCTGGAACGAACCTGGACCAAAGGCCGCTTGGTGTGCTGACATGTTGAAGAACGATGACCTCTGATACACTGAATGCAGGCATACTTCTCGCCCTCAATCAATATCATTTGATGAATAAACTTTGGCTGAGGGTGCGACTAAAAAGGTACCACAACTCGCTGATTCCAAGGTACTATGCCATAGAGTGTAGGTAATGGTTATAAGGCACTTGAAAATTTTCGGCTCGAGCACTTTTTACCAAAAATGGTGTATGGCAACTGCAGTAATCTACATATTTTGGCATCGTGCGATTCTCAGGTCTTTGCAACTGCACTACCCAACAGTATATATTCCTCGATCCAGAGGTGCCTCTGGAAAGTAAACCACCCAGGCAAGCTGCTCTCAGGAGGTAACTTGACCTTGACGTGATTGTTGATCGTCTCGTACTTGTCCGTCAGCAATGGCTTGTAGAATAGATGGTGATAAGCATGATCTTCCGGGAATGTCTGATCATCAGGCGGCCTACTGAGGTGTATCTGGGCGAGCTCTGCACTGAGCTGCGACAGCGTGTGCGCGTCTTTGACAGGCCTGGCTACCAGTCGTGGAGTTTCAGAGTCAAATGTCTCTTGGTTGCTTTTCTTTCTCATTTCCACAAGCTTGAGTAGATTATTTGGAATCTGAGGCGACGGCGATCCTTCATTATCTAAATTATCCATTAGCGAGTGGAGCGTACTCTTGTATGAGTTGTCGTACGACTCCTGGCTCTTGAAGCTAGCATGCTGCAAACTGCCCGATATGCTTCTAGGGCTCCACGAGGGTAATACGCTAAAATTCCTGCTGGCCGACTCCAGAGAATTCTGCTCGCTGCCTGATTTCAGTGAATTTTGCTCGCTTCCCGCGGCCTCATTCTCCGATTCGTCTCTACTACCGTGGTCCTCATAGGGAATGAGCTCAATGCCAATCAATTCCAAAAAGTTTTCCACCTTGTACGTCTTGTTCTTGTTGGCGTACATCCTGTACTCGCTAATTAGCCCAGAGTACGCCCACTTTTGTATTTTCCGCAATAGCGATACCACAACGTTGGTGGCGTCTACAATCAACAAGTCGTGCCGGTTCTTGTCCAAGAGAATCTCAAAGATCTTCGACAACAAATCGGGCTTCATCACCATCCACCGGTCGTCCTTCCTGC
The DNA here is from genome assembly GCA_020342235.1 of Saccharomycopsis phalli. Lineage (NCBI taxonomy): Eukaryota > Fungi > Ascomycota > Saccharomycetes > Ascoideales > Saccharomycopsidaceae > Saccharomycopsis > Saccharomycopsis phalli. The sequence continues at coordinate 1,349,933 of CP073215.1, forward strand.
TTACCGAGGAGCTGGTGTACAAGTATTTTACGTCCTTTTCAAACTTGTGAATGTCGTCGTCCGTCAGGTCGTCGCTGATAATTGGATCAATAATATCTCCCTCATAGTTCTTGAAGACATCCTTGTCTCCAATGGCACTTTTCTTTTTATTCTTCCCATGCACCTTCTGGTTGCTAACCTGATATAGCTGTATGCCATTCTTCAAGAGAAACTGGTAAAATGACTTGGGCGGCCGCTCCATGTCCAACAATAATATCGATCTCAACGAAAGCGTCTCAATGAAGGAATAATTAATCGGATCGACATATGAAGACCGATATACGCCTTCCTCAGCTAACCCAAAATGTGCTGGTGGCACCAACATAAATTATACCCCAGACAAGAGAGGTGGTGGGATCAAATATTCAATCAAGCTGCGGGCTCACAACCAAGAGGTATTACTACATGCACACACGGCCAACCATGTATTTTTAGTCAATTCTATGAACTCTCTTTTCCCAGTAGATCTTGGCTGGTTGCTCAGGTAAAGTGACCATGCTCTGGTAGTCTGGTGGCGGGATCTTGGTTTCCCCGTCAACAAGCCTCCACTTCATGTTCTTTACAAATATAGTCAAGATGGTGCCCAACTGGCAGTATGCAAACTGTTCTCCAATACACCGGTGTCTACCGCCGCCAAATGGCAAATAAGGAGAGCTGACGCCCTTGGAAACTGCTCCAAACCCGTAGTCAACCGTCTTTTCGTCGTCAGTGCTCACAGCAGTGTCCCACCGGTGCGGATTGAAGTCAGATGCATTTGGGAAATACTCGTCGCTGAGCTGGGCATATCCTGGCGAAACCAAGACGTGGTGGCCCACAGGAACAACGTACGGGGTGTTTGGCACCGCGAGATCCTTGCTGACACGTCTGAAGATCGAGTGCAACGGCATGTGCATTCTCAAAGTCTCCTTGATCACGTTGTTGGTCAATGGCATCTCCGCCAAGTCGTCGTACGTCAACTCGCGATTGGCCAACACCCGCTTCTGCTCCTGGAACAACTCCTCCTGCAACTCTGGCTTTTCTGCCAAGTGCAACAAGAACCACGAAGAAGTCGCAGCCGAAGTGTGCTGGCCGCCCATCAAGACGCCAATCATCAAGTTGGCAATCTCCTGGTCGGTCATCTTGACTCCGTCTTTGTAAGTCGAGCTCTTCATCAAGGCGTCCACCAAGTCACGGTCCTGGATGTCGTTCTCGTCGCGTCTCTGGTTGATCAATGACATGTACGTCTCGGAGATTTTTCGTTGGGCATTGTCCCGCTTCTTGTAAATCGACAAGAACGGCAACCACGGGAACACAAAGTTGATTGGCGTGAAGCCCTTGTCCAAGTCGGAGTAGAGCTGGGCAAAGCTAATGTCAAACTTCTTTCTCATGTCGTCTCCCAAGAGCGATCGGCATGCAGTGAAGATGGTGATCTCTGGCTGGGTAACCATCACGTCGGCGACTCCACTGTCCTTGTTATCGGCACCAAAGAAGTTTGGAGACGTCTTGAAGTAGTTCAAGGTCTCCTCCATGATCTTGGGAACGTACTTCCGGAATGAATCCCTGGTCAACGAGCCCTTGGCAAACTTCTTTTGCTCCATCAACTTGCTGTTTGGACAGTCGTAGATGACCCCCTTGCCAAAAACCGGGGTGGTCAAGTGCTTGTATGCATCCTCGGCACTCACATACGACGCCTTGGCGTTCAACACAAACTCGTGGCCTTTTGGTCCCAAGTACACCGTCATGACTCTCCCCAACAACATGAATGCAAACACATCACCATGCTGCTTTTGGCAGCTCTCAAAGAAACCATAAGGGTCCATGCCATATGGAATGGCAGATCCAAACCAGGGAATCCAATACCACACCAATGGCACTCTGTCCTTTCTCAACTTGTACAACAACTGCGATACAATGTTGTAGAGAAAAGGCACCGCCAACACAAGCCCAGCTATTTGAAAGGCGGTCAAGTTCTGGACCTTCTCATATATCTCATATTCTTGGATGGTCCCAAGGATCTTTTCATTGAGAGAAACCATGGTCAAATTTGCAACCTCGAAAAAAATACCAGAAGATTCTCCACCTTTTAAGTTTGGCGTTCTGGTCGTACATCTCGTATCAATTTTTTTTTCAGGTTGCGTGCCCGGTGCAGATTGGGCCAATTGACGCAGCGCTGTCAGTAATCTAAGTGAATATACTATCCATAAGGGAATACTACAGCTAGTACCATTCTCATTAGGCCTTAGTATACATGTGACGAGTCATAAATTATTTAGATGCCTAAGCTAATGCAGAGATCTCTTTTACTATTTCATCATAGCCTTCACCATATTCCTGCTTGGCGTCAGCATTCTTGGACTTCTTTCCCCCGCCTGGAACAATCATCACACAACTCGTTGGTCTCTTGGTGGCTCCGGCATTTCCCAAATCCTCCTTTGATGGAATAAACACATATGGTACACTGGAATCCTCACACAAAACTGGCAAGTGGCTGATAACGTCCATTGGCGAAATGTCCCCAGCAATAATAACCAAACCCTTTTCTCCCTTTCTCAATGCCTTGACAACCTCCTTCACACCTCTCTTTACGTGCTTCGCCTTGGACGCCTTCTTCACCGTCTTCAATGCCTTTTTATTCAACTTCTTTGAAGCCAATGGCTTGGCAAATGGCAACAAGGCAGGCAATCGCTTTTCATAGTTATCGACCTCGCTACTAGTTTCTTTCACCTCATCCTTGGACTTCTTCACCAACGACTTCGACTCCTTGGAGCTTTTACTCTTTTTACTACTACTTCCCATTGCTTCCTCTAAAAAATTTTCAGTAACCTTTTTTCAATTTCCCCCAATGATGCCGTTACCCGGACCCCATACCAGTTGTGTAGCATGAGCTTGGGGGTCTTGGTTCAGCCAATGCCACCAAAGAAACGAGGAAGAACCACGAAAACAAAAGAAGGTAAACCGCCAAAAGTGCCCAAGGTGCTGCTGAATGAGACATGCGAACAGAACCCCGATGAAGATGCGCTGTCGGCCGACCTCAGAACCCTTGAAAACAAAAAATTGGAAGACGAAACGATACAAAAGATGATTGAATTTAATAACCAAAGTAAGGAAATTGCTCCATTTAGAATGCTGAAATATTCAGACTGCGAATTGACTCTCTTGTGCGGACGGACCGTGATCGGCGTGATACTCTCCTACATAGACTCAAAGTACAAGGGGGACAAACAAGAGTTTTGCTCCGCATTTGGAATTGACAGGATAATTTTTCCTGAGAATTTAAACAATGGCGATGTGGACCAGGCCATCCGGATAGTTGGGCCTTGTGATAAAGTGGGTTTAGCTGCGACGTTTTTGATTTACAAGATCAACATTGAAAAACTCAGTTTGGTGAATAACCAAGAGATTGTGGCTGGAAGAGGATACCGCGTGACACTTGCACTTAATAGATTTATATTTGGCAAGGTTGATGCTGTACTAAGCAGGAAACTCTATGACTTGGGGGTCCAGGTGTATCAGGTTTCGAGGATTTTTGGGTTTGAATTTAGCAATCTTGTGACGCTAGTGCTCTTGGCTCCCTTGGAGATTTTAATGCAGAGTCTTTGTACTGTGGCTAGTGTGATTCGACAGGAGCTTGACCGTGTTGAATTGGTGTTTCCTAAAAATGGGGATGCGTTTATTCCAGACAATCTGCGTCTACATTACACGAGAAACGCGGCGGAAGATATAACGGGTACGGAAGGCATGTTGAATATAATAAACCGACCCAAGCAATTGGGGGTTTCTGGAAAAGAAGTGGAAGTATTCAAGGCGGCGATAATAGATGATGATATGCTCATGGAGAATACTAGTCGAGTACCGTTTTTGGGGATGTTCAAGGACCCAGATTTGATACAGTCCAAGGTTCCACACGACGAGCTCGGCAATTTGAACCAGGTACTGTTAAAACAAGGCATGGAGGATATGGAGAAATACCAGCTTCAGTTGAAGGAGAATATATAAAAATGTGCATGTTGATGCGTAGTGCGGAGTTACCCTCCCGCAACTGGCTCAGGCCAAAACCGCCACTTTACTTTTGCAGAGGGATCTCGATACTGACACTGATAAAAATGGTAGGTAGATAATGTCAATCGTGAATATACTAACGTGATATAGTTTCGAAATAACTATGACAGTGATGCCGTCACATTTTCGCCTACAGGAAGACTCTTTCAAGTTGAGTATGCCTTGGAGGCTATCAAGCAGGGTAGTGCTTCAGTAGGATTGACTTCCAAGACCCATGCAGTTTTGGTGGCATTGAAGAGAAATGCAGAAGAATTGGGATCGTACCATAAGAAGATTATAAAGATAGACGACCATTTTGCCGTTGCCTTGGCAGGATTGGCGCCTGATGCGCGAGTGTTGTCCAACTATCTTCGAACCAAGGCGATGGAGTCGAAGATGATTTTCAACCGGCCAATTGCGATACAAAAGGCGGCGAACTTGTTGGCTGACAAGGCCCAGCAGAATACTCAGAGTTACGGAGCTCGGCCATATGGAGTGGGGCTTTTAATGATTGGTTACGATATCCACGGGCCTCAATTCTTTGAGTTTCAGCCATCTGGGAATGTTTTGAAGTACCATGCGAATGCGATTGGGGCGCGGTCGCAAGGAGGCAAGACGTATTTGGAGAAGAAGTTTGAGGGATTTGCTGAGCTCAGCGAGAAGGAGTTGATTTTGGAAGGGGTGGAGGCGTTGCGACAGTGCTTGAAAGACAGTGAGTTGAGCACGGCAAACACGTCCATTGCCGTGGTCGGACCAGACGGGTTGAAGATATTTGAGGACGAGGATGTAGAGCCGTATCTACTCAAGGATGAAGTTGCGCCAGAGGAGGATACACGAATTGAGGAGGATGCACGAGTCGAGGAGGATGCACGAGTCGAGGCGGACCCTGCTCTGGAGGAGGGTAATTAAAGAATAGTATCAAAAACAGGCTGTAATTTTTTTTTTTTTTCCGTCCATGTAGGCCAGAATCGTGCACCGCATTACCCGGCCCCTGAAAGTTTGATCCGAAAAGACCAGATGTCCAAGGGCGACCAATTGGTATTTATATCGGCGAATCTATTTGAGGGTACATTACACTGGTGAATACAGGCAGTTTGTGGGAACCTATTTTTTCTTGTTGCTATTATAAATCTACCTTTGGCTTATTTCAGTCGGTGGCTTTTGATCCAGAGGGTTTAGCGATGAATATCCAGGCTGTCTTCCAGCTCTGGTTGGTGATAAGCCAGGCGTGGTGCGGCGAGCATCCGCACCGGATTCCAGACAGGGACTATGCGCTCAAGGACTACTTTGCCGTGGAGCTAACGAGCAGCGAGGCCTTGAGCAGCTTCCAAGCGAGCTACCCGCAGTTTGAGTACGAGCACGCTTTCCGGGGCCTCGAGCGGCACCATGTGTTTTCGGTGCTAAAGCGCGACAACCGGGACCCGAGCGCGACGGTCCACGGGATCAACGACGAGGAGTATGCGATCTACAGCGCGAGCGCGTTGGCAAAGCGCGACGCCAGTGCGTTGCATAAGCGGTTGGTGGGCGACGGCAGCGTGAGGGCGGTGCATTTGCTTGAGCCGCGCCGGTTGGAGAAGCGGGCGCCCGTGCCGGTGGAGATGGACTCGTCCATGGAGGTGGTTACGCGGGCCCGTCAAAAGTACAATATCCAGGACCCGGAGTTCACCAAGCAGTGGCACATTGTGAACCCGGTGTCGCCCGGCAACGACGTCAATGTCACGGGAGTCTGGGACATGGGCATCACCGGCGAAAACATTACGGTCGCCATCATCGACGACGGCGTGGACTTCACGTCGCAGGACTTGAAGGACGCGTTCAACCAGCAGGCGTCCTGGGACTACAACGCGAACCAAAACTTGCCCATGCCGACGTTGGACGACGACTACCACGGAACGCGCTGCGCAGGCGAGATCGTGGCCCAGAAAAACGACTTCTGCGGCGTCGGCGTCGCCATGGGCGCCAAGGTGTCCGGTCTCCGAATCCTCAGCGGCGCACTCACCACCGAGGACGAGGCCGCAGCACTCATGTACCGCTACGACTTGAACGACATTTACTCGTGCTCATGGGGCCCAACCGACGACGGTGCCTCCATGGCCGCGCCGCCGCTCCTTGTGAAAAAGTCCATGGTCAAGGGCATCTTGGACGGACGAAACGGCAAAGGCTCCTTGTACGTGTTTGCCAGCGGCAACGGCGCATACAGGGGCGACAGCTGCAACTTCGACGGCTACACCAACAGCATATACTCCATCACCGTCGGCGCCATCGACTGGAAGGGCAACCACCCGGTGTACGCCGAGGCCTGTGCCGCAGTGTTGACCGTGACGTACTCCTCAGGTTCCGGCGAGAACATCCACACCACCGACATCAAGGACCAGTGCTCCAGCCACCATGGCGGCACCTCCGCCGCCGCACCGTTGGCTGCCGGAGTGTATGCGCTTGCCCTCAGCGCAAACCCGTTGCTAACCTGGAGAGACATGCAATACGTGACAATCCACTCCGCGGTTGAGGTCAACAGCGACGACCCTGACTGGCAGGATTCAGCCATGGGTAAGCGGTTCTCGCACAAGTACGGTTACGGCAAGATCGACGCCTACAAAATGGTCGAGCTCGCCAAGCGGTGGGAAAACGTCAAGCCCCAGGCTTGGTACTACACCGAGGTGAAATCCGTCAACAAGGACCTCCCTGGCGACCAGAAACTGCCCGAAATCTACAAGGACACCATCTCCGTCACCAAGGAGCAGTTGCAGCACGAAAATTTCGAGTCCTTGGAACACGTCACCGTCATTGTCGATATCCCCGCCACAGCCCGTGGCAAAGTGGAAATAAACTTGGTCGCGCCTTCGGGCCGCAGATCCAGACTCGCAATCACAAGAGAAAACGACAGAAACGGCGAGGGATTCAGAAAATGGAAGTTCATGTCCGTCGCCCACTGGGGGGAGGACCCAACCGGCGACTGGACCATCGAGGTATCCAACCACTTGCCTCTCAACACGGCAAAGTTTAATGACTGGCAATTGAACTTCTTTGGAACTTCCATAGACCCAGACAAGGCTAAGCGATTTCCACTTCCTGGCGAAGAAGACTTGCACGAAGATCCCCACGACGGAAACAAGGGCCTGGAAACCGAACCAGAAAAGCAGCCAGAACCAGAAAAACCAGAACCAGAAAAACCAGAACCAGAAAAACAGCCAGCTCCAGAAACAGAGCCAGAGCACGACCAAGACCATCACGAGGCAGAGGACGGCAAATACGCACACGCAAACAAAAACCACTACGGCGAGTACTTCTTCTTGTTGATCGTGGTCGGATTCTGTGTCTGCCTATTCTACTTGAAAGCTGTAAGTAAAAGAAGACCACAGCGCCGCAGAGCAGAGGATTACGAATTTGACATTATAAACCCCGACTCAGACGACGAGTCCCGGCTCAGCTCTACAAGCCCACGATTCAACTACGACTCAGACAATGAACCTTTGAGCTTGGAAAACGAACCGCTTGAATCAGAGTCTAACCGTGAACATAACGTGGAGGATTTCGAAATCCAAAGTGACGAGGAATATTAGACCATTCAAGTTTGATAGCATTGTATATTTCATGGCATATTTTCCACTAGTGTTTTGTAGTATATTCCCCACTCAATCTCTCAACCCTCGCCCTTGCCTGAGTGCGTTTAGCAAGCCAGCAGCTTTTCAGCAAACCCAAAATACATTTCAATCAACCGTGAGATGGAGGAAAGTTCTAATGTGGAAACTTTGCATGAAAGATTATTAGAGTTACTAAATGATCCAGATAATTTACTGGAGTGGAATTCAATCATCAAATCCCTCGAAACTACAGTATCAAAACTGTCTCTGGACACAGAAAAAACCATCTTAAAGTCCGTCTTTAGCTCTTTACTAACACGATTCCCAAACCTCGAGTATTACTGGATAAAATATGCAGAATGGGAATTTAAACTTGGAGACTCATTAAAGGCAGAAGAGATTTATCTCAATTCGTTGAAATCCATGCCATACTCTTTAAAACTATGGGTGACATATCTCAAGTTTAGAATCACACTAGCCAACTTCAAGTATGAAGACTTGAAATCCCTTTTTAAATACGCAGAGCTGATGATTGGATCTCACTACCACTCCTCCGAATTCTGGAACTTGTACATTAACTTTGAAAAAAATTACAACCCCACTGACAAGAATCGACTTTACGAGGTATTCAAGATTCTCCGCAAAGTGATCGAAATACCGATTCACCATTACTCAATGTTCTATGAATTATTTGTTGACTTTATTGACAAGTTTTTGGATTCGGAAAACGCCTTTGTGATATTTGACGAATCAGATTATCCAAAAGTTGGCATCGACAAGCTCAAGGCAAAGCCTCTGGAGACTGATACGCTAATGAAGGAAATCAAGACAAAGACAAAAAAGATTTTTACAGATCTCTATATTGCCAATCAATACGAAGTCTACAAATTATATCATCACGAAGTGAATCTCAGGCGTCAGTTCTTCCATCTCAATTATTTGTCCACACAAGAGCTAAATTCCTGGGAGGCATACTTAAATTACATGGAAATAAGACTCACCACGGCGAAAGAAGACGGTGCAAATAGCTCTTCATACAAAAACTTGTTCAAAAGAACTATACTTTTATATGAGCGATGCCTAATATCTACCGCCTTGTACAGTAGGTTTTGGTGCAGGTACTACTGGTTTCTAATGAATAATAATCTTCAGGCAGATGCTAGAAACGTTCTCGTCAAATCATGCAGTTTTCTACCAGTGACCCAACTAGAAACAAAAATTTTATTAGTGGATTTTGATAATGCCACAGGCGAGTTTTTCGATGCCCGAGATCATGTATTGAGCTTGCTAAACAAGTTTCCAGAGGTTGAAGCAATCTGGAAGAAGTTTTTAGATTGCGAAAACTTATTCTTTAATGGCAAAACGACAGATAATGATTCTACAACAAACTATATTGAACAGTTGATAGATGACAAACTAAAGCGGTCACTGATTTCCGATCTTTTCTTTAACTATATTAATAGCTGTCAAAGCATAAGTGTTGACGGGAAATTAAAGATTTTTCAAAAGTACATGGACTCAGACTACACTAATTCACAGAGTTTCTGGGTAAACTTTATGAAATTTCTTTGCTTTAATAAAGAACAACTCTATATAGAAAGTTCCGACTCTCAACATCTTTCCATCACAACGAAACCCAATAAAACAACGCTTCAAAATGATGCCATCAAGTCATATTTGGATGAAGCAAGAGCCAAGCTCTCACAGAATAAATCGGCTGTTACTTGGCTATTCAAGTTTGGTGATACTTATGGCTTGAATGATCGAAAATCATTGTCTAGTCTACATTTGCAAACTTATAACCACAAAAGTCCCCTATTTTATTAGCAACATTATAATATTTTAGAAATTCTATCATTAACACTGGTGAGTATTCCTGTAGGCCCAATTTCGAATATTGAATCCTCATTATAATTTTTGTTATTAATCCAGTCCTGATCCTCAATCTGTTTTGAAAAGCTTTGCTTTCTCTCCTTTGGTGACTGTTGCATCTGTGCTTCATTCAAGTACGGCGAATAATCGTATTTAGCGTTTTCTTGTATCAACTGATCTTTGGAGAGAATGTTATCCAAATCCTCACAAGCTTCCTCAGCACTGGCTTTAGGTGATGACTTCACATGTGATTGGCATGGAACGGTTAAATTATCAACTTCTTCCTTAGCTGACAAATGATAGTCGACATCATCAATTGAATCGTTTGATTCATTATCATCCAGCAAAGATGGAACTTGGTCATTTACAGCCACAAAGTGCTCCTTTACCAAATGATCTAGAACTAGCCAGCCATACGCATTCGCAAATCGTCTTCTGACAATTATATTATTATGCGCATCAGGCTCAAGATTGACTAGAACCTTTCTCCAACACATGCTTTCGTGCCATTTCATAGCAATTGATTCCTCTAATCTTTCAAAATCTTTATTCGAGCCAAAAAAACTAGAAAAGTTGTCAGCAAATGGATTGAGAACCGAATCATCACTCTTTGTATCAATTCCATTTTGGCTTTTGTATTTTTTTATATCCTCGTCCGTGTAAAACTTATCGTGTATAATAGGATTAGGCCTGTCATTCGGGTCCGTCAAATACGGCCTAGATGGAACTTTAGGCGAAAGAATACTTTTTGCACTCTCAATAACTGAAGCCTTCGGTAACGGATTCTGGTTAAACTTTTCCTTGTTCTTTGATCCTTGTGGAGCAACCCAAATCGCAAAGGCTGCTTTAACAGGAGATAAGAATGACCCACTCTCAGGATGATCCTTGGCATATTTATCTGGGCTACTAATAACACCAATTTCTGGTAGATTCGGAGTATTTCTTAAAGATTCTGACACAGTCAGAGTATTCTCCTTTTCATAAATCCCCAAAGCAGTTTCTGGACTTACATCAGCAGTTGGATTACCTGATTGCAAAAAGGACATGTTGCTCATAAATTGTGGTGCCAGCGCCATCATTTGTAACAGCAGCGTGCCATACGATGTCGCCTCAGGCTTCTTCCGTTTCTCGCTGTTACCACGCCCTTCTTTGTTTAATACCTCTGCCACCTTATGAAGACCTTTGTAATCGAGAAACAAAAGGGCAGAGGTTCTCAAGGGCACAATTCCGTCATTCAATGCATTTGCATACAAAGTTCTTCGGAGGAACCGTTTTAGTATCTTATGAGTGTTACCAGTGGGCAAGAGCTCTAGCAAAGTCTTCGATCTGTCAAGTTCCGTAGGGATCAACCCCAATTCTTGTCCTGTTCTTCCAACTGCTCCAAAACTTAAAGCGGCCTTTACATACGAAGGGCTTTCAACCTGTGATATGCCTAATAATGGTGATGCAAGAGTTATGAAGTTAGTAGGAGCAACATTTTTAAAAAACCATGGATAGTTCTTTTCAATATATGCAATGGCAAAGGACTGAACTAGACCTCCTAATGAGTGCCCAATGAATGAAATTTTCCTTATATTTGGAATAGACTTGTATAAGTCATGTATGATATAGTCAGCAACCTTCATGCCTAGGTACTTTATACCTCGCTCTGTTTTACACACATTATTGTGATAACCTCTCACAACTAGTCGCTCATCTGTCAATTGCGCAGCATGCTCAATCTGCTCTTTTAAATACAACATGTCGGCACCGATATTGGAATGTAGCCCATGGGTGATCACAACCAAGTGCACAGGTTTTTCCACTTCAGAAGGAAGTAAGTTCCACAAATCATTTGTATCCATCCTGAGTACATGTAAATTATCCGGCACAAAGATACCAGTCTCTGGGCCAGAGTATGAAAGACTTTTTATAGATCTACCCACTAAAATATCAAACTCCACTGAAGTCTCTAAAGAAAATAGTATCTGGGACGCAATATCAACTATCCATACATATTTATCTTTAATTGTGTGACATGATAGTTCAGCAGTAAAGTTCTGCCCTGGCTGTAGATTAGGCTCAAACTCTGGTTGATCAGCAGTGACAAAGCACTGTTTGGTATGTGTGTATTCAGGAGTTCGGATATCAATATATAAAATATATGGGCCCATGAGATATGCCGCCCTTTTTGCCAAAGGAACACAATTCTTGATTTTTAAATGCAATGGGGCCTGGTCCACTGATGAATAACTGGTTCCATCTTTGGATGTGTGTGTTATTTGAGAAGGCCGATATGTTATAATATATCTTTCAACCTGTCCAATTTTCACAGAACCCTTGAACCGATAAAATAATTGGTTGCTAACGGGTTCCATTTGCGCTTCTATTCTGTCCTTGTTATTTTATTCTGGTGTTTCCCTAACTGAAGCAACATATGCAGATTTATTAGAAGAGATGAGCAGGTGAGTGGCTTTGGCACAATAAGCAGGGTAAAGAAAACATCTGGTTTTGTGGCACAGTACGCGCTAAACACAAGCTAAGAAATTACTTATAAACTGACAAAATTTCTTATAGCAGAACTCGGATCATGACTGATTTTAAAAAGACAAAGACAATTGGGATAATTGGTCTAGGAGACATGGGCGTTTTATACGCTCGGCGGTTTAGTGAAGCTGGGTGGAAGTATGAGAAAGATTGTTACTGTGAATAATTTTTTTACTAACTTTGCAGAGTAATTGGATGTGACAGAGAGGAAATATATGAAGAAACAAAACAGAAATACGAATCAGAGAAGTTCAAGGTTGTTAGAAACGGATTTGATGTTTCCAGAGCCAGCGACTATATAATTTACAGTGTTGAAGCCGAGAATGTCAAAAAGATCGTGGCCTTGTACGGTCCATCTACAAAGGTGGGGGCTATTGTTGGAGGACAAACTTCATGCAAATGTCCTGAAATCCAAGCCTTTGAAGAGTATGTTGCCGATGATGTAGATATTATTACAGTTCACTCGATGCATGGGCCAAAGGTCAACCCTGTTGGTCAGCCATTGGTATTGATTAACCACAGAGTGTCAAATCCAGAAAATGCCAAGTTTGTTTTGGAATTGATCTCCATATTTGACTCAAAAATTGTGGAATTGACTGCTGAACAGCATGATAAAATTACTGCCGATACACAAGCAGTCACCCATGCAGCATTTTTGAGCATGGGTAAGGCCTGGGCCAAAAGCAACACCTATCCGTGGACGACTAGTAGATGGACTGGCGGGATTGAGAATGCAAAAACCAATATAGCCATGCGGATTTATCTGAATAAGTGGCACGTCTATGCCGGTCTTGCGATTACCAATAAATATGCACACGAACAAATAATGCAATATTCCCGGTCCACTACTGAGCTCTTTACCTTGATGATCCAAGGTAAGACGGAAGAACTTAGACAGAGACTTTTGAATGCCAAGAATTTTGTGTTTGCTGAGATTCTTGCCAAGGGAGATGACCACCATCTTTTGCTTGATGATGACTTGTTGCTTCAATTCTCTTTATCTAATATCCCTCCAGATGTTGACCCAAGAAATTCCCATTTATCATTATTGGCAATTGTGGACAGTTGGTTCCAATTGAAGATAATTCCATACAGTCATATTATTTGCTCCACTCCCTTGTTTAGAATCTTTCTAGGTGTCACTGAATACTTATTCTTACATGGCGACTTATTAGAAGCGGCTATTGATGCAGCAATTTCTGATACTAGATTCAGGGCAGATGACTTGGAATTCACACTTGCCACTAGAACTTGGAGCTCGATTGTCAGCTATGAAAACTACGGATTGTACATGCAAGAGTTCCAACATACGCAAGAGTTTTTCAAGCCAAAATTCCAAGACGCCAATAGAGTTGGTAACGAAATGATCAAGACAATCTTACAAAAGGTGCACGAGAGAGAGAATAGAGTTAATTGATATTTATGAAACAGATGTTGTCAAATAAACAATTATTATTATACAGAGGTAAGTTATGACTTCTCCACAAATATAGCCATAAGGGCAAAAATGCTGTAAAACAATAGCAAAGGATAGGCCACCAAGTATCTGCTATTCTTCAACTTCAACACCAATACAAAGAAGCCACTGGCTGAAAAAGTAGACCAAAGGGCGCAAAATAAACTTAACAAGTAACCCCAAAAGTTATCAAGGCTAACAAATATACCAAGGCTGCTCAATATCACCAATGGAAGCAAACAGTAACCCAAAACCGAGGTAGTTCTTATGTAATCCAAGTCTTCCGTTTTGCTATGGGGTTGGCTCTGTGGAGTCACTTCGTTGTTTGACATCAATTTGAGCAAGGCATAAAGCGACATAGTCCCAAACAAGCCACATCCGTAGATATAGCCAAAGTGTATTTTGCCTGCCAATAGCAAGTTGATTCCGTATAACAACACAAAGAAGATAGGGCCGGCCAAATCCGCATCATTCAAAATATTCACGCCGGAGCCAGCATTTGAATTGAACGAGATCAAACTGGATCCAAAGGGATTCAACACTGCTTGTGTTTTTACTTGAATATGCGAGAAATTAATGTCCAACTCTTCCAATAGTGATGGTTCTCCCGGGTACCCCGAAGTGCCAAATGCCGCCAACAATCCCTTTTGTAGCTGCGAATCAGTCCCGTCAACGAAATTACCTTCAGGGCCAAATGACGGGTTCTTGAGATATTGATTGTCCATTGTTCCGCTTAAATTGTGAAATACAGGTGGACCTCCACTACTGGTACCTGCTGTAGAATATTGAGAAGAATAAAAGTTCAAGTCGTGCGGATTGCTATTTCCTGCGGCATTGCCGCCAGCATTTTGTTGTGGGTATGAACTATATCCTTGGTTAGTATTGTACATGTGATAGTCTTCTGTTGCCAGAGTAACTGGTCTCTCAATATCCTTTAAGTCCGGGTAATGGACTAACAAGCTGTTGACGGTTTTAATGGCGCCTCCCCTTGTTGATGTGTATTTATCATGTACAGAAATATTGCTTTTATTTTTTTAAGGTATTATTTTAGTTTAGGGACAAGATATAATAATTGAGTAAAACTTTGTAGTTGCTTTAGTATCACACGCCGAGTCTATTGCAAATCTACAGTGAGCGACGATCAAATTTTACGGGGCCCAATTTGTTTCCAAGTAATATTGAGTGGCCACTTGGCAATAATCATTAAACTGTAGAAAAGTAGTCCAGATGACCCAATCTTGTACAACGCCATTCTGAAACGTATTCATGGCCACAGAGATGCTGTTATACTACTAGATTTATCCAGTGTTGTTTCAGCGGAAAAACAATAACATTTTGACAAGTTTCTATCCTCTCGGGGAGATTTCTTTCTGGAACGAAGTTACCCTTCCAGGAGTGTTGCCATCTCATGGCCCACGGTATTGTTTCCACCAAGTTAGATCCATTACATAGCCTAGTTCTAGATTATTCGATTGAATTGTTCTTTTCCAAAATTCTGAGTAATGGTAGAAAAAAACAAAGGCGCTGGTTCCAGCGAGTCTTTAATGCTAAAGGTTGAGATTGTTAGGGTGAGTGCCATTTCTCGGCTGAGTGTTACAGTACTAACGTTTAGGCCAAGAATCTAAGCCCGACCGAAACCAACTCAAACTGTAACCCGTTTGCCTCAATTTCTTTCAATGACAACATTTATTCAACTGAAGTTATTAGAAACTCGATGGATCCGTACTGGAACCGATCTTATTCGTTTGTCTTGAGTAATGATGTCGAGTCTTCGACACTCACTGCTTCCTGCTGGGACAAGGACGTTTATGGAGTGAATTACTTGGGTGAGTGCAAAATTAATTTAATTGATGTTCTATCCAATTCTATTAAAAATATGTCTAATGATAGCGACTCCAAAGATGTTATTGAAATCACACCAAAGTGGTTTAAACTCTATAGCTCACAATCTAAAAAGTCTTTTGTTACTGGCTCTATACAACTCGGATTCAGTCTTTCAGGTAGGCAAAGAAGACGGATCATATCTATGATAACCCGAAAGCCTAAATTACGGTCAGAAAACCATGGGAATACCACTCCTCCAAAACTGCTGCCTTCCCCACGGACGCTATCCCCTGAAGAAAGCACGACAAGTGTCAATAACACAAAGAGCGAATACAGCAATGAATTGGTAAGCAAATGGAATTCATGGGTTGAGGCCTTGAGATA
Organism: Saccharomycopsis phalli; assembly: GCA_020342235.1. Lineage (NCBI taxonomy): Eukaryota > Fungi > Ascomycota > Saccharomycetes > Ascoideales > Saccharomycopsidaceae > Saccharomycopsis > Saccharomycopsis phalli. The sequence goes on from CP073215.1 coordinate 1,365,632, forward strand.
TACTACTTCTGAGACTCCAAATGATCAAGGCTTCTATACTGGTAAAGATTCTCTAGCCATCAACCAGAACTATGAAGTCAGTTACCCATTGATTCAGCTCATGGGAGGAAGCGACGAATTCGATGAAGATCCCCTAGCTAGTAGTGATGCGGATCCAGAGAGGCAGTCTGATTGGAGTGATGCCTCAGAACTCACAGATGCATCAAGTGTCACCTCAGAAATCTCCGGGGATTCTTTTGCCCCTTCTGATTCAGATCATGAGCCTATACAAATGGATCATAGTAACGATGGGGGAAGTAGATTGGCGGTTCCTCAACCTCGAAAGAAAAGAGGGCGGACAAGAATAAGAAAGAGGGAGAACCGGAGACATCGAAAGTCAGCCTCCTACCATCTTAGTAGCTTTAGAGAAGTCAAGGGAGTATTATTTTTAGAGGTCATTTCTGCTCGTGGCTTGCCACCGTTTCGAAATTTTATCCGGACTGGTTTTGATATGGACCCATTTGTAGTTGTTTCATTCGGAAAGAAAACTTACAGAACTTCGTGGAGAAAACACACATTAGATCCTATTTTTAATGAAAGGTTAGCATTTGAAGTTCTTCAAAGTGAGTCCAACTTCAACGTCCAGTTCAGTGTGTTGGATAAAGATAACATTACATTCCATGATAGGGTTGCCAGCATATCTACACCTATCAATGATATTATAGATATGAGTTTGAACTTCAACCCAGATAAGGATGGCCTGAATGATGATATTTCTTTGTCTAGTCGAGGATCATATGCTAATCTAGCCCAATATGATGAAGACTCAAGTCTGCTGTCACAGAGACTTAATGAATTAGATGCGTCACAAAAGACGATTCGAAGTGGGATATTCAGAAAGAAAGTCAAACCGCAGAAGTCATTACTACCTGAGCAAGAAGGAAGATTTATCAAATTTGATTTGCCATTGGAGATTTCAGATGAGAGTAAGTACAAAGACAAGTATACCCCAATTTTGCATATAAAAGCTCGGTTTGAGCCCTATGATTTGCTTCGCAAAGAGTTCTGGAAGCATTTATTGAAAAGTTATGATGTTAATGATGATAACGAATTTACGTATTTAGAGTTGAGTGCATTGTTAGAGTCTTTGGGATCTACATTGTCGATGAAGTCTATTAATAGATTCTTTGATAAATTTAATAAGAATCCTGAGACAGATTCTCTTAAGCTTGAAGAGGTAGTCGATTCCTTAGAAGAGCTTATTGCAAAGAAAACTGTCCAAAATTCTACCAAGATTGTCACAGAAAATGTTGGTGATATAATCAAAATAGACAATTGCCCAGTCTGTGGAAAAAGCAGGCTATCGAATAATGAGGATCTTGATATCATCACACATGTGGCAATTTGTGCTAGTCGAGATTGGAGTAGTGTCGACAGATTGTTAAAATCAACATATGTATCACCAAGTCATGCTACTAAAAGATGGTACTCTAAGGTCTTTATTAAGTTAGGATATGGGAAAGTGGCATTAGGATCTAATAATGCTAATATCTTAGTTCAGGATAGAGCCACTGGTATTATCCTTGAAGAAAAAATGAGTGTGTATGTTAGACTTGGTATAAGATTATTATACCGGAGTTCAACTGCCATTCAACTAAAACAGTCGAAGCGTCTTTTGAAAAAGCTTTCTATTAAGCAAGGTAAATATTTTGACAGCGAAAAGTCTGTGAAAGATATTCCCTCGTTTGTGAAATTTCACAGACTAGATCTAAATGAATGCCGATTGCCATTGGAGAAATACAAAACCTTTAATGAATTTTTTTATAGAAAGTTGATGATGGATGCTAGGCCAGTTGAGGCTGAAGATAATATGAATATTATTTGCTCTCCAGCGGACTGCAGATCCACAGTATTTAATTCTATAAACGAGGCTACTAAGATTTGGATCAAAGGTACCGGATTTAACATGAAGAAGCTTTTCGCAGGAAAGCATCCCGACTTGCTTCCAAAGTTTGAGAAGAATTCTTCCGTTGGTATATTTAGGTTAGCGCCCCAAGATTATCACAGATTCCACTGTCCAGTTGACGGAATTATTGGTAAGCCAGAATTTGTGGAAGGTGAATATTTCACCGTAAATCCCATGGCAATCAGAAGTCATTTAGATGTTTTTGGTGAAAACTTGAGATGCATTCTTCCTATTGAGTCTGAGAGATTTGGGACCGTCATTATCATTCCTGTGGGTGCAATGATGGTGGGATCTACTGTGCTTACCATTAAAGAGGGACAGTCTATTAAACGAGGTGAAGAATTGGGCTACTTTAAGTTTGGGGGATCCACATTATTGGTCTTGTTTCAGGAAAACACTATACTTTTTGATAGTGATTTAGTAACTAATTCTAATCAGGCAATTGAGACTTTGGTCAGAGTTGGAATGTCAGTTGGTCACGCTAAAGGTGAAGAAGAGATTGTTAGAGAAAAGAGAGACTTTGCAAATGAACCAGAGGAAGTTAGACTTAAGATCATCCGCACAATTACAGGAAGTGGGGGAGGCAATGACCGTTTAAGCAGGATTGGTAGTCTATCATGGGAGGCTGGAAACTTAAAGTTGGATGAAGACTAAATAATAACACATACCTGAGTACTGATGAAGTCATAGTTTCTTTTATGATAGTAAACTAATTTCTCTTTGTAGCTTGAGATGTTGAATAATTGCTTTATTATCAATGAAAATCTACCAGACCATACTGGTATAGTTTATATTAATCAGTTGATTTATTAATGATAATTAAACTTGATTCTATAACATGATATTGTTTTTTTCTTTTTTATCTCTTTGATATTGAATGGCCAGATGAATAGGTAATTTATTCAACATTCTTTGTTTTGGGTTGCCAAGTATCTCGTATAGCTATAACTAGGCTCCTGTTGGCTTAAATAAAGAGCAATAATAGCCACAATATATGCTATTGCATCATTAATGAGTTTATTATAAGATATTATTTGTTTCATAAACTCCACCTTAGTAAGATGATACTGAATTAACTTCTTACTCATATTCAGTATAGTGAGCTCTTAGGAGCTCAAATACCATCACGCGTTAATGAAACACTAGACTCCACCCACGGAATACGCAACGTACTTGAAAATGTGTTTGCCGACCATAAATCAATCGATAAACTTATAGAGTTTTACCAGAACGTATTGAGACATGATTCCTTCAACACATGAGGGCTGGAAAAGGGTTTTCTTCAATAACAGTGGTGCCTACTATAGTCATCAATTAAATCACAACAATTATACGCCTCTAATTAATAGAACTACACTAATCTATTTAACAACAATGGACTAAACAGCAATGATAAATAACAAATATATATATATATATATGAGCAATATTTATCTAAATGCTGCATCTCCTATTCTTAAGGCCCGGTTTCAATAAGTAACGAAAATTGCAATTTTTGGTTTGCCATTGGTACCAAATCATTGTGCTCCTTTCAGTTTCAGTTTCAATTCAATTCATCAATTTCTTTAAGGGAATAGCATTTACCAATTATTCTGTTCATCCTAATTAATGGTGATTTATTGACAGGGTTCGATACGATAATGTACTTTTTTTATTGTCATGAATTCCGTAATTGATGCCAACGGAAAGTGCTTAGTTGCCCAAATTATAGAATAATTAGTCAATGTTATCGAAAACCTAACAAACTTTATCAATTGGTTCTTGAATGGAGGTCATGGTTATACAAAACAAGCGCCAAATGAAACAAACTTTTAGAAGTGTCAGTGATATTATAATTTGATCTATTTATTATTTAACAAAATGCAAAAACTATTTAATCCGTTATAACTAGTTATTTATATTCCATTTGAGTAATACATGCACAAGAACTTGTCCTTACTAATATATAGACAACAAACATATTGTAATAAAAGTGGGGTTCTTATCTTTCAAAGTTCTACTAAACCGAGTCACAACTACGCAAATCTCTTGATTGACACGCCCATCAGACGATTATGCTCAATTTGGCATATTTCTTATTGCCTTAATCCCTTTTTGACCTTATCTTTCCCGAAATCACTATTCCAAAGACAAGAACCAATACCTTTTGGGATTAGTTCTTCTCTGACGAAAGGTTATTTCATCTCCTTTTTATTTCCCGTCCTTTTCCTTTCATTTAATTTCAAGTATAAATAGTCCGACTTTTCTCTGAATTGTCAAGTGAATATATTTTAGCTATTTTACCACTCGTATCCTAGTTACTATATTACACATATTGTCATTAACCGATTATCAGCTATTTTCTCTTAAAAAAGTTGCCCCTAACTGCCAAAAATCAGAGACAACACCTCAATTTAAAAAATGTTTAGCATGAAACTGTGTATTCTACGAGTCACAGAAATGTATAAGTATAAGAAAAAAGTTTCATTACCCTCTATAGACTTTACTTCTCAAATGATTTAATCCACTGGTCAATTTCCTGCTTATTTGCTTGTAATTCTTGCTGGAAAGAATCCAATTTCTCATTAGCATTGGCTAAATTCGTTTCCCATTTAACAAATTGGCTGTCCAAAGAATTAATAATATCATTCGATTCTTTTGATAAATTCATTGTATCTTCATATTGCAAATATAGTGAGTTTAAGCTATTCAATCTTTTCGTGATACTAGTTAATCCATTGAAATTTACTGCAAGATCCTGATCAGCCTTTAATAATATGTATAGCTTGTCAATTTTGTCTTCAGCCGTCTGCGCCCCTTGATCTATAAATGAGCTTTCATTAATAGCCTTCTTGTTAAAAATACTGAGCTCTTTATTTAATTTATCCAATCTCTTAGTATATTCACCAATTAGTTCTGCATTACCAATAGCCTCATTAGATGCTTTAGAAGATTTTAATAGCGTAAACTTGCGATTTAAGTCATTAATCGACGATTCGATATTAGGAAAAGATCTGTTTTTAGTGATGTTCATTAAATCTAAATCATCACCATATCCTATTAAATTCTCCAATTTATAAATCCTATCTTCCAATTCCTTTACTTTAACGGGGTCTATTACTTCATTCTGTTGCTGTTCACTTATACAAAGTTTCCCACTTGTTATCTGAGGAGAATATGACGGTGGCACATCAGGCCCTTTGGTAGGTTGCTGAAGATCATTAAGCAAGGAATTTACCGCACCTATATTTATGTCATCATATGGCTGTAAATCCTGCTCGATTTCCTTTTCTCTTACCAATTTCAACTGCTCAAGTTCCTTTCGAATCCGAGCGAGCTTCTCATCATACGTCTCTTCTACTTCAAATGTTTCGTAGTAACTTCGATTCTTCGTCACATTGTCTGAAAAGTCTACCTTAGACGTCTCATTTATAATATGTCTGTTAAATCGAGCCTTAATTTTAGAGTTCTCTGGTAAAATATTCGAATGGTCGATGTCACCATCCTTCGCCACATCCGTGCTACTAATATCTTCTGGGGCGTCTTCTGTATCAGAAGTTTCATATACTTCTTTATCTTCGAATTGCTGAAAATTAGTACTTTAATCAGCGTATCTTGTGCGATTGCGTACGTTCTCACCTTCCATATCTGTAAGTTCCTGAGAGATAAAAACGTTGCAGTCTCCTTCATGCATAGGACTCAACATCGCGTTTGGGTGGGTGACAGGCTATATCATATGGCCCACACTTACACAGAAAAAATAAAGTTAAATTCGATAAATAATACAATAGTTTCTAAATATACAAATAAATATTAAATTAATTCTAGAATCATTTTTGTGCCGTCAGTTGGATGACTGGCAACAAATATTATTTTGCCGTTTTCTTTGCTTAATAGCTCAATACCATCACCGACAATATAATCAATTGGTTCCAAGGAAGTCGCCTGTCTATCCATAACATCGTAGATTTCTATTACGTGAGAGGAAAACACAAACAAATTGTTGTCGCGCATTGCAGCGCTCTCGCAGAAGCTATTTAATTCCAACAATTTCCCCCTTGACAAATATCCTCGTTCGTTGCAAAAACAGGCAAATGTATTAAACACAACCAAAATTTCTTTCCCACCGCTAATTGTAAATGAAGCAATAGTCTGCTCCGCAGAGGCCCTGTAATCAACAAGGCGAAAGAATTCGGCCTCTAGCGAGTCATTATGCTCAAGTTTGGCTTTTAAACTTCTAGGGAGTGTTTGTGGAACTAACGTCGTATCGACCATTTGAAAACATTTTTCTGTTGTTAAAATAATAGAATCTTGAAATGTAGTAATGCCAGTACAATCTGTGGCAACAAAGAATTTTTCAAATATCGATTCTGGTCTGAACTCTCTTCGTCTTGGCTCTAAAGTAATCGACTTGAATGTTCTAAAAGGTGTTGCACTAGATGAAAGTTTAACTTTCATGTAGAACACGCAAAAGTTAACGCCAATAAAACCTCCATCAAAAAAATCAACATTCTTTTGGGATAGTTTAACTATTGGCAATACCTTGGTAAGTCCCTTGAATTTATTGACAAGATCTTCTACCATTAACTGAATAAACTTTCTGTCAGCCAATAACAAAATTATATGAGGATCAGGGAGATGCATCATCTGTGTCACAGATTCAAATTTCTCTACTCTCTGCCATGATGTCAGAGCGCTTCTCATCAACAAACCTGCTCCTGTAGTAGATACCAAATAGTATGTTTGGCGGTCATAGTCAAAAGAAATGGCACCTAAAATTTTCTTAACCAGCGACGGAGTGCAAGTATATTGAGAATGATTACTCGAAGCAGCGATAATAGCTTTGCTAGAAAGCCTGCTGTATAATTTATCAACGTCCCCTCCGCACCAGTCAGTTAAAATCGAATTTAACTTGAATTCCTTGATTTCAGTACTCTCCATAATCTTAATCCCCTCTTTAATGTATCCTATCCACAAATTCTTGCTCGTTGACGATCTAAATTTTATAGTACATGATGTACCTTGTCCTATATGAATGATCTTCAACCACTCATTTGGCTTATTATGACCATCCATACGAGCATCAAACAAATCTTCTTCTAATTCGGAAGCATGTGGCGATTCCAAGGCAATCAATTGAATAGGAATAGGCTTTTCGGTCACAATGAACTTCTTTGCATTCAAATCTAGTTCCGTTATGAGTAGACAATTATTAAACAATACCAAATATCCGCCGCTCCCAGACCACCTACCAATGACAGATTTCCTAGAAATTAATTCCTTGGCCCTAACAATCATTTTACTCGGCACAAAGTCAATATTAAAGCCCTGGCGTGGAATTTTCCAACTTAAACTCTTTAAAAGAACATGTACCTCGGCAGCACCAAACCGTTCATCAATTTTATCACAAAACACTGTAGTTATAACTATAGCATTGTTAAGGTTATTCATTTCAGGATCATCGAGAGATGTTTGCAGTTTGATGTCTTTTAAAGAATCCTTGTACTGAATTAAACTGTAAAAAAAATGATTGGACAATAGTTTACTAGGAGGTAAGGGTAGCCTAGGAAATTCATCCAACCAATCAATAAACTCACTTCTTTTCTTCAATTTTTCAAAATCTAGGATTAAGAGAGTCTCTGCCAAACAGTCCACGTATCTAATATAGTCCGTGAATGATTTTTTCGTCCATTCCAGATATAGACGGTAAATCCCTGATTTGATATACTTTCCTTGAGTCAAAAGGATTTGCATCATCGGTTCAAGTAAATATTTTTTGTGAGCGGCAATTAAAGGTTTAACAGTGGAAAACATTGAGTGATACAATTCGTTCCTATCGTGGGGATATACAAAGGACACAGCCTTTTCGTCGGTCAAAAACCGTTCACCAATCACATTAACCAAATACTCTGCTTGGCTAACAAAATCATACTGTTTTTTAATTAAGTCATAGATTCTGCTATGCAACTCGATCACATAATTGTCCAACCCAGCAAGTTCATGTTTATCAATACCCCAGTGCAATACCCACGACTTCTTCAACTCACTAGGGTCTTGGATTTCTGACGGCAAAGGAATATTTATAGATTTTGCATTCTCGTCTGGGCAATAGATAGAATAACAAGAACATGGTGAAGTAAGGTTTCCAACAGGTATCTGGTTGCTACTGTATCTAGAAGAGTAACAAGGCAATAACATACCAAGAACCCCAGAGGGATACTCTATATTTCTGTTGAAAGTGACAACAACCATATCCTCAAAGCTATTCACATGAACTTGCTCAACTGATCGATGCTCATCATCTGACTCAACGTTTTCATACAAACACCTAAACTTTGCAAATTCCTCCATAATAATAGCTATTATTGCGTAAATGGTAACAGAATTTATTTTAGGATAATGATATGTCAACAAACAATAGAGAGAACCAACAATTTCCTTTTTGCGAAATATCTGATTCGTGAACCATCTATCAAATTTCAAAAACCATCTAAATATCCCAGATAAAGACCAAACTTCCCGGCACTGCTTGAAATGATAAGTCTTTAATGCTGATGTTGAAAAATTGACAAGGTCAATGGTCTTTTCGGTGTCTGTTCGTTGCAAATAGTAATCATCAAAGCTAGCAACAATAGTACCAGCTGGTGACAATGGATTGGTGACAGATGACACAAAAGATCTTTCAGTATTCACCAGACTATTTGTGAGCGAAGTGATTGCTCGCGAATTCTGAGTGGAGCTTGTAATTATAGAACTACCGTAACTAAACAGCATATCAGTTGATCTAGCATCGATCAGGGAGTCTCTTTCAGCAGGATAATGACCGGAAGAGCCATTTTGATCTTTAAAAGAATTTGACTCTGGAGACGAGTTCACACTTTCATCACTGTTAGTTGCAAATGGACTCCGATAAACGTTTCTTGAACCAGCCAGTATACCAACAGGATTACTGCCAGGACTTCGAATAGACTTAACATTCAGCTTAGTGACTTTAACATTGGTATTTACACCACTACTTTGTATTGTTGATGGAATATAGGTTTCTTCCGGCAGAGATACTACTTCGGAAGCAGAATCCCCTAACCTCATCCCTTTTCCAGAAAGAGTATCCTTTCCAAATAAGTATTTGTTAATCTCCAAATATTTTTCCAATGACTGACTCACTTCGTTATATTTCTCCTCTTGATCACTCAAAGATGGCGTCCTCAGCTTACCTGAATAACTGGAAGCAATTTTAGTTAACTCTTCACGAAGCTTAGCCGCACCTTCAAAGTCCTCGGTATCATTATAAGACTTCAATACCTTGTTCAACTTATTTGTAGCTGATCGTTCTAACATATTTCTCAATTCAATTTTATCCTGTAAGCTATTAACTTCCTGCAAAATACCATTCAGGTCAAATGAATCGCCAAAATTAAGTACATCATCTTCAATTTGATATAATTTCTTACTGCTCCCATTAGTGGACTGAATATTAGAACCTATGCTACTAATAGCCTTTTCATTATTAGAAGAAACCGTGCTAGATACTTTGATAAGATCTTGATCCTCTTCTTTTTGAGGCAAGATACCTGGTATTACCGATCCGGCGACCAACTTCTGATCATACATTTCATAACCATTTAGGTTGTGCACAGGAGTCCACAAATCTTGTATCACCGTGTCCATGTCGGCGGAACTTATTGGAGCATCCGTACTTCCAGGAGAGTCACTGGGAACGCCATCATTAAAGTTAGCTTTACTGGGAGGATCAATTTGCCCGGCACTTAGAGTTCCTGTCAGTAGATCTGATTCATTTGATACCTTTCTGCCACCTAGATTACCAGCCAGTATACTTGATTCATTTGACACTTTTCTTCCACTAATTACATTAAAAGTAGACTCAGGTTCCACCTTGGGATTGGTAAATGGGAGGAACTTGGATACTCTTAGGTTACTTCTAGGCGGTACTGGGATGTGCTTTTCCAGCTCTTTGGAGCCTTTAACCAGCTTATCTGACGAGATGTCCTTCTTGAGGGGAGAGCCAACATATGAAGCTCTTTTACTGCTTCTCGGCGGCACCGTATAATTATTTGGTTCTTTTTGTGACTGCTCCGCTATAGAAGGATTAACGGAATTACCCTCAGACAAAGAATTGGCACTATTATCATGACTGAGTGTTTGCTTTGCGGGATCTGAAATTTGAGGATTCTGAGCATATATTTGGTCGAAACTCCGCGATCTTTGTCCGTGTACCACGTAAGGTGAATGGTTTTTTGAGGACTCTTGGGCAGAATTTTGCATGTTATCTGACTGCTCGTCATCTTCTGAGATAGACTGCGGGAGTGAGGGCAATGTCTTATCCAATAGTTTGGCGTTCCGTATACTCTGTCTTCTCAGAACAGAATCCAAACGACTAAAATCTGAGGATGTGTTTCTACCATCACTCTGTTCCTTCTTTTTATTATTTTCAATTTCCACCAAGTCCTTGATACTCATTCCCGTAGTTCGCGTTCCAGAATTCTCAAACCTCTCTCGTTGATACTCACTAGGTGACCCAGGCGGTGGCTTCTTACGGATATTATTTTTGGAACTGAATTGTTGGCCAGAATTTCGTCGATATTCAAATTGCTCCATCTTTCCATTTTTATAATTTGTCATATCTTGTTCGTCTGCTTCGTAAACAGTGTATGGAAGTCCCCGTTCTTGGTATGTATGCATTGGATCAGCAAACGAACTTTGTGGCACTCCTGGATATCCGAAACCGATACCAGCACTTTTAACCGAGGGGCCAGAACTTTGATGGCCATAGCCATTTTTTTCGGCCGCTTTCTGAGACATTATCTGAGACCTTGGCCTATAGTAATCATTTTTGGCACCGAAACTGTCTCTTGAATTGTCCTCTACGTCAAATAACAGAATATTGGCAGGCGGTGGTGGATACTTTCCTGTGTTCTTGAACGAAAAACTGGAGCGCTTATCTTTATTCCTTTTTGAGAAAATATTCATATTTAAACTTTCCAAAAAGACACTTTGTCACATTGACTTGAATCCCAATACTTAATGCACGAAACCGGTAGACAAACACCGGGTAATACCATAACCAAATCTGTCAACATGGAAGGCAAAATATGTCTGTCCAGTGGATGAGCCACCAAATGGATACATACGAAAATATCTCGCAATTGAGGCGTTTCTTGGTGACTTTGCCGAAGAAATATGATTTTAAATACAATACCAAAGTGTCGTCTCATTTGAGACGCGGCCTCTATTTTGCAATTTCAAACCAGGGCAAATATTTACAAGATTTGTTCCGAAAGTATCAAACAAGTGATTTACCGGTTAATTGGGACGAAGTGCATTCTTTATCTAACTCTGAAGAAAATGACTGGATTATTCATGGGGAGGGGGATAAATATCCTGCACATCCTAATGTTCCATGCTCGAAGTTATTTCGCAAAAATGAACCATGCTACAGATGCTTGACGTGTGGACTCGACGAGACTTGTGCCATGTGCTCCAATTGTTTTGTTGAAGAGGATCATATTGATCATGAGGTTTATATATCTATTATATCTAGGGATAATGGAGGAGTGTGTGACTGTGGCGATAAGGAAGCCTGGGTTATTCAGAATCACTGCAAGCATTTCATGACACAAGAAACACCGGAGCAGGAACTTGCTGAAGAATTTAAAGAAGATTTGTATCTGGTGTTTGAGTGTATATTGGACTACATAGTAGACGTCATGTCGTGGTCTACACCTTCGTTTCTTCCCCAGGGCAGCAAGGCGGCGATTCTTGAGCATTCTAATTTGAGCGACCTAGACAGGAAAATATACGGCGAAGCTGACAAGAACTCTTCAAAGTATTATTTGATATTATATAATGACCAATCAAAGCAGCTAAGTGACGCAGTGAGCAGGATAAAGTTGGCTACTTTGAAGGTTGATGAATTTGCTGAAATGGTTGCTAAACAAGTTCACAAAACGGGGAGGGCAATAGTTTTAGGGTCGGATAATCTTGACTTCTTGCTTCAGAGAAAAAATATTCTCGAGGCTTCTGGATTATATTCGTGCATACGGAGTTACAGAGATTATTTCAGAGAGAATTTGGTATTAGATATTGTCAACTGGATTGATGATATTACAAGAGGTCCTATTTTTAACAATTACAAAATTGCACACAAGCTTCTCTGTAAAGCATTATGTCGTGAGTGGAAGTCGGGAATTGTTACTTTAGACACTAGTCTATGGAACAACTACGTATTAGGGCGTTTGTATGGTGATGAAATTCCATTAATGCCGACTCATTTAAGTGATACTGAATTTTCATCACCAATTGACTATTGGCGGTCCGAATCAGCTTCAACTCCAGTACACGTAAGGTGTTCCTCAGCCCTAGAAAACAATTACAAACAGGGATATACTTCCAAGCCACAGTTGTCTATACATGGTTCAAGATTACAATATTTGTTGTATTTTGACGTAAGGTTCTGGAAGAATTTAAGAGTTATCCTTCACGAGATTTATGTGTCTATTGTGGTTTCGAATATGAATTATAAGGGTTTGATCACCTCTCAGTATGCTGAAATATATCCAATAATTGCAGAGCTTTATCTTGTGATGGACCGAGAGGCTGATTGGAGTTTTATGAGCAACTTGTCTGTCCAATTATTCACGTGCCCAACTAATGCAACGTCGTTAGCAAGGAACGGTGAATTGACCAATCTACTTGCAACGGCGTATGGTATTTTAACGTGCGGATATTCCGTACTGCCTTCTTTTTTGAGAGTTAAATTTCCGGTCCGATTAGCTTCTCTCAAGATACGACGATGGAACCAGTTATTCTTCGACATGGGATACATTTTGCAAAGAAATGAGGACCCTGAACTATACTTCAAGCCCGATTTCATTCTTCAAGTTGTAGACTTGCTTGTATTGTTTAATGGTGTTCCTGTAAACCAGAGAGCAGAAAAGGAACATGTTGAATATGAAAGTACAGATCATGCATTGTACTTTAATGGAGTGGGTGTGGTTGCCAATTTTTGTAAGCTTATTGCCAAGAGCGCAACCAAGTTAGATAACAGAGTCGACGCTATTTTATCAGCAGCAGGAATAGTTTTGAGGCGATTCTCAGACTTGTACAATGGCAACTATTATGATGTTAATCTCAAAGAGCTTTCCGACTTACAGGCCCAGGCAGAATTCCACGACGTAACTGTGTGCAACGAAACTCACACAGTGTTGGATTTTAGAGTCGATAAGGGCCCTGTTTCGCTTTTACACCCACTTACCAGCTTTTTAAGCTTTCTTATAGAAGAAAGCGGAATTACTGACCCCAGCCAGTTAAAAAACTTAGTGAATCAATTGGATTTAGTACAGGAGCAAAGCAGCAATCAGTTAAATAAAGAAAATGTGTGGAAAGTGATATGCGACTATTCACTAAGGTCTATTGTTGTTTTGTCTCAAATCAAGGTTGATTTTTGGGTAAGGAACGGTTTCAGTGCAAAAACCCAATTTCATAATTACAGAGTCTTAGGATTACGGGAGCATGGTTTTGTACGAGATGTTTTCATGCAACAGGTTTTTGCACTTGTGGAAAACGGAAGTTTTGTGGCGGCCACATTTCTTGACAGATGGGGTCTAATTTCATGGACTAATGGCGAGTACACTAACTATGACATATATGATCTGGGTACCTTAAAATTGATGGTTGAAGAGTGCCTAAATTTCTTCATTTTGCTTTTAGAAACTACTGATCATTTGAGAGGTTTAAAAGAAAATGAAATTAATGAAATTAACATTAAACAAGATATAATTCACGCATTGTGTTTTAAACCATTAGCCTACTCAGAAATAATCGCTGATCTCCCTGATCATATTTCTAATGATAGGCGATTCGAAAGTATTCTAAGCAAATTAGCCGAGTACACTTTACAAGCAGACAAAACTACAAATGGGAAATACAAACTTAAAGAGGAGTATTCCGCAGATATAAACCCTTATTATATTCATTATACTTCAAACCAAAGGGAAGATGCAGAGTCATTACTAATAAATAGAATTGCTAAGAAGAAAGGTGTTTCTGCTTCTAATTGTTATTTTGAGCCAAAGAAAATCAAAGTATCGCCATTGTATAAGAGATTTTCTAAATTCACATGCTCTGTTTTTTTTGTGCAATTTTTGAAGAGTACCTTAAAGTTTACTACTGACGAACCACTGAAAAACATTGAAAGTCTAACCAGACTTTTGCTTCATCTCATTCATATTTGCGTGAATGAAAATTTCAGTGATGCCGAAGAAACTACATTTCTAGAAATGTGCCTCATGGAATCAGAAGACCTAGAGAGCATTGTTTCTCTTCTCTACAAATTATTAATTTCACCTAGGCATGATGCTTCACACAGCAAAATAAGATCTATCTTCAAAATATTTATTGAAAACCAAGCAGGAGTAGAACATTACTTATCTAAGAAATTTGAAAACTTTACGTTAATTGTTTTAAATAAAGAACTTGCGGATGTCCCAGCGAATGATGAAGTTGCCAGGAAGAAGAAATTAGCGGCAGAAAGAAAAGCAAAAATTTTAGAGTCAATCAGAAAGCAACAGACACAATTTAGTGAGAACAATAAAATACTGGATATGTCAGATGAGGGAGAAATTGATGACGAAATCGATGAGACTGACGGGTTTGCTTGGAGATTTCCAGAGGAAAGTTGTATCTTATGCCAAATGCCTAGTCGACAAAACGATATTTTCGGAATATTATCATATGTCTCTGATGTATCAGTATTCAGAAATGTGCCATGCGATTCCAAATATTGGGTGTACAAGGCCTTTAGCCAGGATTTGAATTTGGATCTGGATAATTCAGTGCTGACAGAGGGAAATATTTGCAGCCTGTATCTTGAAGAGATTGAGAGGAAAAGCGTCATTGGACCAGGATTTCCTAATAATGATGCATTATCTGTAGTGAGTCATCCAATCATTACTAGCTGTGGGCACGGAATGCATTTCTCTTGCTTTAAGAGCTACTTAGTTACGGCTAAGAAGAGATTATCTCAATTCATTCGAACTTTACCTGAGGATTTGTCTAACATGGAATTCTTGTGTCCATTGTGCAAGGGTGTTAACAATATATTGGTACCTGTGCTCTCTTTTTCCAACAATAAACCGCTTCACGAATATATCAGTCCAGCAGCTGATGGGGAGTGGTGGACTCCATTGGAGAACTTTTCGAAAGATACTAATTTCAATTTGCTATCCAATTATGAAGAAGCAATGAAAGAGGACTTAAAGAGTGCTACATTCTCCTCTTTGTCAAGTTTCCTCAAGCCAGTATTTTTTGACTCTAATAGCCAATTATTTGAAAACTTGTCAGACTCAATTCGCGGAGTTGAAGACTCTTTGGCGTATATCACCTTGTCGTTTTCGAGAGATAATGCGAGTGGATTATTGGCACACACAATAGAGTCTATAGAGATTTCGCTAAGAGGCGTTTCAACAGATTTTGGTACCAATCTAGTGGTTTATCAGTTATCACATCAAGTGATTACTCTTTTAAGAGTATGGTGCGATTATAGGAATTATTCTACGTCTTTTGAAATGAATAATGTTGGTTCTACAGAGACAATTGATCGTTGCTTGGGTATTTTGAAATTGTTATCCTCAAAGGAGATTTTTAATATTGGTAATATTGACTTTTTTGAATTATTAGTCTCTGCAACTCCAGTAAAAGGTTGCAATTTTAATTTTAACTCTATTCTTACAATATGCTTTATTGGAGAAATATTTAAAAACTCCTTCGCATTGGTCAATCGAATTTTTTGCGAACCTGAATTCAAATCAGATGGAGATATGTCCTTGCTAGACTTGCCAATAGCCGAGAATATTACAGATGCCATGTCTGAGGATGCGTCTGAAATATTTAGACGTTTGAGTAACTGCATTCCAAATGAGGATGAGTCTGATAACAATGTCTTTTTGTTGTTTAAAGATAAACCTCAGTTTGGTTCTGTATTCTATACTATGCTCTTGAAATGCGTCTTACCGTTTCTTAGAAGGGCGGCTATATTGGCATTTGGTGACGCTGCTGATGATACTGCGGTTACCACATGGTATCCTGATAACACGAATGAGGCTGATAAATTGTGTGCATTTTTAATGATACCTAGCATCTCAGAAATGTTACATGGGTTTCTTACTGAAGGAACGTTTGAGGGTGAAAAGTTCAAGGCCTTTTTGGACCACATGAAATTATATTCCTATTTGAGCATTATCGGAAAAGCCAATTTACAAATCTGTTACCCATCAAAGATTGAATTGATTGGACTACCTCCTAGAATGGATAATTTCTTTACCGAATATTTCTATCCGAAATACAACAATGATGTTTCCTATGACCCTGCAATTTGTCTATTTTGTTCCAAGGTTGTTCAGATACAGCAATCAGTTATTGGATTTGACAAGGGCGAGTGTAACATTCACTGCGAAACTGAATGCCTTAATGACTGTGGCTTCTTTTTATTGCCCAAACTTGGATCTCTTTTGATTCTTTACAAAGGTAATGGATCATTTTTTGATGCCCCGTACTATGATCAGCATGGTGAGTTGTCGCAAGATATTAGAAGAGGGCATCCGCTTCATTTGAACATTCAGAAGTATCAGGAGCTTATACGAAACATCTGGCTACAGCATAATCTCCCAAATTATGTTTATCGAAAACTAGAAAATGAAGCGGATATCGGGGGTTGGGAAACGCTATGAACGACTTTACAGTAAAATATAAATTAATAAAATGAGAATTGACTATTCTAATTTAACTTCGCCTAATTTATCTTCGACATCAGCAGTAGAGGTTGGCTTGACATCAGATGCAGCTGGTGCACCTCCTGGGTAGCGAGTACCTTTATTTTTGACCTTCTTGACCTTCTTCTTTACTTCTTCAACAGGGTAACCATTCTCGGACGCCTCTTTGAACAGCTTGCTGTTGAGTAACTCATCTCTGATTGGTTTAAGTAATTCATTAATTGCAGCAGAAAGACCTGATTTCAAATCTGGAGGTCCCAACTTGTTCAGAGCAAAGTCTTCTCTGATAGACTCCAAGCTGGTATAAGTGACAGGCCCGCCGTATTTCTCAGGTCTGTCAATTGGAAACTCGAATTTTCCATGCTTCAATTTACCAATTGGCACTAATACGTACTCGATAAAGGAAAGCAATCCGTTGTCGGTCACGTTACCTGGCTCACAGAATGCACTATTGATTTTCTTCTGAACAGCCTTTGGCTCCTCCAAGATGTCAATCTTGGAGTTAGGGTTGGAAGCAGACATCTTACCACCTTGACCCAAGCCTTGGACCATAGGATTCATCAAGTGTGCTCTCTTTTTGTAACCCAAGCCTTCCAAGTATTCCTCAGCAAGAGTAAAAATCTTTCTCTGGTCAACGCCACCAAACTGAACATCACAGTCCAAGTATTGCTCATCAAGGGCCTGCATTAATGGGTAGATCAAGCCAGAAAGAAGAGGGTTACTCACTTGCTTCACCACTTCAGCACCGGCTCTCTTTGCATCGTGAGTAGTAACTTTATTGGACAATCTGAAAATATCCATAGTGTAGTCACTGGTCAATTGGAATGATGATCCAGTAACAAACTTCAATCTCTCAATTGGAACACCGATCGATTTTAAAATTGCCTTGATAATGTGTTCGTAGTAGCTGGCTCTGTACTTCACAACTTCCAAAGATGCCTTCATATTGTCCAAAAAGGCATGTAAATCAGCCAACAAGACAGTGACCTCACAACCAGCTTTCAAGAAATGAGCAATCTTGGTCATTGGCACAAAGTAACCACAGTGCGGTTTACCAGTTGGAGCAGTACCCCAGTAGAGCTTGAGGGGTCTCTTCTCCTCCTCTAAAATTTTGGTAATGATTTGTGGATTGAGAACCTCTTGAAGATTCTCAGTGATCAAATCATATTGCTCCTTTGGATCAGTTAAAACAGACATATCCAAATAGTCTTCGACAGTGGTACTGAAAAGTTGGCTGAAAAAATGTGAGTCACTGGGGCTCACAACCTATACAGCTTCTACATTACAAAGTGCAAGACGTTGTTAAATATATACAGACAGATTAAAAATACATCTCACATATTTTTAGCATTTTGAATTACACCAAGGTAAGTTTGTGAGATAACGTTCCAGGACTGCATGTATTTCTGGACACATTGGCTGACACATGTCTGTAGGTTAGTTAGTACTGATTCACAATCCATCAACAAGGCTAATCAATAACTTACATCGTCACTTCCAGGACATGACTCAAAACAAGTCTCCGACAACTTTCCCACCAATTCAGTCAAGTTGGCAGTGGCCAATTCGGTCTCAAGCTCCTTTTTGATTTGAGCTTTGACGGCAGAATTTCCTGAATTGTCAGCAGCAGGTGCGCTAGGACTTGAACCCCCAAATATCGATGATAATGCTGCCATTATGTTACTTGTCTGCAGTTGTGGCTTGTGGAGTTTGCAGACGATGGAAAATTTGGATTGAATCCATATCCGGGTAACATAATTGTTGGTGGCAGGGGCCAACATTGAGGAGATAGGGCAGTGCATTTACTACACATGGAAAAAGTATTCAGTACATACGTTGAATTAGTCTCAAAGATGATAGGAATAATTCCGGGAAAACTCAGGTACTGCTTGTACGGGTGTTCGAAATATGCTTAGCTGTCTCTCATCTGATAATAATCCCAAAATGACACCTGTATATACCTTGTCTCGAGTTTAAAATGACTTCTTATCTTGAAAGAATTTTTACTTAGCAAAAGGTCATCCAATGTGTGCTGATGTTATGGATACCTTGCTCAGAATATTTATATGGGTATCTGATTCCATTCAACACAAATGTCAGCCTGGAAATTAATACTGCTTGTAAACTAACTGTTTGCAAAACATTGAAGCAATATTTAATGCGCTAGCTCATCATTATTATCGTTAGTTATCTCGTGTAGTATTGTATTGCCTGTATACTATCTTGGTACATGCACTCAGATGATCTTACCAACAAGCTTTGAACTAGTGATAAGCCACCTTTCCATGTGCATTCATTACATAATGACATGATTTTAATGACATTGACGTCACTTTCTTTCTCTGCTGCTAGTTATAGAACTTGCTGACTTGAAAATACCCGTTGAGAACCTCGGGTTGTTGAAACCGATGGCAAATTTCTGACATTCTGTTTTCCTAGCGAGGCTGCAGCTTTGATGGTAATCTGCGCAAGTGGCAAGAAAATGACTTGAGTGCCATACACTAATGCCAGGTCAACCTAGGAGAGAGGAATGCCAATCTTTTGACAAACATGCTGGCTAGAAGTCCGCAAGGTACCTTTTAATATACCGCTCAGTGACTTAAAAAAATGTCAGACGTCGCTAAATGCCCATTGGCAGTTGTATCCTACGACCAAAATTCTCAACTGATCGCCAGAAACCCGGATTTATACCTTCTGACTTTGATAAATGTGTGGTGTATCTTATTCTGATTTGCCGTCATCGGCTCATATTTACTTGCCGACTTGCCTTGAACCACATTGTCCCTGTGAGAGGCAGTGATTCATGCAATCAATTGAACAGCTGCAAAACTTTCCCGCTCAGTTGTAGGCATTCTAACCGACTTAACGTATATATAGCCATGAACGGTTTGATATATAATTATCGGAGGATATGACCTGTTGCTCAATTCCAGTAGCGGACGGCCAATCTCAGACTTGCTCGCCATTATCTTTTTCAAAAGACTTCATGTCGCTATATAGGTCGATTTCCAGTAATATTCCATGAACTGGGTATCAGAGCGACCCTAGACCTTGAAACACACAGTTTCTTAAAGGAGCGCGACGCTGACAAGTCGAGATTGTCGACTAAAAATATGAGCAAAACCGAGCCATTTTGCCGATATTTAGCTGAACAGCAATGTAATTACAAAGGTTGCCTGTTTATTTCTTCTTTTAGTAATCAGCATGAACAAACTAGGCTTTGTTAATCAAAACCGAGCCCCTGTTACCAATTAAATAAACACCTTTAAGCATCTGAACCAGATGATTACCTGACTACACGGCAATGATTCTCTCCGCATTGTAGCCTACTTGTCTCTGGCAGGAGCATTATGCTTTAAGCAGCCAGTTGCATAAGCAAAGGAGTAGTACGTTTCGTCAGTTGCTCAAGAAATTTGATTGGCATCGCCATTGGCTTTTGGGTACCTGTAATGAATATTAGCCATGGATATCATTCGGCTATTAAATTCTTCATATATTTCTTGCTGCTTTTCTATTTTTATTGTATAGTACAATCATCAATGTTTTAGAACTCAGTTGCCACATCGTGGTTAGCGACAACCGCAAAATCAGGCATCAAAAAACAAGGCGAATCTGAAATTCTAGATCATCTCGCATCGCAATGTTGATTTCTAATCATTGGTGCATCGCCCCTATAACGTAGTTTGTAGCCGATTGTATAAGGCGTATCTTTCTGATAAGAGCTTTCGGTCTGATATATATTTTAGTTTTCAAGGCATGTAGCCATTCCGCTTTTTTGTTACATTCGCTTCGCTTGAATCGCGGCATTCAAGATGCGGCACCCAGTCGTCACAGCCACCTTAAGTAATATTCATTGCAGATATTTCTCACACTGAGTGCGATTGAAACAGGATATTATATCGAACAAGATCCAAAACTCACCCTTCCATAATTCCTTTCCAAGGCCGTGTGAAAGTATAATTATTCCCCACGCTCAGTGATGCAAGATGACAAGAATTCCAAACCTTATGCATAATGAGCACATACGTATGTTTACATATTAGCAATTAGCATCGGCTGAAACAATACAGAATGCCATCTATTCATAGTATCCTTCACATTTCTGGAAGTATTACGTAGTCGACACCGCTGCTTTTTGCAAAACGTGGTTTGCTAGGGCATATAATGCATATGAATTCCATTTTTGCTGCACAGCGACATCATTGTATAAATACTGCTCCTTCGCCAGAAAAAAAACTAAGTTGCTTCAATATAAAATATGTTTGGTGACACTGAATTAAAAAGTCCTGAGGTGGACATCAAGGAAGACACGGAGAAAGGTTTGGAGACCTCTTCATCCGAGTCGGACATGTCCGCCCTCAATTCTTATGATGAAATTCTCAATGAGAAGATGAGATTGATAAATAATGCATTGGACGAGATTGGATTTACCTGGTACCACTTTAAGCTTTTCTGCTTGAGTGGTATGGGTTATGCCACCGATTCCCAACTATCGTATATCCAAGCGACTGTTGCTGCCTTTACCAGAAAACAATTTGGTCAGGTGTTTGCTTCAGACTCTGAAGCTCTCTTTGCTGGGTTGTTGACTGGGGCAATTGTGTGGGGCTTCAGTGCCGACTTGATTGGCCGGAAGCTAGCATTCAACACTTCCTTGCTATTGTCAGCTATATTTTCGTTCTTGGCCGGCACAATGGGTAATTGGGGCACCTACTGTTTGTTTGTCGGTCTTGCGGCAGCGGCATATGGTGGCAATCTTGTGTTGGACACCACGGTTTTCTTGGAATACCTTCCTTCAAACACCAACTGGGCTGTCACTCTTTTGGCCCTCTGGTGGGGTGTGGGACAGACCGTATCGACCTTGTTGGGATGGGCCTTCTTGTCATACTCCAGTTGTGACCTCAAGGGCGATGTGTGTGAGTCACATACGAATCGGGGATGGAGATACACTTATTTTGCCAATGCAGCCATTGTCTTTTTATTCTCCTTGACCAGAATCTTTCTCATCAAGTTGTACGAGACTCCAAAGTATTTGGTGTCTAACGGAAGAGACGAGGAAGCAGTTTATGTGTTAAAGACCATTGCTGCCAAGTACAACAGACCTTGCTCCCTTACCCTCGAGCAAATGCAGGCTTGCGGTGAAACCAAGTTCTCTGAGGACTTGAAGAACAATAAGATCAGTGTTTTGTCGCAAATCAAGTCGCACCTCAAGGTTTTGTTTCAAAATCGCAAGGTCGCACGATCCACAATTTTGTTATACACATCGTGGGCATTACTTGGCTTGGCTTACCCATTGTATGCCAACTTCTTGCCGACCTATCTTGCCAGCAGAGGCGCAGAAACAGCTGCAAAGACACAGTCTGGGCAGTACAGAGACAACGTGTTCCCAAACATTGCTGCAATTGGTGGTCCGATTATAGCTGCCGCGCTCTTGTACTTTTTTCCAAAGCCCCTTGGCCACAGAGGAACCTTGGCGATTGGTGGTCTCTTGTCGATGGTGTGTTTCTTCTGCTACACCCAGGTGAAGACACGTGCCCAGAACTTGGCTCTCAGTTCGTTGGTGTATGTGTTTATCGACGTGTACTATGGATGCCTTTACGCATACACACCATCTGTTCTTCCTTCCTCAGCAAGAGGTACTGGTAATGCAATAGCCTTTGGATGCACAAGAACCATGGCCTGTATTGTACCTGTCGTTGCATACTATGCAAATCCAGGCACCTCCATTCCAATTTGGATCTGTGGCGGCGCCGTGGGAGTGATTGGATGTCTATCCTTGCTTTTTCCGTTTGATCCTTCCATTCATAGAATTGTTTAGTTCCCAAAATTAACCGGGATTGCATAGGCTATATTTCATAAAGTTTTTAACAACCTCTAACCTGGGCATGGTTAGAATGAGAATGAAAGTTCTCATTGTGATATTGCAGTCGTATCCTAATGCCCATAACAGTAAACCCTAAACCATTATCATTAAGCATTTTAAAATAACACTAGCATTTTTGTTTTCGAGGCACTCTCAACAATACATTAATAATCCAGGCTGGCCTGCCATCATGTAACATCTTATAAAAAGCCCTACAAAATTTCTACAAAACTCCAAACACCATATTTTATTCTAATATACACTTTATCCTTAACCACCAAAACCATACAAAGTTCTCCCTTGTCTCTTGAGAGCATACACAACATCCAAAGAAGTGACCGTCTTTCTCTTGGCGTGTTCAGTATAAGTAACCGCATCTCTGATGACGTTTTCCAAAAACGATTTCAAAACACCTCTGACTTCTTCGTAAATCAAAGCAGAGATACGCTTCACACCACCTCTTCTAGCCAATCTTCTGATAGCTGGCTTAGTTATACCCTGAATGTTATCTCTAAGAATCTTTCTGTGACGCTTAGCACCACCTTTTCCAAGACCTTTTCCACCTTTTCCACGACCAGACATTGTTATTTAGTTGTTATTGTTGTATAGAAAATTAAGAGGATCCACTAGTCCTTTTATGCCCCCAGAATGGTAGGTTTCGGCACGGCAAACCAACGTGCGCAGTTTTCAGCACACTGGTTTATTCTCAGAACGTCCGCGTAGTCTGTGGTCTGGTGTATCCAAGAAATATGTGACACGAAACTCATGCGGGTATAAATAGATTATGTTTCGCCAATGTTTTGTGTAGATATCCGCAATGGCTAGAACTAAACAAACAGCTAGAAAATCCACTGGTGGAAAAGCCCCAAGAAAGCAATTGGCCTCCAAGGCTGCCAGAAAGTCTGCCCCATCTACTGGAGGTGTCAAGAAGCCACACAGATATAAGCCAGGTACTGTGGCTTTAAGAGAAATTAGAAGATTCCAGAAATCTACTGAGTTGCTTATCAGAAAGTTGCCTTTCCAAAGATTGGTTAGAGAAATTGCCCAAGACTTCAAGACTGACTTGAGATTCCAATCCTCTGCCATTGGTGCTTTGCAAGAATCCGTTGAGGCTTACTTAGTCTCCTTGTTTGAAGACACTAACTTGTGTGCTATTCACGCCAAGAGAGTTACTATCCAAAAGAAGGATATTCAATTGGCAAGAAGATTGAGAGGTGAGAGATCATAGGTTGTGTAAATTGTATATTAGTAGAAATGTTATGGTTGGTATAAACAAGTGTAGATTAATTTTCCTGGAATGCTACTTCTTTTGGAAGCACAAAACTAGCGCAAAACATTGTCTTGTTTGGTGCAACTTTTCTGACGATGCGGATCAGAGTACTGGCATATAGCAAGTCGTACTTCAATTCACGCACGATTCTTTGGTGTATTTTAACACTCAACTCTTCCAATGAAGGCTGCTCTTCGCTCAGGTAATTCTGAAAGCAGTAAACGTGTATCCATGGAAGCTCAAACTGGCCCTGGGATATAAACTCCTTGTATGCCGCATTATTAAATACGCCAATGTAGCTCCCCAAGAATTCAATGGCAGTATCTGGTAAGTTCATAACATAATGCTTGATATATCTTGGAACGTCCACCAGCACCATTTGCGGTTGCTTGCCTTGCGTCTTGCTCCGTCGAGACCCGGGCAATTTATAAGTTAATTGGGAATTCTCGCGGTGAAAGTCCATTAAAAACGTCGTACTCTGTTTAATAAACTCATTACCGTCAATATTAAAGCATCGCGAAAACGTCCCAGTACGATTTATTTCCGTATTCTTTACCAAGTACTTGTAACTAGCAGGATTCAAGTCGTTGGCAAATACAATTGCCTTCTTCTTAGCTGCAGGTACAGCAAAAGGACCCACACCAGCCATCACGTCAAACACAACTTCACCGGGCTGGAATTGATCAACCAATCTCGAGTGCTCGGTCTGGAGTCTGGAGTTCCAGTAAACATCTTGGAAATTGAATCTGAACTCACATCCCAGCTCATGGTGCACCACGTCCAAATCAGAATCTCCAGCAATAACCTCCATAGGAAACGTGCGAAATTTAGTCGCAATGGTTTCCGTTTTTGTGACAACAGTGCGTAGCGTTGGATTCTTGTCCAAAATGACTTCCCCAATGGTATATTTGTACGGGATATACTCGTCCCTCAAGTTTAAGTGAGCTACATGGCCTACTGCTGTGAAGCTGGATGGAATTTCGGCTCCCAAGTTCGTTGGCAAGATGCTTGTAAGAATTTCATCGGCTTTCCAGAAATCATAGTTTAAATCCAATATATATGGCATGACCTCGTACTCCCCATCCTTGGACTTGAGATATTCAAGAGCACTGGTAGAAAGCTCACGCTCAATATCGTCAGCCGATTTGACAGAATCCTTGAGTAGCACTACTTTGTTTCCGCCAGGAACTTTTGTTATGCTTGAAACAGAACGCAAACTGAGCAAGTCTTTTCTGTAAGTCGATTTTGACAATTCGCCCATATCTCTTGGGTCCTTGAACGCAAGGGCAACCAAATTTATTTTCTTAACGAATCTACTCTTGTCTAATTTGCCATCATGAAATATTGGTGGCAAATATTGTTTGCTTAATTGAAATTCAGGCTTCACGTTCATTGTACCAAGAAATCGTAAATGTACAAAAAACCTCATGGGAAAAATTTTTCTAAGTAAAATTGAAACCACACTTCCTGCGACCCGCAATTTACAACAAAGATGAGTGTAATAACGGTATCTAAGTTTAAGACGTATCTGACAGACGTAAGTGATGATATGAAGCTGAGCTCAGATATTGTCACCCCTGGGGAATTGATTACGGAAGAGACTGTGTGGATGAGAGGCCATGGCACTTACTCGCTAGACAATAAAACATTCTCCTCTGTGGCGGGCACAATTTTGAAAGTTAATCGACTTTTAAGTGTCCAGCCGCTCAAGGGAAGATACATTCCTGAAACTGGTGATCATGTGGTTGGAAGAATCATAGAGGTGGGCAATAAGCGATGGAAAGTTGATATTGGTGCGCGGTCTGATGCTGTGCTAATGCTCGGGTCCGTGAACTTGCCCGGGGGAATTCTTCGGAGAAAGTCAGACACCGACGAATTGAATATGCGAAACTTGTTGAAGGAAGGCGACTTGCTCAATTGCGAAGTGCAGTCGTTGTTTCAAGACGGGAGTGCGTCCCTTCATACCAGATCGTTAAAGTACGGGAAATTGAAGGACGGTATTTTTGTAAGCGTACCGCGATCATTAATTATAAGAAGCAAGAATCACAACTTCATTTTGCAAGGTGGTGTCAGCGTGATATTGGGCATCAATGGGTACATATGGGTATATGCTACACCTGTGAATGTTACAAATAAGGCCAGTGGCTCAAGCAGTACAAACAAGTTCCAGGCACAATTGGCCAGTAAAGACTCTTATAAAGTAGGTTCTGGAACCGCTGCCTTGACAAGACAGGAAGAAGAAGCTTCGTGGCAGATATATTCAGATAAAAACCGTGACGATATAAGTGACATTGTGAAACAGAATATCGTACGGTATAGAAATGCCATCAAGGCTTTGGCACACTGTGAAATTGGAATCAATGAATCTAGAATAACTGCGGCCTATGAAGCCACTTTGGCTTACGGCAATATTGGAAGTTTAATAGAAACAGAAAATATGGAAGGTATCGGTAGTGATGTTTTAAATGGTGAAAAGATGCGTGGGAATTAGATATTTAATGAGTGAATACTGTACTGTGAGGTATACACTGCCTGTTTCTGGTGCTGTTGAAAGATTATATTTTTATGCTGTTGTTTTTTTCCAGAGAAATTATCTATTATATTAAGTAGTCATGTTGAAATTGTATTTATGGGCATTGGCATCAAGCGGACCACCTAGGAGTGCGTTTAGCCGATGTTGATCAAAGTAATTTTTATACTGAATACTCCAAAGTTCAATAAACATGTTTGGGTCAGCATCGAAACCAGGAATAGGAACGAATAATAATTCCGGTGGTTTATTTAGTACTCCTTCTAAACCAAGTGGGTTGTCTATTACGACCAATTCCAATAATGACGGAGGCAATGGCTTTGGCGTTAAAAAGCCAACAGGCCTCAGTCTTAATGTTGGAAACAATTCTGGAGGCGGACTATTTGGAAACAATAACAATAATAACAATAATAATAACAATTCGGGAAACTCACTATTTGGCAATAATTCTAATTCTAATAATAGTTCCAGCGGTACTGGGGGAGGCTTGTTTGGTAATAATAACAGTGGTGGATTATTTGGGAACAGCAACAACAACAATAGTAACAACAATAACACAAACTCAAGTGGTGGATTATTTGGAAATAACAATAACAACAGTAATACAAATACAGGTGGTGGGTTATTTGGTAACAACAATAACAACAACAATTCTACAACTAGTGGTGGATTATTTGGCAACAGCAACAACAATAATACAAACTCAGGTGGTGGATTATTTGGGAACAATAGCAACAACAACAATAACAACTCTAGTACAGGTGGTGGATTATTTGGCAACAATAATAACAATAATAATAGTGCAAACACAGGAGGTGGACTTTTTGGAAACAATAACACCAATTCAAGTGGTGGACTCTTTGGTAACAACAACAACAACAACAACAACAACGCAGGCACTAGTGGTGGATTATTTGGAAATAACAACAATTCCGGAGGTTTACTTGGAACAAATTCTAATCAGAATACTAATACTAGTGGGTCACTTTTTGGCAATAACAATTCTGGTGGTTTACTTGGGAATAATCAGGCTCAGCAACAGCAAATACCATCTATTACTCTCATGACCAGAGTGTCAGAATTACCACCTTCATTCCAGGAGAAGGTAAAGCAGTTGAATGCCTATATCAATGATCAGGTCCAAATATGTGAGTCGTTGAGACTTGGGGAGAGTGAGCATGAAGCTTTGATCAAGTCTATTCCAAAGGATATTGACTACTTGACAATTGATTATAACAAGGTTCATAACAGCCTTTTACATGATGTAAAGAGCTTGGATGAACTAAAGGCCAAAACGTCTGAATTGATCAAAGTCAGCAAGAATTTCACGCTATTGGTCAACTTCTTGACGGCAAGTCAGAACTCTTCCAGCAAAGGAGCATTGACAGCAAATAATGAAAGTCTCAATAACTTGGAGTTGATGAAGAAAGATCCAATTGCTGCTTTTAATAAAGTGTTTAGCGAAGGCCAGCTGATTGTCACATCTATTGGCAAGAATAAAAGCACCTTGGTACCGTCAGATTATTTATTGAAGTTTTTTGAGGAGAAGTTGACGGAATTCACGAAAAAGTTTAGTGAGTTGAACTCATTATTGACTGACATTGAGTTGTCATTTAACGAGGTGGAGAGCACTTCAACTAGCTTATTACTTTCCTACGGCTTTTTGCCAACTAGTAAGGCTACGGACAATACGGTAAATGGATCTGACTTGAACAGCTTGATAAATGGCAATTTGAAGAATTTGATAGACAGTATTAATGAGGAGTTTTACTTGTTTATGGATATTAGTAACAAGTTGGCAGAGGTTCATTACGAAATAAAGCAGCTAAGTTTATAGAGGATCATTACAAGTAGAGATTCCAGAATATTGATAGTTGAATTTGAATGTAGACGCTATTTTATTATTGAAATGCTCGAACGGCTGCCTCAAAAGCTGCCAAGGCGGCCGCGTTTGCAGGAAAACTTCGCAAGATACTAGGAAGGAAACCTCTAAAGAAGCCAGCCGTACCCTTTGATTGGTAAATATATTTCGCGGCAGCTCTCCAGGTCTTAAACTTTGGGTTGTTTACGTCGTCAGTCATGATAACTTGCTTGACCACGTCGGCAGGGTATGCAAATGTCCAGAAAACCGTTGCAGACAAGCCACCACTCCAGAAGTTGATTGCGACATTTGTCATGTTTGTATGCTGTTTGAACCAATCGGTGAATAATTGGTAGGATCCCCACCAAAAGACAAAGTTGGTTCTGAAAATCATGGTTGCAGCAAGGCCTCTGTAAAGGCCTCTGATGCCTCGTTGAGTCACAACTTTGTAGAGACAGTCCAACGGGCCACGGTACACTCTCGACTTATTGTCGTATTGTATTTGCAATCTGGCCTTAATTTGCTCGACCGGTGCTGCTACAAAACTGACAGTCAACCCAGCACCCAAACCTGCAAGGCAATGGCCGACCAACGGTAAGTCCTTCTGGTTTGCATATACTGTGTTCAAGAGGCATTGCCGGTAGTTGTACAAAGATCCAAGCATAACAGAGTCCATAAACACCCAGCCGACAAGCGGCGGCGTAAAGCCTTTGTAAAACCCTCTGATACCTTCCTTTTTCATGGTTTGGATCACAGCGTCAAGAGGACCTTTGAACCGGCCCTCAGAGGTTTGAAGTCTGACTTTGATAGAATCAAAAGGGTGGCCAACGGCATTTTTAGTTATCCCAGAAAACACGCCTGCAACAAATCCAACGTAGCCCGAAGTGTTTTGCGGTTTCGAATCGTCGCCCATGTTTGAGTGTTGATAGATCTAGCAGAAAAAAATGCGGAGGCTTAGTTCAACACGTTTGAAAATCACAAAGGCTATGTCCTGGAGCAGCGACGAAATCATAGTGAAGCTTACATATGACACCCTTGATCCTGTTGAGCATCTCAATTTCGTCAAGACTAGGGATTCTGGTGCGGTAATTTTTTTTGCGGGCACAACTCGGCAAGACAAAAACGGGGAGCGTAGTGTGACTTACTTGGAATATGAGGCCCATGAAAAAATGGCGATTAATACCCTAAAAAGACTTGCAACACAAGCAAAGGAAAAGTTTACTACTGGGGAAAGTGTGTACATTAATCGGATATACGTCACTCACCGATTGGGCAAAGTTCCTGTGATGGAGGACAGTATTATTATAGCCGTTAGCGCAGGGCACCGGGCAGAAGGATGGAAATGTATCGAATGGCTTCTAGAGGAGATCAAAAAGAGTGCCGAGATATGGAAAAACGAGTGCTACGACGATAACAAGAGCCAGTGGAAGAAAAATGAGAATTCCTGCATTTAATATATAT
Organism: Saccharomycopsis phalli; assembly: GCA_020342235.1. Lineage (NCBI taxonomy): Eukaryota > Fungi > Ascomycota > Saccharomycetes > Ascoideales > Saccharomycopsidaceae > Saccharomycopsis > Saccharomycopsis phalli. The sequence continues at coordinate 1,395,324 of CP073215.1, forward strand.
ACATGTCTATTTACCGAATGCCTCCTTAGATCTAAAGACGGTTTCCACCTCTTCCTTATTGTAATTGTATCGCTGGAAACTAACCGCATTCTTGGTCTTACTATCTACCACACCAACAGTTTCAGAGCGCACCGGCTTGGCGTATTGTCTTCTGAGATGCACAAGCTCAGATTTGCTAAACACCTGCGCGGTGTCCAACAACTTGAATACTTCGTCCCGCTTTAAGTTTCCGGCCTTGAGCTTTTCTATGATCTCCGTCTTCTTGGTGCTCTTCTCCTCGGCACTAAGTTTGGCCATTAGCGTGTAGTTCCAAGTGAACTCCACAGACTCTTGAATAAGCTTGGCCACCGATTCATGGGTTTTCTCCAACTCGGAATACTTGTCGCTGGTTATTTCGCCACGTCTCAACATCAATTTATAGTCGTACAAGATATTGAATGTCGCGTTCTCATTGGCATCAGCGATACTGAACCCATTTCTAATGTACCGCTCAAGCAACAACAACCGCTCACAAGCAATTTCCAGTTCCTCGGCACTGAGCTCCTTGCCATAAATTTTCTTGAAATCCTCCAATAATGCTTTCTTCGTCGCCTCTCGTCTTGCCTCGCGGATGGCAACCTCCTTCTCCAGCTTTTGCTTAAGCAAATAGTCCTGTCTTGACAAGTGCTCCTCCTCAATAAGAGCCTTTTCCGGGTCCATAATTTGCTCGTAGCCAAATCGTCTAACCCGAGGAGCCCAATGGTCTGTTGGCAATCTCAATTCCAGATGTAAAGCAACTCCTACAAACTTACGCTTTGGGTGGAATGGATCAAGATAATACCGCACAAATCCCGGCTCTTTGGCAAAAATAGTATGGTCTCTACCAATGCCGGCGTTCTCACCAGGGAAATAAACTGTACCTCGCTGACGGTAGATAATTTCCCCCGTGCCAACGGCTTGTCCTTCATTCTTCTTTGCACCCAATCTTCGTCCTGCCGAATCCTTCATATGGGTCTTCGAACCTGCTGCTCTCTTGGTGGCAGTACGCACCTGTGTAAACACTTGCAAATTAGAAGTGAGCGACAGGCCGTTTTCCACGAGTTTTGCAACTTTAGGCTGGGCTCTAAACAACCATCCCGATAACATTTTCAGTTCCTTGACGTACCTCTGGAAATTTTCACGCAAATTGTGTGTGATTACCCTACATTAAAAGCACACGTAGGCCACGGCGGGGCAACGACAATATCAGAGGCATACCCACGTTGTAAAAAATATATTGAATGGCATTTATTTATTGCTATATTATTAATTTACCTAAAAAAATTCATGGCATTGTCTGTTATCATGCTCCCGGTGACTTGTGGTCCGGGTAAGTTCGATATTCATCGATAATATGCATCGGTCCTAAAGTAAACCACAGTAGGTACGCGAAATGCCAGAAGCGGCCTTGAGTAGCGAGTGGGATATTATAATATCTACTCTTCAGGACATAACTGGGCTCTCTGACAGCCTAGAAAAATTACCGCGTCAGAAACTTGATGCTTTATCTTTAGAAGAGCTCAAAGCGGTAGTGGAGAAGAGTAGCGAGCACAAGGAATCAATAGAAAAATGCCAGCGACTTGTCCAGCCTGTGATAGATAATTTGGTCAAGATCATTGGGCTAATGCAGAAGTCTGCTGCAGAGGCACCTGGGCCAACTGCCGGAAAGCGTAAAAGACCTGAGCCTGGTAAAAAGGGCCGCTCGTTTTTCACGTCGCCATACAATCCAAGTGAGCCTATTATAATAGGATCGGAGGTTGCCTTCAAGCTACGGAGTGGCATCCAAGGAGAAGAATGGATCCAGTGTAGGGTCATGAAGGTTGTGGACACTGCTCGATTTGACGTGCGCGACCCCGAGCCAGACGAAAATAACAATCCCGGCAAGACGTACCGGTGTACGTGGAAGGAGGTGATACTAGTGCCTCCAGTGAGTGATTCTGATGGGCTCATGGATTATCCATCGGGCACAAAGGTTCTAGCGAGGTACCCTGAGACGACGACGTTTTATCCAGCAGAAGTCATTGGGTCCAAAGTGAGTAAAAAACAAGGCATAATGTGGAGAAGTACTAATATTTAGCGGGACGGGAAGTGTAGACTAAAGTTTGAAGGGGAAGAGGAGGTAAACAAAGAGACTGAGGTGGATAGACGACTAGTGATTCCATTTCCAACACCCCAGAGCTCAAAGGCTCACTAACATGTATAGGTCATGTAAGAATGGAGACAATGTATGTGGTTGGGAGCACTGTGTATATATGTATGGAGTGATCCCCAGCCCTGCTGGGTAGCAAAACGTATGGCTGATTTTATTCATCTTGTGTACGACTATCTCTACCATTTGTTGGGGTTCATTTTAATTGCTGGGATAATTTTGCTTTTTCATCTCAGACGTCGCTGGATCCCCATTGTTCAGAATTGGCAAGCCGAGAGAAGTAACCGTCGCTATTTGCCGTTGGTCAGTTCTGGAGGATTCCAAGATGATATAAACAGTGGATTGACCTCTGGAACATTTGACTTGGTTGCTAATAACAGTAGTGATTCTAGAAATGGCTTGGATGAGTCCGCCAAGAAGCAAATTATTGCCTTGATGAACCGCAAGGGCTTGACGTTTGATCTGGCTAGGGCAGAATACATATCGCAAAAGATGAAAGATAATCAAATTGGCCCAGACGGTATGCCACTAGACCCACGGGCTTTTACCTTTAGTTAATAGTTACAACTTGGCTCAAGCGCACAGGCTGGCCTCCCAGGTTGTATAATAAGTTTTTTATTTGCATAGGATAGTTTATTTACATTTTATATTTGGCTTATTTATCAATCCTAACCAGTCTTTCATATCTTGGATGCAGTGCTCAGGCTATTGGTAACCCTGTAGTTTTTCATCCTTGAAAAAATGGTCACCATTGTGTATTTTCACACCAGAAGCTTATTTCAAATTATTTCTCCTCATCAAAATTTGAAATGTCTCTACGCAACAAGTCCCCAGTTCATATATCCAGCAAACCACAATCAATAGATGATCCTATGGTGCGCCAAATGTCAGATGGGGTCTTTGAGAACCAATTTTCACCTAAACTACTTGCAACTTCTGTGGAGCAGAATGGAAAATTGAATGGGCTACTAGTGCCTTCCACATCGTCTATATCGTTGTTATCACTAAGTAATGAGAAGAACTCGTCCGATTTAACCGAGGTATCCAGTGCACCTGACCATGATAACAAGCAAATTGGAGATCCAGGTAATCTAGTGACACCCGCACTATCCTCAGGGTCTATACTGGCACAAAATTTTTCTCCTCTGAAACAACGAGCTGCGTATTGGAACCAGCTTTCTCAGCAGCGGCGACCCAATTTCATATCGACACACTCCAATACTAATATTTCGAGATTGTCGGCCCAGCTTAAGTCTAGTATCGCCTCACCTGTGAAAATAAGCGACCACTCAAATCTTGGTATAAATACTACACAAGTCCCTGATAGCCCCGGCTTAGATCCTTATACCCCCTCAAGAAACATTAGTCATTTATCTCTTTCAGGATTGCATATCGAATCCCCTAATAACAATGGTCATGAGTCTCCCATACTCGCCCCAGTCCAGACCCCAGGTAGTGGATTTTGCATGACACCTTTGAATTTATCGTACAAGTTGGATCCATTGGCCGAGGATTATGATAAAGTTGGCAAAAATGAAAATTCATAAAGCATCCACGGGTGGATATCAAGTTCATTCCTACGCCCCTTTTTCTTTAGACCTATTTTTCTTGTCGTGTGATGATTAGTGCTGGTACCGTTAAAGAACAGGTTTCTTTGCATGACCGCTCATGTCCACGTTTTTGCACCATGGGTGCCCTTTGATTAAAATGAATCAATTGTAAAATATTATAGCAAGGGATCTGGCTGTTTTTTCTGTTCTTTAATAGACTATATATATCTGATGTTGATATAGGCGGGATTATTAGCATTATCCCATCATCTTAGTAAACTAACCGTTATTACGATTCTCGATCAAAGTGCTTAGAGGACGGTTTACAGAGAATATACAGGAAAAGGAGTTCTGGTTCTCATGGTGCTGTTGGATAAATTAATACTGCGAGGTTTGGAACCATTCCGAGAAAGGAAATGCATAACACCTGGTTGACGTATCTGGCATGAAGATGGACCCCTCTCATTTATCTATAACCGAGAAGATCCGATTCAAATGTGATGACAGTTACTTAAGCTGTCTACTTTCATCACAGGATGCCCATTGAGCGTTGACTACGGCACCATTTCCTTATCCTGAAAACTGTACATGATATAGCGCAAGTCAATTCTGGTAATAGAGATTTATATACTGTGACGTTAGAGTCTTGAGCAAGACACGGCGCACCAATTATTGGCAAATACAGTGACATGCTGCATTACTAAATGAAAATTATGGATTTTTAGTCGCGGTGCTTCCTTGGGTACCTTTTATATGGCAGAGTAATTATGAGTCGTTAATAAATCTGTGCGGGTAAGTATGTATTGAATCCATAGCCCAATGTAAGGTCACGCCCTATAATATCACATCATTTCACACACAATGACAGTCAATGTCTTAGTCGCGATGACATCTAAAACTTCGACACGATAGGCACGTTGTAGGGTAGGCCATTGCTGACTCGCCTTGGCAACATGTATGTAGCATGAGTTTGGCGAATCACCCCATTATTTCACGTTACTTCAAACTTAATAAGTTGATTTATTACAGACTGTGACTATTAAGACGAGTGTTTGGATTTATTAATACCAACTATCATCACAGGAATCGACTAACGTATGCACTGCTCTAATATCATAAAGTGACATGACTTGGACCAATATACTAGTAGACAAGTGGCTGCACCTGAAATAATCACCAATTGGTGCTTAAGCATATGGGCGTCACGTGGACCCTGCATCCAATGTAGGAATATTTATGGCAATATTGAGGAGCCGTGATGGCCTATTTTATTTAGATGTAATGGGTGGTCATTTTATTATCGTAATGAGCAGTCCGGGTTGCGAGTCGCTTCTGGCGATTGGCTTAATGGCGCTAAATTAGTCTATTTCTGGCTTCTCCGAGAACTTGGCGCACAGCTCCGGGGACTGCATGAGTATTCCTGGAGAAGTCATAACAGAGGATGTCAAATAGACACGGAATTAAGCGTTGTTGTAAGCTGGAGTAGACTCGTCCCGGCTAATTAATTGAGGAATTTCAATAATATTTCGCCAGGTAGACTATCAGGCGCCTGTATTGGTTAATATGTAACAATCGTGATTCGACGCGGAAATTTCATGCTGCCGCACTAGGTTTCGTGGGGTAAAGAGTCGTATAAATGGGCACAGCACTACATCACAAAGTAGCCATCAAACTGTGTAGGTAGCGACTCACGGGCTTGAGGATTCTATCCTATGGCGTTGATTCGGTAATTAAGGGCTATTTATTCGCTGATTTGTGGGTGAATGGCCCACCTTCGGTACCATATGCAACCAGGTCCGAATAGCCTATAGGCACCCCAGGTAATATATAAACCTTTGAATTCCACACGATAATCATTAGCTCAATTCCAAAAGGAAAATTCAATCACAATGTCACAACCACCAGCATCCGGTCTCTATCCACCAGTCCCAACTTTCTTCAAAGCTGACGGCTGGACTGTCGACTACGAAACACAAGCTGCTCACGCCAAGTATCTTGCCAGCAACGGTTTGCCAGGGTTGGTGATCAACGGTTCTACCGGTGAGAACGCCCATTTGAACAGAGAGGAGAGAATGAAGTTGATCCAGACTGTTCACGAGGCTGCTCCACAGTTACTTGTCATTGCCGGTGTGGCTGAGAACTCCGTTGAGGGTGCTGTTGCCGAGATCACTGCTGCCAAAGAGAACGGAGCCAAGTATGCGCTCGTTGTCTCTGCCAACTACTTCGGTGCCTCCACCTCCCAGCAGGGAATTGTCAGCTGGTTCTCCAAGGTTGCTGACAAGTCTCCTTTGCCAATCTTGGTGTACTTGTTCCCAGGTGTCACCAACGGAATTGTCATCCAGGGTGACAGCTTCGAGAAGTTGGCCCAACACCCAAACATTGTTGGTGCCAAGTTCACCTACCTTGACACTTCCTTGTTCGTCAAGGTTGGTCTCAACCCTAAGGTCCAAAGTGCCGCCTTTTCCATCTTCCCAGGTTTCGCCAACTTCTTGTTGCCAGCCTTTGCCGCTGGATCAAAGGGTTTGATCGACGGTTTGGGTAACTGCTTCCCAAAGGCCACCGCCAAGTTGTTGGACTACGCCTTGAAGGGTGACTTTGGCAAGGATGCCCAAGAATTACAATACAAGTTGGCTCTTGCCGAGCAAGTCTGTGTGGACGGAGGTGTCGTTGCCACCAAGTACCTCATCAAGCACTTTGCTGGATTCGGTGAGACTGTTGTCGGAAGACCACCATTGGACGTTGCTTTCGATGGAGAACTCTTCAACTCCAAGTACTTGCCTTTGATCGAGCCATTGGCTGCTGTTGAGAAAAGTTTATAAACTACATAAAGATAAAATTAATTAACGGTTTTTTATGACATCAACGTATTCACCGCCCAGTCGACACTCAACGTCCGAAGATCAGTGTACATCTGACCAACCCCAACAAACAAAATCGGAATACCAGTCGAGTACACCATGTTCACCATCGTGCCGATCAAATCCCCAACAGTGTCACACTTGCTGATAATAAAGAAATCAATCTGCCTGCCTGCTCCCGCAAACGACTTGTTGAAATTCTTGGCCTGCATCACAGAATCCGTCCCCACAAGTGCCTCACCCACCATAATAATCTTATCTGGATTTGCCGCAATGGCAAAGTCCTTCAACGGGGCCATCAACTTGGAATCATTATGTCTTCGCCCAGCAGTGTCCATTAAAACAATATCATAGCCCTCACTCTTTGCGTATTCAATCGAGTTTTTGGCAATCTGTGCAACCTTGTTCACATTCCCATACCCTTGCTCAAACACCTTTAATTTGCTGTTAATCTTCTGACTAACAATAAGCTTATTCAAATTCCGCTCGTGTACTTTCAACTGCTCCACTGCCCCGGATCGGAAGGTATCACATGCAGCTATCAATACATTGAACTTGTTGTTCAAAAGCCAGTATGCAAGCTTCGACAAATTGGTAGACTTTCCCACTCCATTCACACCAACAATACTAATGACATATGGCGACTTGGAAGCCTTCAGCTTCTTCTTGTAAATTTCCTGCAAGAGGTTCACCGATGTGTTGGGAGTGAGGATCTTCGTCAATTCACGCGTGAGACTGTCGGTTATTTGGGACTCAATCGACTGGAAGTTCTTGGTTTTAGAGCCCAATAATGACGTCTCCAAAGATGACACAAGTTTATCCGAGATTTCTGCACTCACATTCTTCTTGATCAAATTCTCCTTGATCAACTTTGATGACTTTTTCAAATCCGCCTCTGTAATCGTCTTCCCACCAATATATTTCCGTAAAAAGTCAAACCTCGAAGTGGTATTCACCTTCTCTTTCTTTGAATTCAAAATCGAATCAATTTCTTTCGACATATCATTGATAATAAACCCATTCCCTGTATTGGAGCCATAGTTTTTATCTCCAACCAACTTGCTAACATCTTCATCTTCGTCCCCTATAGCACCTTTAGTATTGTCAGTAAAGTCCAAAGTATCGTAATTATCTTCATCAATCTCTCCATTCTCGGTCCATCTTCTACCTTTTTTCAGCTTGGCTTTTGCCTTTGAAGAGAGCTTAGAATCAACAGTCTTTTCAGAAACTGGTTTCTCGTCTTCTGCTTCCGCCACCTCCTCCTCATCCGGACCAGACGTTATATTTTCCATCTTCTTAAGTAGAGCCTCATAATATTGTTTAAAGTCTTTTTCCTTTATTTCATTTTTAATTGAAGTAAAATCAGATGCGTCACAGTCATCCAAAATCACACTGACAAACACTTCTTTTAAATGTTTAAGAAACTGGGAAATTTTGTTGGCTTCAGATGCCTTTGTGGTTAAGGTAGAATATGTAACCGCAAATATTATCGAATCGTTTTTTATAGCCAAAAACTTCACCACATCAGCACCTTTGCCAAAGGTGTTGACCTCAGAACCGCTACTTGGTGCATACTGAACAAAGTTGGCAGTTATCATCTGGTTAACAAGTGCCAGAGACTTTGAGGTCGCTCTGTCCTTGAATAAAACTATTCCAGACCCTGTGGTCACGACTAAACTGTCATAGTTCAACATGAGATCGCTCGCTATATTTAGGCAAAAAGTACAAGTTGATCGGACGCACATTAATCCCGTGCCTCTAACCTCATACACAAGCTACAGTCTTTACAATGACGTCAATATTAATTATTCAAGAACACGTCTGGTTAATTCCGTCAAGTAGTAATCATGAAGATCGTTTTCGCTTTCAATTTCTTTGATAGATTTCTTCAAATTAAGCAAGTACTCTCTGTTTTCCCCGCTAGGACCGACGTTAGTTTTGATAATTCGCGCAGTGTTTTCGATTGCTTCAGGTCCAATGAAAGATTCATTGTCAATAGTTCCGATGTAAATGCTCGATCTGAGAATATAGTCCCCGTTTTTGTCCTTTTCCAACGACTCGAGCAAATCTTTTCTGGCAATGTTGCTCAAAGACTCACTGCTAATGTGAAATGGGACCTGGTGCAACGAGTAGCCATCCTGTTCCCGAACATCAAGGTACTCCTTGACGAGTCCCACATGTTCAGGGGCAATGTAATAAGCACAACCTTGAACTCTTAAATCGTCAACAGTAAGTTCGCTAATGGCTTTAGATGGGTCTTTCTTGGATTCGGTGTTTGGGTCCAGCAAATAGCGTATTACATCCTCATGGAATCTGGAATGTTCCTGCAAGTCTTTCAAAGACACCAAAGTAGCAACTCTTCCGGGGGATTCCGGAGTCCCCCTGTGATCCGACAGAGACTGCCAGAATCTTCTGACAAACCCTGGTATGTAACCAAGGACCTTTATTGAGGTATGTGGAGGCGGCTTGAATATCAATGATCCGTAGCCAATAATCCAGGCACCTTCCAGGTTAGTCATGGTATGTTTTTTTTGGATGGAAATGCAGCAACCTATATAGATATATACTTGTTTATAAAATGTCGTGATAACCGGCTGGTGCAGGTGCAGATTGTGTGGCTCTGGCGAAAAAATAACATTGTAGGTATGCCCCATCACGAGGAAAATGTCCAACAGAGAAATCATACAGAAAAAAAAGGCCCTTCAGAGCCAGTTTGAGTCTTCCATCTCCCGTGTCAACAATAATATTCTGTCTTGGATATCTGCGCCATTAAAGGGCGAGGCTCTGAAAGTTTCAGACGAGTCAAAATTTGAAGACTTTTTTGCGCTCCCCATAATCAGCCCAGGATCAGGGTTGAAACTCCACAATGAGAAGAGCATAGGCAGTATAGATCTGAATATTAAGAATAGAAAAGAAATTCGGACATCTGCAGTTGAGAGTCGGAGGCAGTTTGCCATTAACAAGCTGGACTCCACTAGTATGAAATCGCTAAAGAATAAGTTGAGAACCGAGAAAACCAATAATCTTAAAAGAAGAAAAGACATCAAGGTCACCTCTGTGAAAACTAATAATGGTGGCACATCCGATAGTGACGATGACCAGGGTTTCCAGAGACAAAAGTCTGCCAAGAAGAAAGTATCTAATATGCAATTTGGCAAATTTAAAAAAAAGTCAAAGTGAATTGATACTAGATGATTGAAAAAAGTCAAAGTGAAATGGTACTAGATGATTGAAAAATAATACTAGATAAATTAATGATAAATAGACACTGCGTCATGCCATTCGTACCATCTATATAAACTAAACTTGTTGCTGCACATTGTCATTTTCGACTACATCCGCAACTTCATCTACTTCCCAAGGCTTCTTTCTTGGAGCAATCGTATGGAGTGAACCTTGATCACTTAAAACCACATTGGGTATCGTCTTTATTCCCGGAATAGGCTTACCTTGTGTTATCAATTCAACTAGCTCATCATAGCTCAATGTCTTTGCGGTATCAGGGCTATTCTGCTCAACTAATTTTAAAGAACCGTCCCTCCCTGTTTCTTCAATCCAGTTGTTGTACTCTGCAGCGTTTACTGCACCTCCATAAGTCTTGTTAAATACCACTAACTTCGCCTTGTCAGTCAATCTGGCTTTCTCTGCAAGATCAATCGAGTCAGAACGCGAGCTTAATATTAATTTCAAGCCAGACTGAAACTTTTCGTCGCTTTCCCAGTCATGGAGATAGAATTTCTCGTTGTAATCATACATCGGCTAATGCACCTCTCTCTCACCCCCAGGATTGAAGACATTCAATATTCACGTGACTCGGCAATAGTGAAATATTTCTGGAGAGGGTGCCTTCAAAGTAAAAATGGTAGCAGAAATACTTGGTTCGTATTTTAAACGAAATATTGCCGGCTACTCGAGGGCCACCAAGTTTCACCCTAGAGTGAACTCTGTGGTTTCTCAATTGAACATGATTGCTCCAAGATTTGGCCTTAAGAAGGGAGAAATTGAAATATTACTTGAGCCGGCTGATTTTTATTCGACACTTAAGGAAAAAATCGCCAGTGCAAACGAGCGGATATTTTTATCATCGTTGTATATTGGTAAGACCCAGGATGAGTTGGTTGAATGTTTAAGTCTGGCTCTAAAGAATAAGCCCGACTTGAAATTGTATGTTCTCATTGACTATTTAAGAGGTACCAGAGAATACCCAAAACAGTCCTCTCTCACGTTACTAACTGGCCTTCTCAAGGAGTTTGGTAGCAGAGTGGACCTCAGACTCTATCATACACCACATTTGTATGGGCTCACGGAAAGAATAGTCCCAAAGAGACTCAATGAGGGCTTTGGGTTGCAGCACATGAAAATATATGGCGTAGACAACGAAGTGGTGATTTCTGGGGCCAATCTTTCGGAAGACTACTTCACCAACCGCCAGGACAGATACTATGTATTTAAAAACTCCAATTTGACCGATTATTTCTTCAATCTTTCTAGACTAGTGAGTCGCTTGAGTCACAAGGTTACATACCTTCCACACAAGGACAAGGTGTTGATAGACTGGCCCACCAGCAATTTGACGGCCAACCCAAAGTTGAATCTAGAGAGATTTTTGGTTGAATCTACCCACTTGATTGAGCCAATATTATTTGGCAATCGGGTTGCTCATTATGACAATGATGAGTACCAAAAGATTGTAGATTTCGACTCTGAAATCAAGAAAATAGAGCTCGACAAGGACGAGTCTGAAATCGACACAATCGTGTACCCAGTGTCGCAACTTACACCATTGTTGAAGCCTGACATTTCCACTGAGAAACCTGCAATATTAAGGCTACTTTCCTACCTTGATTCATCCACTGTGAAGTGGACCTTCACTGCTGGGTATTTCAACATGGACACTGACATTAAGGATCGACTCTTAAACAGCACGTCCATCTCGGGTGAGGTGATCACAGCCTCTCCAAAGGCAAACAGCTTCTACAAGTCCAAAGGCATCTCAAAGTACCTTCCACCGGCATACCTATATTTGGCAGAGGATTTCGTATCCAAGGTACAAAAGAAAAACAGCGGCATTAAGGTAAAGGAATGGGAAAATGGTGTGGTTAATACCCCTAATGGTTGGTCCTATCATGCCAAGGGTATCTGGATTTCCAATCCAGATGAAGCTCTTCCCGCTATAACAGTGGTTGGCTCCTCAAATTATACAAAGAGATCCTATTCCTTGGATTTAGAGACAAATTTGGTTGTCATCACCAAAGACCAGGAGTTAAGAGAAAAGATGCAACAGGAAATTGACAACATTAACAAGCACACCCGGGAGTTGACAACAAATGACTTCGAGCAAAACCAAGATCCTGATAGAAAGATAAGTTGGGGGGTTAAGCTAGCTTGTAAACTATTAAACACACATTTGTAAATATACGCACTAGAATTCCTGTAATTCCACATTAACCGGGAGCACTTTTGTAGCAAATTTCCTATTTGCGGCCTTCTGACGCCAGAGCAATACTGCCAGAACAAAGCCACACAATCCAATAACTACTGGTTTGTAATTGCAGATGTAATTGTCAGATGTTATCAGTAATGCCAATACTAGCCCTGCTGCAATCTCCAATTTTATACTAGTCGAACACAATCCATATCGTGAAATCTCGCTGAAGTAACAAGCACATTGGGGAATTAGTCTTACGCATCCAAAGAATACAGCTTCAATATCCAAAATGTACTGAAGATCAAGTAATAAAAAACCATGCGCACCAATTCTGTCATGCTCCAAACACAGATAAATCCAAAAGTTGATACACTCCAAAGTAAATAAAATCATAATGGCCATCCATGATGGTCTTTGAGTTGAAACACGATATTTGATCATCTGAAGAAGTGAAACGACACTAATGAAAGCACATGTAACGTCGAGCAATTGTATACTGTGGGAGATTTCCAATTGTCTCTCAAGAGGGTATCTCTTGTGATACTGAAGCTTGCCATTTTCTGAATTCATAATTGAATAATTGACACATCTGTGGATGTAGAATAGAATTGTGAATAGTAAAGAGTCCACTGATGTTCCCTTGACCGATTTATGTCTGTAGTTGTTAAGCGTCTGGGTTACCAATGCACTCGCCTGGAAGTTAGTCTTGAGTACTTGAAACTCTATAAACCACTAATTACCAAAAATACAGAAGATAAAATCTGCAAAGTAAACTTTATCATCGCAGCTGGAGGATCATATCTGAATGCATAATTTCGCGTTGAATGTGTCCGAAAAACTATTTCCGGGCTACAGATAAAATATAACACACGTTGTTAAGGAGAACTATTTACATACACACTTCACCTGCTCAGAAATAGTTTAAACTATTTCACCGATAATCTTGCTGGCCTCCTTATAACTGCTTAATAACTTTGCTGCCTTTTCCCGTTCTACTCTTAACTCTTTATCTTCTTCTAACAAATCCTCAAACAAATTCTCCCGATACAATTCTCCCACCAATCTGTTAGAGACATTATCTTTGCAGAAGTTGACCAACAAGCACATAATTGCCTTTGGAACTTGGTCCTCGATCATTTGTTTAACAATATTGAAATAGGAAACAATAAGCTTTCTAATCAACTCACATTCTAACTGCTCGCGATCAGTTAATGTGTCAAGTGAGTTTTCAAGATAGTTATCTGGATTAGATAAAGACAATTCCTCAATTTGTTTAGGCAATCTGTTGATAAAATTCAAATTCGAATCAACCGTAGAACTTGGCTTGGTATTAGTTTCAAGATTTCCATTGATAGTTGAATCAGTCAAGTCTGCAATGTTCCCTTGGTCTACAGCTTCACCCTTTTCGTTTTCGTTACCATCCTTTCCAAAGAAGAAGTTCAAAAACGATTCCTTGTTGGTGGATTGATCGTCTGATTCAGAGGCAAGTTCACCTCCGCTAGCCTTTCGGTTTTTCGATAATGGAATTCTTTCAGCACTACTAAAGGAGTCAGTCTTGTTATGCATCTTCTTCTTTAATTCTGCAACCTTCCCATTTGTTTCACCGTTAGCGGTGTCCAATTCTTTGTTGTCACTGCTAGAGATATCACTACCAAGTTTCTTTGGGTTAGAATCTTTCTTCTTATTCATCTTCTTCTTTCTATCTTCCAATACCTCGTTCATGGCATTTGCTGCGCCAATGAAAGAGTTATGGTTTGTATTAATATATGCTCTATGAATATCGATTAAGCTTTCCACATATTGACTAGTAGGTCCTAGTCTTTCTCTTAGTAAGTCTGAAATAGACTCTATTAGCTTACTCTGTAACTTTGGATATCTAATTAATTCGTTGGAGGAGCAATTATTGTGACAGATCTTCATTAACTCCTCGTAAATCAATTCAACACACTTCACTGATGGCTCCTGCAACAATTTGATCTGTGGTTTAACCAAACTGTCGAAAGCCAATTCTGGAACAAACAATGAGGCTCTTGGGCCAGTAGAATTTCGAATAGCTATTCTGATATCAAGCAATGAAAGGTTAGTACATGGATCAATGGATGCCAAAATTCTGCTAAAGACATTATGGTAGATGTAATAAATTCTGGCACCACCACATAGTTCCTTTGTTGAAAGTACATCATCAGATCTAGTTCCTTCAATCGAGTCAATAAAGTTACTGGAGAACTTTCCAATCAATTTTAAAATTAAGTTGCCCCTGTTGGCAATGGAGTATTGATTCGGATCCCCATAACTCATCAATTCTTGCTCCGTTTGACCCATTAAAGTATTCAATTTTGCCTTGATATCAGGTAATTTCTCACGGATATGGGACATTAGAATCGAATTCAATGTCTTTGACAAATACTTAGTACCACATTTACTTGATATTTTCGAATAGATTGGGTGAGAAGTGAAAAACTCATTTTCAGAGCTGATGGAGTCTTCCAAGGACTTGTTTTGAACAATGTCTTGTTGAGAACGATTGACAACACCAATGAAACCCAACTTTAAAGGATATGTCTTTCCTGATAATATATCAAGAGCGTTTGTTCCATGGTCCATCAAATCCAATTTGGATAAAACACCAATGGTTCTCTTTCCTTGTGGGTCAAATTGTCTCGCCAATTTTAAAGACTCTGAATTTGCCAAGTCAACATTAGCAGGCGATACGGCCAAAATAATACAGTTAGGCTTGCTAACGTACTCTGTGATTAAATTTTTGATTTGGATTTCAATATCGGTAGGTTGGTCCCCAATCGGCACTTTTGTTAAACCTGGTAAATCGACCAAAGTTAGATTCAAGACGTTAGGGGAATAAATTTTCAAATTGATTGGCAATTTGCTAATTCCCTTATTTTTTCCCGCAATTCTAGAAGTTTCGTTATCAATCTCCTTCTTGATGTCTTGAAAATTATAGAATCTTTTATTTGGAATGTGTAAGAACTCACCCCATTCGTTTGGAGGACCTTCATTGTTTGACTTGCCTCTCAAGTGCTGTTCTAATGTCATTGACTCTTCGTTTGTTTGGACGTAGTCGTGGTTGTTTTGGTAGATCAATGGAGAGTCCTCAGAGAGGTTAACCAATTGGAGGATCAAAGGCCGTCTGGTAACGATTCCAATACCTCTGGGTAAGAAGTCTTTACCAACAACATTCTCCAATACAGAAGATTTACCACTTGACTGGGACCCAATGACTGCAATTTGAGGCAAATCCAAGGAATCACTCCCAATTGTAGTGTAGACCAAGTCTTGAAGTTTATTTATAACTTCTAATAGATGGGTATCAAACGTCATGCTCAAGAAATAATGACCAAAATAGCAATTACAGTTATGAGGAGAAAATATGAAAAATCCAAAAAAACGCTTTTGGATTGTTTCAATTTATTTGTATTGCTTTGCTTGGTGTAAACAAAAAGAGGCAAAAAGCTTACGCACGGGTAACTGCACCCAGTGAAAAACAATGAAAAGAAACTGAAATATCGGTCGAGTTCTGGAGATAACTGAGAAGATGTCAGAACAAATGGATATTGATGATATCCCTAGTAATGATAGGGAAAGATCTAGGTCACCAAGCAACAATCGTTCACCGCGGGATTCGTTTAGTGGAGACCGAGAAGAAAGAGACGACAGAGACGAATATAGAGATAAATATAGAGATCGATACGAATCTCGTAGAGGGGGTGGAAGAGGCGGGAGACGAGGCGGGAGATATGGTGGAGGCAGATATGGCGGGGGAAGATATGGTGACGATGACAAGTTTCTGAGTAATGGATCTACATATGCAGACAAGTCCAATAGAAACTATTCCAAGAGTGTTTTTGTTGGAAACTTGCCGTTTGAGTGTTCTTGGAAGCAGTTAAAAGACCATTTCCGAGATGGTAAGTTGTTTGATTTATTTTGCATTTTACATGTACTAACAGATTAGTTGGAGAAATTAGTCGCTGTGATATTGTAACATCTCGAGGCCAATCTAGAGGAATGGGGTAAGTGAGCTTAATGAGGTTTATGATGAATACTAACAATACAGTACTGTGGAATTCAAGAATGAGGATGACGTCCAAAAGGCTATTGACACCTTCAACCATACCAATTTCTTGGAAAGAGAGATCTTCGTTAGAGAAGACAAACCACCTCCACAAAAGGGCGACAGAGAACGCTTCAGAGATAGAAACGACAGAGGAAGAGACGGTTTCCGTGGTGGAAGAGACAGCTTCCGATCCAGAGACAGATTTGGTAGCCGGGACCGCTTTCCAGAATCACGGACTTCACGAGCACCAAGGGGCTACGAGGTCTTTGTTGGTAATCTTCCATTCCGGACCACCTGGCAGGAACTCAAGGACATTTTCCGTGATGCCGGTGATGTTGTCCACGCTGATATCAAGGAGGATGGTCGAGGAAGATCCAAGGGCTTTGGAATTGTTGTCTATGCTACCAGAGAGGAGGCACTTAGTGCCATTGACAAGTTCCAAGGGTATGATATTGATGGACGTGCAATTGATGTCCGAGAGGGCAAAAATAACGACCGGGTTGACGAGGAAGCTGAAAGAGACGGTGGTGCTGAAGGTGGGGAGGAAACCGAGAAGCAAGACTCTAGTTTCAGTAAAGGTGTAGTTGGTGGAGGAGAAGGCGGTGATGCGGTGTTTGTTGGTAATTTACCATTTTCCACGGTCAACGAGGATTTGTACGATCTCTTTGATGGAATTGGGCCGATTGTAAAGGCAGAGATCCAAATGGCCGGCTCAAGACCAAAGGGAAGTGGTGTGGTTCGGTTTGAGAACGCAGCAGATGCTCAAGTAGCCATTGACGAATTGAATGGCTACAACTACGGAGAACGTGACTTGAGAATATCGTATGCCAAGTTTCCATAAGCGGGTCAACTCTAAAATCAATAAATATATATAAGGCTGCCAGCCGATGAAAGTCTCGTAATATTTGATTATTTGCATGTAGAGATTTGCAAGCATGCTGGCTCATGTACAGAGGTAAGAAATTTTTCACCTGTACTGCGTAACATGGGAAAGCGAAGCAAGGGACCAAATGATGATAGACGGAAAAAGTACAAGGTAGCTACTGGGTTGGTGGACCCTAATACGGCAGGAGTCTATGCTACTTGTCCTCGGAACCGGGAAAAGAAATGCGCCGACGAGTTGGTCGATTTGTTCAATGACTACATACAAGAGTGGGACATAAAGCCTGTGCCAGAAGAGCTGGAACCGAAAAACATGTCCATTGAGGAATCGGTGCAGGCTGAATTAAAGCAAATGGAGGAGTCGAAAACCGCAAAGGATAGATTGGTGCGATCTGTACACTTGGGCCAACAGTGTTTGGTGTTTATCAAGCTTCGTAAGCCGGTCGACCCAGAAAAATTCATCCATAGGGTCTTGGAGGATTTATACACTACAAAGGAGAAAAAGACTCGTTATACATTGAAGCTTCTGCCGGTACAATCGTCGTGCAGTGCCTCGATAGAAGAGATCCAGAAACTAGCCAAGAGAATATTAGAGCCACACTTTCACGCAAAAGACCAGAAGCCACTAAAGTTTGCGATAAACATCAATCGACGTAACTTTAACATTATAGACAAGGACACACTCACAAAAAAAATAGCAGAATGTGTTGGTCATGAACATGGACATAAGGTCGACTTGAAAAATTATGATGTTTTGATTATGGTTGAGTGCTTTAAGAATAATGTTGGAATGGGTGTTGCCAGAGATTATAAGAAATTTAGTAACTATAATGTTGATCAAATGTTTGAGAAGGCGCATGAGAAGCCTGTTAACGAAGATCCACCAAAGGCAAAAGAGGCTTCAAAGGAAGAAGAGTCCGTGGGAAATGAGGTCACTCAAGAAGTTGCAGAAAAAGTAGACGATGTTTCCAAAGAGAGCAGCTCATCAGACAATAATACTCAAGACAATCAGGAGTCGAACCAAAATCAAAAGTCGGAACAAAATCAAAAGTCGGAACAAAATCAAAAGTCGGAACAAAATCAAAAGTCGGAACAAAATCAAGACAGTGGTTCTCCTGACGGACTCAGACTCTTTGGATGAGCTTCCTTGTCCTTCTTTAAAATACTATACTGTTTTATGGCATTCAACTCTCTAATCTGAATCTTGTACTTCTTTTCCATTTTGAATATTGCAATTAAATCAAATATTTGATCACATATCTCAATCGTCTTTTCATAGTCTCGATGGTAATACCGGTTCTCAGCTACATGCATCAACTGGCGTATCGAATAGGGGTCTGCGACATTGAACATAGTAAAGTGCTCTCTAATATCAAGGTCTGTAAATTCAGAGCGACTCTTTAAACTTTTGTACTTTTCTAGCTCATTATCATAAGTTGAGGTTAACCAGTTTTGCTCGTTGATAACTGGCCCTTGAGACTGAAATTGGGCCAACTGCTCTTGAAATTTCTCCTCTGGTTGCCCTTTTCTGACTTTCACCTTCCCCGACTCATTCGTGATTGTAACAGACCCATCAGAGTCTGCCACAATTTGGCTCGCTGATTTAGATCCCATGCCAAGCATGTAACTGGAAAAAAAGTCTAGAGGAAGCCCTACATGTTACCCGGATATTTTATAGTGTTGGTGAATAATTATAAAAGACAATTAATCAAGCGAATTTAATGCAAATAATTAATAATGAGGCGTGTTGTGGCTTGATAGGACATAGTGTAATCTCGCACGTGCGTGGTGAGCGCTCGTAAATGGCAAGAGTGGAACTAAGATAAGAATTTGCGTTTTGGCTGATAAAGAAATATGACTAACTCGGGATTCAACTGTGAATCACTAGGCCATGAAACCCCAAAGTCCATTCAGGCTGCTGAAAGCAAGCTCAACCATATTGGATCAACTATAATGCTTCCCTATGAAACCGGACCGGTTCCAATGGATAACGAGAAGGTCTTCTTTTTCGATATAGACAATTGTTTATACCACTCCTCCCACAGGATCCATGAACTCATGCAAGTATACATCCGGCGATATATTCGTAAGCACTTGCAGCTTAATGAGGCCGATGCTCAGGAATTGCACCATAGGTATTACAAGGAGTATGGTCTTGCTATCCAAGGGCTCGTTCTTTTACACAAGATAGATGCCATGCAGTACAACAGTGAGGTCGACGACTCGCTTCCATTACACGAAATCTTGAAACCGGATTTGGAACTCCGAGAAATGATTTTGAGGCTCAGAAAGGCCGGAAAGGTGAAGCGATTATGGTTATTCACCAATGCTTACAAGACACATGGTCTCAGAGTCATCAAGTTACTCGGAATTGGCGATTTATTCGACGGTATTACATTTTGCGATTATTCCAAGCAGGAGAAATTCATCTGCAAGCCAGATCCACGAGCTTTCCACAAGGCTATGCTTGATGCCGGAGTTTCAGACCCAAAAAACGCTTATTTTGTAGATGACAGCTTCAAGAATTGTGCTAGTGCTGTTAATTTGGGGTTTAGTAAAGTAATTAACGTCACTGAACCCGGAATTGCCCACCCAGAGGGCACTGCCACGATTCATACCGTGCATGATTTGCCTCAAGTAGTACCAGAATTATTTGAGTAATAGTGATAAGTATTCAGTAATGTTCTATTGGTACAAATATAAACGTAGTCCTATTAAAAACCAGCGCGAGCCTTCTTTCCTTTCTTTGCACGTGCACCTTGAAATTTTCTCAACTGCTTCTGCTGATGCTTCCGCTTTACCCCCTTGTTTTCTTTTCGTATTTGCAAGTTCTCTTCACGTCTCTTAATTTTGTCCTGAATATTCTTTTTCACCGTCATGTTTCTCTCGTACCATTGGTTCTCTGACTTTTGCTTCTGCTTCTCTTTGGCCTTGAGTGCCTTCTTCAACAATTTCTCATCATCCTTCACCTTTATTCCTTCAGCACTCAATATCACCTTGTTCCACTTATCTTTGTCCTGCATCTGCTTGCGTGTAGCTTCATCGAGCTTCTCCAACTTTTCCTTCTTCTGCTGAACTTTCTTCAAATGAGAATTAATGTCTCGGTTTGCAGGCCCCTTTTTCGTCTTCATTTTGCGTACGTTCTTCAAATCAGACGTCACCTTGTCACCGTCCTTGAAGACAATGTTTTGGAATATCACACCATTTTCCTCTGTGTCTTTCTTTTCTTCTTCGCTCAGATCAAAATCACTGTTTTCCTCATCTTCATCTTCATCCTCATCTCCTTCGGCTTCTTCCTCTTGCCTCTTTCTCTTTAAGTCTGCCTTTCGTTCAGACTTTATCCGTCTCTCTTCTAAAATTTGTTCTCTTGATTTGGGAGCCCCCGTTACTTTGGATCCCAACGCCTTTCTGCTTACTTTCATCATTTCAATTTTCTGTTGAAGCTTCTCCTTGAGCTTTTTAAGGTTCTCTTGCTTTAATTTCTTGGCTTCTTCGCTTAAACCTTTGGACGCCTTTTTCTTTAGCGGCTGCAATTGTATCTCATTTCCCTCGTCATCATGAATCAATCCAACATCTTCATCATCTGACTTTATCAATTTGTCCTCATTTTCTTCTTCTTTCTCGCCCTCCTCCTCTTGTTTCGCTTCTTCATCCTCTTCGTCTTCATCCTCTTCTTCGTCTTCTTCTTCATCATCCTCTTCTTCTTCGTTTTCTCCTTCATCTTCCTTACTCTTCACCTGTTTTTCACTTTCATCAGGCTTTCGTTTCAGAGGAATTTTAACCGGCTTAGCCTGGTTCGCTTTCTTCTTAAAGACCTCGCCCGCACTTAAACTATTGTTTTGTTGGGTATCTGGATCCAATTTCAATCTCTTGTTTTGCCTAATTTGAGATTTGGACTGCTTCTTTTGTTTCCATTGATCTTGAGTATCTTCATCATAATAATACTTTGACGGAATTAAAGATAAAAGCCCATCAAAAGCAGATGAGTTCTTCTTCAATCGTTCCTTTAATTATTAATATATTGTTTCCTATGCACAATAATCATTACTTACTTCCAAAGTCTCGCTCATCTTGCTGAATAAAATTTTTTGTACAGTATTTTTTTTCACCTCACCATATGTAACATCATGCACCACCGCTCTGATGATCATCTGCCCTACGAAATCTACTGTATCCGATTGCTTCCTTAACCTGTTATTTACACAACAAATGTCTAGAAATCACCGTGATAATCGTTCTTATAGGGGTACTCCTAACAGCATTATGAACATGGATAGCCATTTTGGTATGATGCAGTCACAGTTCGCCAATGATCCCTTCTTTTCATCCAGCCCTTTTGCCAATGATCCCTTTTTCTCTGATCCATTTTCTGATCCGTTCTTTAGCACGCCAAATAGACATGCTCCTGCCATGAGGCATGGTCCTTTTGAAAATCAATGGGCTTTTCCTAATATGGATGAAATGATCACAATGGGCACATTTGGAAACCACCTTGGGCGTGCATCTGAAAGGGGGTTTGGTGGAACTAGTCAGCTACAAATAACAGAAAAGGATAATTACTTTGTGATTACCGCGAGGATACCTAAGCTTGATCGGGAATCTGTGGTTTTTGATTTGAGTGGGAATGTAGTCAAAATAATGGCAGACACTGTTATTCAAAATGAGCACAGTTATTATCGGTCATCAATGAACCTAAGCAGTACTATCCCTGTGAAGCAAGGGACTAGATTAGATGAAAAGAATGTGAAAATCACGTATGAAAATGATTATCTAAAGATTTTGGTTCCAAAAGTGTCGCTGGACATCTCACAGATAGAGTGGAGCTCAGGTAATAAAATTCTTGAACTACACGACTAAGAAGCATCATAATAGAACCCAAAACCACGACCCGTACATAGCAGATATATAGAACAAAAACAGAAATAGTATAATATATAGGAGAGAGCAAACTAGCATTACTTATCATCATCTGAATATTCCGATTCCTCGGTTATACTACTTTCAATTGAAGCCTTTGAAAAGACTGAGTTAGTCAAGGTTTCCAAGCCAGACACTGTGGAGAATTCATTCTTTCGCTTCTGGGTCTTCAAGTTTCTCAAGTACTGTAGATCACTGTACTTGTCGGCAATCAATTCTTCCTCATTATCGTTCGAGTCATCGCTCAATTCAAGTGACAAATCTTCGTTCTCAATATCGCCGACTATCTCATCTGGAATAACTTCACCAGTAACTTGAGGCGGTTCATTGTTTCCATCAGAATCATTTATGGTGACCACAAAGTACCAAAACAAGCCCTTTACCCGGGTGACTGCCAATCCAATGGTGTGCTGATTATACAAAAACTTCACCATTATTAGCAAAAAACTGGTGAATGCTGCAGCCATTGCACTGAATAAAAGAGATATTACGAGAAACTTGTAAATTAAATACAAGACCTCAAACACATTCAAGTGCCTCTTGGAATTGCCGTTATCCCACGGGGTGTTGGATGTCTGGGTCAAATATCCCCTTCTCAACTCTCTCGCATACAATTCGTTATGACTGTATTTATCGCTGGTATACATGTTGTTGGAACATGTCTGCGGCACTTGCTTGTCTTCAATACGGTAGTTCACCAAGCCCATCAAATTGACATCAAACAAGGAAACTAGAAGCATATTGATTGGCAAAAGAGGAATTTCAACCAAATACAAAACCAAAGTGGCAATTGGAATAAATACGCAATAATGCCATGACTTATAAGCGAACCTCACCGGGGCAACCACCACTGCCTTGGACAAGCCCATAAAAATGCGAATTGCTAAATTGAACAACAACCTAGCCCAACCAAGCATTGAAATGACAAGATTGTCTGTCTCCAGAGTGATAACAAAACTATCTGTACCCGCATTCATATTTCATTCTTGAAAACAGTATTAGACTTTGGAAAATACTTTAAGGAGTGTTCGCGCGATTTTTAAATGGATTTTTTCTCGCTCTCCATCTTCATGCAGTTACATAACCAACCCACGTATTGTCACTAATGTGTAAATCGGCGGACATCTCCACGCAAGTCAAAAAAGAAATGACATCCCTTTTATCTTTGCCCCATTACGGCTTTTGGCCGCTGGTTTACTGCAATGCAATCGCTTACGCCACCACATCTATATTATGGCACATGCCAGCTATGGTCTACAATGTAATTATTCCTAACATATTAATTACTCATATTCAATTACGTACCATAAAAAATAATACCTGTTGTTCGATTAGAGATACGACTTTCCCAAAGCAAATAATTGCCTATCTTGCTTTCAATTATTGCCGATCCCCCCTCGATAAACTTTTCTTTTCAAAATTAAGGTTTGCTGGCATACTCCTCATCAATAAAACTTTTAGGATACCCTTTGTCTATTGAGCTGTCCAAATGGCCGTCTCCTTCATCCTTAACTTTTTGTGCTTCCCCGAAACTGGAGATAGTAGGTAATGTGTTCATTAACCCGTGTTGCTTGGGTTCATCAAATGATTCATTATCATCAGCAACCAAATCTTCATCAATAAGATCTTTATTAGCTTCCTCGCTTTCTTCGGAAGTAAATCCAAAATCTTCCTCTTCCTCCTCTTCTTCTGACGTGGTTCTAGAGGCTTTCAATTTGGAGAATGGGATTTCTTCAAAGTCTTGAAGTCCCACAAGTTCCTCTTCTTCCTCTTCCTCTTCCTCTTCCTCTTCTTCTTCTTCTTCCTCTTCGTCTTCTTCATCCACCCCTTCATCATGTTCAAAATCATCTTCATCTTCATCAAAATCTTCACCTTCATCTTTGAACCTTTCTTCATTATCCATTAATCTCCCCGTCTCATTTGTAAATCCCGAATTATACCGGCTAATGTTATTGATAGAACTGTCTCTACTCAATAATAAGGCATAAATCTTCTGGTCCTCATCTAGCTTGTCCACATTTGGCAACTTAGAGTTCAATGAATTAAGGGAGTCTTTAATTTTATTCCGATAAGGCAATAGATTAATGTTTTTACTTCGACTAATGCTTCTCTCTGGGCCAATCATTTTTTGACTAATCTCCTTTGGAATGTTGAGCAAAGTAGAATTATCCCTCGCTAATATCCAATTAGGGGCGGCGTTTTCATCAAAATCATTATAAATGCTAAACCCAGACTCATTTTTTTTCAATCTCCCAAAATTATTTAAACTTGAATTATCTCTAGCAAGAGTCCAATTTTTAGATCCATGAGAAGTCGATCTGTAGAGTTCTTCGTTACTGCCCAATAAACTTCCAACTTTCTCAATGTTGGTCAATGAAGAATTATCCCTTGCAATCACCCAGTTTTTGTTTGAATCCTCGTAGTCATCATCACTATAGTCATCAACAAACAAGCTATTTCTTACGGAATCATTAATGGAATTGGATACGATTTCCTGGGTATCTCCATAAGTAGGCTCAACCCCATCTTCCATGATGGAATTTTCCGCCGTGCTGCGACGCTTCTTCTTGATCAATGATAAGTTCTCTTGATTCTCTTTCACCAATTTTATTTTAGAAATCTCATCCAAGTGTTCATAATTTTCCTTGCCGTTTTCAGAGCCGGACTTCCGGAGTGATGAGCGATTAGATCTTATGCTGTTCCTTCTAGAAACGTGCAACACACTCTTACTATTACTATTTCGCTTCTGTTTAGGCGACATTGAGACAGACAAAGACACTCTTGAAGGAATCGGAGAACCAGTATCACTGATTGTGCGACGAACAGTTGGAGACATGGTCACTGAAGTCGGCGTCTTGGCAGCTCCTTCCTGAACAGGTCTTATGGTACTGCTATTGTTATCAACAAATGGACTTTCATTGGACACAGACGGCTGAATTCGGTATTCAAAAGACTTGGTCTCTTCAACTAGCGATTTATACTTTCTAATATTAGAAGGAGTACCAAAGGATGAATTAAGTGCATCATCCATCGCACTGTTGTAAGTGTTCATGGTCTCTTTAGAAGGCAGATGCTTCAACCTGGCAGGCGACGTGAAGGATGCGTCTGACGAATTTTTGTTCATGTCATAAGGCATACTAACTGACAGCTTAAAAATCTTGTGCAATTTGCTAGGTCTCTTCTCATCATTCTCCAATTCTTTAGTACTATTGGTTATTAATTTAACCGGAGACAACTGTGGTTGTCTGGTTGACTTCTTTCTTCTAAACAACTTATTAAAGAATCCTGATTTTTTCTTGCTAGGCTCCTTGGTAATTGGCGATTCCAGTTGGCTCTTGGGTATTTTAGCTGGTGTAATCGGGATAGAATTTCTTTTGAGAGGAGTCTTTGAGACAGCATCGTTCACATTAGAAAAGTTTGAAATCAACGTCTCCTTACTTTTATTCAATTTACCTGACAGCCTAGCCTTCTTGACTGAGCTGATTTTTGACGCTGGTATCGAATCTTCTCTCTTTTGAGTTTCACTCTCTTTCTCTGTCTTGATCATCTCAAATTTTAATGATTTACTTTTACCAATCTTGCTTTCTACCAACTTTCGCTTCAGAGGACTAATAAACAATCGCATCACACTACCTCTTCTAACTAAATTTGAATCGGTATTCTCGTTTCCTGGAGAATTATGATTTGTCAATGAGTCCTTCTGCTCTTGTTCCTCTGCTTCCTCAACCAATGCCGTCTCATTTGACACTTCATCGTTGACAAATTGCAATAAATGATTCGCAAGTTTGTCATTAGCACTTATTAAATAATCAACCATTACCTCGTTTTTATAACTTAAGAATCTTGAGTATAGACTACTTAGTTCTTCGGCTAAGTAGGTCGAAAATTCAGCAACTGGAACCTCACTATCTATCATCATACCATCTTTTGTTAACCCGTTAATTGCAACATTTCTATCATCAATAAACTTGGCACTTAAACCGGCAAATAACCCATTTTGATATAAAAATGTCTTATTAATTTTCATATTCAAGAACAAAGCAAAAGGGGACTTGGAACGCTCCCCCTCATAGACTGATTTTTCATGAGCAGTAGAATAGATGCTGAGACCTAAGTTCTTAGTCTTGAATAAATGAAATGGTGAGTTTTTGTTTAAAATCTTTGCCTTGTTGACCAAATCAATAATTTTCAATCCATTATTTAATTTGTTAACATCATTAATCTGGTACTTCTTGATTGCGTCTATGTCATTTACATCTTTTGTCTTATTCAGTGTGACTCCTCTGCCAATGACGAAAAACTGAATCATCTTTCCTTCATTGTATGTGGACGGATAGACATCCCCAATTTCTGCCCACCCACTGACTCTCAATTTTGGAATATTTGCCAAGGGTACCTGGTTAATAAGGGAATGCATCAAAACATCAGGTATAGATGGTTCATGGACTCTTGCAAACGATGCGTTATTGTTCATATATAAACCATTGGTCTTCTGAACCTCTTTTCGTTTTGCCATCTTTTTATAGTAGTCTCTGTCATCAATAGTTAAAAACAAAATGTGGTCACTGAATATAATAATGATATCTTCGTTGAACATACTGTTGGAGATTAGATTTTTCCCACCAAATATTGCCACTACCCTACGAGTTAACCAACCATATTGTAACTCAATTGGCCATCCAAACGCTAGCTCGGTTAATAATTTTCCAGTGGGAGTGAACACACGATTATTATATGGCTTCAATTTATCCCTGCCAAACGCATCAATGGTGTTTATCGCGCTCTTATAATATTTTTCGGACTTTTTCTTTATTCTCAGACTCCAGTGATTGTTTTCCATTAACCGATTTAAGATGAGTTTCAATTTCACTAAGTTTAACGATCCATGAATCAACGATTCTATCTTTCTCTTTGAAAAATTCTCGATATCAATCAGGGCATCTTGAAGATTTGTGGAGAAAGTTTCAAAAAAAGCGTTTAATTGCTTTGAAAAATTCTTTGTGGCTGCTTCATGTCTCATGTATGCCTTATAAAAGTATGGAATTGTCGTACCACAAGCAATAAGAATTTCATAACTACCATAAGGCTCTGCCACCTTCAAAGAGTCTAAAAACAAACAGTTGATTCGAGTGATTTCATCAATGGTAGGCGGAAACATGAGATTTAATTTCGCTATACTCAATCCAGGTATATCATTGTTAAGCACCTTGATTCTAAGAGGAATGACAAAGTTCTGAAGAAACCGAACTAAATTATTCGTAAAGTTAGTTTGAACTTTGATTAACTCCTGACAAATACTGGTTGTCAAAGACTGGTCATTAACTTCTTCTGCGGGAATCAACATATCCTCCTGTGGAAGCTTGTAGACCTTTTCGGTAGATTCAGGTGAATACTCTGTCAAAGGATCAAACAAATGGTCCAACTGTTCGCCAAGTAAAAACACTAATTTATTGTTTTCTTCAATTTCTTTCTCTGAGTCAATGTAAACAATATCCAACATGAGAGCATTGGAGAATTTCTGTTGCAAATACCCTAGCTCTAATATCTTCTCGCCAATTTGAGTAGGACTCTTATTCACAATTAACTTCATGGAAGACGCCAAATCTCCAGCCGTAGTTTCATCCCAATCAAACACGTTTTGATCCTCTAAATGCGACTTCTCAAGGAGTAAACTTCGAAGATGCGAATCTAGGTTGGCATAAACTCTCAACGACGTGATTGCCAAAGATCTTCTAACGTTAGACCGTCGATACTCTGGCATTAAATTTTCGCACGCAGGAAAATATCGCGACCTAGCGTCAATGGTCAAAGAGTTATACTGGTTCTCACCGTGTCTGGCAATTAAAACAGTGCTTATCTTCTCAGTAATCGGATCCTCATACACAATAGCGATTAACTGGCCAAACAAAAGTTTGTCATTACCCACAAAATACGCCGCGTTGGGTATGATACCCTGCCAGTCATAAATTGTCTTTAAATTACTGTTATCATCTGTCCGAATTAAGCTCAAGGATTTAATATCTTGGGATGAGGGTGTTTTTGAATTCAATAAAAGTGAATTGTATGCCTTTCCGCTATTGCTATACTTCATCTGTGGCATGATTACCTTTTGTTTGTATTTTAGTAAACACCAAAATAAATAGTATCAGAAAAAGTGAGGACGCGAATAATACAAAGCAGCTAGAAAGCCTTTGAAACTAAATCAAAATGTATCCAATACCCAAGAAATTTAATTTAATAGACTATCTCGTCGCACTGCTTCAGAACTTTTGATTAGAATCTAGGCCACTGTTGAATGAAGCCAACACTAACTCTAGTCAAATAGTGTTTAGAAATCCGTTTCTAAATTGGATGCTTACCCTACTGTAATTAATTTTACCCGGCGATGATGTGTTTAGAGGGAATGCGATGTCTTAGTCGTTGAATCATTGTTATAAAGTTTATTGTTTGTATCAACAGGTTTTATAATTCACTGCAGAATGTATCTACCAAATGTTTAGACCTCTCTGGCTTGCCAATGCCACTTAGCACTGTAATTATTTGATCATGTGACCGGCCGTGGAGAGGATCACACATGATTATAATTTGTTTACATTGTTGTAGTAAAGAAAATTACGCGACTGGTACGGCAATGAATATATATATGCGATGTAATCCGGATTTTAGTTATAAGACTATAGAATTAGAGCCGGATATTCTAGAGATTATTGAGAATAGGTCCGACCGGTAAGTTGCTGCCCGTTTGGCACTTGAATATTTTTGTTACTGACGCGTCTTAAGATTATGGATCAAAGCACCAACGGGTAATGGGTTTGCAGTGCTATGTAGCCAAGATAAAACCTTTCGTTTGAAACAGAAGAATCACTCAAATACGGTGGCGTTATTGAAGCATAATTTTGATGATGATAATGAAGATAAGCGGTTGATGGGGGTATCTGTATTTGAATCTGACTTTGAGTGTAGCCAGATAGAAGGGACAATTAACACGGATAGCTTGCCTATTTTTGATGGAATAAATTTGACTGGGGACTTGGCGGTCACTGTTGAACAATTGAAGTCCGATTCACCCATTTCTGATTGTGAATTTGACCGGGCATTTGCAAATTCGGGTGGAAGTTCGGTGGATGGTAAGTGAAATGATATTTTGCGTTAATATCTGACTGACATAAAGGGAGTGCATGTTTGCTTTTGGATAAAGTAATCAGTAATGTGCTAAATACTATTATAACTGGAGTATTGGCCAATGATATGGATTTTACGAAGATTGATTTAAATGAGCTAGAAGAATCCTTGAAAGACAGCAATCTTACCAAGGAGGTGTTACAGACTGTTTTACGGAAATTTTCAGATCAACTAACCAGTCCGTTTTCGTTGAACGAAAGTATGGTGGCTCTATGGTATGGCGTTGAGGCCTTGAAACAGCATGCACAAAGATTGATTGCGCCTCAGGAATTTCTTATCAAGTGGAAGTTACAGTTTCCCGAATTTTACAGTGTGCCAATCGACTTGAGTCTTCTTTACGGAAATTACGCCCGACCACTTCCCGATAGAATCCAGTATTTTCCGAAAGACTTGTTATCGAGTAACTTGAAGGAAAGACTTGGACAGTTGTTTCACATACAAAATACGTGGGATTTAGAAGAAATTGCGCCATTTATTCAGGAATTGAATACTAAGAAAATGAGCATTGATAAATTTATTCTTAAACATGCGCGACGAAAAGTTAAAGGCGGCAAAGTGACCGTCACAGCTAGGTAACGATTGTTCTGTTGA
The DNA here is from genome assembly GCA_020342235.1 of Saccharomycopsis phalli. Taxonomy (NCBI): domain Eukaryota; kingdom Fungi; phylum Ascomycota; class Saccharomycetes; order Ascoideales; family Saccharomycopsidaceae; genus Saccharomycopsis; species Saccharomycopsis phalli. Next base: position 1,424,968 of record CP073215.1, read on the forward strand.
GCGTGTATCACAGGTTTTGGGGATACATATGAAACTATTGTCTTGAGAGTAGAATGATCATCATTTACATGAGATGGTTTATTATATCTTAGTTATAGATTCTCGCATGTAATCCAATGGGACAGTTGTCTATCGTTTGGCTATCATTCAGTTCGATACATGACAATAGAAGGTCAGGGATACGGGGTTTATTTAGATGAATATGTTGGCTGAATATATTTTGGCTTGGATGGCATACGTCCTGGTTATTCTGGTATTTACGGGCTTTTGTATGTTTACCTCTCTTGCTTGCCGTATCTACTTGCATGATGTATATAGATCACTAAAATTTTCCATCCTTCATAACGTCATACACTGTCTCTAGTGAAAGCGCAAGTTTCTGAGAGCCATAGCGTGAACTGAAATCGATTTGAATTCTTATAAACACCAATTACTTTAGACTTTTTTGTTTCTCCTGTTTTTGGTGAGTTTTGCAATTGCTAATTTCACCCAATAGTCTTGGCTTCTTTAAGGAGTATAGCTACCAGAGCCACACCTAAGAAAAGTCGACTATAGCTGAAAAGCGATTGAAAATTAGAATATTTACAGTCTATTTTGGCATTATTGCATCTTTTATCTCATTTATTTTTTAGCCTGGTTCTTTCAAGCGGCTTGAGCAAAGCCTTCATTACTTGTTCACTGGCCAGGGACACACCACTTGCGGCTAACATCAAAAATTATATCCTGTGGTTAGACTATTGCATGGCCTTTTCCATTGATCTTTTTTTTGATTTGTCAAGAGAATAGATGGTGAAGGACGACTTGACCTATGAAGGTTTCCCAGAGGTGCCTACCAGACTAGGGTTTCATGACTTTGGCCCAGATACAAATTTCATTCAAAATGAAATACCGCAGCATCATATTCCGCAGCAGCAGCAGCAACAACAGCTTGTGCAGTATCTGGAACCTGCTGAGTTTCCACAAGTTCCTGATAACTCCAACTTTCCAATCAATGAGCAACCGGTACCACAGCCACAGTTTCAGGCCATACCTTACATTGTCGCCCCAGGAATGGCCCAGCTAGTTCCCCAGGTAATTCCTCAAGTAATTCCTCAATTCCAGAGCCTTCCCCTCAACATCCCTCGGCCTGTACTAGGCCAAATCCAGGTGCCCCAACAGGTGGCCAGATCGACACATGTTAGCAAATTCCGTAAGAAGCAGAGCAAAATCCCCACTCAGGCCGACTTGGAGTTGCGACTATTAATCAATAATGTTGACCAGATGAGTCTTAAGGAGTTATCCATCAACTTATCGAAGCTAGAGCTCGAGGCAATTCCTCAGAAAAAGGCCAAGTCCAATTCCAAGAATCTGGTCGCTACGAAAATCGATATTACCGAGGTGTTGGACATTAACAAATTCAACTCGATCTTGTCATGTCTTCCAAAGACTAAAAAAACCCAGCTATTTGGATATGCTTGGTTGAAGAAGTCCTGCAAAATCAGTCAGGATTTCAGAGTCCCGAGAGAGAAGATTTATGCCAAATACTCTTCTTCGTGTGCTGAGCACAATGTCGCAGCTGTTAGTGCTGCGTTATTTGGTAAACTACTAAGAGCTATTTTCCCCTTCATCACCGTGTATCGAGGCGGCTTCAGAGGTGGTAACAAGTACCATTACAGAGGCATCCAATTGTTGGAAGACGACTGCCCCGCTTCCCAGGAAAGCTCACCTTTGAGAAGTATCATAGAAGACTCGCTGATTGGCTCGTCTGCACATTCACCATTCTACTCTAGCACACAAATGAGTCCTGCTTCTACCGATTGTACCTCATATGGTGATCAGCAATTTGAGATTGTGCAGCCTGAAGAGTTGGTACCGGCTTCCGTGAGCTATTATGAGGACTCGGGTGTGATGTTTGTGCCGGACTTGTTGCAGGAGTTGGAGAACTTTGGTAGCGGTGAGGCTGGCCAATTTGTGTTAATAATTCCGTCAATTGAACCGTACTTGCCCAGTGATGCAAATACGGAATCAACGACTGGCACATTATTCCAGCTATATCAGAGTCACTGTAATGACGTTTTTGAGTCGTTGAGGTACATGAAATTGAAGACACTTCAAAAAGCACTAAATTCATTTGTCGAGTCATTGACTGAACCTATAATGAAGCTATTTATCAACAATCAGATAATGGCTTGGGTTCAAAAGTCAGACATTGTGATGTTCCAGATCATCTTGAAGATGCTAGGAAAGCTAACTTTACAGGAAGTTCCATCACATGTATTGGACCAGCTAAGTCAGGTTGCAAACCTTTATCCTAAGCTTTTGTCAGAGAGTTTGATAAAGCTTCCGCCGCACTGTTGCGCTATAAAGCTAGCGCCTGCCAAGCGCTTTTGCAGCTTTGTTAGCAAAATTGTGAAAATATCCAAATTGAGAACAGAAGCCAGCTCTTTAATTAGCTCTCTGAGCAATATTTTGCATGGGGCATGGGTACAGAACGTCCATGTCAATGACATGGTCAATAATTTACAGCCATATGCTGAGAAAAATAAGTTGATCCTTACAAAACTATTACAAGAACATATTCCTTTGTTATTGCAAAAGCAGGAAGATACATTGTGCTGGTTAAAGTGTCTAAGCAAGCTCTGTTTGCTGGCATCTGATACTCCTCCTGGTATCTTTCTTTTGCTATTGAATTCGATCTTGGACTCTGCAATAAGTACAATATTTGCAAAGGATGAGTCTTGCTTCAAATCCTGGTGGAGTATCAAGTATTGGATAAGTGAATGGCTTACATGGTACGGGGAAATTGGTGGATTCTTGACTTACTCTGACCAAATCCCAGCTACAAATTGTGGATACGGCCAGGTAAATGCCATGGTTCCTAAATGCTTTGATGGAAACGGAAGGGGTAACAAAAAGAACACAGTTGATTTATTGGACGGTGATTTTGGTCCGTTTGATGAAGACGAGTTGCTCTCACTTTTGAATTAGCAAAATTCCTTGCATAGGGGCATACATATGATTATAAAGACCTTTTAATTTATATAACAAAATACGTGACTGCATTTCAAAATATAATTAGTTTCTTTTATATGTACATCCCGAAATTATCACTAGACTTCTTTAATGACTTGATGGTGGCAACAGGTAACTGGAGACGCTGCACAAGAGTATTGAGAGCCTCTAGTATTGAGTCCGGGTTAATTCTTTCAAAGTTCACCGCACCTTCGGAGTCCAAGAGTAAACTGAGAGTATCAATGTTTCTTAAAGTAGCAGCGGCCATGAATGCAGCAGGTATGCCAGACACAAAGTGTGGAGGCTTTAGGTAATTGATGTCCAAGCCGTCCTCAAAATTCGACAATTTACATAGCGTTTCATTGTAATTTAAGCTGCAAGGCGAGAGCAATATTAGCTCCTTGGGAGTGAGGATCTCGAGAATATACTCACTCACACGATTGTACAACATCGGGTGAGAGTTGGATAAGTTTGGAAGTATGACTACCGTAACAGACCCATTATTAATCGTTGAAATAGTAATATCAAATGGCTGAAATAGCTCATCTTGAGGAGTGGCAAAATATAGCTGCTCATCCTCCAAATAATCAACATGGTCTTGCGGCTTATGTTGTAACTCTTCATTACTAGATATAGACACAGACACATTGGTAACAGGTTCTTCTTTACCCAATAACAGAATATATGACCCCAATGTACTAGGCACAATCACGACAGTCTTACTTTTACTCTGTTCTGGAATTTGGCCATTGACACTCAACTGATACTTGACACCAGTCTCTTGGAATTGATCATCCTCAGGAGTTTCTTCCAAGGCATGTCTTGGGGTTTTATCAAATTCAGACCAAGGTTTAAACTAAAGTCAGTAAATCCACGTTCCTAGTATGTGTCTTTTTTTCGCTCCTTACCAACATTGTATAATATTTGACTGCACAAGCTGAAGAAAATTAAACTAATTTTTCTATCCTACAAACCGAGGTACACCCCAAACTCAATTATATAGATACACTGTAAGATACTTATTATTATTTAGATGGGACAGTCATACAATCAAGTTCAGCCAAAGAAATTAAGGTCGAATAATAACGACAATTCAAGCCAGTCACCAAGCATAGCCACACCCATTGCTTCCACAGATGGCGGTGAGCCATTTCCAAAGTCCCTTACAAACTTCACATTTGATTTATTCAGCAAAATGGAGAAGTTATCAGCAGAGGAAAAGGTGATTTGCCGGGATCAATTAACCTATTTAGTGGCACAGGCGAAGAGAGAAAATAAGCTATTTGAGAACAACTGGATGAACCAAAGATTACCGGTGTTGGACCCAACAGTTACGTTGGATTTAGAAGTGAATCTTAGGGAAACAGCGACACCTGAGGCTAACAAGAGACCTATCAACAAAGTTTATGCTGATACCAGAACGGACTACGATTCCGAAACACGGAAGAAAATGAGAAGCCAACGGTTTGAAAAAGAATTGAATAGCCCCGTGAGTGTGAAAATTGTAGATGAAGACACGAGTGAAAATCATAGATTAGTTGGAACATGTCAGGACTTGGAAAAACGATATTTACGATTAACGTCTGCTCCTGACGCTTCAAGAGTTCGGCCATTACCAGTGCTAAAAAGAGCCCTTGAATTTATACTAGAAAAGTACTACAATAATGACCAAGTTAAGTACAACTACATATGCGACCAGTTGAAATCTATACGGCAAGACTTGACTGTGCAATTGATACAAGATGACTTTGCAGTCCATGTATATGAAACACATGCAAAGATTGCGATAGAAAATGACGATTTAGGTGAGTATAATCAATGTCAGAGTCGTCTCCGAACATTATATCAGCAAAAGGGGATTGAAGGGAAGAATAAATTGGAGTTTTTGAGTTACAAAATCATATACTTCATTCTCACCGAAAACTACTCAGAAATCTGTAAATTAAAGTTGAACGAACTATATTCTGAGCCTGATAAGTACAATGAGAAGTCTAATAATGTATTTGTTAGCTTTGCTTTACAGCTTTTTGATTCCTGTTATGAACAGAATTATATCGAATTTTTCAATGTTGTGGCTCGAATAAAAAAGTGGAACAAAAAAAGTGTCTATCTAGGATCCTTCACGATATTCATAATATTCATTAGAAAAGTCGAGCAAAGGTTGCGCATAAAGGCATTATACATCATGTCTAAATCCTACCGACAGCTAAACATAAAATACTTAACGGACAGATTGAAATTCAGAACTATCCAAGGCTTTCAGTCGTTTCTCACCCAAGTCAAATTGTTAGGTTTTCTAAAGGGCGAGGTATTTGAATTTCACGTAGCAAAATCGGCGATAAATAGTTTATATAACTCAGTAAGTAAGGTTGATATAAAGGGCCAGAAATAGTTTTGGTTGTTCATACTCTTTAGTATAGTACAACTTCAAGCTACAATTATATATACTACATACATAGTGATAGGATCTTTACTAATCAATATACCTTATTAAGTACCATCAAACTAAATAAGAGCTTATTTTTGTCATCGGCCAAATCCATTAAATGCTGAACCCTTTCAAATACTGCAGGCTCTGACAAGACATCATCAGATGAACTGGTACCCAACTCAATTGGACCATTTCTTCTACCGTCTAATTCATATATGTGCCCGTCTCTTAGTACAAAGCTAATGAAGTGTAATTCTACATCTTCTTCTGCGTCTGGTGCCTGGGTTTGACCAGTTTGTGCTGCTTGTGAATACTCACCTTCAAGATTCTCAATGAGTTTGGTTCGTCCCTCGAATGTTTTATCCTTATCAAGTGCATGGACAAATGACTCGAGTTTGGACCCCTGTTCTACTTTATCGCCACTCACATTTACAATTGAGTGTAACAAAGCATATAAGCCACAGGCATTCTTCAATGACTGAGGGAACCAGTACACTTTTTCATTAACATCTGGGATACAATAAGGCTTTCTTGTTGAGTCCACTTGCTTTCTTTCTTTCTCATAATTCTCAGACACGGGGAACAACAATACTAATGCTTTGGCAGGTCTCTCTACCATTGCGAGTAATACAGGGTCGCTGATAGAGTAGACATCGGCGAATCCAAGAGAAGTGGAAAGACCCAATTTATAAGCTAGCTGGGTGAAGACGTCCGGATTAGACTCAAGTGGTACAACTGCTCTGACCATCCTTTAACTGATTAGCGATGAGGAATAAATAAGTCGAGTGACAGCAATGTCGTAGTATAGGGTAACAACATGGATAGTGCCACAGGCAAAGTACAGTGGTCGAAAATAAATGACCTTTACATAAGTAAAATAGAATAATACAATAAAAAAAATTTACGAATGTTGACCCATAGCGAAACGATATCCCCATCTTGCGAGGTTAAATCTCCACAAAGATACCATATTATAAAGGGTATTTAACATTAATCTCCTTCCGGCCATTTGTGCACACTTAAAGATAGAGTATAACTTTCATGGCTTGGTATTCCAGAAGTGAAATACGTAAAGAAACAGTCTGGTGAAAAATTATTCTTATAGTCTTTGAAAGGTTACCCGTCACTCTACAGGCGGTATAGGTAGATAGATCATTTATTTACATTGCTTAAAATATTTACATTACTCGTGCACCGAGTAATTCAGAATTGATCTCTCTGGCAATCTTGCTGCAATTCTGTCCCAATCAATACATTCCCATACTCTGTCTAAGTACTGTGCCTTACCAAATACGCCATAATCGTACAAGTAAGCCTTTGGGGAAGCATCAATAGACAATATAGGTACAAAGCTTCTTCTATTTCTGGAGTAAAAGACGTCCCGTGCCTCGTCTATAGTTTCAAACAAGGCGTTGTTTTTAGAATATTTGAAAGTCTCTGGTTCCTCGTCCTTTTTCTGTTCTGCTTCTTGTTGTTCCAATGTCTTTTGATGATAATATTTCAAGTTTGCTAACCCTTCTGCAGTGGCATTGTTAGGCTGTCCGCAATGGTAGGTGTTGACAACAAACAAATTTTCATATCTAGTTTCCTTTCTTTCTAATTTTTCCACAACTACCCAAACAAATCCATCACCTTTGATCGTTTCCGCAGAATTCAAAAGCAAAGTTCTAAACTCAGCGATAGACCCAAAGGAAAGCTCCAACCACGATCTCAATTTTTCGTTCACTGGCTCGTTTGGAAAGGTCGCTTGAAGGGAGGGTGTTCTGAGTAACTCGCTTGAAGTAGCCTTCTCCGGTAATTCGGCTTTGGAATTGTCTTGGATCGGTGCCAAACATTCCAAAGCAAACTTCGTGTTTTGCAAAAGAGATGCATTTTCGTACAAGCCGCGCTTACTTTCTTCGTTGGCAAAAGTGCTCACAATGTGTTCTAGGGAATGGGACATCGACTGGCTTCCCTCTTGTGTTTTGTTCAAATTGTTCACATAGTGATTGGCCCGAGAAGTCCACGCTTTATTAAATCCCTCTTTGGAATAAAGTCCTTTAATACCAGTGGTGGCTGCATCTGACAAACTTTCCAAGACAGGTACTGTGTATATGCTTCTTCTTCCAAGGAGTACACTGCCTTTTCTGGCACCACTAAATGAAGCTCTAATCATCGGTATTGTGTGGGTCTGTTGTGAAAAAAGCCATGAAAAATTCAAACCTGTATGATTTGTACCTTAACATGCATCCCACTATCCCGCTAATATTCAGCGCTGCAATTTATATTATTTAAAGTAATAAGAAGGACTTGTGTGAATGTAAAAAGAAAACAGGCTGACGAAAGTAGTTAGTGGCGAAATTTAAAATTAGTATCCGTGGCCAACTTGACAATCACCATACAAAACAGTTGAGTCAGATACTTGCCAATCATCGACAAGGCCGCCACTGTACTTGTCGTGAAATGGTTTTGGCATTTATAAAGTTATTTTTGCTATGTTTTGATGCTTCTGTGTCTTATTCTCCTAAAAAGCAAGATGGTTAATCGAATTTTTTAGCCATTACTAATCATCTTTTCTTTAGAATTTGCAAGCAAATATATTTTAGTCATTTCATCAGTTTGTGTTCTACTTACCACACTATCGATGGAAAAATATTGGATCTTTAATTCTAGAGTGATCTCGTTGTAACTACGTGAGTAGACGTATTGAATTTTTGCTGCACACACTAGAATTGGTAATGAACTAGAACATGTCTTATTAACTGTATCACAAATATTATCCAACCTACATCTGATTCCTGGTATAACACCACTACTAGTATTTTAATTAAAATAAACCGCAAGGAATTTATAATAATTTTGATTTTTGTATTTAGCTATTTATTGTCTCGGAAAACATGACTATTCGACAAGTATATTTTTACACAGGAGTATCCTAGAGCAGCATTACTACCAAAGAAAACCCTTTATCAATACTATTGTAATTGTCTGGGGTTAAAACACTTTAATTTGAGCAGTTTTGTTATTGATGCGTAGTACTAGAAGTGGATGTGTGAGAAGCGTGGTTGTTGAATCTCATAGAATGTTGGAAGCATTGTGTTCCATCACGCTCTGGTAAAAGTGAATGAGTTTGTGGATATCTTTATGACAGGGAAACACTTTTTCAAGTATGCTTTGGGACCCATTTTTAGAGCCTTGTATTTCATCTATTGAAGAATCAAGGCTCCTCAGGAGCTCTGCAGGGCATTTATGCATTCCATACAAACGTTGATGGCACGGCTACTATCTTATAAAACATGATTGGCAACAACTGACGCATAAAGATATACAGTAGCCACTGCAAACTAAAAGGGGCCAAGCAAGGTAACATCTACATTTTCTGGTTGCCTTGTGGCTTCCAGGGCTTGCCCTATATTATATGCATATTTATGCGTGGCTGTTCTGAACAAGATGAGAATCAGTTTTCATTACATGTTATACAAAAATGGATAAGAACACTGCAGTATTTGTGCTATCGGACAGTCTTTATACCAATTTAAAGTTCCAGATATTGTCCGTAGAGGGCCAGTTTAAAGACTTATACTCACAGTCGTCGCGAATAGCAAATCCGGAGTTGTACTACCAGCAGTCGAAGATTAAGAATAATTCAGACTTATTCTTAACATCGCAGCTTTTTAACGGAAATGTGCCCTTGAGCTTACCTGTTCAAACAATGTATAGCCCATTTGATACGGAGTCTGACCCCTCATATAAAAGGAGCTTTCATCAGTGGATACTGTTACCGATAAGCTACAGCCAATTGCCAATCGACTGCAAGTTGGAATTCATATTATATGAATTTGTAAATGATAAGAAACTGGAGTTTGGAAGATGTCTGGTGAAGCTTTTCGATTGCGAGAATGGTACATTGAAAAGGGGACACCAGTTAATACCAATAACTCTAAACGAAAACTTTAATATTGTGCATCTGGATACAAGTAATTACACCAAAAAGTGTAATGAATTAGAAGATCTCACTGTGAAGTATGAATCTTTAAAGTATGATGGCAATTCGGATGATTGGTTGATTGGATTGATTGGCAAGAAAATTGAGCAAATGAAAAAACAGCTAGTGAAGACAAACTTCAATAGGTTTAACTTATTCATCCAGTTTGTTAATTTTGATGTGCCTGTTGTCTACAATGAATTTACGTATCAAAAGAATGACGGCACGTCACTGCCAAAGGCCAGCTATTCTCTTAGTAATACCAATGAGCAAACTAATGACAATGCAACAAAATTGATACAGGATCTTGTAACAATTGACTCGCTAAACAACAATGCCAATTTTAATACTTTTAAGGTGAACGACCCTGAGCAATACAATAATCAGCCAATAGAGCAGAAATATCACCAGTTGGAAAGATCTTCCCTTAACAATTCAAACTACAAAAACTTGACTGATAAGAATTTGAAGCCTAATTTGAAGTTGAAAAAGCAGTTAAACAAAATTCTAAGTCGTTCATCCATATACAAACTATCAAATAATGAACGAAACTTGATATATAAGTTCCGATATTATTTGATCAATAACTTTCAGCTAAACAGTTCATTGAATTCCAATTCTCTAAATTTCTTATTAAAATCAATTAACTACGAAAACTCGAGCGAAATTCAGGAAATTCAAGATATCTTAAACACCATCATAAAGGGCAGGTTGAAGATATCGTTATCTAATAATTTGGAATTACTAGGGCCTAGCTTTAAGAATAATACTTTGGTACGAAACTTTGCCGTCAATAATTTGTGCTACTTTGAAGATAATGAGTTAGCATTGTACCTATTACAATTGGCCCAGGCTTTGAAGTTTGACAATTACATATTTTCGGAAGAAGGTAACTCCGTTAGTATAACAGAAGATATTAATTCAAAGGAAGAATTGACGGCCTTATTCAAGAATTTAAGGTACGATAAAGTGTCAGAAGCGGTAATCGATATCGAAGGCAATTTGTTTGATTACAGTTTGGACGACTCCCTTTCACCATTAGCCAATTTCCTAATTTTCAAATCTATTCATAATAGATCACTTGGCAATTTCTTCTACTGGTATATTAAGATTGAGTCCAAGGATCCAGAAAATGATTTTAAAAGTCAGTTGGTATTCCGAAAGATATTTAAAGTATTTATTAAGCAATTAAAAGACTTGGCAGCTCATAAAAATCAACAGACCTTGGATTCTAGATTGCTTTCTAGAAATAATTCTGTTGAGAGTATGGACGACGAACCACCTAGATCATTAATAGTGAGCGAGGCAAGCATTGATGCGAAAATTCAATTTACAGGAAATGAATTTGAACTTTCGGAGTTAAAAGAGCAGATCAATTTTGTCAAAAGAATATCCAATTTAGCCAGTACCATTAAGGCATTAAAAAAGTCTACGCCAGACAAGCAAGAATATTTAAAGAGCTATTTGGAGAAGAATGAAAATAATTATCCTTACTTTGACTCTAAAAATACTGTTCCACTTGCCTTGCCAATAAACCCTGATATCAAGATACTACATATAATTCCTGAACAATGCGCAGTGTTCAAGTCTTCCTTATCACCATTGAAATTAAGCTTCAGAACAGAAGATAGTCAAATTTATTCTTTCATGTACAAGGAAGGAGACGATTTAAGACAGGATCAATTGATCATTCAAATTATTAAGTTGATTGAAAAACTTCTCAGTGCCGAAAACTTGGATTTGAAGTTGAATCCTTATAAGATTCTAGCCACTGATTTAACCGAAGGGATGATTGAGTTTGTTCCAAATCTAACTTTGGATAAAATACTAACCAAACATACGAGTATCTTGAATTTTTTTCGTTCAGAAAATCCCTATGGTGACGAAGCCATTATTGAGGAGACAAGACCCATAGCAGACATGGGTGATATTTATGGTAATGGGGATGATGTGCTAGAGCAGAATATTTCAGAGGCAATAAATGGAAGCTATAATGCTAGCGTTAAAGGGGTACATCCTAGTATCATGGACAACTTTGTCAAATCATGTGCGGGCTACTGTGTTATCACTTACTTGCTTGGAATTGGTGATCGTCACTTAGATAACTTGTTAATTGCGAATGATGGGAAGTTCTTCCATGTCGACTTTGGTTACATTCTTGGCAGAGACCCCAAGCCGTTTCCCCCATTGATGAAGCTTCCAATTGAGATTGTTGAAGGCTTTGGCGGCTTGAATTCCAGTTACTTTAATGAGTTTAAAAACTATTGTTATATTTGCTTTCTCACGTTGCGAAAAAACTCTAATCTTATCTTAAACTTGTTGGAGTTGATGACCAATTCGAATATCCCTGATTTGAAAGTTGACACCAAGAATGCGATTTTAAAAGTGCAGGAAAAATTGATGTTGGAATTGAATGACGAAGAGGCTATTGTTTATTTCCAAAACTTGATTAATGACAGTGTCAATGCATTCCTACCAGTGGTTATTGATAAGCTACACTCACTTGCACAGTATTGGAGATCATAAAGCTACCATAGAAACAAAATTATGAATATGTATTATGTTAATTAGAATATTATTTATTTCTTGTCGTAAATGTGTTTGTAGCTATCATCAGCAAAGATCTTCTTCATTGGTGATTGGTGATAGTAATACTTGGTCATAACAGCAGCACCTGCAAAAAAGCCACCAATGCAAATAAACAATGTCATTTTAACCTGTGGCTCTAAATCAGCCATAAGACTCAAGTTTCTCTTTGACACTGTGTTGACAGCCATTCTTCTAGAATTAGCTGCAAGTACTCTGGTGGTCATAGGAAGCATTGTATGTTGATGTTTGAAATTATTATTTATGAAGATGTAGACTCATAAGTCTCACTTTAATGGCTATTTATATTTTTTTTCAATTATCATGCTAATAGCATTGAGGTGGTGATATTTCATAAAGTTATTGCATATTCGGTTAAGAGCCGATGAACCGGGGAAAAATGTATACTAACTCAGACAATAAGTGCATTTTATCCGACTGGCGTCTGGTTTGTGATGACCACCGCAGATAGTTTAATAATCGAGAGAGCCTTATCATTAAAAGATTTTTCACCGCTTCTAATAATTGAGGATAATTTTACCCAGCATGGATTTAGCTTGGTCACTGATATACTTTCACGCAGTACCGTGGATAAGAGAATATTTCTAAACTTTGATACAGTTGGTCGGCCGGAATTTGTCGGAGAAGCTGACACTGTAATAGATTGCATTGAGAATGATTGGAGAAAGCTTAAGTTGCAAAATGATGTCAAGAAATTGGTGGTGGTAGATAGCCTTGGCTATATTGACAGTGAAGATTTATCAGCCTTTTTTACAAGTCTTGCAGGCCCTAATACTACCATAATCGCAATATATCATGCGTCGGTGTTGGAAAGGGAAGAGAATTCCAATTACTATCCGAGTAAGTATGGCTTATTAAACATATTATCTACCACGAAATTTGAGCTAAGCGGGATCAACAAATGGGACGAACTGGAACTTTCTGAGCAATACATGAATAGGTTATTAGTTTCTACAAACCTAAATGAGCCTGTTTTCAACGTTAAAATGACAAAGTTTAAAAAGTCTGGAACAAAATTGGAATACCAATTTAGACTAAATAATGTAAATCATGAATTCCAATTGATAACGTCAGAGAGCCAACAGGGAGAGGACGAATCGATGCTAAAAGATTTAAGTACTTTTAACTTGACCACAAGCTCAAAACAAAAGGAAGTAAAGAATGATTTGGAATTACCATTTTTGGATGCTCAGAACGGCGGGGGAATTGGTGGTGCGATTGTGTATCATTATGAGAAAGATGACGACTACGATGAGGAGGACCCGTATGAAGACCCATTTTGATGAAAAGTGCTCGTGCTAATGTAAATTTTGCAAAATTCCTATAGTAAATGATGATTGCTTTTTAATCGACATAAATTGACTTCTATTAAGCAGCACAAGGTGATACAAAAAAGTTGTCAAAATAAATGAATGCAATTCTCAATTATGACCTTGCAGTCAGGAAAACGTTCCCGCAACTTATTTTGAAACAAAATAATTCAATAAATATAGGGTATTTCGATACAATTTCGGATTATTAATGGATTTCACGCTATTAACTAGTTGTAAAACTTGCACTCGCATTTTCTCAGCTTGTATCTCTGCAGAGTTAAACAGTGAGAAATTAAAGCCAAATTACATAAACACCTTATTTTGTTGGCCTGTATTGTACATGTCATGAATATAAAAACTTGCCAATATATTGGAATTTCAGCATTTGATTTTCTTGGAAATCTATGGATTATGGTAGATATGCATGGCAAATGGGAAAGCGAAAATTTCCAGCCTTCATAGGTAACTAACTCATCAAGAGGATACATACATATTAATGAGTTTTCAAAGAAGAAACCAGATAATCGGGGGTAACAGGATACCTGACAACCGACGACCAATAGGAGCACCTGCGATTAATAACAATAGGGGTTCACCAGTTCCCCCACCAGCTTCAACTCCAAAGACTAACGATGGAGTCAAGCCCTCAATAATAAACGGTGAACAGACTGTTAGCAGTGGATGCTCTGATTTAGATAAATTATTGGAGCACGGAGGTATTCCATTGGGCTCTCTGGTATTATTAGAGGAAAGAGGATCGACTGACTATAGTACTAGCTTGTTGAAATACTTTGTCACTCAGGGTGTGATTCACAGCAGATTGACTACAGCGCCCACACATACAATAGTAGTTGGAGTGAACAATAGCTGGGCTAAAGAGTTACCGGGAGAGTATAAAGGAAGTAAAAAAGATATAAAAAAGCAAAATATCAAGGAGAATGAACTGAAACTAAGTGTTCAGAATGTGATCAACAACCAAGCTGCAAGTAAAAGAGGTTCATTGAAAATCGCATGGAGGTATGGCATTAACCAGGAAAATACACCAAAAGACAATATTGTGACGGGAAACAAATATGTTAATTACTGCGGCATATTTGATATCACTACCAGGCTAATTCCAGTTGCAAACAGCCAAGAAATCAGTTTTGTCTCCTTGCCATCAGGTATAGATTTGACTCGAGTCTACAAGCAAATTGAGTCTATGGTCAAATCACAGACTAGCAATGGCGCAAATGAGAAAATTATAAGGATAGTTGTGCCCAATCTACTAAACCCTACAATATATGCAAAGAGTCTTTTCGCTCCTAGCACAATTTTGCCATTCCTTCATTTGTTAAAGAATTTATCTAGGAAATTCTCTGCAAATGTGGTAATAGTTTCGTCAATCAATACCGAAGAACCACAGGCTAATGCATTGGCGAAATTGATTGCTGCACAAATATTTGACTCGGTTTTTCAAATAGTGCCCTTCCCTCACGACTTGGTAAAGCTATTGAAGGTTTCATACAAAAACCAACCCAATAAGATTCAACAAGGATTTTTTAATGTTTTGAAAGTCTATGGAATTAGTGATCGGGGATCAATGGCCACTAAAATGAATGAGTATGCATTCAGAAATGGACGGCGAACGTTTGAGATTTCAGAATGGAGTATTCCAGTGGAAGAGGATGGCCATGACGACAAAAATAAAGAAATACAAGGTGTAGAGCCTTCTAATGTTTCCAAAAATATCGACTTTTGATTTATTGAATGTGTAATGACGTGGAATTATGCGAGATTTGTAACTTGATACGTGCCGACAATAGTACTGCGATATGCACTCTTGGGAATTATTTTTAAACAATGTACCAATACGGAATATGCTATATAAATTGTGCATTAGCTATAGCTGCTCAGGGTGCCTTTGGTAATGCCCGTTACATCTACTTATTGTTCACCAAAATCTATATGTTTCATAGTGCTAGACAATGGCTTCCTTGACAATGTATATCCAATATTTGCAACGTTGAAAAATTATCTGTCCAATATTATGTCCTTCTTGTAACTAGGATCCAAGAACGAGGCCTGGCCAAATTCTAATACATGACATATCGTTATAATACAAGTTATTTCTTAACTTTAGACTTCTTCTCTAATTCTCTTCTGGAACCTTTGACCAACTCCAAATGTCCG
Organism: Saccharomycopsis phalli; assembly: GCA_020342235.1. Lineage (NCBI taxonomy): Eukaryota > Fungi > Ascomycota > Saccharomycetes > Ascoideales > Saccharomycopsidaceae > Saccharomycopsis > Saccharomycopsis phalli. Next base: position 1,440,446 of record CP073215.1, read on the forward strand.
ACTCTTGATGCAATCAACTTTTCAGTATTGGAAGAAATGCTACTATTCTGTATTTTGGTAATTTTGTCTGTGATCGTCTTCTTCTTGGCTTTCAATATTTTAGGAGCAGCCTTTTTGGGGTTCTTTTGGTTCTTTGTAACCCTTGCTTTGCTTTTTTTCTGTAATTTCAAACTTCCTTGTGCCATTTTATTATCAAATGCAATTCTCGTCTGATCTCAAACAATTTTCTTTTAAAATCAAAGTCCATCACGTGATGTCTTGGATTTTTGGTGTGTACACCCTATTTATGAGTGGGGTATAAACAAACATGCTGAATAAACAAAATTACCAATTTGTCGTGAAAAAACAATGACCAAAATGATCCCTATCATTCCGGCACGACATCATACCTAGCGTGGTGATGCCTCGGAATGTAAGCTGGGTATTCGCAGAAAGCAAGGGATATCCAGTTTTTCGATTGCCTTCTTAGGCGTTTTCCTAAAGAATGTGGTACTAAGATACGAACATGGATAACTTTTAGGGGCTGCATGTGCTCTAACAAGACATGAAACCTTATATATTACATGACATTAACTAATTTAAATAGACTGATATTCTTGTTACATATTGAAATATATCATTGAACTATTGTTTAGTTTTTGCTCAAGCCTTTTCAATAATATAACTTTTATCACTAACTTTGAACATTTCTGCCATGGCTACACTAGTTGCAACGCACTACAAGTTTAAAGCCCTGGCGCTCAAAGTCTCAAAGGTTGATAAACCACATTCGAAGCTAAGATTACAGCTATATTGTCAGCCAGACTCATCAAAAAAGTGTAACGATCCGGATGCTCCATATTGTCAAACCAAGTTGACAAGAGAGCACTTGACCATGTTTAACCGAATTAACGACATCTTGCCTAAAACAAATGACGCAATAACTAGATTCCAGAGGACTTCATCCTGGGTGCTGATACCTACACAGGTACCATTGGACTATTCTAACCCGCGCAACTTAATGTTTAGTGATTCACAGACTAAACAACACGTGGAAAATATCAGCTATGTGTACGACGTTGAGAAATTCACTTCGCAACTCCATATTGAAGAAGACGAACTATCTGCAGGATATGATTACGAGAAGTTTTATTTTAAAAAACTATCACGTTCATTAAATGACTATACTTATGAAGCTCCTGAACAAGAGGTTCAAGAGGTTGACTTCGACCCTGCTCTTTTTGAAGAAACTGCTTCAATAGTTAATGATATCCCAAATGATTTCAGCTGGACTGAGAACGAATACATCACGATATAGCATGTGTCTGGCTATTCTACATTTACATGGCTCATTCACCTAGACAAAATTCCTAATGCAACGAAATGATCATACACAATGTAGACAATGAATGCACGAGTTTGTTTACTCTGGTTGTTCCCGTAAATGGATTCTTTTGACCTCGTCGGCCAGAGGTGTACAAGGAGTAACCAAATAGGGAAATTTCCAGATGAAAATTCTACGTTTGTATACAATTTGGGACGCAAAAATGCACCCAGCGAAATTTATAAGGTTTACCATGTTTATTGTCTCTCATATTAGAAAACTCAGGCTTAAATTAATATGAATTCACACTGAGTTTCACATCGAATTTTAGATATTAGGTAGTCGTGTTTTGGCCTCTGATCTTGTCTCCTTACCGTGAAAGACTCGGTATCAATGCCTATTGATTTTCACCCAGTGCTTCCATTCGTACAGTTCGTTCCGGGGCTGACCCAAAAACACGGTACCGCTCATTCACTCTAGACTTAATATCATGTAATGATATTCTTGGCCACTATCAACTATATCTCGTCATAAAATACCTTCATCATAGATTATAGATACCCAAAATTGTATCATGCATCGCGACAGACATTAAACTTTATCTGGGTAGTGAGCCAATAAAGAGCCACACTGGACCAAACCAATACCAAAACTTAAAAACAATTGAAAAACCTAAAAACAATTGCAAAGTTTTAACAATTACAAAACTTAAAAACTATCATAAAATAATGAATAAAGTATTCAAAAAATTCCATTACGTTTCTTATTGTCTTTTCCCCAATAGCCAGTCCAAGGCTATTTATGAATTTAACTTTTAAAATGTCTATTGTGTTCAACGCTTCCCAGAGAAACAGTCTCTTACCAACATAAACTACATTGGATATATGTAAATAAATACCTTGTTCAATTTTCCTATATTAGGTCATGAGGTTGTCTCACTAATGGGATTGAACATACTTACTTTAGTGCTATTCGAAGTCTATAGCCATATAGGCTATGTGCAATCGTAAACAGTTTGAGCCACAATTCCACTATATAATACACATCAGATTTTATTCATGCTAAACAAGGTCCATTGTTTGTCCATGTCGAGCATCTTGCCGCTCAATTGACTAACTAATTGAGCCTCTCCTCGCGACCCACGAGACTGTTTGATTCGAAAGGCCTTGACCATCTCTCAGACAAAGGGGCACCTACTTAAGGGCTTTTGTTCCGAAGTTCCAATTCGATTTGTCCTGGCGTTCTTCTGGAAGGCATATTTATTCTTTCAGGTAATTATGAACCGTTTGTCCTGTATATAACAGGCGAACTCAGTACCCTGAGTGCCAACGGCATCAATGAATATGAAAACCCGTCGTCGATTCAAATATTTACTATCCAATTGAATATTTCAGGCGGTACCTATACCTACCCCATTTCAGTAGAGAAGACTATGCGATATAAGTTCATGTGGTACTAACTTTGTGATGACAGAGTTTGTACCTCATATGCAGAATATAATGCTTTGAATCCAAAATGATTATTAAGTCTTTCTAAAATGACAGCTTTATGTATAATCATTTGAACAGGCTGATTTGTAGAAATTGCAGCAACATTCACGTGGTGATCCTGTAGTATTAATTTAATTTAATGATAGCAGCATAGACAAGAGATAATCTAATTGTAGTAAATATTGCAGCATTGTGGCCACTGAAATTCATTACGAAATAGTATAAAAGAGGCACAATTAATTTCAATCTGCATTACTATGGTGTGGTTTTCGGATTGAGTCGGAATTTTTTAGACAGATGTTGGGAGTTTAAATCCGTTCACCTGGATCATAACAAGAATCGAAAGATATCAATACCACAGTTGTACCTTACGCCACTAGAATATGTTTAGGGACAGAACGAACTTGTATTTATCTTATAGAAGAACATTTCCACATCATGAGTTTAATAATAAGAGGAAGAAGAAGATTCGATTTGAAACGCTTCCGGAGGAGGAGCAAGGACTCATCAATGATGGTGACATCGAATTAAGTTCGAGCTTACCACCAGTGTTTATGGATATTGCAGATGAGATTGAAAGCTTACTTGGTGAGGTAGACTCTAAGGTGGAAAGTTTGAGCAAAGTTTATAAGAAGAATTTATTGCCTGGCTTTAATGATCGAACTACGGATGAGGAGGAGATTGAGAAGTTAAACTACATCATTACCAGTAAATTTCAAAACTGCTTTTCCTTAATAAAGAAACTTGAGGCTATGAATAACCGATACTCAAAAGCTGAGCTCACTATGCTAGAGAATGTGCGGAAGAATTATGCATTCAAGATTCAGCAAGCAACGTCCAATTTCCGGAAGCTTCAGAACAATTACATAAAGTTTTTAAAAGAGGAAGACTTTGAGCCAATAGGACAGCTCACGCAGAATAATTCTGGTTACAGTCCTGCACTTGAAGAGGAGTTGGAATCAGCTGAAGTGGAGAATTATTCCAAGAATGCATTGAGGCAAACCCAGCAACGACTAAATAATAACCTCGATACCATAGTGAGACAGAGAGAGGTAGAAATCAACAAAATAGCCAAGGGTGTTCTTGAAGTGAGTACTATTTTTAGAGAGGTTAACAACATGATAATTGAACAGGGGACGATTCTAGATCAGATAGACTATAATCTAGAAAGTACCAAGGTCAATTTGGTCCAGGCAAACAAGGAGTTATCAAAAGCTACAGATTATCAGAGGCAAAATAATAAATGCAAGCTCATACTACTATTAGTTCTTCTAGCTGTGGGATTATTTATTATATTATTATTGAAGCCTAAGGGATCTAAGAAGGAGTCAAAGGTAGATGATACCGGCTAATTATTAATTAAGTTATAAACCAATTTCTTTTGGAACTGGTCCCAGTCGGTGATTTTCTTGTCTCCGTGAACATAACCAAAATTTAAACCTCCCTTTTTGCTGCTACTCAAACAAATTGCATGGGTACCGGTAATAGCTCCTGGTGACACACTGAATATAACGTCTTCGATTTGATATTTGTCTTGGTCTCCATAATCAATAAAATCTATGTTTCCTATATTAGTGTAAGCCAAAAATGTGTCATCCTTGGTTTTGTTGAGCGTTGAGTCTAACAATGCGCCTGGTGAGAGTGACTTTGAAGCTATAAAATAGCCTTCGAGCCATTCACGACTGTGAACAAGTTTATGCAAAAAGTTGTGATATTTTTGCACAAGATTCCATGAGAATTTTTTGAATGGCTCCATATACAAAATTACAGAATTTGCAAAGAATCCATCCTCGAATTTCTTTTCCTCATTACCAAGATAAGTTCCGTGCGATTGAAGCTCACTAAAGACGTTTCTGAAACTTGCTGCAGTGGAGATCTTTAAATATTTTTCGTCATAATCGCTGATAAATTCTTTAACGGTAGATAAGTACGTCATCAAGAAGTAGGTTTGAAATTTGACACTGTTCTTTCGGCACTTGATAATGATGTCTCCCAAGGTCTTACTGTCAATATTGACATAATGAACATAGGCATCTAAGAATCGTGAATCTGCACTAATAACGTGATCACATTCAAAGAATTTCTCGTTATCATATGGAATAGGCTTGGTACCAACAAACTGGCTGTTGTGCATTTGCTTCTTCATGACATTCAAGAAACCAGGCCAGAGCCACAATACAAATTTCAAAAATGAAACAGTCAATCTTGAGCTGAAGTAAGGTTTGAAGTTTAATACTTTGAATATACTAGGAGTGAGTGGATTCTCAATTTGGCCAATGTCTTTCTTAAGATCAAACAAAATCTTTTCACAGGTGGGGTTTTCAAAGTGATTAAAGGATTCCACCAATTCTTTTAAGTAAATCAAGGTGGATCCGCCATCAGTAATTTCGTGATCAATAACCATACCCAAATATCCAATATTTGGATAATAAATCAACTTCCACATTGGTCTTCCGTCGTCCACATGGTTTTCAAAGCTTGGGATTGCTAACTTGGCTGCGGCGGCTCTGTCTTCAGTAAAAGGCGTAGTTACGGTTTCGTCAACAAAGTATGCCTTGTCGAATTCAATATGTGTCTTAGGAGTATACTTCAAATTTGAATCATTTTCACCGACAATACAACTGCTGAGGTAAGGATATTTCAAGATCAATCTTCGTAAACCTTGGAATGCAAGTTCCTTAGTAATTGGCTTGGAAACCTTAACATGAATTCCAATACCTTTGAAAATCTTCACTTTCGCGTAGTTGTAGAACATCTTCTCAACGAAGTCCGGCTCCCGAGATAAATCTGATAATCCAAGCGCCATTTTTACTGATAGAAAGGTTTATGGCGGACAGATTTTTATTTATACTAGAATTGATACTATGCAGATCCAATCAATCTGGGCGACACATACTTGCAGCTACATTGCCTATAATGCTCTTGTAACTCAGCGGGAAAAGAAGTTCCGAATGCTATGAAAGTTTAGCATAAACTGAATACAATAAATTAGCTTTACAAATATATAATTAGCTTTACAAATATATAATTAGCTTAATCTCTCCAATTAACTTTAAAGAAAAGCGAGACAATGATAGCGAGCATCTATAATCTCGTTGTTCTCTGAGGTTGGCTTAGCCTTACTATTTAGATCGCAAGTACATACCGGACTCAACCTTGTGAACTGAAACATGGTAATCTTTGGGCTTAGGTTGTGGCTGGACAAGAGTGACCCTCTCAATAAGTGGTAAAGTCAAAAGTTAAAAAACCGTTTTAGACTGTAAATCCTTTTCTTGCGCGCTGAATGAAATTGGCGTAGTCACTTTAGTCCGAGAACTTCTTTGATAGTTTTATTTAAGTTGGTCAAAAAAGTTTTTCACTGATGATTATGACAGATCGAAATGAGGGCCAGCTTGTAGTTTGATAATGGAAGGTGGCATATCAAGATAATAATAATAATAATATTTATTTCAGATATTAGCATAACAATTTAGTTATTTTCTAAAGCCGACAATACCAGGACAACGCTCTAGCTACGTAACAAATTGGTGGTATATTAAAGAAGTCTCACGTCTACATGAGGTTACTGCCATGAACGAATCGTATCATCGGATACCACAGCCGGCCGAGTTGCCCCTGAAGCCCCTCACATGTATGCTATTACGTAAGAGATGGACGGAGAAGTCAGCTAAGCCAGCAATGTCTGTCACTAGTTAAGCGGTGATTAGTGTATTCCTGTTGCGTATATTCACATTAGTGGCGGATTTTATTTAGTTATTTCTTTTTTTGAAAGTACGCTGTATTTTATTAATAGCAATAGACCTGTATCATACTAACTACGATACGAACTAGTATAATAGCTAACATGTTTTGGTCTAACTATTCCAAGAAAAGTTTGACTATTTGTAGTTGAAACAGGAGACTAGTTCTCTTCGTAGAAAGGGCATGAACCTGAATAGACCACTGTCTTGGTGACAAGAGATTGGGTAAAGAATGGAGCCACAAAGTAAAATACCTCTTTTTATTAACAAGATCCATATTACGGGTGTGAGCTATGGATATCTTTAGTGAAGCGATGACTTGAAACTATTAATGATTGTTCTTTTACTAGTGAAGAGATCCCCCGGCTTATAATTAAGCAATGTTAGTATCCGAACCATGTAGATTGTTGACGATTCCCTATTGACAAGCGTCAACTACCAGATAGAATATGTCGTGGTTGAGAACCACTGCAGAACAAGTTCACTAGTGCAACATCGGTGTCGGTAATATCTTTACCGACTCCCGGTTTTGATCAGACTAAAGTAATCCAACCAATGATGTTTTTGATAAGATATTATTGGAGGATAAAGATCTGATAAGAGATCCAGAATAGTCTATATAAGAAGGGCTTCCTTCTTATAGAAAACACACAATTAAACTGAACAGTTCAGCTAGATATTATATCTAGCAAAGCCCAATCCGGTTATCCAAATCCTAAAGGAACAAAACAAATAATTAAGTAGTTTATAGTTCACATAATACTATGTCTATTTCAGGCGATACTATTAACTACGACAGAATAGACCTTGTCAAATAACATGAGGAATCCTCAAAGTATTGATAATTGGTTTACCTATTAAAGTGTAAGGAGCGACAACACATTGTCCTGATAAATATTGAAAGTTAGGCTATATAGCAGACTGAATGCAGGTATAAAACCTTCGTACAGAGTGCACCCAAAATGATTGGCAAGGTAGGTTCTGTCCTAGTTTGGTCCTTGGGAGGGTTATGATACCTGTCCTGTACCTTACTCTATCTACTTGGCTAGACGGAAATCAATCATCCTAATCCATTGTATCTACAAAATATATAATTGTCTATTTGCACATTAAAATTTATGTCCTTTAGAAACTCTTCCAATTCTCGTGATACATTATTATGTGTTCAGGAGTGCCACACAGCGACATTCTTCAGAGACCTGCCTCAAAGTTTCACGTGACTTATTTGAAAATTGCCAGTTGGATGAACTAACTTGAGAGAGTCTGAAAGAAAATGAATAAATGCCGGCTGTAACAATACCTCAGATTCCATTTTTTCCTAATCCCGAGAGACTTGGATTTCAAAGGGAACAAAATTCTAAAGGTCTCAGGGGTTTACAAAGGCTTATCAAGGATACCAGATCGTATCTGTTTATTCCGCTACATGATGCTTATGAGAAACAAACGCGTTCAGAGATGCTTCAGCTCGAGGCAAATGGCATGAAAGGTGACATTGAGGCATTGTACTCCGCTGCCCAAGAGTTGCGAACCGCTGAGCGTCAGGAAATGATAAAACGCGGGTATCTTGATGACGAGAATTCTAAGCGTACATTGGAAAATGCGATATCCTTTCGAGGCACATGTACTGATATGTGTCCTACGTTTGAACGAATAAAACGAACGCGGCAGAACAATGTCAATGTCCATGAGAAGGATGGGCAGACAGAAAAGATTTCCAGACAGCGTGCTATCAAGTCATTTGCGAGACCCGCGGCAGGTCAAGAACCGCCACTTCCATCCGATGTAAGGCCACCTGAGGTTTTGGTGGATACGTTGAATTTTATAATTGACAGTTTATTAAGCCTAATGCCCGAAACACAGTCATTTGTATGGGATAGAACGCGATCAATCAGACAGGACTTCACCTTTCAGAATTATTATGGCCCTGAAACTATAGAATGCAACGAGAAAATTGCAAGAATCCATATTGCGTCGTTGCATATAATGGCAAATTCTAATATTGAATACTCGCAGCAGCAAGAGTTGGAACAGTTGGAAAAATCGTTAAAGACCTTGGCCGAGATGTATGATGAATACAGAAACAAAGGCTATCCCCAGCCGCCGAATGAGGCCGAATTTAGAGCATATCATTTGCTTTTGAAAATGAATGACTCAGAACTTGAGAGAAGTGTCGAGTGTTTACCGCCTGATATCTATGAAAACAATCTAGTGCAGTTGGCATTGAGATTTCGAGCTTTGGTTAGCTTAAAATGGAACAGGAATTCTGCTGATCTTTACACCACCTTCTTTAAGGAAGTGCTTCTGTCCAGGGTCCCATTTCTTCTTAGTTGTCTACTTGAAGTATCTTTTAACCAGATTAGGATAAGAGCTCTCAAAGGCATTGTGCGTGCTAATCACAATAAATCAAAGAACCTATATCTTCAGCATTTACTAGAGGTTTTAAACTTCCCAAAATTTTCTGACCTTGTTGCTTTCTTAAAGTTTCACAAAATTAAATGGAACTCGGATGGAAAGGGGGAAGACAGCATAGACATGAAGTCCGCAGTTGATTCTTTATTTGGCCCTCAAGATGAGATCCCCAAAGTGCTAAAAAGTGCATATGATCCACGATTGAACGAAAAGATGGGTCAAATGTCAGTGAGTGAAATTATTCATGCTGGAAGCAGTAATAACTTCACTATTCCAAACGATTCTACTGCGAGTGTGTACCGTCCAGCACCAAGTAATGAGGAAATTGAGGCAGCTAGACAGAGGAGACAGAAAGAAATGGAAATTTCTCAAGAGAGGCAGAGGGTTGAGCAGGAGTTACAAAAGAAGAAACAAGAATTGATCCGCAAGCAACAAGAGATAGAGGCAAAAAAACGTGCCAAGGAGGAGGAAGAAAGAAAAATACTAGCATTGCAACAGGAAAGGTTAGCTCAAGAACAGCGTGCAAGGGAAGAGGAAAATAGACGGCGGTTGGAAGAAATCCGGAAACGAGAAGCTATGGAGCTTGCAGAGAAGAAGAGGCAGCAAAGAGAGGAATTTCTAAGGATTCAAAGAGCCAAAGCCAAGGAAATTTCTTTAGCCATTTTTGACTCTATGCTAGGTACGATTGCCAACGCGGTTATCATGGATACCATGGCAGATACAGTTCGGAATTCAAATTTGAGGGGTAGAATATTTAAAATACTTCAAAGGGTGGCAGCGAGAGCCAAGGTCATTGCAGAAAAAAAGAGAAGAAAAGTTGATGAGTACAAGAGGTTGCTGAAGAGTTTGGGCTTACGACCAAATATCGACTACTATTCTAAACGTCTTAATATTATCAATGACTTTGAGAGAAATTCGGGCTTGGGAACAAAATTCAACAATTCCAATCTTGCATTGGTTAATCCAGACTCAAGTCACTTATCACACACATCTTTTGTTAGACCAGACAATACAAGATTATTGCAGTATGTGAAACAAGAAGAGCCTACTATCTCAACTTTAGACATACCGAAGGTTTTTAATGATCGGAGACTTTTTAAAGGAAAGCAATATGACCTTGGTGTTGTGGCAGTTAGTGCAGATTGGAATGAGGCTAATGGGAGATGGCTTAAAGCTAAACTCGGCCTAAATGACATATATGAAAGAACAATTTCGAATAACCATGGAAAATTGTCGATTTCAATAAGGGAATCCTTAAGTAATACGGCGTTTGTGTTGTTTGAATGTGGACTTACGGACAGTGACTCGAACTATACCGATGCTAAAGAAAGGATAGCAAGTGATGGCAAAAGACTTTTTGAATCTATCAAGGAGATTGACACTAAGACGCATTATAAATATCAAATTATGTTGATCTTTTTCAAGTCAACGCAAATTGAGATAGAGGAGGACGAACTATATCTGTTGTTAAAAATCGATCTAATCAAAAAGTTGTTTAAATCCAATCTAAGGGATTTAGTGTTTTGTGGGGTCTCACGGTTGAATGAGATCAGTGACGGAAGAAGAGTACTAGTTGGGTTGTCAAAACTAGCAAGACATTATGACGGTTCTAATTCTAAGCTCGGTGTGATGAATTTGAACCCTACTCTTAGTCAGGAGCCTAGTAGGATGAACAATACGGTTTATGGTATGGTTAGCGATAAACCTGTGAAAAACAACGAGAAGTACGCCATAGAATCTATGGTGTTGAAGCGACATCCTTACTACACAAAGTATCAAAATAATAATGTTGATCGGCGCAATCGAAGCTACATCTCAATTGGCAAGCATTCCATGTCTATGAATAATGGGAAGAGAGTTAGCAGTCTTCCATTTGGCAGTGCGACAAAGAAGCCAAAAATATCGTCGATGCTCTACAAGTTTAACAACTCCAAAGCAAACCATACTGGGATAGAATTGCCTACTCAGCAGAATTCTATTTTTGGGTCTACCACGGTTGATTATGACAATACTGCTGACATTAAATATGGGGATATTCTTACAGATGCCTCGTTTAATATGGACCGTGTTAATGGGAAAGCAAATGGAGGCGGTGCTGCTATCGGTGGAAAGCTGAAGTCCTTCAAAAGTGACTTGGATGACTTGAAAGAGTTAGTCTCCAGAGTCAAGGCGAAATACAAGAAATAACAAGACCAAGAAGCCTTTTATTTGAACTCTAAGTAAATTAATAACACAATGACAAATTATAAAAACATGCAAAACGATCGTCTGTAAAATTCTAAAGTAACATGGCAGCAACACCAGCCAAAATTAACCCGGCAGATGAGTACATGTTGACGTTAGCCAATGCTGCGTGAGATGTGGAGTGTGATGTACTAGCGGCTCCTGACTTCTTTGCGCTACCAGAGGCTTGCGATTCTTCTGAGCTAGAGGCAGCCAGCAGCATAAGCGACGCAACATCTGTCGCAGGTATAGGGGTGGCAGTAATAGTATTGTCGCTGTTGTTATTCTGTGTTGTGGACCCACCACCAAATAAGACACCGACTGTAGTTTGGTTGGCCGGCTCTGTGCTTGCTGTATCAGTGACGCCCGGAGAAACTGTGGTGACAGAATTGGAAGTTGATTCAGATGTGGAAGAGTCGCTAGATGAAGCACTAGAAGAATCACTAGATGAAACACTAGATGAAGCACCAGAAGAAACACTAGATGAAACACTAGATGAAGCACTAGAAGAATCACTAGATGAAACACTAGATGAAGTACTAGATGAAGTGCTAGACGAAGCACTAGACGATGCACTAGACAAATCACTAGACGATGCACTAGACAAAGACTTAGTCGAAGAAGCGCCCGTCGCAAGAGAGCCTGGAACAGCTCCAGAGGCAGTGCTACTTCCAAAAAATGTATTAATGACCAAAAACTGACCAGATGTGTAGGTCAACACTGTATTGGTAGTGACAGTAACGGTGGAACTTCCAACTGTGACCACAGTAGTGGCAGATGCTAAGGTACTAAGTATTGAGTATACTAAACTTTTTGACAAATTCATTTTCCGGTGATTTAAATTTCCAAATAAAATATCCAAATGTGATGCCAGTGAAGCGTATTTGTATTTCTGCAAACTGTCACAATTTTGTCTTTAGATGCGAGGCCCGTGAATCTTTCCTACACGAACCATGTTTCATGTGTTTCATTGCTACTACATTTGGAAGCACCCACTATTCAGGAACATCTTTTCATTGCAAATCATCAATTTTGAGGAGCAGGTGATGGAAAACCTAAATTTCACAGTAAAACATTCTATTGTACGGTTCATGTCTGCCACTGGGCCAAGTCGTGCAGTGCGTTTAGCAAGGATCCGGTTTTGGTGAACCGAATATTTTGATTGCAGATGCTCTTAGGATAAACACGCTTTGACGAGATGCTGAGGCAACTAAGCTGTACGAATTCCGGTACAAGTGCCGTCAAAAGGTTTTCTCAGAGAACCCACGGATTCCGTTTCCAGAGACCTTGTAACTATTTGCATTTTCTAAGTCACAATATCTCCAGGCCTAGGTTGCACACTGCAAGCACGCTCTCTACACTTTCTGTTACCAATGGATCTACAAGATACATCTCCTTCACTTATATCCCCAAGCTAGCTTTCAAGCTAGTTCGTTTTCCTGCTGCTATTGGTGGCGGTCTTGCTGCTGGTGGATCATACATCGCTTACAGAGTAGAAGAGGCAGCAAATTATACCGGGGACCAGTTGGATAAACTCAAAGACTTGGCCAACAGCGCAGGAGACCAGCTCTATGGGTTTTTTAACGGTGCCAAGGACATGTTGCCTAGCTTTGGTGATGGCAAGCTGCTGGATGGTGGCGGATCGAATGCCGGTGGTGGATCTAATGCTGGTGGCGGTGGTAGTGCAGGCGGAGTGGCTGCTGCTGCGCTATTAAACCTGGATGAAGAGGAAGAAGAGGCAGAGGAAGACGATGGGGAAGAAGAGGATGAGGAAGATCGGTTTTTGGATGAGGAAGACGAGGAGGAGGACAGCGAAGAGTCCTCCAAAAGACAGTCTGCGGACGACCAAATACTCAATCTCACAAAGCAAATGATCGAAATCCGAAACTTGCTCTCCAAGATAGATGAAAACGACTCGCTCAAGCTACCTTCCATTGTTGTCGTTGGCTCCCAATCCTCAGGGAAGTCGTCCGTGCTCGAGGCAGTTGTAGGAAAACAGTTCTTGCCAAAGGGAAATAATATGGTAACCCGACGACCAATCGAGCTCACATTGATTAATGATCCCCACAGCAATATTGAGACTGCAGAATTCACCGACTTGAAGATGGAGAGAATGAGCAACTTTGATGAGGTAGGTAAGATATTACTCGAGCTCAACTTGTCTGTGCCCGCTTCTACAGCAATCTCTGCCGATCCTATAAGATTAACAATCAGATCGCCTAAAGCACCTGACTTGACATTGATCGATCTACCTGGATACATCCAGGTTCAGGCGGATGACCAGCCAGTTGAGTTGAAGCAGAAAATCAGAGATGTCTGTATGAAGTACTTGGAACCTCCTAATATCATATTGGCAATATCCTCAGCAGACGTGGACTTGGCCAATTCTTCGGCGTTGAGAGCTGCAAAATTAGTGGATCCTCTTGGTGAACGAACTTTGGGCGTCGTCACAAAGATGGACTTGGTCGAGCCTAAAAGGGCCAGAGACATTTTGCGAAATAACAAGTATCCTTTAAAAATGGGTTATGTTGGCGTGATATCGAAGGCCCCAGAAAAAAACTCGCCAGCCATGTTCTTAAAACGGAAGTCGGTGGTTAATTTAAGCAAGGAGTTGCAAACCAATGAGAAAAGTTATTTTTTTGAGACTAACGAGAAGTTCTTCTACAATTCATCGGTTGGAACTAAACTCTTGAAGAAAAAATTAATGAAGATCTTGGAAAAATCCATGTCTGCCTCATTGAAACCTACGCACCAGGCTATTCAACAAGAACTTGAAGATGCTTCTTATAAATTTAAGGTCGAGTTCAATGACAGATTGTTGACTCCTGAGACTTATTTGGCTTCTACTTTGGACACAGTGAAAGTCGCAGTTAAAGATTTTAGTGCCAAGTTTGGTAAAAATGAAATCAGATCAATTCTCAGAAGTGAACTAGATCAAAAAGTATTGGACTTGCTTGCTTTGAGATATTGGAACAAACCTTTTTCAAGTGACAGCACTAGTTATAGCGAGCCAATATTAGCCGAATTACCTGATGCCTCCGACAATGATTTATACTGGCACAGAAAATTGGACTTGACAACTTCAAGTTTAACAAAGTTAGGAATAGGCAGATTATCTACGTCATTAGTCACAAATGCGCTATTAGATGAAATAGATACTATATCCAGCAGAACAAATTTAGAAAAGCATCCTCTTGCGAAGGAAATCGTGTTAAACTCTGCAACATCAGTATTAAACTCGAGATACTACTCTACTGCTGAACAGGTTGAAAACTGTATAAAGCCTTTTAAGTATGAGATTGACTTGGAAGACCGAGAATGGAACTTGGCTAAAGAGCACTCCATAAAGCTACTATCAGAAGAAATCAGGCAATGTAGCGAGGCATACAAGAATTTGCGAAACGAAGTGGGTTCTAGAAAATTAGGTAATGTGGTTTCTCACATAGAGAAAGAGCATTTAAATAAAGAACCGAATAATCACAGTGATGAGTCATTACAGTTTTCAAAAATAATATTGCATAAAGGAAGAGAGGCTATATTTTTGCAAGACAGAATTGCTATGCTCAATATGAGAATTGCAGCCTTGAAGTCAAGTGGCTGTGCATCGAAAGACAACAAGTACAAGTGTCCAGAAATTTTCCTTAATTCCGTTGTTGATAAATTAACCCAGACTTCGATTTTGTTTTTGAATGTGGAACTTTTGAGTGACTTTTATTATAACTTTCCAAGAGACTTGGATGCAAAGTTAAGTGTTAATGGGCTTTCTAAGGACACAATTGAGCAAATTGCAAAGGAGGATCCAAAGGTTAAAAGACACATTGAATTGCAACAAAGAAAGGAATTATTGGAGGAAGCAATGTCCAAAATTGAGCATATTATTGCGTTGAGAAATACCAGAAACCGGTTGTTTTAATTTCTAGGTTATACTAATGTTGGGCAAAATTTGAGTACCAGCGGATGTCAATAGTTGTTGGCCATGTATTTTTATGTAAATATTTAGATGGTTCGTAAATAGATATATATTAATCAAATTCAATTATCTTTCTTCAAATCTATTACACCATATTCTGATTCGTCGATTATCAGTGACCCAATGAACACTGTTGACAACCATGACGGAAGCCACCCAACGATTATTATGAACCAAGTCCAACAATCGTAGTTTTTCCAGGCTGATAACAAGCCTGTCATAACATCTATAGGCCCATTTGAAAAGTCTGAATCCAAGAGCCCAATAATAAACACCATAAACCAAGGGCAACTCAAGACCAAGCTGACCGAGTTTATATTCTCCTGGTACTTACTAGATCTGATTGTTATTGGTCTGACAAAAGTCAAGGGTAACATGCATATTCCCAAGGCATATGCCAAGGAGAAGTGAACCACTAAGATGGAAGTTAATAACAAACTGCAGTATAGTAGACATACAGAGTGAAGAAGATATGCCGTGGAAGCGTAGAATATAGCAGGGTTATACTTGTTTGCCTTTCCAATCATGCCAGCAAAGTTTGAAAGTACCAATTGTTTAGTTGGTGCTGTGGAGAGTAGCAAACCATTGATCAATAAACCATAATAGATAAACGACGCTGGCACAGGGACGTACAAAAGTATCGAGCCAAAGATTGCCAGGCCAGAAAAGATGGCGAAAAAAATGATAAACACTTTGGTTAAAGAATTGACCAAGTCACTAACAGTTAAACCACTGTTCAACACCCCACTTAGTGCAGCAAGGGCATAACTGACGGAGAAAAACACTGCTGAAGGCAAATAAGTACCAATGGAAATGAAAAGTTTTGGACCCAACATTAGGTAAAAAAAGAACGACTGGTGAAACTTTTCCAACAAGTTGTTGACAGATCTGAACAGGGCCTCGACTACTCGTCCCAATGTGGTGACATCTATCCCACCTTCTCCAATAGCTCTCAACGTCAAGGCCTGGATTCTGTATCCACTAAAGACTTCACAACCATTGGAAGATTTTAAGCCAGCCAAAGTCAATTCCTTGACACCATTAAGGAGAACCGCCAATCTATTGGCATACGTGTCTTCGTTTATTTGGCTCTTCTCCGTGCCTTGTATTGAGACAGTAATTCCTTCGTGATGCGAAATTGATATCACAGTATTCAACAAGTCCAAATTAGGCAACTGCCCATTTACGCCCTCATAAGACACTTCCAAGTAATCAAAGAAGTCACTTTCTCCTGTATGCTCGACTACAATCGCCGACTCAATGGACCCTGCAGTTAAGTCAAGTGAAGAGTGGTACGCCTTAACCCACGAGCGTAGAGCAAAGTGATTGTCTTCAGGGAAAACTATTATGATATTCTTAGACCATACTGTCCATCTAGTGAAATAGCGCGCCATTGCGATAACCAAAGACACTCCATTGGTGTTGGTTTCACCATCTTTGGTAAACCATGGAGCTATAAGAGCCATAGATTCAGTTCCATCACCACGTGGCGCATTCAATACACCATAGGTATTAACCCCAGTACTAGTGCTGTTTCGCTCAAATTCATGGTCACTGACACTGTATCCAAGATTCACCAACAATTGCTTGATGAGAACATTCTTGTCTTCAAGAGACAGATTGGAAACTTTCAAAATCTCATCACGGTATCCCCTAAGGAAGTTCCATTCACTCTCTCGGTAATAACTATAAGCCTGAGAAGGCATGAGCGCATTTTCTGATATATAGGTACCTCGGTAATGACCTTCAGAGGGTAAATAAAAAAGCCAAAACGTGCCCACCAAGGCACAAAGAAAAGAAATATAGGGCAAATTCTTTATAAGTTTGGGCACAAGACCATACTTATGTACCTTTCTTTGCAATTCTTCCAAGAGTGCCATATGTGTTGTAGTGCAGATCACAACAGGTCTCTTGGGAAGAAGCTACATAGTTGTGCCAGGGCAACATAACCACAAGGGTCTACCAAATTAAAAGTGTATATATTTAAGTCTAATCTTTATACTCCTTCATAAACTCATTGTGAAATTTTTCCCAAGAGTGAATCCAGTCAATACCCGGAGGAAGGAATGTAGTTCTTACGTGGTAAGTACCTGGTACTTGTCTGAATCCCGATCCTGGAACAGTACAGATTCCGGTTTTCTCTAATAACTCCAAGCAGTAGAGCGCATCAGGTTCAAGGCCTTTAGACTTGGCTAATTCAATCACCTTCTCTGGGAAGTTGAACTTTGGAAATAAGTACATTGCGCCGTCGGCATCTTGACACTCGACACCCTCCATTTTGTTAAAGGCCTTGGTGAGGGACTGTGATCTTTCCTTGAGATTATTAAAGATATGCTTTCTTTCCTTTTGGTCTAACGCGTAACTCTCATCGCCTTCTTTTGGTGGATTGGTCATCATTTCAACCACACATTGTCCACTAACCACAGAACAAAGATTGATGGATACAATTTTAGAAAATACTTGCTTGACTTCTTTGGTGAACCCAACCAATTCCATGTATCCACCTCTTTGACCACATTCACCACTCAAACCTTTGGAAGTAGAATGCAAAGAAGCAATCTGCACATTGTCATACGACTTTGGGAACTTTTGTTGAAGCTTCTTCAAGACTTTTCTAGTAGAAACAAATTCTCCCTTGTAGACATTTTCTTGGTATACTTCATCTGCAATAATTACTACGCCATATTTGGCAGCGATATTAATAATGTCCGCAATAGTCTCCTCAGAAAGAATAGCACCGGTAGGATTACCTGGGTTGATGATAACCAATGCCTTGGTTTTAACACCCTTCTTTTGCTGGTCAAGAATCTGCTGTTCAATCTCATTGGCATCAATGGACCATCCTTGCTCCTCTTTCAAGTAGTATGGAATAGCAGTTATATCAAAAAGAGAGAGAATAGCAGTATACAAAGGATACTGTGGAATAGGAATCAAAACCCCAGAGGTAGGACCAAAGCAAATGTTATCAATCACATATTCGACAGCAGCAGAAGCACCACTAGTGAGAAAGATATCATCAATGTTAGCAGGGAAACCATCTCTTTTTGAAATGTAATTTGCAACAGACTCTCTGCTGACTTCTACACCTTGCGAGGTAGAATAAGCACCAGTGGAGGTCGCGTCATCAAGAAAGCGCTTTGCTCTAGCCACAACATCGCTAGGATATGAAGGAGGAGGGTTGGCCAATAATTCAGGGTTTTGGATAAGAGATAAAACTCGTCTGTAGAAGGTGAGCGGCTTTTGGTCTAATTGTTGAGGATTACCAATATTGGAGAAGATGATTTTATCAAATGGCAATGAGCCTGGGTCTTTCCGTAATTGTCTCTGGAGCTCCTCTGCCCTTGTAGGGATTCTTCCACGGACAGCATACTTGGTCTCAATAGCTAATGGGTTAATATCACGGAGAGTAAGCGGTGCGGCTGGTGTGAAGGTCATGTCTTTCTGTTTATGAGTTGTACTATAAAACCTAAAACTGCAATACGCGTCCCTTAAAATGCTCTGGGATGATTTATAAGTGAATGACCCCAAAAATTTTTTTGCCTCAAAACGAGACCAAGCGTGGAATTCGATTCCCATGTTTGTGTCCAAGTATGTGGGGGAAAATGCCTCGCAACAAAATTGCCGGCATTTTAAATGCGTCAGAAATCGGTGGGGTAACAACAGGATAGCATGCGCCTTCACAAGCGGAAATATAGGTTCCTAAGAGGCTTTTTAGTACAAATAAATAGGTAGCTCGCACTAAATTACTCTCCCCCAGGTTTTACTTAATTTTGACTTGACACATCATTTCCCCACACATGCTATTCAACTATAGATTGTATCTGCATGTATAGAGGCCTAATATTCCCTTAACAGACCACTATTCGGTTCGGACGCACGGAGATGAAACCTTACAGGATACAAGGTTAAACCAGTACTTTTGGGACATGCCATAGATACAATCAATATACATTTGAATTACCATTATATGTGGCATAAAAACAGTGCCAAGTGTGTATTCACAAACTAACTACTCAGCCAAATAATCCTTTCTGTTTGCAGTTCTCACAAATCTTCTCAATTTCCATTCCAAATCGGCATCCTTGTTCTCCAATGTACCCAATCTCAACTCATAGAGTTTTAATTCGAATCTAGGCCCCACCTCAGCGATCTCAACCCCGTCCTTTGTTTTTACATAAACATGCTGTCTGACACTGATGAAATCACCATTGTTGACAAACGTAATCACTCGTGGGCTGTCCTTCTTGACACCAGGTGGGAACAAGTGCTTCAAGATAGTCACCACCCTCTGCCCTAATTTGGTGGTGAAGTTTTCAAATATCAAGTGCGGATGCGCCTCACTCTGGTTGCCAGCATTTAGAATATCATGTCTGAAAACTGGATTGTGTATCGTAAAAAATGCAGTTGGCCCATGTGGAAAATGCGAGATGGTAAGAGAAGTAGGAACACCACGATGCTCATGGATGACAACTAAGTCAGTAGTATTACTGGCCTTGCAGGCTTCCACTAACGACGGCATAACATAATTTCCTCTATTCAACTTGACAGACGTTGGAAATAAGAGCTTTACCTCTTTGGAGAACTGCAAGAGTCGACTACTTGGGTCTCTTGAGGTCGTCACTACAACCTTGGGTTCTTGGATTCCACTCAATGCAGAATATTCATCATCAATAGATTCTTGCACAGATTCATCATACAAGTAATCCTTTTGTAGCTTTTCGTCTTCTGCTATTTCTTTGGGCAATGCCTTTCCACTCGCCAACGCGGCTTTTATCTGCTGTCTTTTCTGCTGAAGAGTAGATTCTTGAAGTTCAAGTGCCTTGCGATATAAGTACTCTCTTCGTTCTCTGGCTTGTCTTCTAATCATCTGGAACAAATTTATTAATCGATGCCATCCGAGAAAAAATTTCAGTACTGCTATATACCAACCGGCTGGGTCTACTCGAGCGATACAGTGGGTCAATTACCATAATAATGCAAACTAAATAAAGACTAATCTATTTATACTTTGGCCCTTTTATTACTTTTATTATCGTCTTCTGATTCATCCTTTCGTCGTTTTTCTTTCTTTTCTTTCTTTTCTTTCTTGTCCTTCTTTTCTTTCTTTTCTTTCTTGTCCTTCTTTTCTTTCTTTTCTTTCTTGTCCTTCTTTTCTTTCTTTTCCTTCTTTTCCTTCTTTTCCTTCTTGTCCTTCTTTTCTTTAATCACTTCTACTTCTTCTGCCACTTCTATTTCTTCTGCCACTTCTTCCGCTGCCTCTTCCTCTGCTTCTATTTTCGAGTTGGCAGCAAGATTGTTATCCGTTTCAGGTTCATCATCAGACGACTGCACATCATATTTTACCTCATCATCCAGTTTATCATCTGCTACATTACTATCTTGAACTTCCTCATCATCGTCATCAAACTTGGTGTGCCTGCTACCGTCGGTAGACTCTTGTTTTGTTTCATCGCTCTTATTGTTCTTTTGCTTGTTGAAAATGTCAGATTTTTCAAGAATTGGAGGTAAGCCTCTTAAACTTCTCTGGATTCTTTTTAATTGACTCATAGTCGTTGGATTTATAAAATTCGATTCACCAGCCTGACTTTGATTAAATCCCACTTCCAGAAGAATTTCATCTTTCTTGTCTATGAAGCTGGTCAAGAATGATTCAACATCCGAATTAGAGATGCTCAGAATCGAAGCTATGTGAGTCACAGTTGGAATGGTGACGGCATTGAAATGAGTACGATTCGGTCTGGTAGATGCCATATTTATATTCTATTATCTTGATAGTGAAAAAAATTTGTACAGTTGCACTTGCGCATATTCACGCATGTCACGTGTCATGTAGACTTGAGCTTGAAAAATTCGTGGTTGAACCATCATCGATAATGTTTACGTTTAGGCCTTCGATGCACACCGGTTTTGTGAGGTAAGTTAATATAGCCGGTAAGATTTAATATTAACAAATCGCAGCCAAACATTCACTCGAGGATTTGGCTTGTTTAGTGGCGCCAGTATAATGAGACCTGGGGTACCTTCTGCCACTGAATCTGGTCCGTTTGGATCGACGATAGGAATGATACAACGCAGATGGAAGTCAAGAGGAAATACGTTTCAGCCTAGTACCCTTAAGCGAAAAAGACGATTTGGGTTTCTCTCAAGATTAAAGACAAAGGACGGGAGAAAGATAATTGCCGCTCGAAAGGCAAAGGGAAGATGGTACTTGTCGCACTGAGCGCACATATATGTAAATAGTTATTTAATTTAGGAGGAAATAGCAACAGACTTGTATTCTTTCGTAGTCACTTAGTATTGCGGTTATGTGCCCTTTGAGAGCCCTCCAAAGTACGAAAAATTTCAATTAGTTCTCCAATACATCTCCAATGGTTGGGGTACGATTTTTCTCTAATACAGCAGTAAGTCTTGCTAGTACTGCCAGAGCTGAGTCGAAGAAGAAAGCAGCAAAGGCGATTGCAAAAAGACGTATTTTGGCGAGAGTAGCACCAGAAAAGAGTCCCTTGTATGCATCCATTCCAAATGCGTTGAGATATATTCGAGCTGCTGAAGTAGGTGTGCCAACATCGTCGACTACTATAACTGTAACGTCGCAAATTGTACAGGAGAGGGGTACTAAGCCCGTGAGCGGTGCTGTGAAACTTCCAAAGCCTTTGAAGGAGATTAAGTTCCTTGTGTTTACTACCAATGAGGAACAAGCCAAGTTGGCCAAGGGTTTTGGGGCTTTGGTCGGTGGAAAAGATTTGGTGGCTCAGATACAGGAAGGTAAAGTTGATTTGGGACAATACGACGCGGCATTTGCCACTCCTGAGATCAAGTTGGGTATTATTGCCAAGACTTTGGGTCCAAAAGGCTTAATGCCTAGTGCTAAAAAGGGCACGGTAGCTGAAGACCTAAATGTTGCGCTATCAAGCTCGTTGGGCACTTTGCCATACAAGCTGAAGTTGAACTTGCTCAGTATTCCAGTGGGAAGAGTGAATTTTACTGACGAGGAGATCATTAAAAATGTCATTGCAGTGTCTGAATCGGTGAAGAAAGCTGCGGAAAGCATCCCATCCAAGAAACCTGTATTAGTGGGCGAGACTGTCATCAGTTCTACAAAAGGACCTGGACTCGTAATAAACTTTTAGTACCTTGTATATATACTTTATTAAACGTGATATTATCTATTGTAGTACTTCTTAATAGCCTTGACGTCCCCAAACACTCTTACAAATCCCATGAATAAAATCGTGAAAATAGGCCCAAGAAGCGGACTATAAACCGCAAACTTGTGCTCTTCTGGGAAGTA
This sequence comes from Saccharomycopsis phalli, assembly GCA_020342235.1. Taxonomy (NCBI): domain Eukaryota; kingdom Fungi; phylum Ascomycota; class Saccharomycetes; order Ascoideales; family Saccharomycopsidaceae; genus Saccharomycopsis; species Saccharomycopsis phalli. Next base: position 1,462,872 of record CP073215.1, read on the forward strand.
TATTTGCTGCACCATTTCCTTTTCAAAAAATGCTAGGTCCGATTCCTCAAGAGCACGGTTGGCCCAGCTTGTGGCCGTTCCAAAATTTCCCTCAGAAAGCGCCTTCAAAGCATAGTCAATGTACCGGAAACTGTTCTCAACATGTAGTCTTGTATTGGATGGAATGGAAATTGTAGGCAAACTTTCGATCAATCTAACCAATGACCCCAAGTTCTGTGTTGCTTCCCTGAGATTGTGCACCATGAAATAGCGACTGAGAAAGTCAACTCGTATCAACGGAGACTTTGGGTTTTTCGGCAACCCTAGCAAAGTGAAAATCTGGGAAATAAACACGTCAAAAATTGGCAATAAATCGCTTTCAGTAATGGTTTGATGATCAGTATTTAAGATTTGCACACCTCCGTATTGTGGGATTATAAAACTGTCGCTCTCAGAGCCCTCAACGGTCAAAGGCTGAAACTCCTTGGAAGGAACGTATAATATCATATTCAAAATTTTCAAATCTTTGCTTTTGGTAACGATCACAGAATTATCAATGTTCCACTTCTCGTGATTAACAAAAATCGATGTATCGTGATCATGGAGGGTATATTTACCCGTAGTCTCATTGAACTGAGGGACAGTCGCCATGGTCGCATAAAAGTCTATTTGAGAATCAACAGTGAAGTTAGCCACCGTAGAAATAAGATCGAGAAAGTTGTTCAAGTACTTCTCATAGAAGTCTTTGAATTCCCAAGATAGATACTCGCCGTCGCCGTTCAATAGAGAGAAGGATAAGTGGTAGTTAGCCGATGCATCAAAAGCAATGTCTGAAGGAGCAGAATTATACAAGTCCAATTCATTTTGAAATACTTCTTCTATCAAAACTCTGGAAATAAATTCTGCAACCTGATTTTTGGCGATTATCTCGCTAGAAGTGTACATGACAATCTCCTTGGAAACCGGTGAGATATAAACCAGTTCCTTTTCAGACTCAGAATACTCCAATCTCACCAAATAATACTTTTTGGTGTCAATTTCTTTTCTCTTGTTATTAATTAAGCGTAATTCATAGTTGAACTTCGTCTTGGGTAAGTCTTGGTTGATTAAAGCCTGGGAATTACTAATCAATGAATCCATAGAATCAGAGGGTAGGTCCACATATATTGGAATCTGGATATTAACCTTGTCATATATTTGCGCCTCATATTCCTTGATCTTATCATAATCCAATAACTCCTTTGGAACCGAAGTAGTATTGTACCAAGTAGGTATTCCTATGGATAATATTAGTACCACAAAGGAAAAATACGTGGCAAATCGAATGATAATACTCTTCTTCGATTCCAAGGCGAGAATAACCGACTTGGATCTTGCCCGTGTGCCTTTTGTTTCGCTCATGGTGGTTGACAATGAATTAGCTATCTGCTGTGCTTATGTTTACTGAAAGATGCTTGGTAATCACTTACTAAGCCAAGACCCTTGAATCGGAGGACACTAAGATAAGCCAACAGGATAAGCATGCTGATTTATTTCTGGAAAAATAGTAGTCTGAGGATGAAAAATATTCTTTAAATATAAACGGCTACATGTGTAACAAGATATAGTCTTTTCTATGTTCCCAATGCTTTATATATTAGAATAAGAGCACTGTTCAGCTCACCGCCGCCAGCCAACGCTTCGATTTTATCTTTATTAACCTGCGAAACTTTATCGTCGTTGTATAACCACCAAGTGTTACCGGTCAAGTCCCTTTCGTTCTTGGTGAAGCAAAGATAATGACCCGAGTCTGCTGTGGATCCTTGGTGAGTCACAACAGCAGTCAACTCATATAATGGAGAAGGTGCTTCTCCCTCAGTCAAGTTTGGCGGATACACTGTCTTGTACTTGTCTAGCCATTTGTTTTCATTTTCATCGAATTCCTTCTCTTCCAATTGGAACTTTTCTTTGTTGCTGAGATAAAGCTTGCTAATATCTCCACTTAGCTTCAATTTTTTAGTTTTTCGCTTTTCTTTGTCTTCGTCTTCCTTTTCTTTGGAGATCTTATATATATCCTCCTTAGACTTGGTGTACTCGGCTTTCTTGCTGTCATCCAAAAAGTCAGTCACATCTAACTGGAACGGAAATGCAACCTTTCTCAATATCTTTGCCTTCTTAGAAATATCTCTCTTCCAGTAAAAACGGACGAAATTTACTACTAAATATTTTGGCAATTTAGAAATTCTTCTGGTCACTTCAAACTTGGCATTGCGGCCCAAATCTTCGCTATGCTTTTCAATAACTTCCTTTAACCCTGAATCCAACCCAGTTTTCAAGAAATTGGTTTGAATGGTAATGTGACACGATAACTTAAGGGCTTCTTCAGTCGTGGTATCAGGCTGTTGATTAGAGCCATCTTCGATACACTTGGTACTCCTAACAAATGTAATCCCAAAATATCTATTAATAAAGTCATCTGGTAACATGGTGCTTAAATGATATAAAATTTGGGAAAAAGCCTCTTCGGCATCTTGCTGTTTAAACCCATGTCCATCCTGCTCAGCATACTGAGGGAATTTATCTCTTAGACTATTCAAAAAAGATAAGGGAATAATGTAGCGGCCATTTCCCAATGTTTTGCCCTTTTGAAGTCTGCTGAAAGTCCCTTTCAATTCATTGGTTAACTTATCATCACCCTTGTACTTACTTAAACTCCCCTTCAATTCACTGACATTATTCAATGCCTGTAATGCAGAATTCATGTAGCAAGTGTTTCCCAAATTTTGCAAACCCAATGGATCACCACTAAATTCAGTCAACTTGCCTTGGCTCTCCAATTCCTCAAGAAATACCACCTTTTCCTTTGGTTTTTGGGGTACACCCGAGTTATCAGGTGTACCGAGAACCATAACGGTTTGATTAGGCTTCCATTCATATGTATTGAGGTCAGTGTCGTCCTTCAACTGGCCACCTTTTAACAACACCTTTTGCCTCTCTGGGGGAACATTTGTCAAAGAGAAAATCTGGGATTTGAAAACAATTCCAGGTTCATTTAAGTCTAAATTGACAGCATAAGTCTTTCCTGCGTGTCTAATACTAATTGGAACAAGGGAATTCAGCATGATTGTGATCCCTTTATTATGTATTACACTGGATTTTAAATTGCCACTAATCCACGTGGTTACATTACATAACACGAAAAACCAACATCTACACGTGATCAACAAATCATAGTTGGCATCTACTATAAATCAATATTAAATTCTATCCTAGAAATGTAAGTTTTAACAAGTGATGAGGTAGGCACTTCGCTGAGTGAAATCTCTCGAAATATATCGCGTAGTTGGTCTTTGTAGAGATTGAATTCTCGTTGAATCTCTCTGCTATTAGTGGCACTCAAGATTGCTAAGTCGAACAAAACCATAACGAGTGCTTCCAGAGAGCAATCAATTTGAAAACTCAATTCCTGGATTAGAATTGGAAGAAAGCCGTATCTTACTGCAACCAACGTTTTCTTCTGGGTATCAGGAGACAGGGTGATTAATCCAATAAGCATCAATAAATGTTCCCGTGAGCTGGTTTCATCATCATGATAAGAGACTCGACTTGATATACCATCCTGAGAAACATCTTTTAGAAGCCTGGAGTATAGTTTTCTAAAAAGCACAAGAAAATCGAACTCAACAATGGCTGATCGATAGTCTTGTCTCTCCTCATACCTCACAGCATTGTATAGAAATTTCAATGCCAACAGCTGAGTGCCTAAATTCTTTGAAGATAAGAGCAATTGCATTCTTAACAAGACATCTGAGGTGATTACTTGCTCTCTTAAGCCTGAAATGTCGGTCTTGGGGTCATTATCATGAAAACTGATTAGGTTGATTAGGAATTTCGCGCAATTGTCAATCAATTTTTTGGCAGAACTATTCCCGACTCTTGAAAAAGTATCTATAAATCCTGTAATGAACTCCAAGGCACCAAATGATGTTAAGAACTGCTTTAATTGCACACCACCAGTAGCAATGTTTACTAGTAGTGCAACGCTAAATTCCAAAACTACCACTTCGCTCCGAGAAAGAAGGAAGAATATGGTGTTCAAAAGCCCATACTCCATGCACTTCAATTTGCACATGGTACTGTCACTGGTAAATAAGCCTAGTATGACTAATACTTGCACTATAATCTCAATTGAACAGGGGTCCAACTGAGACTTCTCGGACAGAGATATAAGATTGGTTTCCAAAGATTGAAAGAACTTTCCATCCAGCAGTAGTGCTTCTTTAATACTAACAGGTGATGACCGAAATATACTAGATAGAGTATAAAGCGAGGCCTTCCTCACCATGATACTTTCGTCTAGCAGCCATTCTAATAAAATGTTAATTATACCATTGTCGAAAATGCTCTGTGCATACATGGTTCTGAAGCTCCCGTTGGTCTCCAGTAAAGTAAATAGCATAATAATCTCACATATCAAGAGATTGCGCACATTGTCCTCGCAGCTACTTAGACTTGCCATGTGATAAAAGATTCCTTTGTCGCAAAATGTCGACGCCACTAGCGGCCGTTTTTTTATTATAGACTTGATGGTCTGTAATGCCTGGAGTATGATCTCTGCTTGAGTATTCCCAACAAAGCGAATCAACGCAGTAACATCGGCTTCAATCAGCCGCCAGTCATCTATAGATAACTCGGTAATACTGACTTCAAGACTTTTTAACTCATCACTGTCATTAATTTGCATCTCTGCACCGCCGAGTTAGCATATCCCTTATAATGGAGCTCTACCAGGGCTCATGTGCGGGAAATGACCGATGCATACAGGCGAGGAAAAGGAGGACAACTTTACATTGGGGTCCGTTAGATTTTAGCCAGTGTGGGAATTTTCTAGGTGAAATGTCAGATAACCAAAGAAAAGTGGAAAGAGTTTCTGGGGCGGTGCAGAGCGACAACAAATTGAAAACTATATTAAAAACAGACAGCATCAGCCAGAATACTCTAACCTCAAATGCATTGTCTTCCAAACAACCGCAAGGGAATGCCGAAGCAGAGGTGCATCCTTCCTTTGTGTTGGATAAGGTGATGGAAAGACGTCAGGTGATCCATGGAGCTGGGGGGTCGCTGCTAACAAAGAACGTGAAGCCAATTACTTGGAAAGAGAATGAGCCTAGCAATGCTAGTAGTGTGTTAACTGGAGAAAAATACGATGGAGCGAAGTCGAATATTGTGCCAAATAAGGAGCAAGTATTCGGAAATTCATGTGATTCTGCTCGTAATGACGTTATTCAGGACGGCTCAACGGTGGATGATAACAAGGTGCATCTATTAATTGGAGTCACCGGAACTGTGGCTTCAAACAAGATTATCCCCCTTATCAAGAAGCTATACGAGTTGTACACGCATGATAAGATTTCTATCAAGCTTGTAATGACCAGCTCGGCACTAAATATTCTCAATCTCCAGGATTTCAGCCATGACATAAAGGCTGCTCCGCAGCCTAATATTAAAAAGAAGGCCAACTGGAAGAAAATCCTAGACTTGGGAATTCAGACAATATGGAATGACAGTGATTTCTACGATTTACACTCAAGAGACGGGTCAGACCGCCAAATCGATGGCGAAACCATCCCGCCAGATTCGATTTTACACTTGGAACTCGGCAAATGGGCAGACTTGATGTTAATTGCTCCTTTATCAGCAAATACTATGGCAAAATTGGTAAATGGGCTAGCTTCCAATTTATTGTCCACCATAGTTTCAACTTGGAATCGCCAAAAACCCATCATTGCTGCTCTTAGCATAGACCATATGGCCTGGGCACAGCCAATCACTAAACTACATTTGGAATTAATGAAACAATATTTCCCACACATTCAAATTTTAAAGCCATTGGAAAAAATTGTTGACAAGGATGGTAATGCAAGTTTGACAGGAATGAGGGAGTGGCCAGAAATAGTAGACGTCATCATGAAGAAAATCGGGCCGCCATCAACCATGGATAATGATGATGGTGATGACGACGACGACGAAAATGATGATGAAAACGATGATGATGACGACGAGAATGTGAACGAAAGACTGAGAGATGGAAAGGATAGTGATGACGATGACGATGATGACGATGATGACGATGATGACGATGATGACGATGATGATGATGATGATGATGATGATGATGATGTGTAAAGCAGCTAGGTTGTACTCGTTTGGCTTCTTTTATTTAATTATACTTTTTAATTATATTGCATGAATATAGAAATGCTGCGTCGGACAATTCTTGTATAATTTCTACTTATCAAAGACATGCATGTCTTTTCATCTCCCGCATTACATCATGTGTGGAAATGCAAGCTTCACATTATCTAGAGGCTTTTTTATCAATCTGATAAAGCAAAATCAGCATGGATCAGGCCAGCAAACGGGTGTTGGAAAAAGAACTATACGAGAAGACAATTAAAAAAGTTGACTTCTTCGAAGATCAAAGAGTTTTTGTTGACTTTTTTCTGTTGAAGAAAAGTTCTCAGACACCGGACTTCGTAGCCTCCAAACCTCCCCGAGTAACGGTTGGCATCGAAAACTACCACACCCCAACGAGTCATGAGCAGCAATATTATAGAGAAGTCAATTGTGAGCCTGTCAGTTTGGATACTTTAGAATTACCGGAGATTACTGGAGAACTACAGACTTGTATTGAGAGGAAAAGGCAGATAGATGAACAAGGCAGTCACAAGTCGAAGAAAGTAAAAACCCGACCATGTGATGACTGTAGAAAGCGAAAAATAAAGTGCTATATGGATAATAGAAAAAAGAATTGTACAGAATGTACCAAGAGAAATCAAGCGTGTACATTTGACAACAAGAAGATGCTATTGTTTAATAACATCAATTCATTATCTGGAGTAGCCAAGTTGATAAGCCATGATAAAGATTCAATTAACGACGGATCTGAAGTGACTGACTGTGGCACAATTTCTATCTCAGACAAGACAGAAAAGAATATTGGTAAAACTAAAGAGCAGGGGACTAAACGCAGACAGAGATCTTGCGATAGCTGTCGAAAAAAAAAGAGCAAATGCATTAAATTAAGTGACAATATTAACAACTGCATCGAATGTCAAAATAAAAATATAGTCTGTACATTCTCCAAAAACTTGGTGAACATATTCCTGGTGAATGGTAAGGTCAAGCTACTTTCAAAGGGTGGTAACAACATTATGAAACCGGTGAGAAATTATGAACAATTGGAAAAGCCTACAGTCATGGCTAGCTCGTTGCCTTTATTGAGCTCAAAGTCCACGATTTTTTTAGGAGAATCATGGATGCAGGAGAAAAAGCTCTTGCCGTTTGACGACTCTTGTGAGTATTTCCGTAATGGAAAGTATATGGTCCGAAAACTAAACAAAGACACCTACTTCCAGTTAGTAGATGACGATGAGGAGTTTGTTAATCTCAAATATTTGCAATGTGATGCCATTGAAGAACTTGTGAAAGAGTCAAGTGGATACCTTATAAAACTTTATTTCTCCTTGGTTCATCCTGCGTTTCCAATAATAGCCAAACAGGCATTTATTGAAAGATATTGCAGAAACTACAGAGAGATTCATCCGTTACTTTTGATAAGCATATATTTAATAGCTCTAAATTGGTGGGAACTTGGGTCAGCAGATGTTCCAGAGTATACAAAACCCGACAGAGTCAAGCTAGAAAATATTGCAATATCCCTATTAAATGATAATCTATATGAAAACGCAAAGTTCTCTGTGATCCAAGCTCTTTTGCTATTGATGAACTATAACTTCTCTATGCATAATCCTTTTTCTTCTAGCTGTTGGAGAATTATATCATTGGTTTCCAATTATGCTGAAGAAGTAGGCCTACACTGGGAATGTCAAGACTGGGAGGGCATTCCTCTTTGGGAGAGAAAAGTGAGAAAGATATTGTCATGGGCAGTCGTTTATCACGAGAAATTATATGCTTTGTTTGAGGGAAGACTGAGCAAGATTGATTTAGTTAATAATTGGTCTCTTGATGAATTGAACTACAATGACTTCTTTATTGACAAGCATACTTTAGCTACTCTTCGCGAAAATACGGATGCATTAAAGAATGAACCATTCAAAACTATGATTGTCATTGATGGGCTAAACGAAATAGAAGCTATAGACGTTAGTAATATTGACGTGCACAACCAGAAATATTGGCCCAACAGAATTTTTATGGAGACTGTAAAGTTGTCCCAGTTTACGGATCAAATTCTAATGGCTATCTATAATTTAAAGTCAATTAAGAACGATAGTTTCAAAGAGATATACAAAAAGGCATCAGTACTACTAGATGATTTGTCGGATTGGTTCGATCTTTTGCCTGACGATCTAAATATTGTAAAGTCTATGGAAACGGGATCACCACAAGAATACTTGAATCATAAGCAGTTTGCGTTTGTCTCAAATGGATCATTCAACTTAAGTTACTATACTTTGAGATTATTAATCTATAAACGATTAATTGTGAAATATATGGACATTTTGACCGAGGAAAAGAGTGAAATAGATTCTGTCACGCGTGTGAGATATCAACAAATTGTGCCAAGTTTCATTGATTTGCTTAACACAATCATTTACAAGTTTTTATTTCAACTAAAACCATACAACTTAGAATGTTTTTGGTACCAGAGCACTTCGCAGTCTTTTGTTTTTATTGGAACATTTATTGCTTTGCTTATCAAAGTAGCTTGTCTCACTGAGTCAGATGCAACTGTACTTAGGACTTACTACAAAGATTTTCACTGGAAGTTGAATAAAATAGCGCCTGATTTTAATCAAGCACGAACAGCATTAAAATATTTAGACGGGCAATTTATTTTTAAGGAATCGGTGGACTCGGATCAAATGAGAGATGCTGTATAGTGTGTAATATATTATGTAATTATTTCACGTGATATGTAATACTATCAGGATTTGGCTCAGATTAATTGGATGAAAATTGAAATTTAGCTAGTTAACAATATTACCAATATGGGATCGAATACTTCAAAGCCAACGGAAACAAAAGTATTTTATCCATCTTCGAACGTTGAATTTTCCAAACAGTTTTTAGATAACCTTGATAGTTCGGATGAAGTAAGAATTACCATACCAGGTGCTTTTGGCAGTTACTAACATATAGTCAAACTACGCCAGAACCCAATTAGGCGAAAAATATATTCAGAAGCAGGTTTCTAAAAAGTTAGATGATTTGGACAAGCAGGCCACTACTTCTTTAGAAAATTCTATACAAGATTGCATAATAATTACCGATGACACTCCTGCAGAGTCGTCTGCTAAAATTGATGAGAAATTAGAAGTAATCAGCGCAAGACTAAATGAACTCAGCAACAAAAAATACTTCCAGGGAAGAATTTCAGATGAAATAAATAAGTCCATTGCGAGCGCCCGAGAAGAAGTTATAAGTTGCATTAAGAACAACACCGACAAGCCGTTAAATTGTTGGGACGAGGTCCAGAAGTTCAGAACATTGGTAAAGGATATATAATCATATACGCATCCGTTCTTTTTATATTCTATGATCATTAGGACCCACACTAGTGGCGTAGTTGGTAAATTGCAGAGAGAGCATCATACTGATTTGCTGACCTAGAGGCGTTGCAAGTACTCTTTGAGGCAAACTACTGATTTTTTCCGGTATGTTATTTCCGGTTAAAAATTCAGCCACTTCATTTGAGAAGTGGTTGCAGTTGTGGTTGAATAAGTCGTAACTTTCAGGCAGGTATGCCGTTTTAAGATCTGCCAAGTACTCCTCCAAAATATCCTCGGAGATGTAAGTTTTGTCTAAATCAACGACCTCCATTGGTAACCCATAATGTGTCTTTCCTGGAATGGAATAGGTGATGCCCCTGGAAAAAAAGTACTCTTTATTGTGAACCACCACCGAAGTATGATAGACAGCTTCGATCAAATTACCGGTAAACTGGCCGGCTAATCCCTGAGATAAATCGTACACGTATAACTTTACGGGAAACTCTTCTTCGTCACTCATAGCTAAGTGTTTTTAAATTGAAATTTGGGATGGCAAATATCCAAACTAGATATGTACGCCTCTCAAGTCATGTTATGCTCGTTGTCAGTTGTTGTTACCCGGAATTTGTTATTTCTTCGCACACCATGCGATGCAGTTAAAGTAAGCATGGGAGTATTACTGTCTGTTAAGTTCTATTTCAAGACGGTTATAGCCGGAACTCTTTTTTTTGGATGTGCTCTATATGGAGTGTTTGCTTCGGCGTTCCTTACGCTAATTGGCAAACAGCATTTGGCACAATGGACTGTAGCCAGGGCATTCTACTACTCCTTCTCTACAGTCTTAAACATTAAAATCCAAGTCAATAACGAGGAGCGACTTTTGAACAATTTGCCTGGAATTTTGGTCGGTAATCACCAATCTACTTTGGATATTTTGGCTTTGGGTAGAATCTTTCCAAAGGGTTGTACTGTCACCGCTAAGCGTTCGCTACTGTATGTTCCGTTTTTAGGCTGGTTCATGTCCCTTAGTGGTACTTTTTTTTTGGATAGATCTAGTAGGGAAAAGTCTATAAAGACGCTCAATAAGGCATTGGCTAAGATGAAGTCGGACAAACGCAGTCTTTGGATGTTTCCGGAAGGAACTAGATCCTACTCTAAGGATATCTATTTGGGCGCTTTTAAAAAAGGTGCTTTCCATTTGGCAGTGGATGCACAGGTACCTGTGTTACCTGTGGTAATATCTAATACATCCAACATTGTAAATTTTAAAGACAAAATATTCAATTCTGGTTTGATTATAATCGATTGTTTAGAGCCAATCGAAACCGCTGGTTTAGAAAGAAAGGATGTTACCGATTTGACTGAAAAAACTAGAAGTGCAATGCTTTCTTCTGTGGAGTCACTTGGATACTCCCAAGCAGGCAATCCGATTGTCAAAAGAAAAGTTAGTGTTGGCAGCAACGAGACTTCTTCGTTATTGGAAAATCAAGAATAATACAAAAACTCATGCTGGTTATTTTTATAGCTAGTTATTATTTAATGGTTAAATAGTGTTATCATGCTAGTTTTCTATGCAGGCTTACTCCGTAAAAGCTCTGCTCTTGATTTCTTCCAATCGCTTAATTGCATCATTCAATTTTTTATTTTCTTGCTGTAACAAACCAATTTGAATCTCCTTCTCTTTGGCCTTCCCATATCCAAGCATCTTGCCCAACTCTGCATTTTCTTCTGTTAACTTTGCAATTCGCACGTAAATTTTGTGAGCAACCTCTTGCTCATTGAATTGGCCATTCTTTGTTTTGGACTTACTTGGATTTAACGTTATGGCAGTTAGAACAGCTTCTAATCTGTCCTTGGTGTCTTTCAATTCCTGTTCCTTTTGTTTGAGATTTTCAACCAACTTGTTGAACATGAATTGGAATTGTGCTGGAATTTCCACCTTCGCATTGTTGTCAAATTGTAAACTAACTGGACTGGATCCAGTTTCCATGTTTTTAATTCTGTCGTTTAGTTTTTGAACTTGGGCTCGTAAATTATCAATTTGAGTGTCCTTGATCTTTAGTTCAAGATTGTCGTTTGTGGAGGCTGGGGCTGACGTTGTCTGGTATGGGTTTTGTGATTCCTTCGAATAGTAGTAAGACGAGGCATTATGTGGCATGATATTCAAGTTTGAAATCAGTTGCGAAGGGTTGGAGTCAAAGGATTTTGTATCTTGTGAAGGTTGAAATAACTTGGAGGAAAATTGGCCTAAGCTACCGTTTATAGACATTTGATCTAACATAAAGTCAGTGCCAATGAGTTTTTGTTTTTTCCATGGATCAAAGCTACTATTGAAACCAGATGTGTTGGTTGAATAGGAACTGCTGGTACCGGCGGTAAGAAAGGTGCTTTGTCTAGTAGCTTGATCAGACAAGGACAGGCCAGACTCCTTGGACTTGTAAAAGTCGCCAGTTTTCAAGTTGGTGGCGCCAAATGTATTTGGAGTCTTGTCCAGATACATTTTAACATTGTCGTTGGTATACTAGGTGTGTTAGCCAACCGTTTTGTTTTGCCAAATCCTGGGCGCTAAATTTTAAGGTACTTACTGGAAAGCCCTGGTTCATTCTACAGCTAGTCGGCAAGATAACAATTATAGAATATAGTTCAATAATTGTATAGCTTTAAATACTGCACAAGAATTGTCTAAATATTCTAGCGTAGAGAAAGAATAAATAAGATAAATGATTTATGCAATTTATCTACTTAAGGTAGCACCTGATCTGACGCATAAAGAGCACCTGCTTTTGAAAGCGAAATTTCTTTTCTCGCTAAACAAGGGGCCTTGTCTAAATTTAATATATTTTTTTTCTTACGTTTTTTTTTTTGCTGCGATTTAATTAATTCTCTCTCCATTGATGGCCACAGGTAACACACTAATTATTAGTTTAATTGAAAATCTCTTCTGCACAGATATACTTACTTTGTAGAAGGTCGTCATTGGTTCATCGGCACTTCGAATCTGCAACTGGAAGAAGTACGCCCTGTCTCCATCACAAGATTCCACAGGACACTGGGCGGCTGTTTGATCGACGTTATCCCATGCACCATCTCCTCCTAACACGTCATCTACCTCTTTTCGTGCAAGCTCTTTTCTGTTGTACATCTGTATGCCAGAAATTGGGAACTCGTAGGGACATGTAGGGCACACAAATCTATTTTGATCAGTGGGACCACCCTTGTTTACCTAAGTGTCAGTTAAACTCAAAATTCACCAAAATGTATTCTTACTGTGAGCATATTGGAGCAATACGGGCAGAAGGTAAGCATTTCAATCTCATCTACGACAAAATAATTTTGAAAAAAATTGTTCCGACCCGCAGTCAGGCTACCGCGCTGTCTTGTACATTGGCTCTACAAGTTCAAGTTTCAATATTTTTTCCCTCTTGAATATATATATGCTCAGTTTTTATTTAAATCTACGTTTGCAACCGTCTCCTTGTTTGCTGATTTTCTCTTGACTCTATTCCACAAAGTAACATCCTTGTTGAAGATAAAGTCAATGATGGTGTAACTCCAGCTTGTGGTCTTTGGCAAAGGCTCGTAAAATTCATTGGCAATCTCATTAAGCTTGTGCAACTTAGACCAAGCAATATATGGGAAGTCATGATGCTCGTTATGCAACCCGACGTTCCAAGTGAAGAAATTTAGGAACCCGTAGTAGGAATAAGTCTCTGGTGGAGGCACAACCTCGTCTTGCATAACAGTTTTGATGTATAATGATTTTGTTTTGAGAACTTCACGATTGCTTGGGGGATTCAAGATATAATGCTCCGAAATAAAATGACCAGCAGTAGGATGCAACGAACCCGCCAAAAATGAACTGATGAAAAAATAAAACAAAGAATTCTTTCCCCAGTAATGGCAGATTAACATATCGACAATTAATTGCACAATAAGGTTTAAGCCATGTACTGGAGAAAACTGAAGCGTGACGACAAACATCGGCCGTAAAGCATAAAATAAAAGCTGAAAGGTGGCAAAAAAGGCTTTCCCTAAAACATTTGAAAGAAATAATGCCTCAAATGGAGTAGGTAAGTCGGTATCATAAATCTCATCACCAAGAAATTTGTGATGAAGCTGGTGGTAAGCTTTGAACCCTGCAGAGTAGGGTATTCCAATTGGTAAATTGGCAAATATAGAGTACAACTGATTGTTTATAGGCTTCTTGAATGCCAAGTTGTGCGACATTTCATGAATCGCTAAGAAACAATTTTGATTAGCAGCACCCCCAATAATGTATGCCACCAACAAAAACTTCCAGCTAAAAATCGGCGTGTTTCTCAATAAATATGCACACAAAAACTGAGTAGAAACAACCCCAAATATAATGTATTTGGTCAAAGGCTCCGGTCCTGTAAGCTTACTAACCTCAGGATGTCTTTTCAAAATTTCCTTTCTTCGGTAAGTATGTGGCTCCTTTTTATCTGTCCAGTAAAAGTCATTTATCTTCCGCAAATTCTCCTCATGAATCTCCGGAACATCCACATTTATCACCTTATTAGTGGGTTTATGTGTTACCGTAGACATCCTAGTATATTTGTAAATATTTCAGCAGATCACCGGTTACATATCTTCGAGTTACCCGGTGATAAAGTCTAGTTATTCTCTTACAATACTCATCTTCACAGACGTGGATAAATATCTAACTAAACAAAGCTCCTATGTTGTCATCTTCACTCCCCTTCTTCACAAAAAGGTATAAGTAGCCATTTTTTTCAATCTCATCTGTGCTTTTTCTGTTGTTTGCAAGGACAACTTTCTCATCATTGAACAAAAGCCATTGAACTTTCTCCTGATAAAGTTCTTTAATGTATATCACGTAGTGGCCTGTATGAATAGAGTTTCCCTTATGGCATATGACTGCTTTCAAAAAGTATTCCGCCTCAGACTGCGAAATATTTTCTGAAATTGGTTGCGTTTCGAGGATATCTTCAATTTGATCTTTCACAGCTGGACCGGTAGGAGAGAAACTGGCTGCTTCTTCGACTTCTCCATTATCATCAGGGTTGTTAAATAACCACTCCACAGCTGCCTCTGGATTTTTGCCATTAAGAATAAGGGCTTTTCTTGCCAACTTATGAGTAAATCCCATGGATACCAAATTGTTAATTTCCTCGTCTGATGGCTCGTTTGGATTTGCCTTACCAGCTCCTGTTATCACCAATGGTTCATCTATATCTGGATCATCCATATGACTAAATAGCCAATTCATGGCATCATCAGGATTACTAGAATTGTTGACATTGTACAATGCCTTCTTGGCCCGATTCTCAGGGAAACCCATTTGTAAAAGATTGTTTAGCACCTCTTGATTAAACTCAAATGCTTGATCTTCATTAACTACTTCCTCGTCAGGAATTAGTAAATCAGAAGCTTTGAATTTCTTTCTTTCAGATTCAGTCAACAAGAATTTCTTTAAGTTAATTTTCTCTCCTGGAATTTTGATTGGAACATCTAATTTCGTTGGGATCCAATTAACAAGTTTAGCTCGTTGAACCTGAATCAATAATAAATTTGGCAACGAGCCCAAGGTTGAATATTTAATGAATTTTTGAGTACCTAACTCAATTGATTCTCTGGAGTTGAAAAAATCGCTGATTGCATCATTAATATCAATAGCCTTATAATGCTTCTTGCCGTCATTATCAACTGTTTCGACTTCTTCTTCCACATTGACAGAAAGATACTGGTTCAAATTATCTCTCATCTTGAATTTGTCGTCATTTTCAAGTAACAATCTATCATTGATTAGAAACTTAAAAGGGGTGACAGGGTTCTCTTTGAACGCACTAAAGTTCGGGTTTTTCAGAATATTCTTGTAATAATAAGTCTCAATCTGGTCCAACAAAAATAGGAAAAATTCGAAGGCATCTTGCTGGTTAGGAGAATTAAAATCCTGGTTAGATTTCCCGATCAATGATTTGAAAGTACTTAAGCTCAAACCTTTTTGCCACTTAATAGCATCTGCAGAATTTAGGTCCGGTTTAGAATATGTATCAGCAACTAGCCCGTTAAATATCTTAAAGAGTTGCAAATAGAGATTGTTGTAGGGCTTTTGGAGTGCCTGTGTGTCAAAGTTGAACACATCCTTACCATAAAACAGATGAATAAATGACTTTAAGTGAGCAATAAGCTGGATGCTGGAGTTAATGTAACATGAATTCCCCAAATTTTTAAGGCCAACTAGGCCCTTGCCAAAAATTGGCTGGAACAACTCGCCATCATCAGACTCCATATTGAATTGCCAACTCAAATTTTTTTGAATGTTTAGCTCAGTCAATGTTTTTTCATTCTTCTCTTCGAAAGAGCTAGCATCAATTCCAAAAGCTTTCAACTTGTCGGTAAGGTTTGGCACCTTGATCTCATCATTACATTTGTAACAATAACAGTCAGCTTTGCCTTGTTTCAAAGAAAGTGAACCTAACTTGACGGCAATCGGATGATTGGTGGCTTCATAATGTTGGAGTGCGTGCGAGTTACCTTTTAACCCCCCAAATTGCTCTCTGCCACAGCCTAGGTTACCGCAGTGTAAACATATCCATAAATTTTCGTCTAAGTCGCACAGGCTACACTTGTGACTTAAAGAATAATTAGCACTTTTTTCCGTGGTCAATTCCAACGAATGCTGACAAGGTTTTATTTCTTGCTCCCAGGATTGAATGTCATTTTTCAAATTCACAGAAGCCGCATCCAAAATCGCGATTATAGTATTAGCAATATTGTCAGATAATTGATTTTCAATAATTTCATGGCCACTAGGGGTCTGGATGATCATTAGAGGGATGGTCTTCTCCTGGTCTACTGAAACCAATTGATACTTGCTCTCATAAAAATCGTCTTCATTTTCTTGTAAGATTTGCACTTTATCAAGTTTTAATTTCTTCTGAATTTGATTATCCTGCTGTTGCTGCAAAAAATGCTTCTGGATATTTAAGTACGTAGAATGGCCCGTATTCGCGTAGTGAAAGAAGGTATAATTTGTATCATGAACAATGTCCAATGGCGCAAACGCTTGATAACAAGCAAGACATACGTTAATACCACCGTCCATTTCAGGGGTCTGAAAGCTGAAAAGGCATTCATCTTTGAAAACAGAGTCTGAATGACTAGGCGGATGAACCGAAGGATCAACAATTGTACTAGACATTGCTTGCTATCACTAATGGTAAAAATATTCCGCCACAGAAAAGTTGTACGCCATGGGTCCACGGTTTTGGCACACGTAGGATTACCGCCGAACCGACTAAATAAAAAGATGCGTAAAATTACAGTCACTCCTCTACAGGATATTGTAATTATAATTTTTCAATAAATAGACCAAAAGCTAATGTAGTGTACACATTTTTTTATTCCGGAAGTTTATTTATTATCTGTATTTGGCAAAAAATGAATAGACGGGAAGCTTTGCATAAACATCGAATAAAATCCTAATTTCTAATTACATTCTCAAACTACATTGTGATGCTTGTACATAGTCTCTAGAACATCCTATCATTCCTTCTACCTTATTCCACTGTACAAATTTCATGTACCACGTGATCTACTAACCTGGGAATTTATACTTGCTAGTTGTGTTGCTTTGTATACTCTTGTTGTTCATTCACTTGTTAATTGTTGTATCATTTTGTTGAAACTTTGCTTTTTACTTAACAAAATTGATCATTATGAGTGCGGTAAGTAATTGTCATATACTTGTTTATAACTACTAATTGGCAAGGCTGAATCAGCGGAACCCGAAAGCTCAAAGTCTAGGGGCTTTGGAAAATTGAAGGGCGGTCCAATGAACCTTTCAAATGGATTTAAAAATGCGGTTCCTTCAAATTTAGGCAATGGAATAAAAAAAGGAGTTAATAGTGCTCAAAAGGGAATCGCCAAGGGTACTCTGGGCGTGAACAAAGGTATTTCAGGTGTCGCGAATGGCGTCGGTGGTATTGCCAACAGCGTCGGAGGATTCGCCAATAACATGAATCCCCTAAAGAAAAATGCTGCCCCTGAACCCGTTAAGGTCAAGCAGGAGGAGGTGTTGCCGAAGAAAGCTCCTCCTAAGAAAGTTAAGCGTCGGTTGAATACCGATCTTGCCACATTTGACTGGGAGAGTGTTGGTTTTTACCAGACTGAAGTTGACAAGGCAGGCGATGGTGAAGCAATTTTAGCTAAAACAGAGGCTATGAAGGTATATCTTTCTGACTCCTACTACAGTGATTTGTACATCAACACCATCATTGCCATTGGAACATGTTTCTTTGGTTGGTTAGTTGCTTACTTGGGAGGCGGAATTTTATGGCTTGGTCTTGTCTTTTTATGCACTGCTTCTGTTTACAGAGCTGAATTTAGAAGATTTGTTAGAGATACCAGAGATGATATGTTGAGACTTTCTATTTCAGACCGATTGGAGAATGAGACAGAGTCAATGGAATGGTTGAACAGTTTGTTATCCAAGGTCTGGATTATTTACATGCCTCTTATGGAGA
This sequence comes from Saccharomycopsis phalli, assembly GCA_020342235.1. Lineage (NCBI taxonomy): Eukaryota > Fungi > Ascomycota > Saccharomycetes > Ascoideales > Saccharomycopsidaceae > Saccharomycopsis > Saccharomycopsis phalli. The sequence goes on from CP073215.1 coordinate 1,480,855, forward strand.
GCACCGTCCTTAACACAGTAAACCCTGTGTTGGCTGGGATTGCTCCAGGTGGAGGTATAGACTCCATTGAATTGACAAAGTTTCATTTGGGATCCGTTGCTCCAAAGATTACCGCTATTAAATCATACACTAAATTAAGTAAGAGTTCCTACGAAATGGATTGGGCCTTTGCTTTTGACCCAAACAACCGCGAAAACATGACCAAAGCAGAAATCAGAAAACAAATTATGCCAAAAGTTATCTTGAAAACCGCTATTGGTAAGGGTATTATTTCAAAGAAGGTTCCTATCAATGTTGAAGATATGGGATTTGTTGGAAGAATGAAAGTCAGATTGACTTTCACCGAAGAATTTCCTATGATTGAGATTATCAGAGTGTCGTTCTTGGAACCTCCTAAGATTGATTACGCTTTGAAGCCACTCAGTGGGGATGCTCCTCTTGGTCTTGATATTATGAAGTTTATTCCTGGCTTGAAATCGATCATCAATGAAGGTATAAACTGGGGTTTGAAAAATTACTTAATTGAGCCAAATTACCAAGAGGTTAATTTGGTTGATATCATGAACGCACAATCTACCGATATTAGTGCTGTATTGACTGTTAACTTGAAAGATGCTAGTCTTGATTCAAGTGATGACTATTATGTTGTTCTTTGCACCGAGAACGCTGAAGACATTTTTAAGGTCCGAACCGAAACACAAACTGGCACTAAAACTCCTACTTGGAATCAATCTTATAATGTTCTCATCAACTCTCTTGACCAAAATCTCGACTTCAATGTGTTCAGAGTAAATCAATTTGGTAAGGATAGATTGGTTGGTACAGCTGAATTTGATTTGAGTGAGTGTTATCAGGCAGATTATTTTGACAATGTATCGCTTAAAGTTGCTTTAAATGGAAAAAAGAAGGGTTTTGTGAACGCTTCTATATCTTACTTCCCTGAGCTTCATGGCCCTGTGTTGGAAGATGGTACTGTTGGGCCTGTTCCGGATTCTGGTGTCGGTATATTAAAGCTTGTATTGAACGAGGCCAAGGGATTGGACCTCTCTTCTTCTTTGGTTGGTCAAATTTCTCCTTATGCTGAGATATTCGTTAATGGAAAATTGAAACACAAGACAAGAGTCCTCAAAAGATCCAATGAGCCTTCTTTTGGTGATTCCATTGAGATTCTTGTTTCTTCTAAACCTGACACAAAGATAAGAGTTGTTATCAATGACTCGGTGGCCTTCGCGGAGGACACATGCTTAGGTGAATTTGAAGGAAATCTCGAAGATATTATTAATCAAATTGATTCCGGCAACCCATTGTTTAAGTTGGAAAGTAAAGGTGTTGTTAGATTGACTACCACATGGAGACCATTGGCCTTGACAGATGTTGGCGATGAGGTTTCTCATAGGGACACATTGGGCAGCATTAGAATTCATATTCGTGAAGCTAGGGACTTGAAGAACCTTGAAATTACCGGTAAAGTTGACCCATATGTTAGGGTTGAACTTAATGGTAAATTAAGATTTGAAACAATCATTCATCCTGAAACTTTAAACCCGGTATTTGAAGAAGTCACGTACGTTCCAGTAGTATCTGATAGTCAGTTCGTGACTTTGGAAGTTTTTGATGCTGAAAAAGGTGGTAAAGATCGTACATTGGGTTCAACTACATTTAACACCGATAAGATTATATCAAGAAAGCCAAACGGCGAGTACAGATATTTTGACGGTGCGAACGAGATTATTAAGAGTGATTTGGTTTGGAAGAATGGCACAAAGAAAGGCACATTATTATATTCTGTTAGTTTCATTCCGGTTACTCCTACTTATACTCCTCAAGGATTGATTGAATTAGAGCAAAGTAAGAAGATTCTTGCAGAAAAATTGGCAAAAGAGAAGGAAGAGCAAGCTAAATTGAATGAAGAGTATAAAAAGAACCCCGATGCATTTGAATGGATTGAATCACCACTTAAGGCTGTCGACGAGGATTCATTGAGAAAAAATATTCCTATTGAAAAATTGTTGACTTCACAGAGTGGTATCCTTAATGTTAGTATTATCAAAGGCAAGCTTAGACAGAGAAATGCATTCTTGTCTGTCTTGGTTGATGAAATTGGGTTTCCTGGTATTTCTTTTGGCCCTGCGAACAATGGAACTGTATTTGCTAATCATGGGCATGTTTTTATCAGAGATTTGCAACATTCTAAATTCTATTTTAGATTGGCTTCTAAAGAAGAAGTGGAAGAACCACTGGACGTTTTATATGAAAAGGAAATTCCAACAATTGAATTATTAAAGACTGGCTTGGCAGAGCCACTCACAATCAATCTCTCAGATTCATCCAGTATTGTTGCTCAATTTGGTTTTGATCCTTCTAATGTTGAATTGCCATCTAGTGAATTATTTTCTGATACTGGTAATCTTACTGTTGAGATTTTGGACGGTGAAGAGCTTCTCTCTGCTGATAGTAATGGGAAATCTGATCCGTTTGCCAAGATTCTTTTGAATGACGTCGTGGTTTTCAAGACAGAAATTATTAAAAAGACATTAAATCCAGTATGGAATGAGAAGGCTACTTTCCCTATTCCCTCATTGACTAGATCTAAAATTAAACTTGAGGTCACTGACTGGGACCTTGCTGGTGACAATGATCCATTAGGTGATGAATTTATCGATCTCTCAAAAGTTCACCAGGGCGAACCAACAGACTTAACTGTACCACTCACATTGGAAGGCAAGCCAGCTGGTGTAGTAAATTTGAGACTTGGCTTTGAACCTGGGTATATCAGACCTGAAATTGTCAAATTCGGTAACGGATTGCCAGGTATAGGGGCAGTTGGTAAAGTACCAGTGAAAATTGTTGGCGGTGTTGCCAAAGGCGCTATTGGTGGTGTTGGTTTATTGGCAGGCGGTGTTGGTAAAGGTGGATCGAAGTTAATTGGTGCATTAGGTGGCAAGAAAAAGAAGAGAAATTCAGCTTATTTGGGTGACAACCAGTCTTTAACAGGAGTTTCCACTTCAGGAAATGTGAGTACTTCTCAGCAGTCATCTAACTCGTTAACCAAAACCACAACTACCACAACTGTATTTGGAGGTAAAAGATCAGTGGGAAGACTCAGTATTAAGGACTTGCATGTTTCATCTGATAAACATCCTTCCTTACAAATTAAGGTCTTTTTGAAGAACGAAGAATTGGGACAGAAGGAGCTTTATAAAACTAGATCCAACAAATTATCTGGGGGTACAATCAAATATTCCGAAGAGACCACATTTAAGGCCATTCCTGAAGACTCTTTAATTGTTGAGGCGACCGTTCATCATCGATTAGGAAAGGATGTTGAGGTAGGTAGAGCAGAAGTTCCTATTGGAAACTCTATTGATAAACACGATGACTTCGCCTTGGAAATTCCTGAGGTAGGGGAGTTGATGTTGAACATTCGTTACAGTGCTCCAAAATAAGTTTGTGTATTTTTATTGTTGTTAATATATTGATTGTGTTTCATACAGATAAATGTGCTGCTGAATTCTGAAATATTCCTATTTCAAAGTTTTTCAGTAAACTGTACCTTGATATGAAGTACATCATGGACCACACTATATAGCTACACGCATGAAATTTAGTATGTTTATCTGACTGTAGATTCATTAGCCAAAGGTACTACGTAAAAATATAACATAGTTCTTACTTCTTACATTTGTAGAGAACGTGGACGTATATATAGTGTGTGTTTTTTAGTATTACACTCGGGTTGTAGTATAGTTAGTAACTAGTATACGAGTTGGTAAAATAGTTAAAATATAATCACTTGACTATTCTAATTAGAGTTTGACTATTTATACTTGACAACAAAATGAATTAACCTTGATGGATAAGAGATGAGCCTTGCTGGTGTTATCTCTTTTCTTCCAATATGGTTGTTTCAGAGACATTGAAGCATACTGGATAAAAAGAAACGCACAATTGATAAGAAGCTGTGAGAGTTGTAAGAAGGCAAGGAATTTTTAAAAAGATAAGAAATTTGTGTAGCTACTGAGCAAAGAAGTAAAAAACCTTTTTTATTGCATGAGCCAGATATTACAAAAGGCTCTATGTACACGTTAAAATCAAGGAAATTGTTCATGAAATTTTCTATAAACAAAACCCGATTAGTTAACTTCTTAGATTATCTTGAAATGTATCGAATACCCAACTTATTTCTAATTTATCACATACTATAATATAGTTTCAAAAAAGTTGAAATGCAATTGCTAGACTATTAATAAAAAGTCTGCGTCTTTATAATTATGAAAGGTAAGGAAGAGAAATAATACATCTAGAATAGGTTACTATAATACCCACACCTGTACATAGCTTCAACACTTTATTTAAATTGTATTTAAAATATTTCGCGAATATATTTGGGGATGTCAATTTCAGGATTCTCAACCAAATACCAAGGTAAATACTGTAGGAATAAAAGAAGTTAATAACTAGCTCTACTTCAATTTACTGCGTACGAACTTGACAAACTAATTATATCTACCCAAGGGCGAGAAGATTTACAAGTAAAAAAATCCTACACCAACTCACCAACATGATATATACAATAAATTAAGTATAATACTGAGAATTCTACAGTGTGAACCTGGCCGCCGTAATATCCATACATTGTACTACTACCCTATTAGAGACTAGGAAATTAAATCAAAATTACACTTGAACATATTTCTATCTTCATTAACCACATACTACTGGATATCAAACTACGCTAGCATGGTGTAAAAGTTACTGCATCTGCTTCCTCAAAAACAGGTTTTCCTCTTCCAACTCAAACAACTTTTTCTTACTTGCTCTATAATCTAAAAGCCTCTTTTCTCGTTCTCCTTTAACCCTCTTAGTCAATTCTTCTATACGATCCTTTGACCTTGGACTTTCACTTCCATCATCACTATTACTTTTCGGTTTTGCAGATTTCTTTATCAACTCTAGCCTCAAAGTATCATTTTCAATCTCTAGCAGCTGAAATTTCTCCTGTAAATTATGAATGATCGACAGGTCTGCTCGTTGTTTCTCTCCTGAGTCCAACATGAGTGACACATGCTCACTGACTATTGTTTCCACAGCAGAATTGAAATAGTGGTGAATAGCTTCTGTTAAGTAAATAATTTTCTCATAATTTAATGTCTTCTTATTTCTTTGGTTCTGGTGAATTAATTTCGTTAACTTTTCTCTCGCCTGTGACAATGATACTTCGTCTATTATCTTTGTAAATGCTTCAGTTAATTTACTGTATGATTTTATATCTAATGACAACAAGTCTTGGAACTTTTCAATAGAATTGTTTAAAGTCAGCTCTAGCTGAGAGTATTTCTTGGATATAGAGTTGAAGTTGTTATTGATATTAACCAAGTCTTTATTAAGCGCCAACTTATCTGTTAGCAAGGAGGTGTTGGTATCGTTTAATTTATTGAAGGACCCACCCAATTTATTGAGTATTGCGTCCTTCTCAACTATTTCTTGGTTTAATAAACTGATTTGTTGAATTAAATTGTTCTCTGTAGGATTTTGACTATTATAGTTCGACACTATTTTGAGGTTGCCTCCATTCAACTTATTAATAGTATCTAGAGTCCGCACTTCGTCTGCAATATTAGGAAGTTGCGTGGGTGCTTCGTTATTTTGTAGTCCTTGAATCATAAGATCCTTTTCGGCTAATTGCTCCTGCTGTGACTTTACTTTGGCTTCTAGCTCCAATATCTTATCACTGTTGATTTTGTCATTGACTGCCTTTAATTCCTTCAATGCTTCCAATTCTTTTTTAACATTCTGTAATTCCAGATCTTTATTTAATAAATCTGAATTCAAATCATGAATCTGGCTATTCAAGTTGGAAATTTTAATCAAATATTCCTTCCCTACTGAATCAGTGTTATTATTTAATATTCCAATCAAATCTGCCGACTCTTGCAAATGGTTAGCAACTAGATACTGCAAGTACTTTATCTTCTTATTCTGGCTTTCAATTAACTTCCTGACATTCGCATTATTAGTGTTTAGCTCATTTATTATTACACTCAATATGCTCATGAGGCTCTCCAATTTCACAATCAAATTAGTCTCATTCAATAACTCCTTCAACCTCTCATATAAGTTTCCCTGTACCGCATCAATGAATATCTCAATTAGCTGGTTTATAAGCGTGTGTATTACACTGAAGTTGTTACTATCTTCATCATAATTCTCTCCACTTAACAATTCCCGTAGCAAGCCACTTAGAATTTTTTGCTGAAGTTTATAATTAATAAGCTGCTTTTCAACATTCGAGTCTCGACTCCAAGGAGAATACTCATAGTTATTTATGGAATCTAGTATTAAGTCATCCGACATGGCTTCTGAAAAGTACCAGCTTCTCGCCTTTTGATGGATGACTGTTTACAATTCTGATGATAATAACACCGGTGTGCGTCAAACACCCCATAATTCCCTATTTAGGAAGAAATAGAACATATAGGGTATAAAACTATTCTACATTTCACTCAATATACAAAATATATTCTTTGTTAAATAAAAGTTAAAAAAACAAGAAAATTAAATTATCATTATATATCTTAAAATTTAGATTTAAGTTTTTTTTTTTTTTAATTCTTCTTATTTACCTTTAAATTCCATCCAACAAAAAAGACAAAAATTGTGAACATAAACTTCAACTTAAACATTCACAACATCTCCTTCCCATCACCTAATAAGCAGAGTGCGCCATTATTCTTATCTTCCTGTTAACATGACTTAAAATTTCAATAAATGTGGCTTGTCACCCTTCTTAAGAGTAAAGGTGGAGGCCAAGTATTTTACCAACAATGGAGTCTTCTTGATCTCACTGATTAAAGCGGAATCAATCTTCTTTTGATCAGTAACTCTGTTTTGGTAAGCAGAGTCCTTAACTTTCTTCTCATCAAACAAGTCAGCCTCAGACTTAGAAGCCTTCTTAGAAGCCTTGTCCTTAGCAAAGTATTTGACGTCAAATTTAGAGACATCGACGGAAGAGATGTTAACCTTGGTGCTGGTAGCAATAACGTAACGAGCGTTAACTCTTCTCAATGGAACACCGTTAACCTTGAATGGACCAGTGACCAATAAGGTGTTGTCTTCCAAAGGCTTCAAGTAAACGACTCTCTTACCTCTGAAGTTACCAGACAACAAAATCAAGACAGTTCCTGGAACCAAAGATGATCTCAACTTTTGTGGTTGAGCACTCTTTCTTGATTGCTTTGGGACTGGAATGTCTTCAGCTGGATACCACTTTGGAGCCTATAAGTTGTTAGTATGTTTCACGAATATTGAAGAATAACAGAAGTTTAGAAATAATCACAATATCACTCTATTCCATGAACGATTCTATTTCTCGATGTTCGAATTTCTATGAGTCTACCGTGATTTCCGGACTCAACAACACATTATAGCGTGTATTTCATTATTATTTTATAATTCTAACCCTTCCTTTCTTACTCTTAGTTTCTACTTACAACTTGAGTAGCCATTTTGATGTTTTCTATCTGTTAAGTTTTAAAAGATATCCAAATAAAACAATCTAGTAGATACAGTCTAACCGATGTAATATAAAATTCAATGTTCAGTGCGACGCAAAACCAACGATGGTGTAAGGATGCATAATAGTCACCAGAACATATGATTTGAAATCATGGCCCATTGCTGTCACAAAGAAACCCTATATACAAACACGTGATAAACACACGGAAGACTAATACGCGTTTTTTTTGGCGGGACGCATTGGTCATTGCGCCAGCTTACAGTAGATTAAGATTAATTCCATTTGCAGATGAATACATTTGTAATTAAGCATAAATTGATCTTCTCTATGCATTTGCATTTGGAATACGCCTAATCAAGCTTATTGCCTGGCGAGACCAATATCTTAATGTGTTTATCTTTATTATTAATCAACTCTTCAAAGCCGTCTTTCACTCCATTTTCTAATGTAGTCTTGCCAGTGATCAAGTGCTTGCACTTATTAACGTCAATTAATCCTGACTCAATAGCAGCAATTACTTGCTCAAAGTCCTTAGGATCATAGCACATGGAGCCCATGTAAGACTTTTCTTCCAAAGTGACATCCATTGGCTTAAAGTCAACAAATTTATCTGGCCAAACCGCAATATTTACACATTTTCCCCCGGCACCGAGCGCATGTATACCAGTTTTCAATGTTGCCCCAACTCCAGATGCATCAAATGAGTACTGGAATCCTCCTTCAACGGAATTACGTAACGCCTCGATTCCTTCATCTAACGACGAGTATGCAGCTGGATTAAACACCTTTGCGCCTAATTTCTCGGCTTCAACACGACGCTTTTCTGCAAGCTCTGTAGCGACAATTGTTCCTGCCTGATGACCTTGCAAGGCAAGGATCGTCGCTAAACCAATAGGGCCAGCACCCAAGACCAACGCACTGTCTCCTGGTTTCAAACCGGAAATTCTAACAGCATGCCAAGCAACACTCAATGGCTCAATTAAGGCTCCCACATCGAGGGGAATAGACTTTGGCAATAGTATAGCATGGTCTTCGCTAGTAACCACCCTTTCACTAAGTGCACCATCAGTGAATCCTAACCCCGTAAAGTTAAGATAGTGACAAGCATTCGTTAAGCCTTTTTTGCATGCACTACATTCAGGTGTTGATTTCCGTGCACATTTCTGATAACGACGTCTGTCGGAACAATGAGCTGTGGCTTCAACCACTACCCAGTCACCTGGTTTAACCTTCTTTACGGCACTACCAACCTCCTTAACAACACCAGAAAACTCATGACCAAGACAAAGTGGCAATTTCTCGTCTGACAATTCATCGCCGTCTTTTGAAGCTTTAGCGAAGAAGATTGGTCCGTCAAGGTATTCGTGTAGATCAGAGCCACATATTCCGCAGTAAGCCACATCCACAATTAATTCATCATCTGTTTTGATTACAGGCTCCTTGACTTCTGTCGAGTATCTAATATCCTTGTTCCCGTAGTATAATAATCCTTTCATAATTAGTTATACCAATCAATAATTTTAGGGTTCATCTGTGCCTTATGTACCTCTGTATAGTTGCTCTTGGATAGTGGCGAGACATTGTTATCACGTGGAAAAATGTATGCAAGATGACCTGTATTCTTTTACTGGAATAAAGTACACATATCTCTTGGTATTCTAATGTGTTGTCTATCAAGGTGTACTGAAATACCTATAAGTATTTGTATAGCCTCATGTGATAATTTAACTCAACACAAATTTAAAGGATTTTGGCTAATTATAGTTAATTCATATTCAAATTCCAAATTAGGTATCGATGCACGTGTGCATTTTCCACTTTCATATCTGCAGTTAGTCGCCCTATAAATTTGGAAAATTAATGATTAATTTAGGCAGTTAAAGACGTTTAAGTATCCTGCATTTCTGCAAGGTTCTTAAATTACAACTAATATTTACAAACTCAAAATTTTTCAGTATAGGATGCCGTTCGGTTACCGCCTGCCATTCTGTACATAAATGCAGATTGTTAATCACGTGATATACTAATTTATTTCATCTGTACTATTGTGTCCGACCTCATGCAAGTCTACTAAGATTTACAGAGGCTCTATTTGATTGTTTTTTATCAAATTGGTCCCTTTTTATTTATAATATCCGGTTGTTGCCCCTTTAGTTGTTTTTTATCCTTACATACACACAATTCGGAAAACATTTTTAACTCACTTCAATGGCAATCAAGTCTCATCAATTTCAGTCTAACCAAGTTGAAGAATGGAAGAATTACGACATTGACTATAAAGAAACGAGAAGTGAGATCAGAAAGCTTGTTCGCAAATTGAACCAATTAAAGCTGCGATACTGCTCCAATATTGCACAGAGTCCTGACTCGGAGTTTACAACAAGCAATGATTCCTACTCCTCTGCGGATGGGGCAAAAGATCAAAATGCTGCTGTCGAGGAGGATAACAAGCTAAAGTTCTCACAGGAGAACTTAAATAACCAACTTCATGATAAGAAGTTGTCGCTTCTAAAAAAGTTTTTGGGCAAGTTCATTGGGAAACTAAATGCTGTGGACCTCTACATTAATTTGAAGAACTTCCAAGTACTCAAAACGTTACAATCAAACAGTAACAACTTTCGAAAAAACCACAAAACAATTATAAATGAGATTTGTCTGGTCAATAGTAAATTGACAAGTTACCATGAGATTTTATTCACGGAGTTGACATCCAACAATCAATTTTTAGACGAGATGAACCTGATTACTGCTCCTCCTCCTAGCCAAGACGCTCTCCCGAAGCTTAATGGTGATATTAAGATATTGAAGCTTGAAAGCGTTTCAAAAAATTTAAGCAGTTTAAACAATAATAATGTAAAGTTAAATGCAAAGCTACAGGATTTCAAGCAGGATGTGTTTTTGAATTTGAAGAACTTTATTCTATTTCAAAAGCAATTGGTATATTACTTGATTCACTTTTTCAACAAGACAATAATTAAAAGTTATAATCAAGGGGAGTACGTTGATAAGCTATATAAAGTTAAGGGTAATGGAATTTTGAGTTCTGATATCGAGAAGGGCTATTTTGAAAAGGCCGATAAAGAGTTGTTGTTGAGCTTTAGTGAGAGATTAGAGTTATACACAGCTATATTCGAGACTGTCCTTGATTCCAAATTTGACTATGTGGCAATCAAGGAAACTTTCGGCAATACTATCTATGAAAGAGAGTTTATATACTATGGCGTCTATAGTGGTGGTCATTTCCAACCTGTCGAAGAGAAAGAACTTAGCATTCCAAAAACAGAAATTTCACTGTTGATTCAAACCAAGGACAAGCTTCAATTCTGGAATTTGAAATTCAAGGACAATTTTCAGGTATTGAAAATGTGTTTGAGTAATATTAATAATAATTTTATTCGATACCACAAACTCAATAGTATAATTGAAAAGCTTAACGAGCAACGTTCGATAATATATAATCTGACTCAGCTCAATTACTTGTTTCAATCAAAAAACTTGTTAAAGTATATCATGCTGAGTAATGAATTACAAAAGCTCCAGCTTTTTAACAAAAAGGAATCAGATCAATCTTTTGATGCTAACGCCATCCGCTCGTCAAATTCCAGCTGGTTTTTGGTACCAAATAATTATATCTATGAAGTGAAACTCTTGTTCAATGAAACTGCCATCAAGGAAAGCGAAATTAGTGAATACATCCAATCAATAAAAACATCGCTGACAAAAGAAGATGCGCGATATGGAATTTCATATTTTGACGATGATTCTGGCCAAAAATGCGCCGAAGCGCTATCAGGATATGGCGACCGCTCCATATTATTAGGACAATCAGGGCTATCGAGAACTTCAGAATTACAAGTTCCGAATAGCATTATTCACAATATTAATAACACTAAGCAAGTCAAGTCTATTCTTGATCCAATGGAATACAAACTATTCCGAAGAATCACCAGGGGATCGCAATTAAACATGACCAGTCATTGTAACTTTGAACAGTTCCGTTACTTGACTCCTGATTACCGAATGTCGCTCTTCCATAACTTGAACTTTGTTCATGAAGATTCTCAATTTCAATTTCCATTCTCATTAGTACGCTTAACCTGGGACAATGTGTCTAAGGTGGATTTTAGCTCCTTTTTGAATTCAAAATACTTCTACTCCTGTTCAGAATTTGACTTATATGAGTTAGGCAAAACTATATTTACCCCAGCTGAACGCCCTGAGTGGGCTTCTAAATTACTTAGCAACAAGTTTGATTTGAAGCTCATTATTGATAATCGTATTTTAAGAGACCAACAGAAACTTGAGCTTACTTCAAAACTTGTCCGGCAACCATATGCGAAAGAAAATGTTCGCAAAGAAATCAAGCAAAGATATTGGAATGAGTTTGATGATAATCCAGAGGAATGGGGTAATGGTGATGGAAATGGCTTTTATGTGGAACTGAACAACCATACTGATGTCGTTTCTGAAGCCACTATCAACTTTCTTCTCAATTTATCAAGCTTTATTACTTTAACTATAAACAAATTTTTTCCTTCTTCTTCTAATCAACTACATGATACTTCTTCACCGGTTAATAGCACCTATGGTTATGACACTTCAGATGATGATCGTTCCCCAATAAATGAGCGTTTTCTGGACAGTTGCCACTATGGTGCGGCCAATTCCGGATATAATGTTGATCCGGAATTCCAAAGAGTACAGAATCACGACATTGTCGCCACATTCTTATATTCTGTCTTACCAACAATATCGGCTATCATAACCGGTAGTTCCATTGCCATAATCTATTTTGTTATTCTTGACCCCCAGTTAGACTCTTCTATGCTTCTTATCATTATTCTTGCATGCAGCTTAATATTGTCATTTGTGATGTCAACATTGTCAATAATTTTTTTGTTAGGGCGTATAAGTCCGGCGCCCACACATCATTATATTTACGTTTGGTCAGTGTTCATAATTATTCTAATGTCCATAGCCATCATTCTAACGGAATTGATTGAGATATGACATTTCTCATGTTTACGAAAGATTCATTAATAAATTAAAACAGGTATTATTTGTAAACAAACAAAAGCAATTGCGGTGCCATACAATTTAAACAATTTATATATGACTAGTGTATCATATCATTGTTTGATAATGTGACACTTCTGGTCATATTATCGACTTTGTAAATTCCAACTAATTGTTGCGACAACTCAAACATGTTATTTCTCAACGAAATGACAATAAATTGAGCATTCTTGGTTCTTTCCTTAATGTAATTTGCTACAATAGAAACATTTCGGAAATCTAAGGCAGCATCAATCTCATCCATCACGTACAATGGCGTTGGCTTATATCTGTGGAGAGCAAACACCAACGCCAAGGAACTAAGAGTTTTCTCACCACCCGATAAGTTGGAGATATTCTTCCAACTTTTCTTGGGAGGCATCACACTGAACAATATACCTTCTGAAAATGGATCCAAACTATCAACCAATTCTAATTCTGCATTGCCTCCCATTGTAATCATTTGGTACATTTCTTTTAGCGTCATGGAGATGGCAGAAAAACCCTTCATAAATTCATTTAACCGCTTCTTTTTTAGCTCTTCAACATGGTCTCGGAGTTCTTCTCTTCTAGCCACAGCCTCATTAAGATCTAGCTTTCTACTCTGATACTCATTGGCTCTTTTTCCGTACTCCTCCAATATATCAACATCCACCCTAATATTGTCCAATTCATCCTCCAAAGCATCTATTTCATCTCTCAAAGTATCCGTATCAATAGCCTTTATATCATCTTCTTCCAATTGCGGAATATCATTGTTTTGGAATAGCTTTTTAAATTCTTCCAATTCATCCTCATTATACACATCTTCACTATGATTATTTCCTTCAGAATGTGTCGCTTCAGCATCCCCATATACTTCAGCCTCCTCGATCTCAATACTTTCATTTTGGTCGTCTTGATCATTCTCATTATCTTCTTCATCCTCTCTAGGCAGCTCATAATCCTCGTCATTAGCTTCAAAGTCATCATTCTCCTCAACAGGCTTGGATTTTCTCTTTCTCTTCTTTTTACCTGACTTCATGTCCACTTTGCCTTTCTTCACAGGCAACCCCAAATCAAGCCATCCAACCAAATTACTCACATCACGCAACTTCAATGAGGCCAATTCATCAGTTAGTAGCTTAATCGCCTTTTTATCATGTTTGACTAAATTCTCATATTTCTCGATCTTATTCTCAAGTTCAATTTCAACAGATTTCAACTTATTGATTTGTTCGTGCATTTCTTCCAATTCAAGCTTGAGTGAATCTCGCTTCTCGGAAATCAAATCCTTTTCATTTAATAATTCGTTTAATTGCTGTTCCAACTCACCCGAGTTCTTGCCTGAACCTTTGTGTTCTAATTTTTCCAATTCACTCTTCGACATATCTAAACTTTTTTCATTATCAGTCAATGTCTTTTCACTTCTTTTAATCTCATTTTGAAGCCTCTTTAGAGTATGTAATTCCCCTGAAGCTTTTTCATTCAAGATATCTATTCTTTGACTGATGCCATCAACCTTTGACTTTTGCATTCTTAATTCAACTCCTCCAACTTCGGAAATCTTTTCCTCCAACTCAGATAATTGATTCTCTAATGAGGACATCTCGTTCCTTAATTCAGAGTATTCATTTTGATACAGTTTCACTAAGTTCTCGGACCTTATTATGTCTTGCTGTAATTTTTCTTTAGAAGTTTCAATATTGGCATTGAGCTCATTAACCGTATTCACCACTGAGTCTAATTCAACTTTTAGTGACTTCATCTCCAATTCAATCTTGGATACTTGAATATCAATTTCGGGACTTCTAGCCTGTAGCTTCTTGATAGCTTCTTCCATTTGACGTAATGTATCTTGCGCTGTTATAAAATGTTCCTCTTTCGCACTAAGTTCATCTCGCATTTTCAATACATCTTCTTCTGAATACAACTCATCGGAGGTTGAATTAGACGTAGTTCTCATTTTCCCTTTTGCCACATAATTACCTCCCCCACTCATGGTACCTGACTTATCAATCAATTTTCCATCCAATGTTACCACTCTATATCTTTGCCTAGAACCGTAAGCAGCCTTGTTTGCGTTTTGTAAATTGTCTGCCACTAGGGTGTCTCTTAAAGCACTATAAAAAGCAGGCAAGAATTTCTCATCATTTGGCTTAATCAAATCATACAATCTAGGGATATTATTTGGTGTCTCTATTTTTCCGGTGCTAGGACTTAGCTTATTCAAGCAGAGAAACCTGGAATATCCTAATTGTTTGCTCCGTAAGAACTCAATACATTGTTGTCCTATATCAACAGAGTCGACAACCATATCATCTAGTTGACCACTTGCAGTTGATATTGCAATGTCATACTTATCATCAATCACACCTAAATCACCCAACCGACCATGAAATCCCGAAATTCTGCCTGATTTTTGAAGTCTTAATAACCCCTGTAAAACTGTGGATTTGTTCTTGGAATTGCTTAAAGAATTATTTGCTTCCGTTGCCTTCTGTCTTAAGTTTGATAAACTCTCTCTCATCTGTTCCAACTTTTGCTCTGCTTGAGTGATGCTTGTAGAGCCTCTTTCTATTTGTTCTTCAACATCAACCTTTTCTTGCTTCAAAGACTGCAACTGTTGCTGCTTGTCTTTTCCTTGGTTAACAATTTCCTCTACCTTATCTTGTTTTAATTTTAATTCTTTGTCAAGATTCAATATTTCTTCCTTGATTAGTTTCACGTTAGATTCTGCCACAGTGATCTGTGATTTCTTCGCTGATAGCTTTTCATTCCAAGGCTCCAATTCTCGTTGAATCTTAGACATTGAATCAGTGTAAGGTTTCGTTTTGCTTGAAAGTGCGAGTCTTAATCTCTCAAGTTCAGCATTTTCCACAGAATAGTTTTCTCGCAACTCGCTCAAATCTTTTTCGTACTGACTTTGACTTGTTTTCAATTCATCCAACGTAGAGTTATTAGATACTAAATTATTTTTTATCGTTGCAATAGCCTTTTCAGACTTGTTAATTTTATTAGACAAGTTTTTCCTCTGCTCGTCAAATTTCACGTTCTCCTTATCTAACAATCGCTGCTTTTTTTGAATCTGATTAATTTTCTCCTTCTTTGCCTGAAGCTCAACGTTATACTTTTTATGTTCAGCCTCAAGTTTTTTGGTTTCCTCATTCAAACTAGAATTATTCCTTTTCTCTTCCTCTAATTTACGACTAAAATCAGTGAATACGTCTAAGTTGGCTTTAGCCTTTTTATTTTTGTTGTAAAGTTCGGATTGAAGATACTTGCCTCTTTTGAGTCCTAACTGGCGCTCGACTTTTAAAAATAATAAGGCCTTATCTTTATCACCTTCAAGGTTATCTTTTTCTTTCTCCACAATTTCAAATCTATTTTCCTTTTCTAAGCAAATATCATTGAGTTCTGTTACTTCTTCTAAAGACGTTTCAATTTGACCCTTGTATGTGGCAGTGCCAATAATGTCTTCCAAATATTCGAGTAACCCATCGTCGTTCTCCTTTTCTGCTTTAGGTTTCATTTGGGCGATCGACTCAACTTCTCCTTGTAGAATTAAAAATCTCTTGTGATCTAAATCAATGCCCTTATCCTTCAATAAAGTAGTAACCTCACCATAGTTGCTCTCCCTTCCGTTTATAAAATATTTCGAAGAATTATTCTTGAATGCTTTTCTGGTGACAACCATATCTTCCTCGGGAAGTACTTCGACAGAACTTTCACCTTGAGAATTGGTAATATCCTTAACATACTTAAAGTGGACATCAACAGAACAAAACTGCAAGTCCTGGTGTTTTGCTGATGTATGAATCAACTCGGAAAGCTTTGACTGTCGCATTTTACTTGCCCTAAAACCAAAAACAAACAACATAGAGTCAATCACATTGGACTTTCCTGATCCATTTGGTCCGACAACCGCAGAGAAGGACGCGTGAAACGGACCTACTTCTTGCACACCTACATAAGACTTAAAGTTTGTGAGAACTAATTTGTCAATAATGAGTCTGCTTGACCTTTCTTTAGATTGCCCCTCCTCCTCCTCTCTCTGTCTATTATAGCTGGCCTTTGTAGGAGAAAGCGCAACAAGCTGAAGAGGTTGGATGTCATTTAAAGCGGCTGATGGGGGCGGCAAGTCAAGTTTTTCATCAGCAATGAATCTCTTCCTTGACGGAGAAACCACCTCAACATTATTATTTAACGATTTCAAAGGAGATCGTAACTGGTTGAGCGGCATGCTACCAAAGACTGATTTATGTTTTGATGTTGGAAACTATTGTTTGTAAACATGCATCTTAATCGAGGAGGGTAACACAATAGTGAGTTGAGGCATAACAAGGCGAGGGCTACAAACTACAGGCAAGGGTCTTTAGAAATACTTGTTACTGCTGCGAAAAGCATCCAATTGATATTGGGTTGGCCATGGCCAGTTTGCAACAGAATATGGCATTCCCTTTGGAATATAGATATCTGATTCTTTGCATTCAGGCGAGTTGGTTGACTTTAATGTATTATAGCCATATTCCCTGAATTTATTGCTGGCATCAACTGGTAAATAATTTAGTAAGTGTAAAAGTAGTGTCTTGCTAGGAATGTAGCGTAACTGCTCCCACCAAGAAGGCAATTCACTCAACTCATCGAAATAATTATATTGGTGCAAATTATTTAGATAAATCGACCATAGCATGAAATTGGGCTTGATCAGAACCTGGCTAGACTTTGTCCTTGGCAAGCACCATTTCTTAAATTCGGTGATACTAATTTGCACAGCATATATTCCTTCCCAAACAAGGTCAGGAGATGATAGTGAAGCGTTTAGAAGTGAAAAAAGACAGCTCACATCAGGATTAAATCTGTATCGACCATTTTCAGTAAGTAGTTTGTTGTATAAACTGAGCGCTTCCTTAGGGTTTATATTAGACTCAAATTTTAATACCTGTCCAATTAGGGACACTTTAGGCTCCGAGATAGAATTGAAAAGAGCTCTGGTGTAATCTAGCACGGAACTGTACCCTGAGCAGATAGTTTCAAAGTTCTTGTAGTCAGAAGATGCTGCTGCTCTGTAAAGAGTGACAATGAGGTTCTGAATAATACTTAGATTCATCAACCTGCGTTCATTAACAAAATTAATTAATTTCATGATTGTTTTGAAGTCTCGTAGGCTTCGGATAATAAGGTTGACTATCTTGCTATTGACATAGTTCAATACAAACTCTCTCTCGAGAATCTTTTTTGCAAGTAGCTCGCTTCTTTCTGGAGTTAATAGATCGAATTGTTCTAACTTGTCCACGAAACCTCTCCATACCAAAGATGACTGGTTTATTTGAAGAATCAAATAAAGCGCATTTGATGAAAACCGACTTGAAAAATTAAATGCTTCATCTAAATAATCTACTAGATGATATTTGTCTGGGGCAGAGAGAACCTTGACATAGTAAAATTTAGAAATAAGTGACATGACCTTCTTATCAGTGATGTTATTGGCTTTAAAAAGGGCAGAGACTGCACTCTGATCGTCTACCGCCAGGTGATTAATAAAAGGCACAAAATAGTTTTCTTCAATTGCTTTCATATAGGCCATCACATTTGGGTTTCCTATGGATTGTAAGGAGTTGACAACCGCTAAATTTCCAAGCAAGCCAAGATAATCCAGAGTATTATTACCTATCTTCAGTTTAAGGAAGTTCAATAGTAAATTTTGACATCTAATTATTGTATGCCGATATTCTATAGGTCTGTGTATCAGTAGCTTATCAGTAAGGCTCCATAGTAACCAGTTGAGCCGATATATAGGCATATTGCCTTCTTTATAACCACGATTGACTTCTTGGCCCTCTTTGTACTTGTTGAAGTTATACAATATTTTCTGAACAGCGGTCAGAACCCTTTCAGTCTTATTGTAGCTTGTATCAATGTCATCAAAATTTGATAAATAGAACAGAATAAGATCCTCAAGACTTTCATAACTATAAATTTGACATTGGTCTATTAGATGAAATATCATATAGTGCTTGTCACTGGTGCTTAGTAGATGAAAGCATGATTTAAATATTCGTAGCAACTCCTGCGCTTCATAGATTGAATTCGCGGTTCTGTATAGTATATCCACCAAAGAAAAATCAGGAATATATTTTTGATTTTCCAAATACCCAACTGCATTGGTGATATCTATTGAAGCCACCGATTTAATCAAAGCATCAGGGTCATCAATCTCGCTAATGGTAGTAAACGTCTTGACGGCGCTGAAAACGTACTTTGAAAGCAGCATATTAATACCAACAGTTCCTCCATAAGACTCAACTAGACTTTTCGACTTTTCAATAACGTTATGGGATATTTTAGTGATTTTAGAGTTTGTTTTAAAGTATCTCCAGTACACTGCGTCATTTTGAATTAATTGGTCAATACTTTTCATGGCAGTAAATATATCCAACTTTCCCGAGGTCACCATCATATTATAATATAGTATGTGAAATAGAACACTGAGAGACGTCTCAGGTAGACTCTTATGCCGACCAGATGATACTAATCTTCCACTGGCTACTGTCTGTTTGAAAGGCGTTTCAATGTTTACCCTTTGTAGAACACCAGGGATCTTATATTGAAAGACGGCCAAATTTTCATTACACTTCTTTATCTTGGTTATAATTCTCCTGGCTTGAGTTTGTCTTGAGCGGATTGTCAATCTTTCATGTATTGTCGAAGAATAGAATCTTTGTTTGAAGCATAGCACCAATAGCAGTCCAATATTTAGACTACCTCCAAGTCTCGGGAAATTAGTTTTCGAGATATGGCTTTTTACTATTAGCATTGCAATTCTGTCATATTCCCATTCACCTTTGGGTAAATGTCGGTGATTTTTTTCTAATGAAAAACCTAGAGGTATATGGCTAAAAGGAAAAGCAGCGACACACTTGAGGGTAGAAAAGTCGGTAATTTAGAATATTATAAGTTAGTCAATAACTATTTAAGTAATGGCACCAAGGATGACAATAAGAGGTTGAAGAGGCCTCATCGGTCCCGAAGAGGACCTGGTGATGATCATACGGAGGCGATGCCCATCTCTATATCAAACAACAAAAGTACAGAGCCTACTGATCACACACAGCACAAGGAGGAAGAGAATATAACTTTGCCGACGGTTCTATCTGAAAGTGAGGAAGACTACAGCGATGCTGACTTTGAGGATATTGTGCCCACATCAGGAAGCGTACCTGACAAGAACGAAGTAATAACTATTCAAATCAAAAAGAGAAGAACTCAGAAACCACGAAAGGTGGTAGTCAGTAAAGAGGATAGGGCTCGGCGACTTGTAGTTCATAAAATGCATCTACTAGTAATGCTTGTTTTTGGCAAGGTGTTGAATTCCTGGATTAATGATTTACAGATTAAACAAAAGTACACGCACGAAGTACCAGGAAAAATATTTGCGAGTCTTCATCCTAAAACTCGTGAAAAGGACATAAGCAATAATGTCAAGTCCAGACAATTCTTGGATGGCTTACGCCATCTTATGCAGTGGTGGATCAGCAAGTTCAGGTTGACGTCTGCTTCAGGGTTATTTATGTTACACTGGCGAGAGATTGAATCTAAAGACAAGTTCTCATACGGTGAGCGACTAGATTTTAACAAATTAAAGTATGGATTATCCCACTTTGTGGGTAACCGTGATCTTGGGGCACAAGGTTTCGTGGCCTTGCTACGAAGTCAAAAAGTAAGAGCACGGCTAATTTTCAGTATTCAACCACCTGATTTCACTGATGCTGCACCGAGTAATGATTTGGAAGAAGAATTGCTGTCAGACGAAGAAGTCGAGAAGAAGCCAAAACCAAAACCAAAAAAGACACGCTCAAACCTCACTGGAATACCAAAATTAAATCATTCAAAGCCACAGACAACTTTGCAGAAAATCATTGCCAGTAATAGTAAAAAAGTTAACGTCGCTAATAACCATCACTTGGAAAGGTTATTAAAGAAGAATAGCTACCTTTCGGCATATCCGGTATTCTGGGCTGAGGCATGGAACCCCTTTACAAAAAGATGGATAACTATTGATCCAGTGAACTTGCGAATCATTGAAGATATTCAAAGAGTTTCTAAGCTTGAACCCCCGCTTAATGATGAAAGAAATTGCATGAGATACGTTATTTCTTACGACGGTGCCAACCGTGTTAAGGATGTCACTAGAAGATATGCATCTAAACTTAACTCCAAGACCAGAAAAAAAAGGATAACAAGAGAAGATTCTAATTTAAAATGGTTTAATAGTCTTTTCACGTTTCTTAATAAACAAGCTTCTGCAAGCTCCATTGATTTGCTAGAGGATGAATATTTCCTTGAGAGACACAAAAAGGAAGGTATGCCCACTGGAATTGGAGATTTCAGAAGTCATCCTGTTTACGTATTAGAATCTACATTGAGGGCCAATGAGGTGCTTTCTCCTAAGGAAGTCATTGGGTATATCAAGCAAAAATCAGGAGTATCTTTGCCAGTGTACTTGAGAGAGAATGTGCATGAATTGAAAACTGCAAATGGTTGGTTCCACAATGGACGGGTTCTTAAAGCGGGAGCACGATCACTAGGGCTTAAAAAGAAGCATTCAAGCAAAAGACTAAGACGGGACCAAGATAGTGAAATAGAAGACTTTGATGATGAAAATGAGCGCATGTATGCCGAGTTCCAAACAGAAGTATACAAACCAGAGCCTATAAGTAATGGACTTGTTACTAAAAATGCATATGGAAACATCGATATATATTGCCAATCCATGATTCCAGAAGGAGGTTCATTAGTGAGCCATCACTATGGAAAAAGGGCAGCCGAACTTATAGGAGTAGATTATGCGCCTGCCGTTACTGGATTTTCATTTGGGCGCCGAAATATTTCTAAACCAAAGATAACAGGCGTGGTTGTTGCAAGTGAGTTTGAAGAAGCGATACAGTTGGTATGTGACTATCTAGAGGAAGAGAACTATGATAAGCAGCAAAGAGTGATCCGTTCCAACGCCTTAAAAGCTTGGCGAATGGTTTTCGCAAAAATTCGAATAGTCGAAAGACTTGAACAAACACACGGAAAAGTTGAGGAAGAAGTCTCGAATTTGGAACTGGATGAGGAGGTGGAGAAGAATAGTGAGACGGATTCAATTATGGATGAGTTATCCGAGGTTTACGGAGGTGGTGGATTCTTGCCTACTGATTTAGATCAGACTGATTTAAAAGATCGGTATAAACAGAGAGATGCAAATACTATTGCAAGTAAATATGATAGTGGCGACGATGATTCAATGGTTCCCCCTCCTGAAAATAGAGATGATAGAATTATTGAGGGCGGGGGATTCATTATCCCGGATAATGCGTCTGATTCCCACTATGAGAACGATACAGAAGACAATCATGCAGTGGCTGGTGGAGGATTTTTCCTAGACCAAGACCCGAAAGAGCAAACGGGTCCCGATAAACGATTTGAATTAGATCTGGATAGCGATGACATGGCTGTTTCTGACCAGTATGCGCATGAAGTTAACAGGGAGATTCACTATCCTTTGATTATTGAAAATAGGCACAAGATCTCACATAATAAAACCATTAGCCCTCCTGCTGATGATTCAAAATCAAATGCAGATAGTAAAGAGAGTGATAACACCGAACAGTCACCAGCAGGAGAAAATATATTAGATGTTGCCGAGCAATTTGAGAACTTCTTGGAGGAAAACTATCCCGTCAAGGAAAGGCCGCCTCAAAATAAGAATCTTCTGAAAGACATTATAGGAGTACTGCGATCACGAGAACAAGAAATACCTATGGAAGATGCTTCCAGTCAAAATTCTCTACAGAGTTCATTGAGCAGGTCTTATGTTTCTCATAACAACTCAGAAGATAACGACGAATACGATTTTGAGTACAGTGACTCTGAGTGAAGCACTACCTAGTTCTTTGCTTTTTCAACCTTTGCTGCTTCTCCAACTGTAATTGTCTTTCAATTCTTTTTTCTCGCTTTTCTTCTATTTCAGCAAACCGCCTGGATTCCTCTTCCTCTTCCAACACATCAGCTCCAGTGGCTTCCATGTCACTCAAATCATCATAGTCGTCATAATTTCGTTTCTTTCCCTTGTTGAACATAGCCCATATTTCGTCCTTATCATACCCGCTTTCTTCGTAATGATCCTCGTCTTCCACAACAAAGTCATCATCATCATCATAGTCATCATCATCGCGTCTATCCCGTGAACTACGCTCAATTTTTTTCCGAAGCTTTTCTGAAGGTCGCGCAATTGGTGCCGCAGAATACATTCTTGGAGCTGTCTTGACACTAGACTTTGGTGGCCTCTTGCCTGCCACATTAGAAATAAATCGTTGATTTGCTGGCGGCTTTGGTGGCGGCTTCCGTATCTGCTGCTTCACCGGTTGGCGCTTATGCATTTCAGGCGTTGCACTTCTTTTTCTTCTTGTGCTCTCTTCTTTTGGAGCTTCTGGTTTCTTAGCCTGTATCTTTATAGTCAAGTCCTTACCATCTACCTTTGCGGCTTGCTTCATTAAATCTTTGAAGTTCAACTTCTTTGTTGGAGCCTGGTTGTTTACCTCTTCGTTGTACGTAGGCTGCCGTTGCCCTTTAGCCTTGGAATTGACAACCCTTTTCTTTGGTGCAGACTTTGGTATAGAAGGTTTGCGAGGCTCCTTGACTTGTTTTCCCATACTAATCAACCTCTCGCGTCGCGCCTCTCTCCTTTTTGACTCGACTTCTTCCTTCTCTGCTCGTCTAGCAGCCTTGAGTCTTTGCACTGCTGGATCGATAGAACTAGTTACTTGGTTCTGAGAATTACCAATAGCAGAGCTTTTCTTCTTTTGAACGGTCTTGACAGGTATCATTTGCCTTCTTGACGGTTTTACATTTTTACCGGGCTGGTTTTCTCCTCCTGATTTAATCAGTGCTAGTAACGAAGAGAACATTGGCAAATTGATACGATTACACTAAAGTGACTTGTTCTAGTAAACTGCGTGCGATTAGCAATCACATGTGCATTAGTACTACTACGCCAAGATTATTTGCATTTATTGGTTACTGGAAATATTCATCCTCCACCTCTTTATCAGAGTCACTTTCCGCTTCCTTTATCACGCCCCAGGTCTTCAATCTGTCGTCCTCAAATAAGTCTTCTTGTATTTTTTTTTTCAACACTTTGATCTCAGTGTCAATATCTTTAAACACTTGTAGCAATTCATCCACAGGAACCTCGGCCACTATTTCCTGCTTCTTCTCTCGTAACAACTCTTCGTTTTCTTCATCCTCATCTAATTCCTCAAATAGTACTTTTTCCAACTCGTCCAAATAGACATCTATTACATGTGCAGGCAATGACAATGGCACTTTTACATCGCCCCTAAGAACACCTTCGCTCAATACTTTATTATATTTTTGAATAAATTGAAGGTCCCAATTCTCCAATTTTACTCTATTCAAGCAGAATCCCACCACTCGTCGTAGCAATAAGTAAAACTTATCTATTCTGTGGTGATCGATTCCTGGCCACTCTCTAATTATTATGCTCCAAAAGGCTTCAAGGAATAATGGAAATTGCTCCTTAGGAATAGTCTGATCGAATAAGTGGCCCAATGTATTGGCTAACCTCTGCTGAGGTCTAGGTCTATCAGAGAACCACATTGCGTAGAACAATCCCTTCCATAACTTTTGGTATCTGGCCAAAGTGGAAGTATCTGACTTCTTTCCACCTCTAGAAAGATACGACTGGAGCGCTTCGATAGCGCTTTCTCTTACAGGTCGCTCATTCGACGCAAGTTTCTTGACAAATGCACTCTCCATTTTGTCTGGTTGGTTAGAAAAATTTTTAGAATAGAGATGAGATCACGTGTCTAATTTGGTGAAGATGCAAATCTCGTGCAATAGAGATGCACTGTCAAAGTATGGTAGAAGATAAGGATAGCGAATTTATTCCCAAATTTATAAAGTCTGCCCCCTGGTACAAAAAGCAGGAAGGTAAAGAGGAGACCTTGGCAGACCCATTAGCGCACCAGAGAGCTAACCCAAATGAACAACCTAGAGATTTTTCGATTGCTGTCCGAGGCCAAGGCACGAATGATATCTTCACAAAAGTAAACACAGGTAATTTTAAGAGCCAATCGACTAAAAATAAGTTGCAGTGTAGTAATTGTGGCTCTGCTCTGCACAAGAAGTCAGAGTGCTTAGAGAAGCCTCGAAAAGCCAAGTGGAAGGATTCCGGAGCCCAGAAGGTAGTAGAGTTTGAAATTAGAGATGAGGGGATAGTGGACAGTTACGATGCCAAGCGGGACAATTATTATGGATATGATGTAAAGTCCTGGGATGCCAGTGTGACCCGATACAGGGAGATAAAGAAAGTAAAGCAAGCCAATGCCCAGGGAGAGGAGAAGTCGGAAAGTGCAGAAGGATTTTCTGATGGCGAATCTTTTGAATTATTTGAGTTGGGCTTGCATGGCAAAATAAAAGTAAAGCATAGAAATAATTTGGCGCGAGATGGGGCAAGTTATTTAAACGGGGTAAGCCTAGAAGATGCTTCATCGGAGGAGAACCTACGGCTATCCTCGACACATCACAATACAGAGATCAATGATGTTGATTTTGTGCCAGAACTAAGCGGGGAGGTTGCAGAAGCTGGTAAATTTAGGGAAGTCAGTTGGGGAATTTCAGCTGCTGAACACAAGCAAGCATCAGATATGCATACCATTCCCACTACAGTCCCGCTCAAGACAAACGAAAAGGAAAAAGAAGTGCAAATAGACAAAACCAAAAAGGAAAGCCTTATAAAACGATATGGATAACGGAATGAGATTTCCGAAAAGCTAGTCGAAATGTCGGATCGATCCAAAATAAGGTTCAGTATATATGCAAACAAGAAGATTTGCAATGCTGACTTACCCACTTATAGACGGAATCGAATGAAACTTGGTGATCCCTCCCTGTGCATACATATATATTTAATGATGACGGCAATGGTGACCTAATTTTCTGATTTTCAATTCAGAGTATGGAAGGCCTAAATTTGAACAGTCCATCAGATATTAATGTATATTTGAAGAAAATCATTGAGAAGAATGAAAAAGTCTCTGAGGATGTTGGCGTTGGTTTAGTTCTGGCTCTAAAGAAACTTATACTCAAGGATATCGAGATCAATAACTGTATTACCGTTTTGTCGGATTTGGTGGGATATCTTCCGCGTTCAATCAAGTTTAATCTTTTGTTCAATGATGAATTTTTTCTAGATAAAATCTTTACTTACAGCGTGAGTCAGCCATTCGATGATGGCCCTTATATTATTATGAATAGTTATCTCCGTGGAGATTTCTTGTCTAGCAAATCCACAAGCACTAATAATAATAACAGCTACTACGGTTTGTGGTGCAAAGTCTATAAGCGGCATAAGAAATTCCTTAAGCATGGGACCTCTAGAATGCTTTCTAGGAGTCCTAGCAGCGTCAAGTCCACTTGTGAATTCGCAATGCTTTTGGTAATGATTAGCTGTTATGTGCCAAACACGAATTTAGGACTTGACTTTTTTTTGACTTCAAGGGAAACAGGACTTGCTGCCAGTGTTGCAGTAGTTGTGTTTAACGAAGGGGTACTTCCTTCAGACGTGTATTTACCCATCATGCAAGAGCACATGAGAAATGTGGGTCAGTTTAGAAAAATTCTAGAAGGAACTGCTTATGATCCCATTAATAACCCTGTTCACAAGAAAATAATTGATGAAGCTTTGAAGAGTATAAAATCTTTTACCCATATTAACACCAAGGGAATGTCTGATGCTGATATCTATGAAAAGTCGGGCTTTACAAGGAACCCAGTTGATTACTTCCGACAAAACCATATTATATACTCTACTATCCACTTTGTCCTGTTCTTCAAATCACCTGTCTTTGAGGAATTCCTACAAAGTTATTCGCTGCGTTCTCGATTAATTAAATCAGAGAACCTCAGATTTCCACTTTTGAAGTTTTTATTCCACATTTCAGAAGTCGTCGAAAAATATGTTTTTAGAGATATATTTCCTTTTGAGGAAGTCTTCAGAAAATTTGTGGTGAATGTGGATTACTTCTTTTTGACTATAATGGCCAAGCTTCATGAATTTTGGCAGGTCTCAGGAGCTACTAATGATAATGAAGAAGATTTCCAGGCACATACTAATTTGATGAAAATTGTTATAAAGAAGTTAAATGACGCTCTTAATATGGACGATGGGTTTGAGGCTGCTAGAGATGAAGTAAATGCTTTAACTTATCACCAGGCCAAGCAGATTCAATTAGAGTTTTTTAAGTCGAATCAATATCGAGGGTTTCTTAATCATTATGAGCTTAAAAGCTATGATCATTTCATTTTTGAGAGTATTAAGCTATTCATTATTAATGAGCGGTTAGTGGAATTAGCTAGGGGTCACTTTGGTTACTTATCGAACCCAACACAATTGACTGGTTTAGACAAGGAGAAAAAGAAAATATTTTTAACCATTAGCCCCAACAATACTGCTATCTTTTATAAAGAGTTTCCTATGAACTATACACAGCAAGAGCCAATTATTCTAGACCAAAAAAATTCCAACCAGATTGTAATAAAAGATATCAAACATATTTCTGTTGAAGAAGTGAAGAATAATATACAAGGAAAATTTAGAATTTCTTTGGCGATACCTTCAAAGGTTAAAATCACTAAGATATCGCTATTTGGCCGTGAAAGTACCCCGTTTTTTTCTTTCTTCTTGGATACTGAGAAGAACGCAATGTTATGGATTGATGTGCTTAATTTACTTATTTCAAAATTTAAGTTTGACAATGTATCAAGGGAAACTAAAGTACAGATGGAGCAATTATTTCAGATAAAAAAGACCAGACAGTTTTCGCCTTTGGGTTATCTTTATACTAACAATTCCATTGCTTTAATGACAAATGGGAATTTCTTGCAGATTGAAGACACAGATCTTCAATTCAATAAAAAAAGGGACAGATCAAATTCCTACGATCAATTTTATGATAGTTTGGAATCTTTCAAGATAGGAGAAGTTGAAGAAGATTCCAATCCCATCAAAGGAGACAAGATTTACAATTATGATGCTTTAATTTCCATTTCTGATAACTTTTATTATTCTAGATAAATATCTAATGACTGGCAGCTTTCTGGTATAGCTTATAAGTGGCTAATAAGTAGTGGCGCTGTCTTTAGTCGTTGATAGTGAAATATCGATCACTCCTGTGGACTTAGTATAGCTATAGCCTTAAATAAATATCAGTGTAATAAAGAGGATGAAAGGGTTACCCTAAAAAAGTTTATCTACCGTCTGTTTGGTTCCTAGGAAATGGTCTAGCCAGATCCATTCACTCTACACAACAACACTGCATCCTTTCCATGACCTCTGAGCAGTTCCAAGACATTCATTCCTCTCTTTGAAACATTTCTTTCTTTGTTCTTCCATTTCTGTTTCTGTTATGCTTGCTTTTTGACCCAGTCTCCTAGTCAGAGGTAATGGTCTCGCCAAGTCCATTCCCTTAGACCAAAGAATGTGTCTTACTTTCTCCAGATATAAATAGTTAGACTATTCCCTGAATAGTCAAGCGAATATATTTTAGCTATTTTACCAACTTCATATCCTAGTTATTATATTACAATCAGTATAATGAATCATTGAACGCAGACTGTACAAACGAATGCATACTCTGCATATCCCTATACCGAACAATGTATATATCGTAATTTGGTCGGTGATTTATCAAATAAAATTAATAAATGAATATAGTAAAATAATACACGTATTCATTCATGTACGATAGCTGAGGCGGTTAGTCATCATGGAAATACTCTCACTAAGAGTGCTGAGCAGAATAGTTGCTTAGAATTAAATGATTGATTCTAGCGCGCAGCTGAGAAGGTAATATATTTAGCTTTTATACATTCGATTATTTAAATTTAAAAATCTATATCGTTTTACAATTGATCATTTGTAGTTACCCAATCGTTCCGACTGGGTCATTCATACATCTGTGATTATTAGTGGAAATCCGATTATTCCGATAGAAATTTGTAATAATTTCCTGAGAGATGTACAAATTTATAATCATTCATGACGGCTAGGTTGTACACAAGGTAAACAACTTAAGTATTATATAAACTAGCTACACATAAGCGCGTGTTAATGTTTTCAAAGTATAGAGAATGACCATAAGAAACTAGTATCACAGGTTTTCTGGTATCTGATGATAAGATGACAAGTAGGCCAAAACAAGATATCATCGGTATTATAGGAATTCTATATGTGAATTATAGTTATTGTAAAGATTTTGAACTTTTCAGTGACTGTTTATTGTTCGTATAGTTGTTTTGTTTCAAAGCCACCTTTTGACATGATGTATGGTTTATATACGATTTAAGTGCATCTATTTATCCGTGGCGATTGCTGAAAGGTAGATCATCGACTAAAATAAATTTCAGTGACTAGCATGTAATTATGGAGATAGTACCAAATCTAATATATTCTTTCTAAAAGTCATTATGCGTGCTTTAACATTTATGCTTAATGTATATCGTGCCATACAAAGTACAACAGTCAAATTGTCTATTCCAAAGAGACAGCAAATTACATGATAGTAACATATATTAGTAATGAAATACATCGGGAATAGCGGCATACATAGTAATAGCAAATTACATGACACTGGAATACCTTACTAATAACATACATTAGTAATGACATACATTAGGAATAACAAAATACTTAATAACAACAAGTTATGGTAATAATAGCGAAAATAAACCGTAATTATCTGATCAAGTATTTCCCAATTCAACCATTTTATTGGTACCATTTCTGAATATGATATCAATTATTTAGATTTAATCGCCTGTTCTGCTACTCCACCATCACCATATCGGACCCGCTACATAATTATTACAAGGGTGGAGGGCGCAAAAATTTTCAGGCGAGGTCACCAGTGCCACACTCCAAATACAATACAACAAATAGCATCATCTAAATAATCTAATAGAACCAATCCTTATACCCAATGTTCACAATGCGATTTGGGCCATTAATCGGGGAAATCGAGACATGGTATGATCCTATTAAATAAGCTTTTTGTTTATGCATATTCTTACTTATGGCCCATGAGCCCCATGGGCTGCGGGGCAAGAAAAACCGGGTTTATAAATTCGTATTTTCACCGTCCTTCATCGGAGAGAGTTTAGTCAAAATTTCAATATGCCGTCTAATACTGAGGAAGGCAAAGTACATTATCCGAATGAGGATAACAACGAATGCCATTTACTCCACAGGTCTAATTCTACTACGTCAAAGCCTGCTTTTTCTCTTGCTCCTTTGGGTGATACTGATCAGACATTTTTCCCCATTCCTGAGTCTCTTCCAACCTCACCGGGATACGAGTTGAAAGAAAGTGAAATGTTCCATGTAGACTCTCTGGCTCAACTATTTCCCGAACAGGAAGGCTCATATAATATGTCCAAGGAGGTACATAAGACCTTCAAAAGGTCTCAGGCTGTAACTAAATCTGCAGGTGAAGAGACGATTAGTATTAACAATAGGCACCCCAAACAAATGTCGCTAAATGCACCGGCAAAAAATATTTATCGATTGATTTCTGGCTGCTGCTGGGGATTTATGTGTGGGTTTGCTGATGGTGCAGTTGGTTCTTTGCTTCCATCCATCGAAGAGTATTATCACATCTCATATTCCATAGTCTCATTGATCTGGCTAGGAAATTCTGCAGGATTCATTCTCGTGGCTCTTGGGTCCTCATTGATAGCAAAGCACCTTACAATATACTCATCGGTGACTTTATGCACGTTGTTTCAGGCGATTCAATACGGGATCGTGACCTCAGGGACCAAATTTCCCGTAATTGTCCTTGGATTCTTCATTGGCGGCATTGGAAATGCCCTCGGATTATCTCAGCATAATATGTATTTGTCGCGTTTTGACAGGGCCACTGTTTACTTGGGGATACTTCATGGTAGCTATGGTATTGGTGCTACTGTGGGCCCGCTCATAGCCACGGCTATGCTATCGCAAAACATTAAATGGCATTATTTCTACGGCGTATTAACTGGGTTAGCGCTCTTTAATTCTGTTTTCGTTTCCTGGTCCTATTTGGGCGTAGTACAGGACTTGAAGGTTTGGGATATCGACAATGAAAGTATTGAGTTGGATGATATGTCCCAACATAAGGGATCAGCCCTAGAACAAACTACAAGTACCAAGACTCCAGAGCAAACCACAGGCTCCAAGGAATTTTTGCTTGCAGTAAAGCAGATCCGAACCTGGCTTTTGTCATTTTTTGTATTTTTCTACCAAGGCGCAGAAGTTGGCTTTGGGTCATGGATGGTAACTTTTTTACTCGATTATAGGCACAGCGATCCAATCTCTACAGGGTACGTCACATCGGGATTCTGGGCAGGTGTGACGCTCAGTAGAATTGTTTTAACACCAATATGTGTTAAATATATTGGTAATCGCCGATCCATCATTATACTTTCATTTGCTACGGTGATTTTCGATATTCTTTCTTGGCAGCTCAAGAATGTAATTGGCGCAGCAGTTTTTGCATCGTTAGTCGGGGTTTCTGTCGGACCTTCGTATCCACTAATGGTGGGAATGATTACAAATGTGTTGCCTAGAAAAGTGCAGGTTATTGCCATGACAATTATGACTGCATTTGGATCGTCTGGAGGTGCCTTGTTCCCTTTTATGATTGGCTTGGTGCTGCAATTCCGAGGAACATATGTGATGCATCCCATATTTATTGCTTTAATTGCATCTATGCTAATTACTTGGATATGCTTACCAAATGTGGAAAGGATCTCCAAACAGGGCCCTCCGAAAAGTGTGTGGCAACATGTTTGGTGATTTTGTTAGTGGTTAATCCCACGCAAAGTGATGTGCGGAACTAAGTTTTAAATGGGCTTTTTCCGCTGCTTGTTAACGCACGCTTATAGCCAATGAGAATAGGAGTACCGATTATTTTGCCTACATTGGTAAATTTGAAATAGCATTTACGCTTAACAACAATATGGGAGCCGACAAACAATCTGCTAATAATAAATAGATTTATTATTGTGTGTTTCAGCTTGTACTACTGTAGCCTTCATGCATACTACTTGAATATAAGTATTGACCTACAGACATCAGGCTAAAATCTGGTTAACGTTTTAGCGCAAAATCCAACAGTCGTAGGCATCTAGGAAAAGTAGATAAATACAATGGTCGCCTGTTTGAAAATATCCAAAACATGGATTTCAAAGATTCCTTGGCAATAGATAGATACCTTCACGAGGTCCTCACCGAGACTTCTCTCCCCATCAATCAGGGTATTCGTTTTGTGGAAACGTTGCAGGACAACTTTCGCACCAAAGATAAAAAAGCAGCTATTAATACCTTGGCACACTTGGTTCCATACTTGAAGCCTTCCTCGGAGTTTAATCGTTTATTCAACGACTACTACTTCTTGCAGTCACTAGCCATCTATGCGATTGAGAACCCATTGGAAAATTCCCCTTACATAGTAATAAACTCGTATCTCAAAGGCGACTTTCTCGAAGAAACAACAGTCAATAACCCGCATAATAATGATGGCTTCAAGAGCTTTTTCTCGGTGTTCAATAAGCATTCAGAATTATTGGAAAATGTTCCAAAGCGTATCCTCACGAAAAACCCACAGACAGCTAAAGCTTCTGTCGATTTTGTTATTGCCTTGGTTGCAGTAGCAGCATACCCTCCTAACATAAATTATGCATTGAAGGTATTTATTTTGCTAAGAAAGTTGGAATTCACTCAGTTGTTTGAGGGAGTTATCTTGAAGAACAAATTGATTCCACCTGACCTTGTGAAATTAATAATAACATACCATCTAAAAAACATCATCAAGATTATTCATTTGCTATCAAACACCAAGTTTGACCCCAAATCAAACTATTTACATCATGGAATATTGCAGAAGGTGTGCGAAGGCATTAAAAACATAGCACCACAGCATCTAATCAAAGGCTTATCAGAAGAGAAATGCTTTGAGGTTTTGGGTTTCACCAGTTCTCCCATTAATTATATTGTCCAAAATTATAACATCGCTATGACTCTTTCATGTCTACAATTTATGAACAGTACTTCAATTGAAGCCCTTCGTTCACAAATCAACAGACAGCATATGTTATGCAAAGATACAAACAAATTGTTTCCTGTTCAACGATTCATCTTTGAAATTTCGTACTTGATGAATAGGAATCTTTTCCAAAAGACCAACCCAAACTTTGAGTACTTGTCGAAATTCATTCTTTTTGGCGACAGTTTAAGTTCCATGTTGCTTGGCAAGACTTTGCATTACTGGGAATCCAGCGAGGGGTCTGGTGAGGAGGATATCAAAACAGTTGTAGATTTGATAAAACTTGACATGCGCTATGTCAATGCATTGGTTTCGAAGGCAACCGATTTCCTGTTGGTGATGGAAAAATCATTAGGGCTCCAGTATCCAGATATTAAAAAGATTCAGTTGGAGTTCTTCAAGAACAATCAGTACTCAAACTATTTGGATACCAAAGATATTAGGGGGTTTGATAGCGACATTATGGGGAATCTCAAGTTCTTTATTGCAAATGAACGGTTATCTGAGTTAACTGTCGGGACAGTTTGCTTTTTAACCAATCCAATGCATATGAGTGTCAGGGAGAAAGCTGAGAGGTCATATAAGATGACGATAAGCACGAACAGAAGCACTATTTTGTACAAACCTTTTAATGGCTCAGACTCGTTCGAAGAAATTGAGATGAATAGCACGAGTAGTAAAAGCTTAAAAGTTCAAAACATCAAGTCCATTCATGTTGAAGATACAAGCCATGGGATACTCAAAAGTTTTGCCGCTCAAACCAACTTGGTTAGTAAAAGTGAAATTTTGATCGGCAGTAGGAACAAGACCACTAGAATAACATTAGTATTGAAGACAGACGAAGAGCCGTTTGTTTTTTATACAGATAACCAGCACAATGCCATCCTATGGACAGATTCTCTTAGTTTGCTCATTAATAAGTTCAATTTTAGAAAGATCACAGAGGAAACCAAGCATCACATGGAACAATTATTTGACATAAAAAGAACCATGCAGTTTTCTCCTTTGAGTGATATGTACAACAATAAGAATATCAGCCACTATAGAGGTAAAGGTGACTTCTTGCAGATTGACAACATTGAGTTTGATGTGACTGATAATACACTCTCAAATGAGTTTCTGGACTTATTAAGAAGCCACCAACTCAGATCTGACGGAATTATTGAAGAGAGGGACGAAGAAGAAAACGACGATGATAATGACAGTGGTAATGGTTTCGAATATGGGTATAGAGAGTTGGTTGAGGTTTCCAAAAACTTTTACTACCTCTAGGGATGAGGGCTTTTACAATGCACGTGGCGTATCTGAGCATTTTTAAATAGGAGTGATGTCAATAGACGTACTTACTACAACAGTTGTTCCAACTTTAACATTATGGAATTAGCAAGCAAATACATTCTTACCGAACTTAAATTCCGTTTTGTCTGTACCTTGTAAGGCGCGTTGACACAATATTTTTTACCGGTAGTTCACGCTCCGTAACCGTGTTCCTGCCATAACCAGCAGTTTGGCACAACCTCCTTGAGACGCGAAGTATCTGTCAACATATTAAGGTACAATAGACAGTTTGTACGTATAATAAACATAATTAATATGTTTTCTGGAAATAGGATAAATTGCTTCTAAGACAAACTAGCGCACTATTTATGCAGATAAAAATATGAGTTCATACTTGTATACACATATTTCTTCTATCTTTTCTTAGACATATCCTGACAAGTAAGACAAAATATCAAAGCCAAGTAAGATCAATGGAAATCAGCAAACAACGCCCAAATGATAGTTGCACATAGCCAGAATTGCTGAGAAATTTGAAAATTTATTAAAATAGGCTAGCTGATAATGGCTAGTATCTTTTTAAGTAGATTTCTTAGCTGTAGAGTGACGCATAACCGTTCTCTCGCTTAACAAGCCAATTACGTGGCATTCACCTATAAAATAGTGTAAATTCCCCCATTTTTGGCACTATAGAGTCATTTCGACATTACCTCACTATGGACCTTCACAATTCCAGTGCTATCAATAAGTATCTTAAAGATACAATATCCGCAAAGGGCACACTTGATTTTGACACGTCCCTTCATTTCCTCAATGTTTTGACCAATAATATTAAAACTCTTGGTAGTTCAGAGAAGGAGAAAATCAATTCGGTTATTACCCTTAGTAATCTTGTCAATTTTATGCCTAGATCTGATAATTATCAAAAGTATTTTAATGATGAGATGTTTTTAACCTCCTTGCTTGTTTATGCCGTGAAGCATAAGTTTGAGGACCCAAGTTATATTATTCTTACTACATACTTGAGGGGCGACTTCTTTGAGCACATCACGACCGTTGAAAATAAAAATAACGATTGCTACTCCGCTTTTTTTAATATCGTTATTAACTATCCGAAAGTATTAGAGCATTGCAAGGAGAGACTTCTCACACTGAGTGCAAGTACAGTGAGATCGACTTGTGAATTTGTTATTTCGCTATTGGTTCCTTGTGTCTATCCAGCAAATCTGAATAATGGCTTGCTGATTTATATTTTGTTCAGACAACTTGAAATTACCTATGTGATTCAGAACCATGTTATCAAAAACAACATTTTACCAAGCAAATTGTCGCAAAAGTTATTCCCTCAGTTGTCGACAATTGTCATGACATGTATTCAAGTATTCTCCTTATTGAAATTTGACACTAAGGTCCCAGTTCATCTTAGCGTTATTCGCCAGATTCTTTACTTAATTAAAAGCTTTACTCACTTTAACCCAGAAGGCATGACTGAAAAGGAAATTTTTGCGATGTCTGGTTTCACTGAACTGCCAATTACTTACATTATAAAGAACTTTGATATTCCGTCTTCTGTGGGTGCGCTTGCTTTTGCCAACCATCAGGGTAATAACGAATTTAGAAGAAAGTGCAAGATTCATTATTCTTTAACGGAACTTAGTCGAAGATATCCTATTCATAAATTCAAGTTTCATTTGAAGAAAGTTATCAATGAGAATTTATTGGATATTTCCAATCCGAACTATGAGGTTTTAAAATCCTCGTTATTGTCTATCGATGAAATTTTTGTTTTATTGATGGAGAAGACCCTTAGTTACTGGATAAAATCTAATGCCAGCAACATTGGGGAAGAAGATTTCTCTGTGATATTGAATTTAATTAAATTGGATCTTAAGTACATTAACAGTGCCTTGAAAAACATTAATGACTTTGAAAAGGTTAAATTACACATTAGTGATTTATCATACCAAAAGGTTAAGTCTATTGAAACCAATTTCTTTAAGAACAATCAGTTTGTTAGTTTCATTGAAGAGTCTGACTTAACTGAGTTTGATAAAGTTATTGTTGATAGTATCAAGGACTTTATATTCAATGAAAGAATTATGGAACTCAACAAGGGACAGCTTGTATACTCGCATAATCCCCTTTCTAATGGAAATCCAAATACCCAAAAGATATACATGTCCATTATGCCAAGCAAGAATTTGATTTTATATGAGAAGTTTGCCATTGACGCGAAAATACCGGACAATTTCGATTTCAATACATCGTCTCACCACTCTATCAATATCAGAGATATTAAGAAGATTGTAATTGTGAGTGATAGTAAGGACTCGCGATTGAAGAATTTGTTTCCGTTGGCCAATGCTCCTGAAAACTTGTTGACATTAGACAATATTCCAAAGTTGGCTGCGCAAGCCAATGAACATGTTCTGATTTCTTCTAGAAATAAGGTAACTAAGATTTCGTTGCTTGACTCATTAGGAGCCAGCTTGCTTTCTTTTTATGCTGACAGTGACCGTAATGCAATGCTTTGGATTGATACATTAAACTTGTTGGTAAACAATGGGGAGTTTGACTCGATCACTCAGGAGACAAAAGGCCACATGGAGCAGTTATTCAACATTAAGAAGACAATGCAGTTTTCTCCATTAAGTCAAGTTTTCAAATCGGAAGCCATTGGGTTGTATACAGGTGCGTCGAGAAAAGATGGTAACTTTTTGCAAATTGACAACATTCAGTTTGATGATAACAACAATTTGGTTCAAATGGATTTCCAGCGTATTTTAAATGACAATGGAAAATCCAATTACTACAAAAAGGAGAAGAAGAATATTGCCTCAAAAGGGCGTACCGAAGAAGTTAAAAACTCTCTGTTTGATTATTCGTACGATGAGTTAGTTTCTGCTACTCACGACTTTTATTATGCTTAAACAGATATTTATAGTTACCTAATGGGGTCTAAAAATTTGATAGATGAAATTATTGTAAGCTAAAGAATTGGCTTTGTCTTGCCACTCAACCCCGCAATGCACGTGATAATATTACGATAGCTATTGTTGTTCGTCTATTGTTTCACCGAGAAGTGTACCTGAAATGTCAATCTACAACAGCGGAAAGGATACACACTGGAGGCCTAGTACTCATAAAATATCTAGAAATAACAATGGTGTACTACCTTTGTATTACAAGGACAAGCCACAAACCTCTCCGATAATGAGTTTATGGGGCGATCGACGAAAACGAGGCAAGGCTGTAAAATGGGTGATTAGTTTTATACTAATATACTTACTATACTCTTACTCGGGCGGAATATCAGGTAAAATATCTGGGAATAGTGTCTCTTCCGTTAAAGCGAAGCAAAATCAGATCCGAAAGGCGTTTCAGGAATCTTACAAGGCATATGAACTCCAAGCGTGGGGCAAGGATCAATATTTTCCTATTAGCCAGACAGGGAAAAACCATGGTTTGAATCCTTTGGGGTCTATTATTGTGGATTCGTTAGATACTTTATATATCATGAAGTTGAATAATGAGATAGAATTGGCGCGTTCATGGATTGAGAGTCATCTTTCATTTGATATTGATTTTGAAGTGCCTACATTTGACGTAACTACAAAAATTTTGGGTGGGCTATTATCAGCATACTTCTTATCTGACGATGATTTATATCTCAACAAGGCAACTGATTTGGGAAATCGAATTTTGAGTGCTTTTGAGACTTCTACTGGAATTCCAGAGCCGTGGGTCAATTTGGCAAAGCCGGGGCTGGAGAAAAAGTTGAATACGACAGCTGGGTCTGCTGGGCTACAATTAGAGTTTAAGTATTTAGCACAGTTGACAGGCGAGTCCTTGTACTGGGAGAAAGTAGAGAAGTCAATGCAGGTGCTATTCAACGAAAACGAGGGGCAAGATGGCTTGGTTCCTGTAAATGTCGATACTAGAACGGGTCATTTTTATGGAAACGAAATAAAATTGGGGAACAGAGGCGACACTTATTATGAGTTTGCACTTAAGCAGTATTTACAAACCAATGAACCTGTTTATCTTCGAATTTACAATGAGTTTTCCCGGGGGGTAAAGGCTCACTTAATAGAAAAGTCACGGCCAAGCAAACTCATGTATGTGGGCGAGCGGAATCAAGGTCTAGTTGGGCCTCTAAATAATACCATGAGACACTCGTCTTGCTATCTTGGTGGACTACTTGCCTTGGGACTCACAAAGGGAAAAACTTTGACAGAATATCAGGAGCAGGAAAAATGGATTGATGCGAAAAGATATGAGCTACAGGTAGCGGAGAATTTGACCACTACTTGCTACTACTTGTACAATTCTGGTCTAGCACCAAGAGCGGTGACTTTTGACTCTAGCAATACTAACAAAGGCGATATACATGTAAGCCACGAGGACAAGAGCAATGACCAGCTGCCTGAAACAGTTGAAAGTTTGTTTGTGCTATACAGAATTACCAAGGACCCAATATATCGACTACGCGGCTGGAGTATTTTTGAGAACTTTATAAAATATTCAAAGGTGCCTGGCAAGGATGCTTATGCTTCTGTGATTGAGAAAGATGGCGAGGTCAGTCTAATGGATAAAATGGAGGCCCAGTGGTTATCGGAGACATTAAAGTATTTGTACTTGTTGTTTGAGGATGATGAGGATGTGTTACCGTTAGAGAAGGTGGTGTTTAGTACTGCCGGCCATCCTTTCCCAAGATTAAAGCCAAAGTTTCAGACCGGCTGGTCTCCGATAGAGGTGGTTGACGACAATGATGACTACGTGACGATATTTAATGCGATGGTCAAGGATGATGCGAAGTTTCAGGAAAGCACCAGGTTTGCAGATCACCAGGCGTTTGATGAGACTATGAAAAAATTGGAAAAAGAACTGACAGCACAAGAGGCCAAGAGCAACAGCAAGGCGGATACTGTGGCTGAA
Source organism: Saccharomycopsis phalli (assembly GCA_020342235.1). Lineage (NCBI taxonomy): Eukaryota > Fungi > Ascomycota > Saccharomycetes > Ascoideales > Saccharomycopsidaceae > Saccharomycopsis > Saccharomycopsis phalli. The sequence goes on from CP073215.1 coordinate 1,519,771, forward strand.
AGTGCCGCGGAACAAGTCTTGGAGGAGCAAGGTGCTGCGTCGAAGAAAGAATACGTGAAAAAACAGATGGAAATACATAGAGACATAAGTGAAGCGCCGGCGGCAGTCCCACCGGCAAAGCCGCTTGACGAGCAGGTGGAACAGGAGTTGAAACTCAGTCAGGACCATGCCCTTATAAAGGAAGGTGTAGATAAATATGCATAGGGTATGAGCCCCCGCAGAGGGAGATTATGCACTGTCCGGTGCCCCGATTAAGTACTGGTATATAAGATAGGTGAGTGAAATAGGTAGGTTGATAATGGTTAAATCTTTAATCGAGCAAGAATTTGTAGCTGAAATAGCGAGCAAGTATACCGGTACGTATTAATTACTGCGACTAGTCTTGTGTTAACAGCAGATGTCATTGGTAAGAAAGTAGGAGGTCGTGTGCTTAGTTTCTCTGATGAGTGGTTTGCGGACGCTACCAACTTGATCGAACCAACGGCGCCAGTTCGAATTGCAAACAAGTTCACGCCAAAAGGCGCATGGTACGACGGATGGGAAACTAGAAGACACAACACTGCCGAAGCTGACTGGGTGATTTTCCGACTTGGAGTAGCCTCGGCCAGGTTGATTGGAGCTGAAGTAGATACCGCGTTCTTTAACGGAAACCATGCCCCACACATTTCAGTAGAGGCCGCATACTTGTCACAGGATAGTGACCCGTCACAGGCCCACTGGGAGGAGGTTTTACCCAAATTGGAGTGCGGCCCGTCGGCCAAGTTCTTCTTTGCCAGATCAGCACTCACCGAGAAGTCATACACCCATGCCCGCTTGAGAATGTATCCTGATGGCGGAATTGCACGGTTCCGGTTGTACGGTGAGGTCATCCCGGTATTCCCAAAGAATCCTGACGAGCAATTGGACTATGCTGCTGTGCAAAATGGAGGCGTGGTAGTAGCATGGTCCGACCAGCACTTTGGTTCGGCTGACAATTTGCTTTTGCCTGGAAGAGGCCATGACATGAGCGATGGCTGGGAAACCAAACGGTCTAGAACCGCTGGTCATATTGACTGGGTGATAGTCAAGTTGGGTAAAGCTACCAATGTCAGCGAGGTTATCGTAGATACTGCGGACTTTAAGGGAAACTTCCCACAAAAGATTGTCGTGAGAGGTATTGGCAGCAAGGAAGTTAAGCCGTCGTACGACGATCCGAACTGGGAAGTCATCGTGCCTGAGACGAAATGTGGTCCACATCAGGAGCACCCATACAAGGTCCTGTCCAGCTCTCATGCTTATACCCATGTGTGCCTTACGATCATCCCCGATGGAGGAGTCAAGCGGATTAGAGTGTTTGGTACTAGGGCTTAGATTAGATAGTTTCAATATAGAAAATCGTTATATTAAACAAGCAAAAATAAAAATTTTCAATATCAGGTCTATATATAAGGCAAAAAGAGAGAATTACAATATTTATGCAGCAGCTAGGACTTTCCTCCAAACAATTTCTTCAAGCGTCCCCCAAGCTTCTTCTTCTTTGGCTCTTCCGGAACTGGCTCCATGGAAAACTGGCCCATTTCAGAGTGTTTCTTCTTTTTTCGGCTCTCAAATTGTGTAAATAAGAAGTTCTTTTTAGATTCCTTCAAGTGTTTCTCAAACACCTGGTCTGAAATCACACTTGAGGAAGGAGTCTTTAAGGCCTCATTCTCTTCCAATGGAACACTGAGAGAAGTGATTCCCATCTTCTTGACTGGCGGCGTATTATGTGGTTGGTGTCTGGCAAACCCATATCTCGTTCGGTCTTCGCGGATCTCGGTCGGCGAATCATAGCGTTTGTCCAAAATTTTAGATTGTCTCATAGAATGACGCCCAAATTTATGACCAGCTCCACCAGATCGCCCATCGTACCCATCTTCATCATCTGAATCGTCGAATCTCGATTTAAAAATCCCAAATGACCTGCCTCCACTAGACGATGGCGACGAAACAACTTCTGTGTGTGTTTGCGCAGAAGGACCCACAGTATCTCTCATTGAAAGTCGTCTAAAGGCCGAATTGTTTTCTTTTGGCCTGATCTTCTCGAAACTTGACTTGGTCTCCAACAGATGAACTATTTGCGGGGCAACAGCAAGTGAAGATGCTCCATTGCTTAAAGTATGGTTCGCTGTTGTGTTTTTAGAGCCGGGACGGCCCATCAGTTGCCGTGACAGTGGGCTTCCTACTTGCTCCTGTCCGGTTCTTAGAGACATATTTCTCATCATTGGCGTCTGTTTGTTTGGACCATTTCCTCGTAAACTGCCATTGGTGAATGGTGTAGATCTTTGAGGCTGTTGTGAGTGCCTCTTAGAGTGTCTCTCAGTCTTGTATGCTAAGAGACTGTCGGACTTCTCTAATGCATGTGCCAGAGGAATCAGACTGGAAACTGAGTGTCTCTTATTCTTGATTCTAGCGGTGCTTCTAGCTGGCACATGATTAGGTTGCTGGTGTGTGATATTTTTGGTTGGTGTAGTTGAGATATGTTTAGGGATATGCTTCTGTTTAGGAACAGCGTGTCGCTCGCTGGTCTGAGGCGAAACAGAAGTCTCAGGTGTATTGACGACAGATGACAGTTTACTGTTATCCTCGGTATGAACTCCGTTTCTTACCGCAACCTCATCTCCCGGAAGTTCAGGAGTAGGTGATTTTATAACTGTCTCTGGTTCTTCAGGCTTTATCTTAGGATCTGCACTAGAAACAGGTGTCAGCAGTTCATGGTTAACATCGGACAGTGCCAATGATAACTCCTCCATCTTAATTTCTGGTAGAGAAACAGGTACTTTCTCGTCCTTTATTTCATGGGGAACAGCGTCTTTCTTCTCGTCTATAAACTTAAGAGCAGCCAGACCCACGTGGGATTCCTCATCTTGTTCCTCAATATGTTCCTCGATAGGTGGCTCAGTCGCACTGTTATGCAACGGTGATTTTTCTAATGGAACAGCATTTTGGCTAATACCAGGAGACGAGCCAGCTTTGTTCGACAATGGTGAACTATAGTTTTCTTGGTTTTCCTCTTCTTGTTCTGGCATTTCTATAATGGAACTTTCCATCACAGAATTATTAGGACTATCCTCGGTAAAACTCACTCTCTTACGGTGTTTACCTTGTGGCGTGTGAGGAGCTAATAAGTTAGAATGTGAGCTATGTGGGATACTCAAGTCATCAAGTGATCGGTTACCATATTTTTTCTGAAATTTATTCTTCTCATTTATCGAGCCAACAGTAAACGAGGAGTGTTTTTGCGGATAGCTTCGGTTTCCTAGTAGAGAAGACGTACGCGATGCTGATGGCGTCACAGAGTCAGCAGGCACCTCAATTGTCTTCAACCCATGTGCCGTAGGAACTGTCTTCTTTATCATCTTTGGTTTGGTAGCTATTTCATTTAGCTTGGTATTCACTGAAGCTAAGTCGCTGTTCAGTCTTCTAGGCCCTTGTAAACTGCTGTGTCGGTTTCTTGTGTCCAAAGGCAGCGAGGTCCGAAAACCCAATCCACCTCCCAAGTGACCAGCTGGCCGGCTTTGAAGCGAATTTCTTCTAATGACACGCTTCTTCTGTTCAGGCAGGGGAGCCTGTATAAATCTCGAATGCGACTGCAAAGAAGAAGATCTGGAAACCAGCACACGACCAGTAGGAACCTTTTTCACCTCTTTTTGCTCCACATTCTTGTCGGAAAATAACTTCCCAATAGTAGAGGCTGCTGCCAAAGCATTCTCATTTGGCATATCATCTACCGTAGGTCTTCTATTAACCCCTGTATATGCCTCAGGAAGCGAGCTCTTTCTTCTGTCGGAAAATAAACCCATATTTCGTGATTCGCCTGGGTTGTCTTAGCTTAATTCATCAATTGGCTGATGAATAAACAAAATAGCAATGATGTATTAACACCACTGGCCTGTTTTTCCTAAAACTGCAGGAACCAGCAACAACCATGTAACAAACCGGGTAACTCTCAATCGCTAGACAGGCTTGGGTTACAATTCAATTTACCCGCATAATACCATTTAAGCAATTTCATCTCCCTTTTTGGCAAGTTACGTGCAAACAAAACAACTTAATATACATTTACTGTACAACTAGATATTAATATGTAAACCTAGTACCTGATACTATTGGACCTTTTAAAAATACTGAACCGACTTTTCTGCTCGGAATGAGACCGAAAACGCTCAGTGATCCTAGTATGTTGGTCTAGATCATCATTGTGGCCTGACTCAGTAGCCAGTAGTTTTTTGTCATGCTTAAAAAACAGTAGGCTAAATGTAGACTGTCTTTTTCTTAGCTTTCTCTGTTTAACAGGGCTTTCCACAGCCACACCGGACACGCTCTCGGAAATAGGCAATATTTCATTTGAACCCGTTTCTACTTCCTTCTGCTGATTTTCATCGATTGTCTCGGGAATATATGCCATTAATTTCTCTTCTGGAACCGTACTTGTAGCAGAAATGGCCGGACTTTGGGATTGTTTGAGAAACGAGGGAGTACCGCTGTCGTGAGTATTAGAAACTGGGGAAGATACCGCTAACGATTCATTTTGCGCTGCCAGTTGCGTAAACAAAACATCTTCCTGTCCTTGAGCCATAGGTCCATTTTTTTCTGGAACAGAAGTTATCTCCTTTTGTGGAACCATAACTTCTACCTTCTCTGGAACAGTAGCATCCTTCAGTAAAACAGTAGCCTCTATCTTCTCTGCAAGAGCAATGTCTTTCTTGTCTGGAACAGCCGTATCCTTCTTGGTTGGAACAGCAGCCTCTATCTTCTCTGGAATAGCAGCTTCTTTCTTATCTGGAACAGTAGTATCTTTCTCCTCTGGTACAGAAATCTTGTCTTTCCCCGAGGCTCTAGTTACTTCTCTTTCTTCAGTTGTGAGGAAATTCCCATGTGAGCCTCCTTCAACTCTGGGCTGCACATCCAAGGAGCTTTGTATAGATGTTACATCATCCTGCTCCAATTTCTTCTGCGATTTTTCATCTATTATAATAGTAGAACTATGCTGGCTAGTTACAGACATATCCATAGAGTTCTCCTTGATTTGTTCCAAAGGAATACTAGTCATAGGTGTAACATTCAGCTCATCACTTGTATTTTCAATATGAATCTTAGGCGGAGGGGATGGCGTGCCTTTATGAGTAGAAGGGGCTTCATTTGTCGGCACCTTCAACAAAACTTTCGGCTGATCTGTCTCTGGGAATGATTTCAATTTTCGACCAGTAGACTCATCTTCCACGGGTTTTCCAGTAATATTCAGTTCATGCTGACCACTTGTGGCTAGAGATGGCGAAAATTCTACTCCGGCATATGATGACACGTCTAATGGGCTGCAATCCTCATCGAGGGGCTCATCAGCAGTAGCAGCCGGTAAATTTGATGATTTTCCATTCTCGATTTCTTCCGAGTCATGAGCAAACACACTTTCAGGTGAGTTAGCAATCTTAGCTTTGTGCTTGTCCTTTTTATCTTGTTTCTTATCCTTTTTACTCATATGCAAGAATGCCAAAATTGTCAGGAGCTTCTTCTTTTTTAAAGGCTTCTTTTTTAGAGATTTCTTGTCTGAGGTAGCCGTTTCTCTATGTTTCAGGTCATTGGCAGCATCATTAAGAGCATCGTAAGACGCAGTACGCTCAGTAGAGATCTTAGAATCAGTCGCCTTTGAGTTAACCTTTATAACAGTCGGGATAATTTGTAGCTGATCTAACGTGCTGCTACTTTCCGTTACTTTTCTGTTAATCGCAGTAACATTTTCGCCCTTCTCAATATTATTTGTGGCTAACGGAGGCTCTTCATTGAAGAGAGATTGGTGATCACCAGCCTCAGATAAATACTTGACCAACTTAGACAAGAAAAAGTCAAAGTTATCAATGAGGATTTTTAGTATCAATTGGTGGACATTGTAGTCCACATTAATGGAGTTAAAACTCTCCAACGAAAAATTGTGATGCCCAGGGTTTTGGTTTTGATTATTGAAGTTGACAGAAGAAGAAGTAGCGCAATTACCATACATTTTCGAGCTCAATCCGCTTTGAGCTGAGTTACTGCTGATAACACTACCTCTTGTGAATGTAGGAGATAATCTATTATTAGGCTCGTTTCCACCAGGAATATTGTATGTGTTGTTTGTGTTGATAGAAACGCTGAGCCTGTTGGTAATAGTATTAGTGGTGGTGTTGGAGTTAGACTTTCTCAACTGATTGCTATTAAGAATTTCAATACCTGTTGTTCCCGTCAAACCAGAAGAACTAAATTGATTATTTAGAAAAAAAGATGTTTGAAATATTTTGGACAAATTAAACGAATTCATTTTTGTCTTATCATAGTTATCTGCCCTGGAAAGACATGATAAGAACATAGTGATGTAAATTATAATGTCTAGATTGGCAGACTGCAAATTAGGCACGACAGTGTTGCTCATAAATTCCAAAAAGTGGACGACAGTCATTTTAATCGGCTGTGGAAGTACTTTCAAAGACTCTACTGAGTTTTGCTTGCCTTCACCCTCTAATGCCGAATCAATGGATAAAACCGACAAAAGCGAGTGCTTCCTTGGGTTCAGAGGCGGGATTGGACGAATTAATGGAACCTTGATTGGAGTCTCGAGTTTTTTCTTTTCATCCGTCATGTCTGTATCTTTAGGATGGCTCACAGGCTCAGTATCAGGGTTCACATCGACAATTAATACAGGTGTCTTTTCTGCATCGCTCTCATTAGTAATTCGAGTATCCAACTTAGAATTACCATCCTCTGTATATTCTGGCGACTTCATCACATCTGGAAATTTTGGAGGAGTGTCCAGAACGCTAAAAGATAGCAGTTCATCAGCATTCTGTGATAATGCCAAAAAATCTCTGTACTCAGACTTTTCAAGTTCCAGTTTAATTTGCTTAACACTTTCTGGGGGGAAAAGAGAGTCAGGTAAGCTATTTAAATAGCGCTTTAACAAAGTAGCCACCTCATAAACAGTCACGTCATGTTTCATATCATTAATCTGATATTCAGGATCAGAGTTGAAGCTTTCTTCAAGTTTTGATATCTTTTTCAATGACCCGCCAATTCGAAACAAACCTTCCTTATTATAACAGTGTTGCTCGACTAGAAAGTTGACACAGCTCTTCACAATATATGGCATTGTTAAAGAAAGAGAAATTTCGCTGTTTGAAGGCTTAGAGCCGTTTTCTGGTTTATTGTGTTCTGGTTTATTGTTTTCTGGCTTATTGTTTTCTGGCTTATTGTTTTCTGGCTTAATGCTTTCTGGCTCATTGTTTTCTAGTTTATTGCTTCCTGACTTAAAGTCATCCAGTAAATGGGTTTCATATTTCATGTGAACAGTAGCACTACCAAGTTTGATTGCATCAGTCAAAGCTGCCCCGAAGGTTTGAGTTACCGAATGACTGTTTTGTTTTCCTTGGTCATTCTCAGCAAGCCTCATTTTGTTAGCACTATTTCTCAAAGATCGAGTGTCTTTATAGCTTGAGAAGAAGCTAGACCTCTTTGCGTTGACTCTTGACATAATTTTCAATTATGTCAAACAAAGTAGAAACCAATTATTATAATAATTAAAATAATGCAGTGATACGAATTATATTTTATTCGCCAAAGTTCGAGTCAATTTCCAAGCGAGTGAATAGGTAATTTTCTTTCAAAGAGGACGCAAAGTCAACTAGGTGCAGTTAGAGAAGCAAAGAGTATGGAAACACCAATAATTTCTTCAATTGTGGTTGCGTGTATGGAGGGTAATTTTTGATATTATTAGGAGGCACTGGTTAGGATACCAAGGGCCCTGCATTATGAGCCCTGTAACATAACAGGTGATTTTTCGGTTGTATGACACTCAAGAGTGATAATGAGTGTTCGACACATGCTAACAAGCAATATCGTAAAGAGTATAATAAATAGTACAATATTTTCAAGTTCTAGTAATTGGTATACTTCCGTGAATGTATGGCGGTAAACAAAGCTAAACGGAATTTGGATATAGCCTAAGGTAATGTGAACGACAATAGCACTAGTTACGTCTAATCGGAGTGCATAACTTGATCCCGCTCAAAAGATTACGAATTGGTGTAACCGTCTGAGTACATCGCCTACAAGAATTGGACTTTTGCGATCACCGGAGTAAAATTTTTGCTTGCTCCGGTTCAGGATAACTGTATTAGGCAGTGACCTACTTCGGCTGACCGAGCATGTTTATCTTCAGCCAATCAGATTGTGCAATCACACATACGCAATCTGAAAACATCATGCGGCTTGGTGCGCTTTGGAGATGCCAATAAAGCTCACCCTCATAGAGCCTCGGGGAATTAAAGTTTCTGTTGAATGAAATTCTATATAAGAATGATATCGCCTACCTTTTAACTATTCAATTTAATAAAATATCCAATGGTCCAACCACACGAACCTGAATTCGAGCAAGCATACAATGAGATCGCCTCTACTTTGAAGGCATCTACTTTGTTCCAGAAGCATCCTGAGTTTGAAAAGGCTCTTGAAGTGGTATCTATCCCGGAGAGAGTTATTCAGTTCAGAGTTGTATGGGAGAACGACAAGGGTGAATTGCAAGTTAACCGTGGTTACAGAGTTCAATTCAACTCTGTTCTCGGGCCATACAAGGGTGGTTTGAGATTCCATCCATCCGTCAACTTGTCGATCTTGAAGTTCTTGGGTTTCGAGCAGATATTCAAGAATGCCTTGACTGGTGAGATGATCGGCGGTGGTAAGGGTGGTTCCGACTTTAACCCAAAAGGAAAGTCTGACGCTGAAATTAGAAGATTCTGTGTGGCTTTCATGACAGGCTTATCCAGACACATTGGCCCAGACACTGATGTTCCAGCTGGTGATATTGGTGTTGGTGGCAGAGAGATTGGTTTCTTATTCGGTGCTTACAGAAGAATTAGAAACTCGTTTCAAGGTGTTCTTACTGGTAAGGGACTCTCATGGGGTGGATCTTTGATCCGTCCAGAAGCCACCGGTTACGGCTTGGTGTATTATGTTGATGAGATGATCAAATATGCCACTGAAGGTAAGGAATCTTTTAAAGATAAGAAGGTTGCCATCTCTGGTGCTGGTAACGTTGCCCAATATGCAGCTCTTAAGGCCATCGAGCTCGGTGCTACTGTTGTGTCTCTTTCCGACTCCAAGGGATGTATCTTGGTCCCACAAGGTGTCACTCCAAAGCAGATCGAGGAGGTTGCCGAGGGAAAACTCCAATTCAAGTCCTTGGAGGAGATCTCAACCAGCAGCAAGACTTTCACTACTGCTGAAGTCAAATATATTCCAAATGATAGACCATGGGTACATGTTGGAAAGGTCGACATTGCCTTGCCATGTGCCACCCAAAACGAAGTCTCTGGTGACGAAGCCAAGACGTTGATCGCCAACGGATGTAAATATGTCGCTGAAGGATCCAACATGGGATCCACCCAAGATGCCATTGATATTTTCGAGGAGGCAAGAGCTTCTAGTGAGAAGTCTGTCTGGTATGCTCCTGGAAAGGCTGCGAATGCTGGTGGTGTTGCTGTGTCTGCTATTGAGATGGCACAGAACTCGCAAAGAGTGAGCTACACTTCTGAGCAGGTTGACGAGCAATTGAAGAAAATCATGGTCACTTGTTTTGAGAACTGTGTCAAGACTGCTCAAGAGTACACTACTGTGGGCGAGAAGAGCTACCCATCTTTGGTAGCTGGTGCTAATATTGCTGGCTTTGTTAAGGTAGCAAAGGCTATGTTTAGCCAAGGTGACGTTTTTTAGTTGGATAAAATTTCCGTGTACGTTTAATAGAGTTTCTAAGTTTACAAAATAACCGATACCAATGTAGTCTTGCAGAGAGTTAATTTCCTAATGTTAGGCTTTCAGAAAACCTATTGTGAAGGTGTTTCGTTAAAACTGATTACACATTCTTTGGCCGAATTTGGAAGCATTGTTTTTGTTGCCCTTAGTTTGTGCATGGACATCGCTCACAACCATGTCGCGAGTTTTTCATTTTAATAACATCAATTGTTAGGCGCCGCCTGAGTGAGAACTATGGTTAATATTGAATTTGATAAGATATACTTCAATCAGTCGAAGCGACTGGGATTTTTGCGTATAGCCGATCAAGGTCTCGGATGGAAAGAGGCCGCTTCGAAGGATGGGAACAAGAAGAAGCCGTTTTTGCTTCCGTTTCATTCTATCATTAGTGCACAATGGAGTAGAGCATCCAGGGGCTACGAGATGCGACTTCAGACTAGAGAGAACAAAGTTATAATGTTGGATGGATTTGAGCAGAATAGTTTTAATCAATTGAAGAATGAGTTGAAGAGACACTTTGATCTCAACTTGGAGCAGAAGGACCATAATCTTAGAGGGTGGAATTGGGGAACGACGACAATGGCTAGAAGTGAATTGGTGTTCAATGTCAATAGTGCTCCTGATTTTGAGTTGCCATATCAGGGTATTAGCAATATAAACTTAACTGGTAAGAATGAGGTTGCCATTGAGTTTAAGAACGACGAGGAAGGAGACCGTCAGGGAGACGAATTGGTAGAAATGCGGTTCTATATTCCAGGAACTGTGGAGGTTGAGGTTGGTAGCGAAGATCCTAAGGAGCTGTCAGTGAAGGATAAGAAGGATGATAAGGAAGCAGACGGCGAGAATGAGCAGAAAGACGAGGAAAGTAGTGACGAGCTGGAGAAAGTAGAGCACCAATCTGCGGCGTCTTATTTCTATGAGCAGTTGAAGGATAAGGCTAGCATTGGCCAGGTAACTGGTGATGCTATTGTATCGTTTTCAGATGTATTTTTTGTCACGCCAAGAGGTAGGTACGACCTTGACATGTATTCCAGTTCGTTAAGACTCCGTGGTAAGACCTATGACAACAAGATCCAGTACAGACAGATTGAGAGAATATTTTCCTTGCCAAAGCCCGACGACGTGCACCATTTGGTGGTTGTTCAGATTGATCCTCCTTTGACACAGGGTCAAACCAGATACTCATTTTTGACCATGCAGTTTCCAAAGGAGGAGATCATTGATGTGGAGTTGAACATGGAGGATGAGGAATACGAGCAGAAATACAAGGACAAGCTAAAGAAGCTGTACGTGGATCAGTCTTCTCACTCTGTGATTAGCCACTGTTTCAAGGGATTGACAGATCGACGTGTCACAATTCCAGGGATGTTCAAATCCAAGAACGGACATCCTGCAGTATCATGTTCTTTGAAGGCTTCTGAGGGGTACTTGTATTTCTTGGACAAGAGCTTCTTATTTGTGATCAAGCCTACGGTGTACATTCCTTTCAGTGAGGTGACAGCAGTGCAAATGTCTCGATTGGGCCAGACGGCTACTGTTTCAAAAACATTTGACTTGGAAGTTCAGTTGAGAAACGGAAGCAAGCAGAACTTTGCTAACATTGCTAGAGACGAACAGCGGTATATTGAGAACTACTTGCAGGAAAAGGGAATTAGAGTAAAGAACGAGGATGAGGAGGGTAAAGCGTTGTTGAATAGCGCACTCGGTGACGATGATGACGATGATGATGTCATGGGAGATGGAAGTGAGAGCGAGGATGAGAGTTTTGATGAGAATGATGCCTCGGAGGACGACGATGTACCAGAGGAATTTGACTCTGAGCACGAAGATTCGGATGACGGCTCAGATCAGGAGCCAGCCAAGAAGAAGGCAAAGAAATAGCCTACAATTTTATACGTTTAGTTGAATTATGGCAAGAAAAATTATATGGTGATTTCATTAGCATTAAGTAGTACCGTCAACTGGCAAAGCTCGGCAACGAAGTTATGTACTTATCCACTGCGGTTATAAACGCTTGGTTATTGATGTATTGGCCCTCTGCAAAATTAACCGGACTAAGTGCGTTGCAAACCACATGCTCTATAAACAAGTTCTGGTAGACATACTGCAAGATATGCTGAAGGTTTTCAAGTTTAGGGTCGGACATTAGCGCAAACTTCCAGTTTGTAGCAGTCTCGAAATAATGAACGCGATAATTGTTGGTGGAAAATGATTTCAAGTAGTTGTTTATAGCATTTGGACTGGAATCCTGATCCAAGTCGCCGGGGTATAATTTCGACGCAATATTTCGCAACGAGAAAATGGCACCAAATAATAATTTTGCATTGTCGTTGGCGTTACTGACATTCACCAGCCCGTTTGAGTGCTGGTTAGAAGAAGAACTGGTACCCGTAAGAGCAGAGTAATTAAACAACTTATTCGATCCGCTCGTCACTTTAGGATCCCATTCTCGACTATACACGCAGTTACAATGACGGTCAAAGACCCAGAATGAATATATCGCCATTGATGTATGGTACCAAGGTGGGTTTCCCACTCCACGTATACCACATACGATAGGGTAAGTCAGACCATTAGAGATGTGGCATGCCAATGATTTACAACATGAGCAATTATGACTGGTTGACTGAGCTTCGTGGATTGCCATCATTATATTCCTACAATTTTATGAGTGAGTGCAAGACCAAGTATAAGAATAATGACTACATGAACGAGAAGGTGATTGATAAATTGGCCGAGCAGACGAATCAATTCAGAGCCAATTCAGAAGCAGCAGCACAAGGCTTGAATGGTGACAAACTAGATGAATCCATCCAAAATTTGGATTGGCTATCTAGAATTAAGTAGCCTGAAACAATGTTCAATCCGCCAGGTCGATGGTGATCTTTGTATGATTACGGTTTGTGGTATCCCATTTAATGTTGTTGCGGCCTAATATTTGAAATACCATCGTCAGTGGAAATATGTGGGGCTTCGTGGGCTTTTTTGACTTGTCTCAAAAAGGACATGTTCTCGGGGTACTTTTGTAATATTGTCTTGTGACTATAGACTGTCTATTGGAAAGTCTATTGATTTATTTTGCAAGCCACCATTGTGTGATCGCACCTAATACACGCATTTATCCCACGTTCATTTGATCATGCTAGTAAGTATTTTGTTACTAGCTTCTTAACATACTATATAGCGAATACATATAGTTATTATATTGGCTGAATGCACGTTGTATACAAGTCCCAGTTTAGCTGAATCTTATATTGCAGCAGGTTTCTTTAAAACCTTTCAAAATTGGAATTAAACCCTTGAACGTAACCCGTTAACATGTTACTAAATTGACTATGCTGATTGCGGCTTTTCCTCGTGACAATTGAATTATTTTGCCGACCTCAGGATTCATTACCCAGCAAAGGTATTGGTCTTTGAGTAAAAAGTAGCTTGTACCTCACGACATCAATCAATTGTATAGGATTATTAGACAAGGCATGAGAATCATTAAATGCATTGTTTTCTTTCAACTTGGGGAATTTAAATATCCCAATAGGCTTATCCAACTTGCTTAGTTTACCCACAAGCTTCTGATTCAGTCCCACAAATATTTCCAAAGTATCACCATTAGACTGTTCTACTAGTTTTCCTATTTTAACCGCCAATTCACCATTATCGTCAATAAATAAACCTTGGTCATTTTGGTAGTGTTCTGGCATGGACTCAGGTTTGTTGATTGTTCCTTGAATTTCTAGTAAGACCAACCCACTGGGTACTCGAATATATTTCGGCAAGTTCGGTTGCTCCTTTCCAAACTCCTGGATATTTATCTGAATGGATGGCATAACCTGGTTTGTAAAAAATTATTCTGATTCAGTAGAACGTTGAGTAACTACGCGAACGCGTCACGGGCAAAGGATCTTTTTCGTTTGGTTACAACAATAACGGCCTTGTCATCACACTGGAGGATAAGCTATTCAATATCTAAGCAGCTCATAGATTGGGTATTGCGAATACTGCCACATAGAATATTTTTGAAGTTTATACTGTGTTATTATTCGTGAACCTTAGTTAAATACGAAACTTGCTTAGCATTGGTTGTCAAGATTTTATTTTTTTGTTTATGTCGAGTAGACCACGGATTCACCAATACAACGAAGCAACAAATATAAGATGACCAAGCCGGGGAATCAATTATTCTCGGCTACTTATTCCAATGTGCCAGTGTATGAGTTCCTTGTCAATGGAGGGTCGGTGATGCGAAGGAAAAAAGACAGCTGGGTAAATGCCACTCATGTCCTCAAAGCTGCCAATTTCGCCAAAGCCAAGAGAACTAGGATATTGGAAAAGGATGTCCAGACCGGCGAACATGAAAAAGTCCAAGGTGGGTATGGTAAGTACCAAGGTACTTGGGTACCATTGGTAGATGCCAAGAATATTGCCAGACGATTCAATGTGTATGATATTCTACAAGAGTTGTTGGAGTACGAGAAAGCTGAGGGAGATCCAGATCCGCCACCAGCGCCCAAACATCAGCATGCCAAAAGTAGTCATAGTATGAATGGCTCAAGGGAAATGACTCCTCTGTTGGCGGGAAGAAGTGCTAGCGTGCCCCTAAAAAGGGGCAAAAATGGCTTTGATGAACCTCCAAAAAAGAGAGGGCGGCCAAAACGTAGCGCAACTGTCTCCGAGGATGCCACGATATTGCAAAGTGGTAATTTTGACATCATGTCCACTTTTGAAGACAAGCCAGAGCTTACAAAGAATGGGTTGCCAAAGAAGAAAAGAGGTAGAAAGCCAAAACCAAAACCAGGAAATCTATCGTCCATAAATGACTCTTTGTTGTCGGCCGATGTATTGTACGATACGCCATTAAAGGGAGCCTTGGCTGACAGTCAGTTAGTCAAGAGTTTTGTCGAAGAAAAATCTAGTCCATTGAATGAGCAGGACTTGAATACTTATTTCGACGCTGATGACGCACGAGGTAGCCATATTCCTTCTAGTGATCTTGATGAGCCACAGATGAATCGGATATTCGAAGACGCAACCTCTTCGCCAAACGAATTCATTTCTGATTCCGAGTTTGCCAATGTCTTGAATTCTCCAAGACTTGGAGGTTTGGGAATCAGAACTAAAGGTATAGATCACCGAGCGTTAATTAATAATGGCCATAATAGGAAACTACGTCAACTGAATAATGAGACAAAAAAGTCACCATTTAACATGCCAGAAATGAGAAGTCATATAGTTCGACACGACCCAAAATGGTATGATGATAGCAACGAATTTACAAAAAAGTTGGTCAATTACTTTATGAAGCCAGAAGAGGAAATGGGTGATTCTGAGACTGTGCCCGAATTCTTACTAAATCCACCAAGCTCATTTAAAGTTAACGACACCATTGATGGAGATGGAAACACTGCGTTACATTGGGCATGTGCCATGGGTGATTTAGTAGTAATTGAGGTACTATTGAAGTCTGGTGCCAACTACAGATCAAGAAATCGTAAGCAAGAGATCCCATTAATGAGAACCGTGAGGTTCAATAATTCATATACAAAGAGAACTTTTGCTAAAATACTAGACTTGCTACGGGATACGCTATTTGAGTTTGACATGAAAAATCGAACGCTATTACATCACATTTCACTTGCGTCTACTTCAAATGCTAAACACAATTCTGCTCGATACTACTTGGAAATTTTGCTTGCAAAGGTGAGTGAAATGTACGAGTCTGAGAGGTTACAGGAATACTTGAATTTGACAGACAGAAAAGGTAATACCCCACTATACTATGCCTTAAGCAATAATTCAAGAAAATGCGTAAAGGTGCTTCTAAGCTACAACGCACGAACCGATATTAAAAATCTCAAAGGAAATTCTGCTGATGATTTGATGTTATTAAACTATCCTCCAACTCCAAAGCTAATCAACAACTATCAAAGTAACACCAGGTATCTAAGCAAATTGATTCTGCCTGTAGTAAAGAAAAGGCATTCTAGCGGAGAGCAAAATAAGATCAATACTGTGGAAAAAATGCTGCAAGTGCCCAGATATTCGGAGGTAATTATTAATTCTAGTGAGAAGGCGGCGTCAGGCTTGATTGAGAAATTGAATGATTTTGCGGAGCTTTACGATGAAGAAATTCAAAAAAAGCAATTGCTAATTTATGACTTGAGCAAGTATCACAATGAACTAAAGCATGAGATCTCGACGATTGAAAGGAATATCATACACTCATCAATGTATGCCAACCAGTTGGTGTCCTCATCCATTGTTGAGGATGATCATTCACAGGAGTCCAAGAGCGAGAATGCCAAAAATATAATAGAAGAAAACCTCAAGAAATTAGAGCGCAAAATAAATAAGCAGAATAAAAAGTTGGGGGAAAAATTGAAGTCTTTGGAGTTTCTTTTGAACAAGATTCAAATTACCAAATTAGCAAAGGTAATGGAGAAGGAACAACATACTTCAGACACATTTTTAAATAATACTCTGGAAGACAAGTCTCAATCTGCAAGTCTAAGCATGGAATTGACAACATTACAAATAAGGAGACAGGCGCAAGTGGAGCGAATATTGTCTCACTTCAAGTCTGACGGAGATGCAGGCAAAAAGCAAATTAATCTTTATAGAAGATTAGTAGCAGCTTGCTGCAATATTGGCATTGATGAAGTTGATGAATTAATTGATATAATATTGGAAAATTTGCAAAAGTGAATTGTGGCTTGGTGTTATTAGTCAGTATGTACAGGTTATAGGAATATAGTGCTACTTTACATACATATTGTGCAATCCGGTGTGGTAAAGCCTAAGCTTATTGAAGATCTTAATCGACCGCGGACCATTTCGTGGAAATTTTATGAGGTATCTAATATGGACTTGTGTATAATAGAAATCTATAGAACAGTGAATAATTATCCTTTTTCATTCCCCATTTTTTGAGACTTGTGTGGAGCTAGAATATTGGCTGTAATCGAGGACATGGGATCGCTGATTACTAATGAGGAAACTAATATTTAAGATGCCTACAGCCCTGCGTAAATTGCTCTATACAAAACCAATTTGCAATGACTTTAGACAATATCCATTGGGTGATTAAAAATGTTCCACACGAAAAGTTTGTGTTGGATAATTCAGACAAAGCCACATTTGAGCTAAAGAGAGACAGTCTAGATGAAACATTGAAGGCAGATGAGATCCTCCTCAAGACCCTATATATTTCGAACGATCCAGCACAGAGATTCTGGATTCATAATCCTACAGCAGGTGGATATGGTGGACAATTGAATCCTGGTGATGAGGTTACTGCACGGGGAATTGCCGAAGTTCTCGAGTCGAATAGTGACCAATACAAAAAAGGAGACATTGTACAAACTGTTGTTGGTTGGAGCAAATATTCAAAGGTCAATGTCAAGAAGGCTGTTCACTACAAAATTGACACAGACTATTTCAAGGTCCCATTGGAGTTCCAGCTTAGTGGCTTAGGGTCTACAAGTCTTACGGCATATGTCGGCTATTTTGATGTGGCTAAATTGGATCCGGCCAAAGATGCTGGAAAGAATTACTTGATCACTGGAGCGGCTGGAGCGGTTGGTTCCGTTGCCGTTCAACTCGCCAGTAAAGTTTTAAATGCCAAGAATGTCTATGCTGTTGCTGGTGGTCCGGGAAAAGTCAAATATGTTGAGTCACTTGGACCAAACGTAAAGGCGATTGATTATAAGGACGCCAATTTCAAATCAAAGTTCAAGGAGGTAGTTGGTGATGAGAAAATTGATATTTTTTTTGACAATGTTGGTGGGGAGATTTTGGACTACGCAGTAGACTTTGTCAAGTTGTATGGACTCGTAATTTCTTGTGGTGCTATTTCTACATATGTTGAAGAAAAGCCAACCATCAGCAATTTACATAAAAAGATCATTTTTAATAGATTGACTGTTTCAGGATTTGTTGTTGGTGATTTCTTTGACAAGTTCGACAAGTATAGAAAAGAACTATACAAGTACATTCAAGAGGGAAAACTCAAAATCGAGCAGACTGTTATAGATGACTTGGACTTTGAGAAGGTGCCTGAAATCTGGTACAAGTTGTTTTCTGGATTTAATACTGGTAAATTGATTACCCATGTAGGTAATCAGTGACTGCATACAGTAAAGCGATGAATAAAATTTCTCTTATATCATGTAGGTTTCAGGGTTTAACGAAATTAAGTCTATTTGATAGAAGTCTTCCGACTATTTTAGCCAATAGTGATACTCGTAACTACTCAATTACCGGTATGCTCCTATATTTTCTGGGGCTGCATAAAACTAATTCATATATGAGTATCCCAAAACAATGGGTACATCAGCCAAGTGTTTACTTATTGCATGATCTGATATCCGTGACACCGGAAATAAACATACATAAATAGCGCATCAAATAATGGAGGGCGGTGATATAAGGCCAATTTTACCACTTTCAGTTAACACTAACATATCTAACATTCCCATGAAATACAGCTTCAAGAGTCTCCGAAAGCAGAAGCAGTTGGAACTGCCTGAGGAAGCAAAGGCATTGACCTTGGCCACAAACCAGCTACAGAATGACTACAGCGATTTGCAACGACTATATAAGCAAGAACTAGTCAAGTCATCCCAGTTAAATAGTGACAGGGTATTTCTAGAATCAAATCTATTAAACAAGGAGAAGATCATAGCTAGTCAAGCTGCACATATCAAGTCGGTACAAAACCTCCTCGAGAATTACAAAAAGAATTTTAATGATGAGTTGAATTTTTACGAAAGAGATTATAACCAGTGGTTAGATGAGAAGTTGAATTACGAGTCTAAAATAAGTTCTATGAAAATGATAATAGAAAAGAATGATCTAAATGACCAAGTGAGCAACGTTAGCTTCACAGGAAATGACTTACTACTAGAAGAAAACAACAAATTAAATCTGCAAGTTGAATCTTTGAAAATGGAAGTTTCTACTCTAGTTAAGAAACATTGTTTAGAAACTCTGCTGAAGGATGCTTTGTTAGCTGATATTAACAAGTTAAGCGACGAGAACCACAAATATGCAAAACAGATTGAGGATTTGAAGAATGAAATAGAATCTATCAATAATAGCACTAATAACGAAGCTAATTATGAGAATACGACGAACCCTTCTATTAAGGTGGATGATGAAGAGCTTGTGACAGATGACGGTTCGAGTGAAATCAAGTACTCCCCCGACACAATGCCATTAAACTCCGTTGAAGCCATTAATGATAAGTCACTGTTGACTACTTTAGAATCCGAATTAAATCAGTTTTCTGGTCGACTTTCGATATCAGTGGAAGAGCTTAGTGGTTTAAAGGGCTCTGTGGGAAGTTTGAAGCAAGAGAATCAACAATTATTATTCTATGTCAACCAACTACTATTAGACAATGAATTGCTCAAATCAAAGCAATATAACCATATTAACAAAGATGTGAAGCATGAATTACAGGATCACGTTGTGGCGATTAATGCCTATATTGGTAATCAATCTGATTCAATTAAAAAGCCTCAAAATGATGGCGTAAAAACCGTTTCAAATAAGAACCATGGCAGTATAATGCAAGCATTTCTGAAGAGGTCTCGGTCCGCATCAATGTCCGAGGGAGCAGCACATTCAAAGAGCAAGGGTTCAAATTTCAAATATTTCACCAAGAATAATCGCATTAGTCGGATTATTTCCAACAATATTGATACAAACTTTTCTATATCCAGCTCGAAGGCTGAAAAGAAACTGAAACGTCACACGATAATCAGCACTGTGCCATCTGAAATTGTGCCAACCGATCATGACGATGAGATGGATTTTTCATTGAAACCACTAAAAATACAACGAAAATCAGAAGATATACAAGAGAAGGACGATGCACTTATATCTGAAGATGCTGGGAATGTAAGTCTAAGAGCTGTTATTGATATGAAATCCTTCCAAGATGGATTCCACAAGAAGGTGATGATCCACAGAGGAGATCTCACTGACCAGCCAATAGACGAAGAGTCTGATGTAGAAAGTGCATGCAGCGAAATCTCTTACACACATCAAGAGGATTCTGTTATTTACAAGAAAGCCACAAATTCACTACAAGGGTTGTCATTTGAAGATATCGTATTGGAAGAAAGCAGTTTCACCGAACATAGCAATGACATTATCTTTCCGGATGATAGTCTAGCATCTGGAAATAGCCAATTTTTGCATATGGATTCAATTAAAAAGTTCGGTCCCCTTATTGATTACTACAAATTAACAAATAATCCTCTTTTGAATTTATTGACCTTTGGCGATAGTGTGCAAGAGAATGGACAAAAGCTTCTTACACAGCCTATAGATACGGGTGTAGACTAGTATGACCGTTTATTTATAGTAATATACACAATTTTTATAATTAGTAACTTATTATCCGTAACTTTCACAACATCCAATGTGCCAGTATAACCGTAAATGCACAACGAAAAAAAAAATAAAATAAAACAAATAGCATTATAAAAACCGTTCAAAAACATTAGACAGACTCCAGTGACTTCGGCGTTCCTTCATTTGACTTGGAAATAGCTAAAGATCGTGCTTTTAGAGCCTCAGCAAACAACATAGCAGCTGGCCAGATAGGTGCGTCTGCTAAAATTCGAATGCCGATATAAAGACATTTGCATGATAATCTTGACGACTTTATAAGACTGCAAAGATGACTAAGTCCCACCTCTGGGTCCTCGCCTCTGATTTGATTAAACTCCTCATCTAAATCCTGAAAGTCTAACCCGCCATCAAACAGAGCCTTTAAATCCTCTGATTGCAGATATGATTCAGCTTCATTCGATAGTGTAACACTAACCTTTTTCAATACATGAGAAACCTTGATAAAAATTGCAGAATCAACCGCGGTCACAACACTTCGAATACTTTTCTTGTTTTCAGTTTCCCAACCACTGTTGGCAGTTAGAAGCTCGATCGTGTAAAGATACTCGGACAAGCACAAGATAGCTGTGAAGGTGCATGTTAAGAAAAATATTGGAGTTCTCTTAGAGGTCTTTTGTGCATCGTTAACAACTGAGATCAAGTCAATCCATAGCTCAATTATGCTCAAGCAGTATTTAGCTGTTTCTCTCAATGCTTCCGAGTCACTTTCCAATTTGACTAACTCATTATTCATACCATACCAGTCTTTAACCCATACACGTTCGAGAATAGGTGTAATACTTAGTCGAAGACGAATCTTAGCAAACGCTAATAAGGGAAGGATAAGCTTTAATATCGGACTCTTGTTGATCATATTGATATTGGAGGAATTCGGAATAAGTATGCCTTTATTGCGGATAAAGAGTAATTCCCAAAACTTAATGTAAGACTCAAGAACCGGTCTATAATTCATTCTCCACTTCATAGCTTTAACACTCGCGTTAGACTCGTTACTATTAAGCTCTAACCGCCTCTCATACACGAGTTGATGAATATTCATCAACAAGCTAAGTAAAGTTCGAAGGCCCAAGGGTTTATCCGATAATCCAACGTAATCATTGTTCTCTGTTGCTCTCAACAACTCCACAAAGCTATCGCCATTAGAAATATGAATCAATGAGAATTTGGAGTCAATCACATATTTGTCTTCCATCAAAATTTTGAACCATTTCTTGTGGTTAGACGCTTTCCACAAATTTTCATTAATACATGGCGAGCCACATTCAATTTCCTCGGACTTAAGAACAATTGGTACGCCAATCAATGTATCAAATAACACACTGATTAATAAAATTGTGTGAACAGTTCTAATTCTCGACTGGGCCAAAATAAAGTATTCAAATTCATTCTTCAAAACAGGAGAGTCAATATTACCATTGGACGCAATAGTAGGTGGACTAATAAACTTTTCAAGGGTCAAATGCAATGAGCAGCGCTTAAGCAAATATATCAATGAATTCAACTGTCTTGATATTGATTTGTTAAGTGACTCGTCGTTATTGAATATCCCCAAGAACATATTCAAGGTCAAGCACTGAATTAACCAAAGGGGCACCTCATCATTGTTATAACACTTGTTAACCTCCATGTATTGACAGATGTACTGCTTGGATACACCAAACAATAATAACGAATTCGACGAGTGAAAAGAATATAATGCCCCAATAGCAGCAACAGCTAACAATAATGGAATGTTGTCAATGCTAGACTCAATAGACGATAAATGCACAAAAGGGAAGTATTTATCAAACTCCTTATGGTAGAGAAAGATATAAGAGTTTAATTCACCAATATTCGGAAACTGAGTTTCTTTGATTTTATTAGAAGAAATGATATGATTTCTAATCTCAATTGTGAACAAATCAAAGTGAAATTCCTCTGACATATCACCACTGCTCACATCGATGTCTCTAGAAAAATCATGAGTCATATTCGTATTGTCAGGATCGAAGCTTAATTCATTTGAAGATAATTTCAGGAACAAATCAATCTGACGACTTCTAAACATAGAAGCAATATCAGTTTGGGCCATCTTTGATTTATTCTTCTTAATAAATTTACTAACTTTCCCAGCATTGGCCTTACCTGCAGTGACTTTACCCTCATCCTTAGGTTCAACAAACCCAATTCTGTTAATATCATATTCCATTCCCGTTGGAGTTTTAATAAATTCATTAATCCAGCTGTCCTGTATACTACCATTGAACCCAACTTCCTCTCTTTTAACAGTCCCTGATTCATTTTTTTTGTCGTCATAACTGTCAAATCCAGCACCCCCTCCTTGCCCTCCAATTGATAACAATTCTTGTAAGACAGGGAAGTCAAATCCATTATCGACTCCATCCTTTCTGTTTTCCATTTGCTGTAAAGAATAAATATATGGCGTCAATCCTTCGCCGTTTGGTCCCTTGATTCCACTTCCTTCGCTAGAAAAATAATCAATCTCATCTGAGTCTTTGTTTTTCCCACTTAAAGAAAAATTACCCAAAGACCAGTCGATTCCCAATGCTTCCGCATCAACATTAGCTATCAGGGCCTTGGTAGCAAGTTCAGCAGCAGATAATTGTGGCGTGGAGTAGCCAATCTGATGCGGTCCTTCTGGTATATCATGATTATGAATATCCTTAGCATCCTTCGGCAACGTATAAGAAGCTACTGAAGTAGCTGAAAATGAGTTATGGCGGTGGTGTTGGACATGTCTCTCTTCTTCATCTTTGGCGCCAGTACCTTTAGCGTTTGGTGTTTCAAACATATGGAATGTAGTTAATATATCATCCGCTTCATTGATGTCCTGACTAGCATCACCATTAAATTTTCCAAATTTCTTTGGCCCAGAACTAACGCGGTTCAATGTGTTGCTATCAACTTTAGACAAATTACTGTTTGTGAGCGACATACAAACAGGCGGCACATCATTGGTCGCAGTTCTTGACATTGAGTTCAAAGTAGATGTTGGACTGAAAGCGTAGCTGTTATATAATGAATCATTAGGTGATGTTGAGTCCGAATTAGATAGATGTGGCGAACAATCTTGACCCATCTGATGCGGCTGCTCTTGATTCGAAAATAAAACACACGGTGCTTGGTTAAAGGTTAAAGACGATTGATGATTCACATTTTGAGTTTGGCCAATTATGTTTCTAGACGGTTGCAAAGTCTGTTGATCTGCCTGTGATATATTTAAGTGATTCTGATGCTGTAATTGTTCTTGATGCTGTTGTTGTTGCTGCTCCTGTTGTTGCTGTTGCTGCTGTTGCTGCTTCTGTTGTTGCTGCTTCTGTTTCGGTTTTGATTTCGGTTTCGGTTTCTGTTGCTGTTGCTGTTGCTGTTGCTGTTGCTGTTGCTGTTGCTGCTGCTTCTGCTGTTGCTGCTGCTGTTGCTGCTGTAATTGTTGCTGCTGTTGTTGTAGTGACCGAGAAAACTGGGTGAAAAAATGCGGTACGTAGTTCTGCATATTAGCTCCATTAGACGCCCCTTGTTTCTCAAGAAAACCCATATTACTTAATTCCTCCCCATCTATGGAACGTCTTCCTTGCGGTTTGCCTTTCTCAGAAGACTGGCTCTTTCCATTTGTCAGTGCCGCCAAGTCTTGTCCAGGAAGCGGCATTATTTTCTCTGTATTATTCTTATGTTCAATAATATTATTATTATGATTCTTTCCACGAGCCCGAACAGTTTTAGTCACAGAGCCCTGCTGGCTAGGGGGTTCATTTCCAACTTCCGGAACAGGGGTAGCTAAGTTTGCATGTAACTTTTGCTGATGCCTCAAGACTAAATCTCTTCTAGCAAAACATCTTCCGCAAGCAGCGCACTGAAAAGGTTTCTCATTCGTATGTGACCTTTCATGGCGCCGTAAATGCTCCAATCTTGCAAAGGCACGAGTACAAGTTAAGCAAACATGAGGTCTAGGTCTATCAGTCTTGATTATGGCTGACTTCTTTGGAATAGGCTGAATCCCCTTGGGTAAAATATTAGACTGGTTTTGTAATATTTGATGCCCTGCAATTGATATGTTACTTTGTTGCGCTGATCTGTCATACATTTGAGACACTGGCAACATATCTCCATCAGGAATAACAAGAAGCCCTGCCGAGTCCTCAAAGTGTTGAGAAGGTATCGGATATTGGCTATGATTTTGCGTTTGTTGCTGACTTAATTGATGTCGCTGTTGATTGACTGTGGCTGAATCATTGGGTATCATTACACAATTTGAATCACTGGAAACTGTGTACGGCAAAACACACTGGCTAAATTATGACTCCAGAAACGGATTTATAACAGGTATAATAAAAGGAATAATTTCTGATGGTGAAATATTTATCTTGCCACACTTGGAACTGAAAAGATATTTCGAAGGCAATACTAATGGAGTTGACCCGGGTAAATGAGCTCTGCAACTCAAGCTTTAAATCTATTTATAACAAATAGATAACCTAGTATTGGTATTATGGTTTCTTAATGCGTATCTATTATTGGATGGCACCTTCTTCCCAATGATTTTGCAATATTAATGGAATATATCCCTCACAAACCTTTTTATTTTAGTGAGTGCAGAAAAATAGAGCTATGTTTTTCCTTATTATGTACCAGGGCTCTTGGTATTGAAGCGGATGACCTGCAAAACGACGTCATGTCATACAGAGTATTGAACTAAAGGAATATATGAAATTTTCGGATAGAGAGTAAAATGCGGCAACACAGACATGACTACTTCTATCCAATCCCCGCCGTAATATGGTACGCGCTATCTAGAAATTAAATTTGCACATATTGGGCGTTTATTATTGTATATATAGCTTCGTAGACTAAAGTTAGCGAAGTGACCCCATACAGCCACAAATTAGATATTACCCGGATATCAGAAACTGTATTTAAAGGAGATTTTGTCCTAGTAGTTTTTTTCTTTACCTTTGTCCAAAGGAATCCATCATTCTAGACAGTGCGAATACTAGTTTCAATATTAATTTTTTGTTTTAAAAGATTGTATTAATACTCCAATCTAGTTATTACGCGATAATTGATGGAGAAATGAACTGATATACTTTAAGAACTCGTCTGGAAGTATTTATGAGAGATGAGTGTCAGTGTATGTCTACATTTTTTTCCAAGTATTTTTAGTTGTTTATAAAGTAATGTAAATTAGTAGAAAGTTTTTATTTTTTTGTGATCTTTTAATTAAGTTAGCAGAGTTTGTGCTAGCTGTTCCAATTTGGCTTTGTAAATTTTGGGTGGACGTGTTTGTCTGTGTAAGTGCACCAATTGTATGGGTTAATGAGATTTTAGAAACCAGTGTTGAAGCCGAATGTGGGTCAAGTTTGGAAGCCTGACATGGTATTTGAGGATGCTGCAAAGTACAGAATAAACTAACTTCACCAAGGACGCCAGTATCGGGATTATGTATTGACTTCATTCTGGGCTTTGCCTCTACTATATATATGTATTCACTTCAATGTAACGATGAAATATACGATTGCATCTCCGGTATCCTATTCTTTCTCCACTATTATTCCCAGCAATCGCATATGCTGTTATGATTTTATTACAAGATTACGCGATACTAGATTAACAAGTTAGAAGTCATTAAATTGAGAATAATAAAGTAGGTAAGCTGTATGAATGCTGTATCATAAGAATGTGTTCAGATTGTTTTCAGACAATCTATGAAAACTATGCGTGGTGTTGGACAACAACAGGCTCGTCGATCTGATTATATATTTGATTTCCACTCAATAAAGCTGTTGAGTCATCGTTCGCATTTTGACTTGTCAGTTCTGTTGGTTCTGTTTCATTTTCAGTAGCACGATGTTTCGGGTCCGCTCGGTGGGCTATTTCAATGGTATTGAGGTTTGTTCCAGCGATCTTTTCGATGTGGCTATCCTTGTGTTTGAAGTATAGGTAGTTGTGAAGTGCCATATTCAATAGAAAGGTAAAGGGAAAACAAATAATTCAAAACTTAGTTGGATTTGACCTTTGTAACATTTGTAAATCCTTATTACTACAAAAATCATCCGATTTTTCCAAGAAAGCTGAGAGGGTATCACTGAATAGAAAAATCTGACTTCAACTAGGCATACGCAAGCACAAAAAGCTTAATAGTGCGTGATGTTTGTTCATCCCAACTCCATTCCCATTAGCAATTCATTCCATACGTCGTCATTAAGAGCCCAATATGAAAAGTCTGAAGGCCGCCCTACTTCTCCTTGAAACCCATCCGAAGAAATGCCAACCAGTTGAGGTAATGCCAACTTGGAGTTTTCGCCAACTAATCCACTATTAAAGTTGACGTTGATACCTATTTCGGCTGGAGCTACGTGGTTTACTTCGCCACCACTTCCAACATTTTCGGTTATGTTATTGTTGGCTCTCAAGGTATCATTGGTACAAGAGTTGTGGGTATTGTTTTTCCACGCATCTTCTACTATAGCCTTACCCTTGTTCACTGGTAATGATTGTCGACGTTTACTAAAAGGGTTAAACCGGCGCAAATACCTCGCATCTATATTGGAAATGCGCGGTGCAAAGGCAAACTCTTTAACAGGAGCCGCGGTAAATGGCTGTAATTCGCTTTCGCCAAATTTGCTCTCCAACATAGTTCTGATCTCGTTAGAATATGACTCAATAAACAAAACCATCACCAAACGCGATTTTGTTAGAAAATAGTTGTTGGGGAACTTCTTATTGACGGCTAAATTGGTGTCTAGAACGCCTTTCATGACGCTGAGTATGTTAGGAGGTAATATATCCAATTGTGAGAACTTTGGTACCTGAAGAGTTAGATACCTTAGTCTCAAGAACATTCCGCACACATTGAACACCCTCGACTGTACAATAAGAGGCAATGAGGCTATTTTCTCGTAAGACAACTTATCAAAATATGAAAGGGCCTTCAAACAGCTGCTTGCACAGTTTCCAATTGCTGAAATCATATGTGCGGAGAAAAGTGGGTCCTCTTGGCCCTTGGATGCAGAGAATTCTTCCAAGTTTAGGATTCTATGTAGCGATGGCTCGAATAAATAAGCTTCAATTGAGTAGTAATACATGAGACCGGCGGTATCACACCTCTCATCTATATGCTTCTTAACCTCCAAGCATTGATTATGCAAATCCTTAATGATGTACCTGGTTTTGAAGTCATTAATGTCCAATGATTCCAATGACTCGCTAGAGTATAGTGCTCGGTATATTTTCTCCAGTATGTGGTTAAGTTTTGCAAAATGTGCCAAACGCTGGATTTTCTTGTTTGGATTTTTCATGAGTATTCTGTAAGACTCCTCCAAATATTCGTCCCACCTTACAATCATGTGTGCCTTCAAAAAAAGAGTAAACGCCACACTTGTTAGATAAACCGCCAACGTCAATATCCGCGACTCGGTTTTCTGAGAAATGCTACTGACCGGGACTCTTTTCACAATATTTCGCTCCTCGCTAAAGTAAAACATTCCCCTTCCATTCAAGCCGAGATCCTGGATTAGAGGTATGCACAATGAAGACATCAAATGATATCTGCGGTGCTGGAAAAGCTCTGTAGAGTCATACCACAAACTCATTAGTAATAAGCTTTTTAATAGCTCGACTGACTTATTGCCCACTATTAGTACTTCATGAGTTATTAATTGCAAAGATTTAATCTGCAATCTTAAATCAGTTTGCAAGCCGTTGGTTCGCTTTACGGTTTTGGGAATGACTGTCGTGGTGATTGCCAAAATGGTCATGAATAAAAATGGGTGCTTTCTTCTGAAATTATCGATATTCTCTATCAGAAGATACTCATTCAATCTTTTCATTTCTTCCTCCTCACTTTCGTTCTCAATCGGCTCTACTATCGAGACAACCGCGTATCGCGAGTATAATTGGTCACTGTATAGCTTCAACCTAAACATTATCTCTTCCATAGTCAATATCCCCTGCTTCACCACGTTAGTTTCTTCCATATAGTCTACAGAGAGTAAACTTTCGCGCGCCTCACCAATCTCTGAGAAGTTTTGCGATGCGTCGTAGTACCGGGACAACTCTAGTCTGCTCAAATTTTCCAACTCTGTAGTTAGATCATTCTTTGTTTTGGATTGTTCCGACGATGGAAGAGTGACCGCTGGTGAACTGGTATCGAATGAGCCGTTAGATGCACCGGAATTTGGGGATGTAAATACCGAGCTCTCCGTTGCTTTCCCTCTCAAACTTTGGATCATAATGTTCTGGGTCTCCAACTCCTTAGTTAGAGCTCTCACTTTCAATTCTAGTTCATGTGCACGGTTTTGCTTCCGTTTTTTGAACACTCTCTTAGGGTCTACTTCGCATTCGCGATCAGTCTTGAGGCATCTTGCGCAACTTCGGCTCCCTTCACTTCTAATGCATCGCACCTTAAGTCTATGACAGTTCTGGCAAGCCACAAGAGCACGGGATATGGGGCTGTTGGACTGAATGTTATCGGGCGATTCTGTTTCACTAAATACTGCTTCAGGCATTATATAAATGGCAGACTAATAGGCATGGTTCATAAGTTTGTTTTTTTTTATTACAATTATTATGCAACTCCGCGAAAAACACAATCTAGACATAACGGCTGAACGCAGCAACAATGGACCAGCCACAAGTTAGAACACATTTTTACTTGTTGGACATTCTTAGAATTTTAGGCGGACTACTTGTTCTTAATGCACTAGCATCTTATGCTATTACATCATCTTCTACCTGGGGGTATGAGGGCAAATATATTGACCCAAGGTTTTATACCCACTTGCTTGCCACCAGAGGCCAACAAATTAATTTCACCGAGGCACAATTGAGCCGATATGATGGATCCGACACTGGACGTCCGATTTACGTGTCCATCTACGGTAAAGTTTTCGATGTCACACGCAGCAGACATTTGTATGGCCCAAAGGGAAACTACGCATCAATGGCTGGAAAAGAATCCGCCAGAATGTTGGTGACTGGGTGTGTGAATAATCCTGACCAATACACTGCTGACTTGCGTGGTTTGGAAGAGGAGAAGTCCATGGCGGAAATCAGACAATGGCAGAGATACTTTGAGAATAAGGCAACATATTGGTTGGTTGGAAGTTACAACGAAGATATTGGCAACAGACCTGTGCCTGAACTGTGTTGGAGTAAAAGTAAAGTTCCTTCTAATATCAGAAGCTGATGTTTGGTGAATTCATTGGATGGCCTACTCGGATTAGAAGAATTGGTCGGATTCTGCTGGCAACTGCGTTGTGATCGTGACACATAAATTTTATTGGAAGCTTATGTATGGTATGGGTGACTCTACTGCCCCTGCTGTATATTTCTTGTGTCCTTCCAGCTCACATATTTGTACTGGACGTTGTCCTCTGTTGTAAGTTCTTCTTGAGTTTCTCTTGTCATAAACACACTAAGGCACATTGCCATTTCACAATCGCCGCCTGTCTTTGTAGTAGTTTCCCAATTCTCTACATTTGATTGTGTGAAAGTAGATCACTTTCGTCTTGCCAGTGTCCTTTCGTCTTGCTAGTGTCCTTTCGTCTTGCCAGTGTCCTTTGGTGCTATTGAGTCACGCATGGAATTTACCTTAAACGCTCGTTAAAAACAAGTAAAATATATTAGTTTAAATAAATTGACTCAAATGGATGAATATAAACAATTATTTCGGGGCACGTCGTGTGGTCTTGATCAAGTTTGAATTATACAAATACAAAAGTCCATGCTGGGCATAAAGAATAAATGAATCTACTATTAAAGTTTTCCATTATATAAGATGAATTTTAAAATAAATCCTTGATATATTGTTAACGTTAGAGATGAATAAAGGTTTAGTGACGATGCAAAATGTTGGAAATTGTTCCAGTCCCAAACTAATGCCTGAATCTATCCTAAAATAAAGTCTATTCAAATAGAATATTGTCAGCCAGATATTAGCATAATTATAGCTACGTTCAGGTTAGTCCACGCATGCATTATATGATATTATTTACAGTATTTACAACTTTATGTAGGCTCTGAAAGTCATGGCCTCCTTGTGCATACGTGATCTCTTTTCAAACCCAGAGGAATTTCCCTGATACGCAGCAATTAACTCTTCTCCAAGTCTGACCGAAAACTCTCTGGCCTGTCTCTTGGAAGCGGCTTCTAGTATCCAATTTAGCGCAATTCTTACTCCCTGGCGTCTATTTATTGTAATCGGAACAGTGTCCACTTTGGCAGTCTTGTTTTTGAATTTTTGAGTAGTTACCAATGGTGCCATCTTGTCTATCACCTCATGCAACACTTCCACTGGATCGGTACGCAACTGCAATCGCACAATAAACAAAGCTCTAGCAAGCGACTTTTCTGCTCTGGCCTTTTTTCCATGCTTCATAATAAGATTAACGCAGTTCTCCACCAACTCATCTTTAGGTAACGGTACAGTTCGAGCAGTCAACAGTTTGACTTCATCCAACTGAGCTTCAGTAGGCACAAATACCCCATAATTGGCCAGTTTTTCTGTCTTCTGTTGACCAGGTGCAGCCAATGAAGTTTCTGGGTTAAATGGTGTTGCTGGGTTGCTGAACTGGGTTCTCAAGTTCTTAATTGCACTCAACCACTCATCTACATTTTTGTCTGGCGAACTTGGAGACGCTGAATTTGAAGCCGGCGAACTGGTTGCGTTTGAACGGCGAATGTTCATACTTGAAATCGAAGACCGGAAAAGCGCCCGTGACACTGAACTTCTGCCATTTGCCAACAACTTAACCCCATTCATTGTATCAGTGTATATGCATTGGCATGACTTTCAACAATTTTTCACCAACCAGACTATATTACCCGGACACATAATCACTAAGCTGTCAGAGATGCTATCCAAGCTCCCCTCTTTAATATGGAGGACTACTCGATAGATTATGATAAATGTAAGTGAGAATCATGCTGACCTTGCCGCATGACCCTTTTTCTGTAATACTTGTTCAGCAACAAATCACGCAATCATTTGGTACCATTTATTGACATTCAGACGAACCTGCCTTGGTAAGAATAGTTGAAGAGAAAACGTATAACCCTGACAGTAATTTGCCTTGGCCCATTCTAAGGAAATATATTATAAGGAGAATTTATGACATAATAAAAACCCATTGTGAGAATCCAGCACATTACATAATACTGCATCCATTGGAACAGGTAGAAGTTACAGCTCTAGAATACACCAGCAAAGTATGCTATTACTTAAATACTCAGTTTCAGGAATCACCACCGTTTACAATTCTTCGGCTTGCGGAGGTATTACTCGACGAATCATTGCATTCCAATACTGTTAGATACTTAAGGTGTCTCGAAACGTTGATATTCGTGCAGTCGTCGGTTGACGAGTTTAAATCAGTAAAAGAGGCAGATTGCATGGACTCAGATGAGTTAAGTAGTAAAATAGAAACAGATTCAATACTGTGGATTACCGAAGAGCATATAAAAGAAATTACGGAACACGCTGCAGAAGATACGCTAGAGGATAATGCATTTTCTACTGAGCATGACTTTAATGGGGTGCTTGACAAATCAAAAGAGAGTCCTACAGAACAAATATAACTTGGCCATTTAATTGTTTAGCTTATAGAAAAATTTTATACGCACTATCTATTTGTAGCCCGAATCTTTCAACCATGTTGAAACTTCCTTTCTGTCGCGCTTCACCCAGTTGTACTTACTCTCCAAAGTGTCTAAACTTTGCTCCAAGTTCTTGTCAAATCCATCAAGGTTCTTATCAGCAAAGAAGGCCTTGATTTCGGCTTTTCCGCCATCTACCAAGTAACCAGAAGTAGAATAGGTGACAATGTTTCCCAACATGGACAAAGAAGGAGGAAATTGCTTGGTGATTGCAGCCCAGTTAGCTTGTAACCACTTCCACAAGCCTACAACACCGGCCTTGTGCAGTCTCAATCCAGTCATTGGGATGTGAATATCTTGTGGCTTGATCACTTCAGTGTCGAGTAAGTAACCCAAAGTTCTCTTGATGAGCTTCTCATCTTCGAATCTACCCAAAGTTCTCAAAGCCAAAATCTTCTCATCAAGAGAGCCTGGGTTCTGGTAAATCTTGAAAATCTGTTCGTACTCCTTCTCTCCTCCGTCTCTAGCAATAGACCCAAAGATAGCAGCCTTAATATTAGGGTTAATTGCCTCACTGTCACCAGCAATAAACTTGGCGAATTTGTCAGTAATGACCTTCTTAACAATTGGGTCATTAGCGCTGGCAGCAGCAGAAAATAAAGTGGCCTTCAATCTTTGGTCGGCAATTGACTCTTCAGCAGAAAATTCCCAGCCAAGAGATTGTATCTTATTACTAATAAGGCTGCGAATCAAAGCCTGCACAGCCGCGTCTTCTTCCCGTGGTTCAAAAGTCCAGGCGCCTCTCAACAGAGACAAGGAGCCTACAATGGACAGCCAGACCACAAATTCGCTTTCTTTAGTCCAGCCAGAAATCAAATTGAGGAAGTTGACAGTGGATGCATAACCTGAAACGGCAAATGCAAAAGCGTCGTCGACCAATTGGGTACGGTCTGGAATCGAAAGAAGTCCCTGAGTCCCAGCTTCGCCCAATTTAATCCATCTTTCTGGCGAATACAAGGTTCTGTAGAATCCAATAGCATCAGAGTTGATCTTGAAGAACGATGGGTCCTCCAAAGTAAAAGTCTGTGATCTCTTCTCCAATCTAGCATCAACGTCAACACCAGACTTTGTCTTTAACCCAACAAATACAGGATACAAGACCTCGTCTTCTTCTGGCTTGACGTCAGCAGTAGACAAGTATCTGTTTTGAGTCAAAGTAATCTTGTTGCCGTCTTCCTCGACCTTGACCACAGGATAGCCAATGTTCTTAGTCCAGATGTCCATAACCTTGAGAACGTCCTTGCCGGAAGCCTCGGACAAGGCAGTCCACAAGTTGGAGGTTTTGGCGTTGGCGAACTTGTGCTTTTTCAAATAGTTGGAGACTCCTTTGAGAAAGACGTCCTTTCCTAACCAATGGGCAATCATTCTAAGCAAGGAGGATCCCTTGGAGTAAGAGATGGCATCGAAGATTTGGTTGATCTCAGCTGCCTTCTTCACTGGCACTTGGATTGGATGAGAAGATCTCAAGCCGTCCAACATCAATGCAGACTGCAAAGTGTCGGCCTCAAAGTTTTGCCAGATGAACGACTCGTCAACTTTCTCTGACTCGAAAACCATGTAAGAGCAGTAGGTAGCATAGGACTCATTGAGCCACAAGTCGTTCCACCACTCCATGGTGACCAAGTTACCAAACCACTGGTGAGCCAACTCGTGTTGAACCACCTCGGAAACCCGTAATTTACGAGCAAGAGATGCGGTCTTTTCGTCTATCAAAAGATCAACGGTTCTGTAGGTGATGAGAGACAAGTTTTCCATAGCACCTGCACTGAAGTCAGGAATAGCCACCATGTTCATGTGAGGCAAGTAATACTCAATGTCAAAAGCCTCAGCAAAAAACTTCAAGGTCTTTGCAGCAAGAGCAGCAGAGAAAGTACCTTGTTGCTCCAAGCCTGGTGTGGTGTAGACTCTGACTGGGATCTTGTAGTCATTGTTCTCAATGTAACGCAAGTCACCAACAATGAAGGCAACCAAATATGTGGACAACTTTGGAGTGTGCTCAAAGGTGACGGATTTCTTGCCATTTCCCAAGTCCTTCTCCTCCTTTGGAAGCATATTAGCCAAAGTGGTGAGGTTCTTATCAGCAATCAACGTGATCTCAAATACAGACTTGAGAAGAGGCTCGTCAAAACAAGGGAAGGCTCTTCTGGCATCAGTTGGCTCGAACTGGGTGGTTGCCAAGTACTTGACGTTTCCCTCCTCGTCCTTATAAGTAGAGCGGTAGAACCCGGCCATTTGGTCGTTCAAAATTCCGACATAGTCAATCTCAATGGTAGCCTTGGATCCTTTGGTGAGCTCCTTAGCAGCAGTGAAGGTGATTTGCTGCTTAGCCTCATCATGGGACGAGCCAGTAGTAGCTTCACCGTTAATCTTGGACGACTTAATGTCAATTTCAAAGATATTCAAAGTCACAGTGTTGGTGGTCTCCTTGACGTCCAAGTTTATTGTGACTTTTCCATTGAAGATGAACTTCTCAAAGTCAGGTTCCAAGCTAACTGCATACAATTCAGGATACACATTAGTAGGGAGGATCTCACGACCGGCACTGGGTGTTAGTACAATGAATAAACGTGGACAAGTCTTGTGATGGTTTCGAGAGAAATGCAATCACTAGGGAGGTGGCAACGAATACGACTTATAAATGAGAAGCGGAGAACTTACCTCGAAGTAGACTCAGACATGGTTGAATAACAATGGGAATTTTCAATTGAATGATACTTTAAACTGCTTCTTGCTTTGTAAATCCAATTGGCAGGTTTAGTATTTATACCCTTAAATGGAGGTACAGCTGGTCCTCTGCTTGCCACTGCAAGGGTGCTGAGCCCTCGACGGGTGAGGCTCTTGGTTAGAAACGATGACCCAAAGGCCCTCAGAAGGCCGCCAAAAGATAACGACATTGGAAATTGCAATAATGTGTTATTGCTGAATCGCTATTTGAGTTTGTGCGGGGCTAAAATTGGCCTGTAATGCTGTCTTGTAGGTTCCACGCTTGATTATTCCCGGGCGTGGTGTTTTTCCACTACAAAATTTTTTCTCCCCATTCTTGCCTGCATGACATGCTAGTGCCCAGAGTTTGACAAATTTTTGCCAAATACTCCAGACAGGTTGGTACAGCAAGTGACTTAGTGCGATGACCTTACGGTAATAGGTAAAATGGAGTACTGCCGTGCCTCCAACTGATTACCCAAGTTGGCAATATACAGACTCGCCTTGCGGAAACTACATTAAGCCAATGGCTGATTATTAATTAGCCTCTGCCAACACTTTCTCTATTAACTCTGTCACCGACCGGGCCACCTCGTAGGCCTTGCTTGCACAGCCCACCATAGTCAATGCATCCATTGGCAATCCGCCCGACTTCAGGATCTGGCAAATTTCCTTGTTTTTGTTCACCGTAATGGTGAGACTCCCCTGCAGAAGCTGCTCTTCAATCATGGTAGCATCTACAATTGCAATCTCTGCGTTGCTGTCTCCCTTGATATTCTCCTCCACGTTGCTTGGATTGAAAAAACTAAATGTCACACAAATCGGAACATGTAGCACGCTGAGTCCCACCGGCTCCCGCTCGGTAATTGGGTAAACTATAATCTCTTCTCCTGCCACCGTGACGTCGGGCTTTTTGAAATGGAGCAAACCCACAATCACTGCAATGCAGCTGGCATCAATAAACCCGCCGTCAAAGTCCAAAAAATGCACGTCTGCCCTTACACTCCAGCACTTGTCACCGGCCACTATACATAGCGCCTCGAGATCAAGCGCACCCGACCGGCGTATGGCCTTTTCAATTAGTCTAGACACAAGGTTATCGTCGTCAGATTGTCTGTTATTCTCAAAGAAAGGGCCCGCAATCGGACCAGTTTCAGTGGAGATGTTGAATATCCCTTCAAACGGCCGATCTTCATATGGCTTGGTTATGGTTGCACTTATCTTGGCCGATACCCTGGTCTTCCCTAGATTGACATTCACGTACCCGGGCTGGCCGAGTGTGATTTCAGGGACCCTGAACTCCTGCAATGCTCTCCCATCTAAACGGGTATGCTTCTTTAGCAAGTCTACCACAAATTGCGATTCATTTAACGATAGCGAGGCCATGGCAATTTGCGCTCCGATGCTGTAATTTTTGTCAGTGTATTATGTCATGCATTAGTCATACATCCTTAAACTTGTGACATTACCCTGATTCTTGTCAGTATATTGGTTCGCCACTTTGATACATTATATATTATGCTTTCTCGAAGTATAGCCAACCGGGCATTGAATCCCAGAACTCTCAGCTTGTTGTTAGCCCGCAGCTACAACAGCTCTGGCGGCTCGCCTCTTTCTTACTTTCAAAAGAAGGCCTTACCAGCAAACACAATTGTCAGATTTGTCCCACAGCAGACAGCATGGATTGTAGAGAGAATGGGAAAATTCAATCGCATCTTGGAGCCGGGACTCGCCATCTTAATTCCAGTGCTCGACAAGATCCAGTACGTCCAACTGTTGAAGGAAAATGCAATCGAGATCCCTTCGCAACTGGCAATCACCTCCGATAATGTCACGCTCGAAATGGACGGCGTCCTCTACATTAAAGTCACCGACGCATACAAGGCCTCCTATGGCGTCGAGAACCCCGAGTATGCCATTTCGCAATTGGCCCAAACCACCATGCGTTCGGAGATTGGCCAGCTTACCCTTGATCATGTGCTCAAGGAGCGCCAGAACCTCAATGCCAACATCACCTTGTCTATTAACGAGGCCGCAGAACTGTGGGGTATCGAGTGCTTGAGATATGAGATCCGTGACATCCACCCACCTGCCAATGTGTTGGAAGCCATGCATCGGCAGGTGAGTGCCGAGCGGTCCAAAAGAGCCGAGATCTTGGAGTCCGAGGGTCAACGGCAGGCGGACATCAACATTGCCGAGGGTAAGAAACAGGCTACTGTTTTGGCGTCTGAGGCCAAGCAGGCTGAAATTTCCAACTATGCTGCAGGAGAAGCCAATGCCATCTTAGCCAGAGCTACTGCTGAGGCCGAGGGAATTAAGAGAGTCGCCAATGCCATCAGGGAAAATGCCGGCGGGAAGGATGCGGTTGCGTTGCAAGTCGCAGAAAAGTACGTCGAGGCGTTCAGTAAGTTGGCAAAGGAGAGCAACACCATTGTTATCCCAAGCGAAATGAGTAATATGAGTAGCTGGATCTCGGGGGGCTTGGGAATCTATGATAAATTGAACAAGACTTTTCAGGAACGACTGAACCCTGAGCCTAAAAACTGAGATTATGGAGACCGAATCAAATACTGATATGCTACAGACTGCGCTTAAAACTGATATACTACAGACTGAGCTTAAAGGCTCGGACACCGACGTTAGAGTGTCTCTAGACATGTATATAATTGCTAGATATTTGCAACTACAACTCAATGACACACTGTAGAACTATGCTCGTTTGAAAAAACTGTCCAAGGCACCCTTGGCCACTTTCTTCTGGGTTGCCTTCTTTTGCACCCTCGGCGCCGCTTTGTAATTTCTCTTGCCCTTGAAAGAATTTTGGTGCAACTTGCTGTTTAAGTTGCTCAACTTGTCGTTGGCTATCTTCTTGGAAGCCCGCTTGAGGTCTTCTGCCTTGACATAATCATTCAATCTATTAATCTGCGTTTCATAGTGCTGTTCTATTTCCTTGACAAG
Source organism: Saccharomycopsis phalli (assembly GCA_020342235.1). Taxonomy (NCBI): domain Eukaryota; kingdom Fungi; phylum Ascomycota; class Saccharomycetes; order Ascoideales; family Saccharomycopsidaceae; genus Saccharomycopsis; species Saccharomycopsis phalli. Next base: position 1,557,292 of record CP073215.1, read on the forward strand.
GGCCGCAAGAACATACGAACTTATCAAGAATATCGCATATCGCACCTTGGCATCTTGTTTGGTCTGCTCAGGTATTGTACCAGTGACATCAGCAGGATAAATCTCTTCCTCGACCTTGCCTCTCCATACACTGGATGGAAAGGACTCGGCCAACCGGTCTACTCTCTCGGTTATATATTTAATGGCCTTTTCCTTATTGAACTTGTAGTAGTCGTCCTCGCCTTCAATGATGGAGTCGCAAATCTTTAGCAAGCCATTCTGAATTAGCTGAGAAGGCAATCGGGTGACTGCCTCAAAGCGTAAAGTCATGGAGTCAATTAAATCTTCAAGGGTGGCATAACGGTTATTTTTCAACAGGTTTTCGTATAACAAGCTTATTAGCAAGTAGACAATGGAGAATTTGGTGGCCACGAACACCGACGGATCCTCCATTATTTCTCCATCATAAGAGGTTGCCGAGTTTTCCTCTATTAATATTGATTTTATCGGGTCACCTGCCACGGTTTTCACCACTTTTGACGGCTTGAGGTATGGGTTCTTACCATTGACCCGTCGAAGTTGGTAAAGCAGGCCTTGATGAAGAAGATACTTGACATTGGACAATGTGCTGGGATTGGGCAAGTCGACTAGTCTTGCAGAGTCGCCCTGGGCAGAATCCGAGGATATTAGTGTGATTTTGCCGGCACTGTGTGGTAGGAATATCACTCTCAGGTATGACATTTTGAGTGAGATGTAGCCGCGAAAAATGCTTCTCCAGTGCATTACAGATGGAAGGGTGATGCATGACAGATGGAAGAGTAGTGCATTACAGATGGAGGCGCAAGACAAGAGCTTATAAATATTGGATTATAAAATGTTTACCATAGTAAATACTGAGAACAAGAAGCCGACCAAGTACTTGTTTACAGTAAATGGCACGATTCCGGCGTTCTTTTTAGGAGGTGCCGAGGAAGATGGTGACGAGCTGGTGGTTGAGTTGGAGCTAGACGTGGTAGACGAATTGGAGGAAGCGGAGCGGCTTCCGTCCCAGCAGTACTGCTGGAAGCACTTTTTGCACTCGTCTGACTGGGTCTGATTTGCGCGTTCCTGGGCTCTTCTGAGAATTGCGCAGCCAACACAGGTGGCCCAGTTGCTGTCGTCAGTCAAGTTGTTTCTGGAGCTGGTTTCAAAGCCGTTTTGGATCATTGCCAATTTGTCTTCAGTGGAGTAGTTGAGTTGCAAAGTAGGCACGTTTGAGTTGAACGAGTACTTTGAGTTTGCAATGTAGACTACAAGTGGGGGAATGTAGTGCAAGTCGGTCAAGTTGGAGGCGTCGCAGCCAAAGAAAACCGGCTCGTGGGTATAGTTGTTGCTGAGGAACGTTGCCTCGTCAGGGACATATGGAAAGGCCATGTTTGCGCCGATGCCGGTGAACTGTCTGGTGTAGGTGGTGACGACAGAATTGCCGTTTGGCCATCCGTCGACGGTGTTGTAGCTATTGTCAAAGGCAAAGACAATGTCGACGTCACGTTTCTGCTCGATCACCGGCGCAAAAGGAATCACCTGGCCGTCTTCGCCACCGTCCACGAGGTCCAATCTGGTCTTGCTCTTGACGTCTGCGGACTCGGAGAAGTCGCTGTTGAAGAACGGGTTTGGCCCGTAGATTGCTAGGAACGTCTCGTTGTTGGAGGACTGGTTCAAGAACGAGTTGGAGATCGTGGCAAACTGTTCGACAAGACCAGCCTCGGAGCTGGTAGAGCCAGAGAACATGTTCAACATCGCGGACGAGGTGCCCATAATGAAGCCGGCGTTGTCGTACCCGGCGATACAGGTGCCGTTGGACGGGCTGCCGTTGTTCACAGCCGTGCCAAGGTACTTGATCTGAGTGAAGGCATTGCCGGTTGGATCCCAGGTGCCGAGCTCAAACGGATTGGACTCGATCACGGTGGAGTTGTCCTCGTCCAAGCCGAACTCGTTCAGAATAAGATCGGCGACCGAGATTGGGAACGGCATCTGCGCGTTCTTGAATACGTCCACATCCTGCAAGGTGCTATAAGTGATTGCGTCACCGTAGCTCGTGCTGTTTCTGAAGAACACACTGGCCAACGCCCGGCCCCAGATGTCGATAAACGAGATGTCGAACCCGGCTTTCTTCTTCTCCAATGCGGCCGCAGCCCATTGCCGCAAAAACCCAAAGGCGCTGACGGTGGACCCGCCCATTTCGTTTAACGGGTACGTCAAGTTCCAAATCTCAGGGTCGTTGGCGATCTTTTCCACCGACGTCCAGTTGTTCCACACAAGCGTGCCCACCAACCAGTTCCCTCCAGAGAGGCCCGCCAAGTACGTTGAGCTCTCCAACAACCCACCAAGGCCATGTTCAGCTGCACCGCTCGTGGTGTTATCCAACGCCAGCAATTGGCCCGCGCCTGCAAGCATGGCCCGGTAGCCTCCGCCGGAGAACGCAAGGCCGACTCGCACGGTGCCGTTGGACAATATCTTGTCGTATTCGGCGGCATTGAGTTTCGCGGTGTTCTGCAAGAAGCTCTTCAAGTTTTCCTGGGTGATTGCGTCGCGCTTCTTCAACCACAGTTGCTCGCTGTCGCTAAGACTATTTGCTTCTCGAAGCAAGCTGCCCTGCGGACATGCAACCTGTCCAGGGGCATAGCTGTCGGTCGGCGAGTATCCGAGAAGTACCAGGGGGAGAAGCAGCACCAAGAGAAATATGTGTAGCATTGGGTGTAGATGAAGACCTGGGATTGTCTATATACTCCCAGGGTTATTGTTTGGGGGGTACTGACAACATGTGGGGACATGCAAACAGTAATGGACGGCATTGCTTAGTTGGATCAGAACCCCATTCCAAGAAACTGGTATAGGCCTTTTCCAGCATGGCAGCTCAGACATTATCTGCCTCGGGCACCTTTTTCATCCAACAAACACCCCTGAATGGGAAACTCATGCACCGCTCCTCACCTGGGAGCGCGTCGATGCCCGCCCGCCAACCACGACTTCTCGGCTCAATATGCTTGGAAAAACCATGGGCCAAAGAGGAGACTGCCCCTAATCTAAATACACGCAGCACGATGCTGGTCCCGGTAACCTACAATATACAATTATGCAATTTATACACTGCCTAGTATTCCAACCCATCTGACACACTGTTTATATCTGACGCCGTCTCCTTCTCCGGCTGGCTTGGCCGCACATATCCATGCTCATGTACCCCAGTGGTGATATCCTGCTCGTCACCCTCGTCAATGGCAGCGATTAATTTATCCATCGTCACGTTGAACAGCGCCAAGTACTGCGGGGCAGTATGGATCTTGATATCCACGGTCTTCAAGTACTCAAACGTCTCCCTCACGTATAAGATCAACAGTTCGAGCCTCAAGAGCCCCACGCCAAAATGCGTCTGAATAAACATCTTTGGGATCTTCTTCTTCATGTTGATAAACGTGAGAATAAACCCCGCCGCAGCAATCTCATAGCTGTTGTACATGACATATGCCGACGTGTAGATCACCACCTCGGGGAACCAGTTGAACTGCTTCATGTACACCTCCTTCTGCTTCATAATATCCGCCCGCGTAAGCTGGCTCTCCACCTCCCCTTCGTAATTCGGAAACTCCTTCAAGTCGAGCTCGAGGAAAATCCCCTCAAACACATCAAACGGCATCTCAATAAGCAAGTCAAACCGCAAGTCCCTCAATATCTTGTTTTCCAAGTTCTTGATCGCATCAATGTTCTTCCAAATCACACTCTCCAACTCGTCAATCGGGGTATTCGGCCGGTAGATTACCGCAAGCTGCGTCGCAACCGTTTTGATGCTCTTGAGATTCTCCTCGGACTTGGTTGCTATAAACACACATGCCGCAACCACCTGCTTGTAATCTGACGACAAAAAGTCATTGAACATATAGTATCGGTTTATATACACCGACGCTGCAATCACCGTTCGTCGAGCCAACTTTAACGAGTTGGCAAACTCAATGACCCGCTGTATCGCCTTGGCCCGGTAACTCATCTCTTCTTTATACCCAATCGGCTTTCGAAGAAGCCTCGACGGTGTCTTCTCAGTCAAGTCACTTTTGCGAAATATCCACTCGTTTCGAGGAACACTTATCACCTCTGGCCAGTCCTCCTGCAAATTTTTGGGCCCACCATTGGTGCTCCCTTCTGGCTGTGTCGTAAATGGCCTATCGTTTCGCCTATTACCCATAGACCCAGCCGGTGGTACTCGAGACTGACTGTTCATTGTTTTCTATTTCATAAATTACCCCTATTTCTCCAAACACTATCCCACCAAAATAGAAAAAATAACCCTCAAACAATTCTTCGTCACATCATTTTACACCGATCTAATAATAGTCCTGTAGTTGCACCATGGCTATTAACCACCTACAGCACTTTAACAATCATTAAGTATTTTTACAAATTTATTTATGCGGTTTCAAATTTATAAAACTTATTTCTTTGCGGTCAATCTTCTCAAGTAGAAGGCCAATTCCTCACCCTCCAAAATGTAACCATCACATCTACCAGATTGACCTGGTCTAGAAGACACACAGGCATACAATCTACCAGCACCGAATTGGTGGTCCAATCCAGTCTCAACCTTAGCCTTGGAAGCTCTTCCGGCCAACTTTCTCTCAACCTTTCTTGACTTCTTGACTTCCTCCTCCTCAGCAGCAGCCTTGGCGTTCTTCTTCTTACCCAAAGATTGACCGTAGTGGGTCTCGTACCATTGTCTGAATGGAGTAGCATCGATCTGAACAATAGCAGACTTGGTCAAGGTGTTAGTTCTAACCAATTCGTTATTGGATGGATGGTAAGAGACACCAACAATTCTGGTCTTTCTGGAGACACCCTCAGAAGCCCATGAGAAGTTACCACTCTCAATTCTCAAAGCTCTGAATTTCTTGTTACCTCCTCTGGTTCTGACTTCGTGGATACGCTTAGCACCAATCTTGGTGTTGGCGGATTGACGACCTAACTCAAACTTCCGCTTCTTTCTGAATTGAGCTCTCTTGGCACCAGTGTGCGAACGCTTGTGACGTGAATCTCTAGAAATACCCATTTTCTAGTCGTTAGTATTATCTTCACTGATCAGTATAAAAGAAATTTAAAATATATCAACAACAAAACAAAACACTAATCACATATTCTATATCGCACATTAATTATTTATTAATACTCCTGACTCTTTATTTTTGTATCATCATTCTCACTAGTTTAATATCATTGTCTTTATAGTTCGCTTTCATATCATTTGTCTGTTTCAATATATAGAATAATTTCTCTTATTTTATTATCACCAAGTTTTAACATACCTATCAATGATACAACAGTAATTCTTAGAACCTAGAAATTTGATTGCAAAGATATTTTCAGTGCTGAGGCCATGAAAAAAAAAGGTTAGGAGCGAGCAACTAACATTCAATATGACAGTGATTTACACCTATCTGTATGCACGTGCATAACACGTGTTGATCAGAAAATCAAGAACGAATCATACATGCCCTAATAAGCTACACCAAGGAAACCAATCAGTTTTATTTTTCTGTTTAGTGATGTTCAATTTTTGAATATAAATTTCGCTTTTTAATAAATCCCAAACTACTTTTTTAAATTGGAGCGTGACGGAACAAGTAAGACACACTCTCACCATTGTGTAGCCTTCTAATCGCCTCGGCCAATACCCCACTAATATCGATTGTGTCCAACTTTGGACATAACTTTATCTTATCCTCAAATGGAACAGTATTAGTGCAGACCACTTTGTGCAACTTACTGTTATTTATGTTCTTAATGGCATTTCCCGATAATATGCCGTGAGTGACGATAGCAATCACCTCCTTGGCATTATGCTCTAGTAAGGTCTCTGCAGCTTTGGCCAAAGTACCACAAGTGTCTGCCATATCATCAACAATGATGCAGATTTTATCTGTGACATCACCAACAAGAAGCATTCTGCTGACTTCATTAGCCACTGCTCGTTCCTTGTGGATTAACGCGAAATTCAAATCCAATCGATCCGCCAAAGAAGCTGCCCTTTTAGCACCGCCGGCATCCGGTGAGACCAATATGGAATTCTTGTAGTCAATATTCTCCCGAATGTATCTTAAAACACTAGGCTCGGCGTATAAGTTATCGGCAGGCACATCAAAAAAGCCCTGGATTTGTGCTGCATGGAGGTCCATGGTGATGATATGATCGACCCCAGCTGTAGTTAACATATCCGCAACTAATTTTGCTGAAATCGGCGCCCTGCTTTTATCCTTTCTATCCTGGCGGGCGTAAGGAAAGTTTGGTATAACAGCAGTAATGGTCCTAGCCGATGCAGTTTTGCAGGCATTTACCATAATCAATAATTCCACAAGTCTGTCATTAACATCACCACAGGATATCTGAGATATTATATACACATCTTCGTCTCTCACTGACTCAGCAATCGAGAATAATACCTCACCGCTCGATTCCCGCTTGATATCCAATTTACATAAACCAATCCCAAGCCTTCTTGAAACTTGGTCAGCGAGTCCTCTGTGAATATCGCTAGATATTAACTTTATCGAATTTGTTGCCATCTTTAATGTTTTGTATTTTTAGGAGACAGAGGAAATCCTACTGACTTATCATTAACTGCCCCAGATCACACCTCATCTAGAAAATTCTGTGTTTCATTTACCCTACCGTATGGTCCTCCGAGGAGTGCCCGGAGGTAATGAGGCTATTTCTGTGAGTACATAAATCACTCACACCATGTGAGTCATGTGCATTTCAGCCACATGGCTTATCTAGAGCAAACTACCTTTCAAATCTGTCTTAAATTTGATACGTTTTGTATTACTTGGTGTCAAAAGTTGAATTCTTCTTGTTGAACATTGGCCCATGTATCCTTTCTTTAGTGGCATTACTACTACCTTCAACGTGTCGACTAGTAACCTTTTCGATTTCTGCGTTTACTTAACAATGCTCTTTTGTATTTGTAGTTATTTTTCTACTGCGATTTCCCTCGTGGTCGTGTTGCCCTCGGCGATGGTTACAGGGGCATGTTGTACCGACGTTCATTACCCGCTCTAATGGATTTGGCACTTTTCCACTGATACTACAGTATCATCATAATCCTCGGAATATATATGTAAATATTTATTCACATCATGAATAAAATAAAATTATTTCAAGATAATGATGTGGAGAGTTTATATTCTATTGCAAAGCAGCTATATAAACAATCACAGTTTTTTTCCACCTATTTGACTTCTACTCAGTATGAGATACTACACAAGGTATTTGAGGGGGACCTTACAACGGATAACAGTAAACTAGTTTGGAAATATTTGATGGACTTGAAATTAATTATTAAAGATAACAGTGATTCAAAAATTCCAATTGAGTCTTACTTGGTCAATTCTAAGCTCACTTGTTTACGAATAAGGTCGTTACTTTGGGGTAAAGCCACACTGAACTACTATCAGTTAATAGATAACAATAACATCGATGAGTTCGATTTATTAGAAGATTCTGATTCTGAAGAGGCACCGAAGCCTATTGAGATCGATAAAAAGACATCCAGGGTTTCCGATGAGGATGACGATTATGATGATGATGATGATGATGATAATGATGATGGTGGTGATGGCGACGTGAAGATGAAAGACACGGATGAAAAATCACAGGTTCCAAATTTTGAGTATTACAAGGACTATCTTATTTTGGAATTGATTGCAAATCACGAAGGTGCTGCCAATGAGGCCCGAGTTAGCCCTAAGAATAACTTGACTACCAGCAAAATGTCAACCAGCTTGAATGAGAGCAATACTATGGTCACTACACAGGAATTGGAGATTATTCGCAATTTGAATAACGTTTACCATAACTTTGAAAATGATAGAGAGACTTTACTTAAACGCCAAAAGTTGGAAGCTAGTGATAAGATTGTAAACCAGCAAGCAAACCAAAATCCTTCAACATCAAATCAAGAGAATCATAGCTTGGCTAGCCAAATGAGTATGAATATTGGAAGCGCTAATTTGTCGTTAAAATACTTATTAAAGCTTATAGATAACAACAAAGAAAAGGTACCTAACTTAACTAACCGGGAGCTTACCAATTTAATTCACGATGTCAAAAAGTCTAAATCCAAGTGGAGTTCTGATGAGAAAATTGGCCAGGAGGAATTGTATGAGTCTTGTGAAAGAGTAGTTATTGATTTAAGAAGTTATACACAGCATTCCACACCTTTCTTAACCAAAGTGTCGAAACGAGAAGCCCCAAACTATTATCAAGTTATAAAAAGGCCTATGGACTTGAATACTGTTATGAGAAAATTGAAAAGCTTGGAGTATAAGTCCAAGCAAGATTTCATTGATGATTTGATGTTAATATGGCAGAACTGTCTTACCTACAATACTGATCCAAACCATCAAATCAGAAAAGACGCGATTGCAATGAGAAAAAAGACTCTATCGTTGGTACCTGTAATTCCAGATATAGTGATCCGGAACAAGTCTGAAATTGATAGAGAAGAAAAGGAAAGAGAACGTAAGAGATCATTGAAGAATCCAGGGGGGCCGGCTCTGAAGAAAGGCTTGAAACGTACAAGTAACGGGACTGTCATTAATGAGAATGGTGCGCCATCTCCTCAGGGTACCGCTGAGAGTAGATCGACACCACTTCCTTCAGAAAGACCACTGGTAGCCCCAGAGCAGAGTACAGAAGATGACGCGGAGGATTCTCAGATCATATTTGAGAACGAGGAAGACTTGATTAATCAAGAACAGAATATGGAAGATAACGAAGCAGAGGAGTTGAACGACCTTGAGGTCCAAGTCTGGAAGAACTACACGTCTAAGCTAAGGGGCGATTTCTTGTTGAGACGGTCAAAACTATTTATTAAAGACGGTAACAATGACTTGAAATTGAATGCTGAGTCGGATGCTGTTCTTCGAGACCCGATCAAAATGTCAGAGTTTATAAAAGTTGAAAATGGCTATGAATTTATTGATGAGACTAAGGAGATTATAGCTGCTGGTTCAGCTCAAGTGAATGGAGAAACGGAAAAAGGTACTGATGGCAAAGATAAGAAGCCCAAGATAAGAAATGCTGCAGATATGAAAGAATGCGGAGACAACTTTGATTTGTATTTATCTGAGTACGATATTATCAACGGAGTTCCGCAAATACAGTATGCCGGTATCAGTGATGAGCAGTTAACCGATACTGAGAACAAGTTATTGGAAAGTGTAAAGTTGCGTCGTCAGATCCAGCCTAGTTCTTCTGAAGAAGTAAGTGATTTTGTATCGCCAAAGAATGGTTTGAACAAAATCATCGTTGAAAACATTACTTTAATGCAAACAATCCGCACAATTTGCTTTAAAATATCATTAATCAGGCAAATGCAACAAAATCAATTTATACATCACTCACAGTTAAAGGCCCCTGCTTTTCAAAAAATTTGCGACTCAGATTTGGATCCATTGCAGCAACTGTCAGAGAATATCATTTTTGAACGCAGGTACAACGGGACATTGATTTATGATTTACTTAAGAAGAACATAAGCAAGTTGCTTTTGAACACGGGATTTGAAACGGCCGACCCAATTGCTGTGGACTCTGTGGTACAAGTTGCTGAAACCTTTTTGAGTAATCTAATCAAAACAATCAAGGTGCATATGGAGACGACGTCTCTGAATAGGATAAAGAGTAAGTCTAATATTTTACTATTATCTTTGGTTGAAAACGGTATCCCTAAACCTGATGATTTATATATCTACGTAAAAGAAGGGATACTCCAGCAGCATCATAAATTGACAGAATTGAAGAATAAGCTATCCAATTTCCTAAGAGATTTGCTTCGGCCCTCTCTTATGAATTTCCAAAGTGAGAAGGAATTAATGAATGAAAAGAATTTTGGCGACAATTCTGATCAGTTTTTGAATGGTGACTTCTCCAATGAACTAGGAGAGGATTTCTTTGGGTTCAAGGAATTAGGTTTAGACAAGGAGTTCAAATTGTTATCTTCCAGTATACCCTTGCACTTATTAAATTCCAGATTGAACAACTCTTTGTTTAATTCACAAAGTGCCAATGATACTAATCATAATATTATAGAGGAATTTGACAAAAATGTCAAGTTTGATAGATTGAAGCCTACTGAAATTAAGAAACAAATCAAGATTTTTCAGCCATTTTTGCGTGCATTCCTCGAGAAGTCGAAGCTTGTGTATTTGAAGAACTTCAAGAACAACAATACTTCAAATAAGGAAATACCATTCACTAATAAAGATGAAGAGATGGTTATTCTTGAGGACCCTGATTTGGCTCAAAAACAGCGGAATAATCGACCGCGATTACCGCCAAATGGTAAAATCTCCTCTATCAAGAAAAAGCCTATTAGCGGTAGTTATTTTCTACCGGAAGATGATGATAACGATAAGGTAGTATAGAGCATTAAAAATGAATTCTATAGAAACAGATATCAAGTAGATTAAGCTAGTTTTTTCTTTCTGGAAGCAATTTGTTCCTTAACAGAGTCTCCAATAGCGACCATGAAAATAGTTTGCCAGACACTTAAACCAATACGTGGGGTTACTCCTCTGTACAAACCCTTGAGTCCATTATTTTGATAGATGTACTTCAAAGTCTTCCAGACAGTCAAATTCTTTGGTCTTTTAGGGTCTTCAACCTTACTTTGCATCTCAACTCTTACAACTTCAATTGGTTGATTCCAGGCAGATAAACTACCACCAATAAATGATGCGCTAATTCGCTCGAATACAGACAATTTCTCGCCGTTATCTTTTCCAACAACCTTTCTGATACCATTTTCAGCCAATCTCGAGAGTCCAAATCTGGAGCCCCAGTTGGTACATTGTCTTACGGCAACAGCATTAACACCCTTGTTGATACCTTTGATACCTTCCTTCTGATAAATTTGCTTGAAAACAGACCATGTGGAGGCCGGCTTTTCACCAGTAACAGCTTGTTTGGTTCTAGTGATCTCAACAGTCTTCATGGTAGTACAGAATCCCATGGTAGCATATGCCTGAGCAACACCACCAGTCATACCAGCACCAATTCCTGCAGCAAAGTTTCCAAGACCAAGGCGTTTAAAATGGTATTCTGCCTCAGAAGCTACAAACACCAAAACCGCACCTTTAGTACTGGCTTCAATCCATGCCCATGGAATCAAGCCTTGATAAAATCCCAAAGGACCTCCTCTAGACCAGACATGTTTAGCTGCTTGGGCTATTCCAAATTGTCTATTTGCAGACATGGTTGTCTTGGTGACCTCCAATGGTTGACCTAAAGTGGTCACTCTGAAAAATGTTAGTACCATTAGCCAATAAATAATACATTCATAACTTACTCTACCAAATTTAAGGCAGCCCCCAAAAGAAGGTTTTCAAAGCTGATTGGCTTTTTCTTAATCTCTTGATTAGCCATTCTTACTATTTGTCAATCACTTTAGGAATGAGTCAGGACTTTAGTTAATGCCGTAACTTTTATGAATCAGATTTAATTGCCAGCAGGAATCAAAGAATGGTTTCGTCTTAATCGATAAGAATAACCAAATGGCAGGAATATCTTTTTATAAATACTTTCAGTATTTACTCTGGGCACAAGTCCGACTTCGGCCGGGCACCTTGGCACTACTAACGTGCGTTCGGTCATATGACGGAAGGGTTATCTGTTGTTATTTCACACAGTTCTCTGATACTAAACATACGAAAATGGTAGGTTTAATTATATGAAAAAGTGTTTGATCTTTTTTCAAAAATGCTTTACTAATATTAGGCTACCGGATTGCCTGAGGATTGGGAAATCCGTAAATCTAGATCCCATAACCGACATTATTACTTTAACATTGCCACTAAGGAGTCTGTATGGGATCCTCCAGAAGGAACTGATGTTACGCAATTGAAGAAATATTTTGCATCAAGCGCTGAACAGCCTTCTAAAATACGTGCTGCACATCTATTAATTAAGCACAACCAGTCTAGAAACCCAAAGTCTTGGAAGAATGACAACATTACTATATCTAAGGAGGAAGCAATTGAAATATTAAAGGGTCATCAGAAAAACATAAAGTCAGGTAATGTAACTCTTTCTCAATTGGCTGAGACCGAGTCGGACTGCTCCTCTCACAAAAGAGGTGGTGACTTGGGCTTCTTCTCCAAAGGACAAATGCAACCTTCATTTGAGAAAGCTGCCTTTGCGTTGCAGGTTGGCGAAATCAGTGATATAGTTGAAAGTGATAGTGGAGTTCATTTGATTGAAAGAATTGCTTGATTAATAAGTTGTCCTGCTTCGATCTGAAAATCAATGTATCTGTGTTACTGTAGTTCTGCTTCTATGCACGTTCCAATAAGCATAATCGCGATTGTACGCATTTGTGATTTGTGGTTATATAAAAGAATTCCATACTCACTCTATCCTACGATATTTTTTTGCCTTGTTAGAAATGTTGAAGTTTTTTGAGTTATTGAGCAGCAAAGTGAAATTGTTGCAATCTACAACTTTCGGTTCCTCAAACTTGAAAATGATTTTACTTGCATTAATTTGTGCTACTATCAGTACTATAGTAGTTTCATATTTAACAGTCCCTGATAAGCCGAAATTTACAATTAATTTTGATTTGCTCAATTCGGCTTATTTCAAAGAATTGTTAACCTGCACTGACCTTCATGAAGGATTACATTGTTTGCAAAAACATCGTTTATATTTGGAAGCCGAAGCTCGCAATTACTATAGTAGACAAACTGTTCAAGAATTGTCGAACTGTTTGGCGCTCTCCTCAAAGAATGCTAATGAAGTAAATATGCTACTAAATATTCAGCGCTGTTTCTTTGATGCGGATATATCTAATCAGACAGGCGCTAAACCTATTATCTCAGTCCGCTCAGATGCTACTATGTGTATTACTATTTTATGTTGTATCTATCTACTGAAGAAGTGGAACAGCTCAAGTTCTGTTTGCAAATACCTTATGGATTTAGTATCAACTGTTACATTGGGCAGTAATATTAATCCACAGGTTGCACCAACTACAGACATTACACAACAATTGGAACCAGGGAGAAGATATTCTAGCCTAAGTTCAAATTCCACCGACTCAAACAATCTTGTCCCTCAGCTAAACTCCATTGATAATAGTGGTCCCTCTAATGTTACTGGTTTGCATTTGAGAGAACTACATGAAGTTCCACAATTTGTACCGTCTGAGCAAATTCAAATTCCTTCTAACATGAAGAATCCCGCTCCTATAAAGGCATGTATTGATGGAAGAGTTTTCGATCTTAGTAGCACGGCTGGTAAACAACAATGGCTGGAGTTTATTAAAGAAACATCCGCATTGAAGCCGGGAGGGAAACAGTCGTCAGGCGACCAATATACTAAGAAGCTAAATATTACGTTCGATGATTATCAAAAGATTCAAAAAATTGATAAAAATGGAAAGCCCTTTCGAAGGATATTCTTAGATGATTATGGATGGATTTCATCTAAAAGGCTTCTTCAGGAAGTTGCAAAAGGGAAAGAAAATAACTACCCTTAGCAATAGATCAACTATTGTACGTAATTCATTTATAATAATATACAAATCTATTGGCATACATTCACCCAAATTGAAACAGTTTCCTCTGGGAACAGCTTTGTTGGCTCTGTGAGTATATTAGTACTATCAATGCCGCCATTAATTTCGCCTGTAGTTTCATCCAATACCTTCACAGCAAATTGGATATTGTTTAATCCAAACGCCAACTTCAAGTCATATCTAGAAACAAGCCCTGTCTCACTATCGGCATATACAATACTAGGGCTTGGTTTCACAACTTCGTCATTTACTGTTAACACGTTAGAATACTTCATTTCCGTTAGCGCGTCGTCCAAGGTTGCCAAAATACTTATAGCACCCTTGTTGCTCATGCTATTATAGATGGGCAAACTCAAAGAATAGTTCTGGATTTTGTAATCTTCAGCCTTGAATTTATATTCGAACCAATTTTGAAAGACAATCAGAGAAAACTGGGCATCAGAGTTATTTTGACCGTATGCGTTTCTTTGGGCTAGATTGTTAACCTTTGGTCGGGTAGAGTGAATCGTCAACAGTTTGATCAAAGCATCTTTTCCGTCTTTAAATTTTCGCTTAATTACTTGAGGCTCTTCTGCTTTTTCAGAATCATCATCTTCGTCCTCAGGTTTAATGTCTAACAAACTTTCATCTTCGTTACCATCCACGGCCGAATCATTGTCCATGTCTGATGAATCTCCAGGTACCTCAACGTCCTCAGGTTTGATCTTGGGAGCTTGCTTATTCTTTGGAGGTCGACCTCTTCTTTCTTTAGTAACGTTCAATTTTATTTTGAAGTTAGTAAGCCCGGAATTCTTGGAAGGCTTGCCTCTCTTTTTGCCAGATTTAGGTTCAGCTTCTGCTAGTTCCTCATCTTCGTGCGTATCTCTCAACTCTTCAGTGAGACTCTGGATCTTCTCATTGAAAAAGCTTTGGAGTTCTTGGGAATAAATATAAATTAAGCTATTCTCTTCATTATACGTCTGTGCATTCGCCCAAATTAGATTGATATCGTTTATAAACTCTTGGACAGTTTCATACTTGTCCTTTTTGCCATGGAGCTTCTTTTGAACCAAGTTAATGGCCATTGGCTCCTTTATAATTTTGTAGTAGTCTGGGTATAGCTTTTTGGACGGCACATCCAAGAAGACTTCAGCTATCTGCTGATCTTCGTATTCAAAGTCTGTGAGCTCCGTTAAAGCATTTATCAATTTCTGTTTAATCTCCCCATTTACTGGCTGGGACGCAAAGTCGCCAGCTGTCTCTTTATCCTTTTTGTTTAACACCAATTTTAATTTGCTAGGAGCCGATGATTGAGCTGTTACTTCCTGCTCATACTGATCCACCTGATCACTAACAAAATCGCGTATCCTGTCGGCGTCACCAGCTATCACACTTTCTTTCAAATTGTATGTTGCGGCATTCTCAGCCATCAATTCAAAGTCTTTCACAAATTCCGCCGAATTAGCGTACATATTGCTGTTTATCTTTGCTCTGATTTCACTTAACGAGACTGGCGACTCTATTTTTTCGTAATAATCCGGGTACACTTTCTTTGAAGGTAGTTTGAGAAACATCGCATCAATCACTCTACCGTCATCTTTTAATCCGTGGATATGAGTTAATGTAGAGTCTAAAAATGCTGAGAGCAGATTTCCATCAGAAGATTCTAGCTTTTGCTTCTTCTTTGGTAGCTCAGAATGTTTTGTGCGTTTAGAAGGCATATGGTCCGCGTGAAAAGCTATGTTTTGAAGAGGCGAAATTTGTTTTCCTGCCGCTGAACTATTATGATGTGGTCTGATGCATGTTCCATGTGACAGATACATGTGTGCCATACTCATCTCATCCCATCCCCCAACCCCTTTATCAATTTCATACATGGAGGGTGGATTGGCAATTCCTGCTTTTGCTTTTGAAGCCATTTATTCGAAATTGAATAGAATTGAATCGATTCCTTTTCAACTCTATAAGAAGTACTATAAGTTGACCACTGATTTAGGTGACTCTCCTTTATTTGTAACTTGGAACATTGATGAAGACCTGGAGCAGGAATTGAGAGGTTGCATTGGAACCTTTGAACCATTGCATCTTGAGACCGGAATTAAACAGTATGCGGAAATTGCAGCTTTTGAAGACACCAGATTTTCACCTATAAGCAAACCAGAACTCCCTTCTCTCAGTTGCCATGTAACATTATTAACAAATTTTGAGGACGGTTTAGATCGGTTTGACTGGGAGCTTGGTACTCATGGAATTAAGATAGCTTTCAAATATAATGGAAGACGCTGTTCAGCTACATTTCTCCCTGAGGTGGCACCAAGTCAAGGGTGGGATAAAAGAACCACTTTAAAGTATTTAATTTCCAAGGCTGGCGGACCTCGTGGTGATAACTACGTGGATTTGTTAGACATTCTGCTAACTAGATACCAGGGCGAGGTATTCCAGCTTTCATATGATGAATTTATAAAGGCTAGAGAGGATATTAAGTAAGGCTATAAAAGACATATTTGAGGACTTCTTGTACATTAAACATTACAGGTCATGAATCATACATTTGGCGAGAACTCTTTTTTGAAAATCAGCCGTCCAAAGAATCCTTCTGTAGGCTTTCTACCAATTCTCGAGGAGGTAGTTTTTTCACTTTCTTCTTTTTCTTCTTGTTACTACTAAAGGCAAATTTCGTTTCCTTTTTTTCCTTTTCAGAAATTACAACTGTGCCTTCTTTAATATCTTCCTCTGCATTTTTTAGTTTCTCCCTACTCTCCAAAAAGAACATTAAATCTCTGTTCTGTTCTTCTGCTTCTTCTGTGAGTGCCTTTTGTGTAGCAAGCTGGATCTTTAAATCTTCGTAATTCTTCTGAAGGGTCTGAATTCTCTCCGACATTCCTTTACTTAAGGCTGTCTCTGCTCTCAAATTTTCAGATAGAGAATTCTTCTCTTGTATTAACTTGCGTTCTTTCATGGCTGTCTCTACCGCCTTGGCAAGCATATCTTTCCTCTTTCTTTCTGACTCGGAATATTTTGTGCTTAGCTCTGCTATTAATCTCTGAGCCTCTTTAACCTCTTCGCAAAGGTCGGTATGTTGTTTCACAGACAGCGACAACTCATTATGAATGTTTTGAAGCATATTGTCATAAAATTCTCGCTGAGATTCCAATTGGGTAATTAAGATTTGTGAATATTCCTCATATGCCACTAGTTGACCCGATGGTTTATTTTTTCCCGAAGAACCAGCCACTGTCGATCCAGATGTTCCTTCTTGAGATGGCAATTCAACAAGTTTACCGTCAGACTCAGATGTAAGTAATCTATGAACATAATTATCACCTGCATAATCCCAGATTCTCTGTGACAGAATATCCATAGCAAAGCAATGCCCCGTAATTTTGTAATGATCAATGGCATGCGCATGGTTATATCTTCCACATGCTATATTTCCGCAGATCAAGCAAATCCATAGGTTGTCATCTATGCCACATACCCCACACTTATCACCACTATTAGTAGGGGCCGATGTTCCCCCATCGACACGTAAATTTTTGACGTGTTGTTTAGACGAAGAATACCTGCATACAGGACAACTATCATCTTTCCATTTTCTCAAGCACTCACAGTGAAAAGTATGTTGGCACGGAATTGTGAGTAAACCGGTGAGAGTGGAGTCCATTCTTTCTAAGCAAACAGGGCAGGTTGGAAGTTCCTGGCCCAAGCTAGCCGGTGCAATTGGTTTGTTTGTTGTAGGGTCAAGCACCACTGAAGTTGTTTCGGGTGTAAAAACATCTGTAAGGAGGAAATTACTGCCCTTGCCGAGGACATTGTGTGTTCTATACAACACATGCTTTACAAAAACAACGCTGCATGTCTCCGGCTCCATTGAATTAAAGAGTTTTCCGTTAAATTCCTCTTGAAACTTCTTGGCGTACTTTTGTGATCTAAAATTCAATAGTACTAGATACCTGTTTGATACACTGGACCGTACTATTCTCACATTAGAAAGATGTTCTTGGGTATACTGGTCCCCGATATATCCAAGAATATCAGTAGCTGTAAAATAACTAGGTATGGCAAGAATCGATAGCACCACATCGCCTGAATCGCTCTCATCCTTTGCCATCTTTTCCTTATTCATAGACTCATTAACAACTGTTTCCTCATCTTCTAATTCTGCAGGGTCCCTATACAACCTTATAACTCCTTCGCCTATCGACTTTGCCTTCAACGGTTCCAGCCTGATGCTAATATTTGATTTTTGGCTAGCCACACTATTCATATCGACAAAAATAATGCTAATATCACCTAGACGATAATCCACGGTGTTTTTACCCTGATCTTTAAATTCCGGTTGAAAAATGTCAAGGCAAATATTATACAAAATAATCTTAGCCATACAAACATTGTATTCTTTTAGTCCAATCAGAAACTGGTCACCATACCATATCAGTCACGTGGTATTGGAGATTGTGAACTGATTACATATCAGTGCAAATTAGGAAGCTTCTTACACTTGAAAATACTCAGCTTGTAAGTTTCAACGGGTTATAGGCACATTCAAGCAACTACGGCTCAAGCAAAATGCTATGTAATACAACATGCAATGTTTTCGTTATATCGGTAAGGAATATGTAGTGCCGATCTCATTCAATTACTGATAAAACGCACTAATTAATTACCACCAGTAGTGACGGGATTAATAATGAAAGTCACGTCAAGCATAGGAATAGAGTATAATCGTTTTTATGACATTTTCAAAGGTAATTAAATTTTCTATTCCATATTCTTTCAATGTATCTTAGCATATTTTCTTGTCAATATTAGAGCTTCTCATAGGGACATGAGTGTAAGAAGGTTCAATTTATTCTAGTGCCCAACAATCTACGGTATGCTAGTACTAGTATTACTTTGGAATTTGTGGACTTTATCGTCTTTCCTGGCGAAGTATGTAGTTCGGTGCCGAAATATCGTACATGTTAAGTGGTACTTATCCTTGGTAGGGGCTTAAATTCTCCAAATTTCTTGTATGCGGTCTTACTAGAGTCTGGTAATATAAGGCATAAGCCTTCAATCCAGTTATAGAATGCCTCGATGCCTCTTGATAGTCTATGGGCGCAATTTCCATTTAAATTAGAACCGTTTCTGCCTTTTGTTTTACAGTATTCTATTCAGCTCAAGTTGTCCACCCCGAAACTCTAACCCCAAATACACCTATTAATATGCAATTCTACACTACTGCTCTCGTTTCTGCTTTGATGGTCGCTGCCGCTCAAGCCACTGTTACTTCTTCTATTACTGCTACTGTGTCTTCTGTCGTTACGCAAACCGTTACCTCCTGTGATGAGTCCATGAGCAACTGTGCTGCAACTTCAGGTGCGTTTTCCAGTTTAGAAGCTACCTCCAGTCCATCATCAACATTAGATGCTGAGTTCTCTATCAGTGACCTTCCTTCCTCAACTTTAGATGCATTTGGTTCTACTATTCAAAACACTACTGGCAACTTCAATACTGCTGTCATCCAGACTAACTTGACTGGTGCTGCTGGCAGTATTGGTAAGAGTTCATTGAATGTCGTACTTGCTGCTGTGGTTGGTTGTGCTGCTATTTTTGCTCTTTAAAGAACATAATTATACTGAATTCATTTAAATAAAGCGCAGGCGTTTATAAATTCAGCATGTATACTTCATAAGATGCAGTTCGCATCTGATCTAATTCTTTGATATGGTCGCCAAATTATCCCCTCCACATTCACATTATGTGACTACTATAGTCATTACTCGGTCATAATAAATAATTGTTTTAATCTGTTGTACATAATCATCTGGTATTAGAATAGGAACGTATGGTGTGATACTCACATGAAACGACAGGCCGGATTTCTCCGGCTAGGTCCTGACACTCCACCCCCATATAACACGGTGCACATAACCATATGGAAAGCCGATTATTAAATGCATGCATCTAATTGGTGGACACGGCGGGAAGTGTCTATTTGGAAAACAATTTTCTTAGTTTTACATACCCCAACTTCACTACACAATGCTAAGAACTGGACTTGTACCTAAAGGTTTCATTAGAACCTTAGCAACCGCTGCTGAAGCAAAGCCACCATTAATCAAATCATTTAAGATTTACCGATGGTCCCCAGACACCCCGGAGGTCAAGCCAAAGTTGGTGAATTATGACGTTGATTTAAATAAGTGTGGTCCAATGGTTTTGGACGCTCTTCTAAAAATCAAAAACGAACAAGACGCTACCTTAACTCTTCGAAGATCCTGTAGAGAAGGTATTTGTGGGTCTTGTGCAATGAATATTGGCGGAAGAAATACCTTGGCATGTTTGTGCCGTATTGACAGGGACACCAGTAAGGACTTGAAGATCTACCCATTGCCACATATGTTTGTTGTCAGAGATTTGGTTCCAGATTTGACTCACTTCTACAAGCAATACAAATCAATTGAGCCATTCTTACAAAGAGAGAAGGAGGTTCCTGATGATGGGAAGGAAAACTTGCAAAGTATTGCAGACAGAAAAAAATTGGACGGGTTATATGAATGTATCTTATGTGCTTGCTGCTCTACTTCGTGTCCTTCATACTGGTGGAACCAGCAACAATACTTGGGCCCTGCCGTTCTCATGCAGGCTTACCGATGGTTGGCCGATTCGAGAGACCAAGCCAGCGCCAAGAGAAAGGAAGTCTTGCAAAACTCCATGAGTTTGTATAGATGTCACACAATCTTGAACTGTACTAGAACTTGTCCTAAAGGATTGAACCCAGGTAAAGCTATTGCCGAGATTAAGAAACAATTGGCATTTGACTAGTAGTGCACCAGCAGGGATCAATGCTGTGACTGGATATATGTGATCCATTTTAGTGCAAAGTATACATAGGCATCTATATTACAACAATAAAATATTAAATAATTGTAGCCAGTGTCTTTGTGTCAGTTAATTTATCGGACATCGCATTATCATCCCATTAGTTGAAACGTCACTCTGCGCAGCATCAGCTGCAAAATATGGAGCCGTAAAATACAATTGATGATCTGTTATAGGTTACATTAAATGAAAAATTTGAATGGATAGAATATCAAAGTCTAATGAAGGTGGTATTGGTCTTTTTTTCTCTCTCTTAAAGTCTTGGGTGACTTCATTCTTGAATATCTGACAATCTGTCTCTTTATAGTATAAGGTAATATATTATTTAATTAAAAGGTTCTTTAGGCAATTTCTTAATGATTAGAAACAATATTTGTACGAATATTATTGTTTATGTACTAATCAACTATGTAGTTTGTAATTAAGTGTGAAATGTTCAAACTGATATGCAACATCAAGGAATGCAAAAAAAAAATCACATATATTACAACCAAAATAATACAGAAATCTAAATTTATTATTATTTTACTCTGAACTAGCTATTGTCTTGCCAGGTTGATTTTTTGTGATTTATGCTCTTCATTACCAATAATGTATGTGTCTACATGCACTACTATGCATATATTAAAAGGCTTCATAAACGCTACAAATTTCAAAGGGTACATTACATACAAAATGGATGGGTCCGCAGCCGATGATTTAAAGTCGTTAAAGATTCTTGTAAAGGAAATATCTACGAAATTAGGTGCTTCTCGAGAAAATGAAGAGAGAGTAGATGATCTTATAAATACAATAGCAGTTGATGCGGGCATCAAGTATGACGAATTCAAGAGGTATCAGATGGGAAAGAGCAAGGAATACTTCAAACTGGACAAGTTCTCGGCGACAGATGCTAATTTAAAACATGAAAGTCCCGATAAGTATGCCAACTTGGATGATATAGATAAGGAGATCATGAAATATCAGACAGAAAACTTGAAAATTGAACAGCAAATACAACGGCACGAATTCTTAATAACGAAATATTTGCCCTTGTTGGATAGGGAAGAAGAAATTTTAAAAGGATTACATGATTTTCTCAAGGAGAAGAATTTCAGTCGGCGGAACGGCGAGCGAATAGCGTCAGCTCGGTCTCAGAACCATGTGGTGGAAATTAAGCAAAGAATAGCTGACTTGCAAAGGCGAAATGAAGAACAGGACAAGTCATTTACGGAGTTGAACCAAATGCTAGAGCTAATATGGAAGAATTTAAATGGTAATATTAAAAACGGGCAAGCGTTGGACCAAAATTTCAAAACTATACAGGAGGATATTGCAAAACTTTCAAAGAATTTCTACCAAGAATAAATGTCTCAAATACACAGTTTTTCCCGTCAGTAATACTAATTTCAATTACCCAGGCGGGGGTTGGCATACCTATAATATACATATTGAGACAAAATGCATCACACAACTTCCATAATCACAATAAATAGAAAAATATAATTATGCAAGACGTAATCACGCTTGCCATTATAATACTATCTCTTCTCCGTCTTGCGCCTATTTTTTGAATTAAGACATTCATTCCAGGCATCCGACCTAAAGTACCCATAAATTTTTTATTGGCATTTGCCAATACACTAGATTGGTTCTTTATTTCATCTCTCGTTCGGTATGCTTGCTCCAAGATCATATCAGTAACCGAGTTAGCGTTTTCCGCTCGTTGCCGCTCTTGGTTCATATAATCTACTTCATTCATACCTTCCAAATTCGTCTTCTTTCTTTGGCGATGCTCTTCAATATCAGATCTGACAGAAGAGAGTAAGTTCATACGGGTTCTCTCGCTTGTATTCTGTTCCTTCATTCTACTAAAATCTTTCTTATGATCAGCAAATACTTCACGATGTCTTGATAACTGTTGTAGTTTTACCAGTGAAAAAGAACCATCTGAGTCAGCTAGTTGCCCAAGTTTATTTAGTAGGTTTTCTCGTTTTAATATTAGACTTCGGATCTCATCTTCTAGCTCTATTTCCAACGACTCACTGGTTCCATTTAAATTTTGATTCAAAGACGAATATTCAGACAATCTATTCACAGTTTGATTCTCCAAAGACAACACTTGTGATCTTAAGGATGCAAAAGACATGATGTAATCAATGTGCAACTAGGAACACTGTGAGCTGTGATATTTCGACTTCTCACACGTGATAATGTATGATCACGGGACACAAGGTACTATTGTTGAGTCATTCTCTTATTCAACTACAATACAGCAACCGTAATCCACCACTTAGTATATAGTTGACGTCAGGCTTTGCGAAGTAAATTTTGCCGAACATTGGTATAGTATGAACAACCAGTACCCTGTATGATCCTACAAGTTGCAATAAACTAATCATACAAATATTAAGAAGAAATGATAGAAATATATCATCGAATGCCGCTTTTGATTTCATTATAATGAAGGAACTGTCTGCGGAGGTTCAACATCGCTGACGGACCCATTAGTATTTTCCACCGCTTTTTTCTCTTCATCCCCTTGTTCTCCTTCTTTCTCATTCACTTCCTGTATTTTTCTCCGCTCAGCCTCCTCCTTCCGTAGCTTTCTTCGTTGCTTTTTGGCGTCTAATTCATGCCACTCACCCAACCTTCCCAAAAAGTCTAAGGACTCAGGGTAAGGTTCCTCGGAAAAGAACGGCTCCTTTAACGCATCTTTCGCAGAAATTCTACTCTTGGGGTTCATGGTTAAGAGTCTCTCTGCAAGCTGAAAACAGCTCTCGCTACCCAATATTGCGCCGTATCTTTCCTTGAAAATACTAGGGCTCAGTGACTTCGGTCGAAGTAATTCAAACCATGGTAAATTATCCATATTAGGCCAAGTTTCCATAGTAGGAGTTCCCATTAGTTCAAAAATGGATTGTAACTGGTTGATTTCATCCGTTCCCTGAAATATAGCCTTTCTATTAAACATTTCAACCAATAGACATCCAATACCCCATATATCCACCTCTCTGCTGTAATCCGTGGCACCCAAGAGAAGCTCTGGTGGTCGATACCATAGTGTTATAACTCTATTAGTATAATCAGGTGACTCATTTTCTTTCACATCTTTCATTCTTCTAGCCAATCCAAAGTCGGCAATTTTTATATCCCCGTTACTGTCAATCAAAATATTTGACCCTTTGATATCTCGATGTATCACCCTTTTAGAGTGTAAATATTCTATTCCCTCTGCTAGCTGCTTGAATAAATATTTGCAGTTAGCCACTGACAATTTCACTTCGGGATGATTTAAAATACCAGTTAGGTCATTATCAATATAGTCAAATACCATGTAAACAGATCGTTTCTCTATCATCATTTCCAATAATTGCACGATATTTACGTGGTTAAATGACTGCAAGAGTCTTATTTCTCTCATTGCTGTTATAGGAAAGCCCTCCCGTTCGCCTTCCAACCTTAACCGCTTCAACGCCACGAACTCTCCTGTCAGCCTGTTTTTCGCCTTATATACTTTTCCATATGTCCCTTCTCCCACTTGCGCCACTCTCTCATAAACCGGGAATTTTTTAGTTTCAAAATACGTTAATCTAGCCAACGGTTGGCTAATGCTTTTAGGCTCTGGACGCGTAGAACGCCCGTTGTCTTTCATATTTACCTTAGACCTACCATTAATGGAGTTTGGCTTATTATTTCTGTTGCCACCATTAGGTACGTATCTATCCTTGCCACGATGCTGAAATTGACTTGCTTTTTCATTGTTATAATTTGCTTTCTTCTCCCATGCTTTGTTTGCTTTAGCCCGAGGAGCCTTCGGCACATTCTTCATATTAAGTTGTCCTCGGCCCTTGGTCGATTTATCCTCTACCTTTTCTCCTCTTCTAGATTCAAAATCATTTCTGTCATCCTTCTGTTTTTGTGGGATATAATTATCCCCTTTTCGTGAAAAGTCCTTTTTTATATAACTGGAAGGAAAGTGTCTTGATGGCGTCACAGGCGGCTTCCTTGTATTATTGCCTTTATATCGTGATTCATCATCTCTTCTCGTCAGGTTTCTTGGTTTCTTCGGCACCCGTGAAAAACTTGCTATAGGCTTTCCTCTTATGCGACTATCACTTGTAGGGGATCTATAAGGCCTTTTATTTGATTCAACTTCTATACTGTTAGTATTTATGATCCCTTTTGAATTTTTACTCTCTGATTTTTGAATTTGAAACATACTCGAATCTTCTTGTGGCATATTGTAGACTACAAATCATTAAATTACTGCACTTAAGTCAGTAACTAACCATAAATAGCAATAATCTCAGTGCTATGTCTTTCCCCGATATCAAAAACCTAGAAGAAATTTATATTTAAATCTCAACCAACTTTCGATGCCTCAGTTGTTTATTGGAGATGAGAAACCGCACCGAAAAAAATTCCGACCTTTGATAATTACCCGGGGGATGCCACGGCACTGTAGCAGGTTAGATACAAACAACTATTCAAGAAAGTATTAATTAAGGCACTATAAATTAAAATAATCAGCTCCCAAAACGCTAAAATCCTACTACGAGTATACTATATAATCACAAAAGATTGCACACCTTATTCCTTCTTCCCCTTTGATCTGTCCGATCTGTCTTTTAAAAATTGTCTGTACTTGTCCACATTTAATTTGCTTCTTTTTTCCTTGTACAGTTCCAAATCCTTATATGTGGTATTGTTCCATGTGTCCCAGAATGTGAAGAATGGCTGGGAGAAGTTTGTCTTAATGCCAAAGGACTGGTGGTGAATGTCATGGTAAATGGAGTTATTTGGGAAAAGCATCTGGAAAGGATCCCATGGGAACGCATATCCGCAATGATCATCCACTGTTTTCATGGTTGAGAAAGTATATAAGACAATAGCCTCACGAGGAGTCAATCCGGTAAGCATCATTGCCAAGCCAGCTCCACAGGTATCAAGCAAGAAACCTTCCAAAGGCGCATTGTAGAGGGCACCAAAAGCATAAGGAACGTATAATCTGTGATGTCTGGAGTGGAAGTGCTTGTACAAGTATTTGTTGACGTGCATCAATCGATGAAGCCAGTATTGCCAAGTATCAATCATCGCAAAAGCAATCACCAACTTGACCAATGAAACGCCGTACCAATACCAATAGTAAAGAATAAATGTTGGAATAAATGGATACGACCGTTTAAGGGTCCACAAAGCATGCTCTTCAAAGCCGGTTACAGGTTGCACATCAAAGTAAAATAGCGTAAGACCGACTATTGTTTGGATTATATGCTGTAATACAACATCTTTCAAAACTTCATTAAAGCTGGCCTTATTCCGTTTTACCACTTCCTCCGGAGGATGTATTCGGTATCGCTCAGCCAATTGATATTCGTCAACGATAAGAAATCCAGCCGACATTATCCAGTATATGGCCACAGGCACAAAAAGAGAGAGGACCTCATCCGGGATACTCTCAAAGATATTAGGTCTATCAGAAATGACGATAGGAGGTGGGGTATTAGATTCAATGTAACTCCAACTAGAATTCATCTTGAAGTAACGCATAGTAATGAATTAGTTGTACTTTTTATACTATTTTTCTGTCCCGTAGGGAGGCTAAATGTTCACGTGCAGAAACCCTGTAAGGGCATGGCTTACCAAGGAATCGTGAGGTTTAATAGAGTGAGCAATCAACCTATTTTGGAGTAGACGGCTTCTGACTCTCCTTGTTATTCGCTTACTTAGATATATATGAATACCGAAACCACTGGTATATAATATGTCACATGATCAAATTTCTTTTTCTTTACCTCATCGACTACATAATTTTTTATATTGGCCATGGCGAGTGAGGGAATAGAGTCTGACGAAGTCAAAATTAACAAGAAAAAGCTTTGTGAATTATGCCATATTAGAAAGCCAGTGATACGACGGCCCAAGAACCTTCAGAAGATCTGCAAGGAGTGCTTCTATCATGTGTTTGAGACAGAAATTCACAACACTATTGTATCAAATAATCTTTTTTACCCTGGCGAAAAGGTTGCGATTGGGGCATCAGGTGGTAAGGATTCGACTGTGCTTGCATATGTCTTGAAGTTGTTAAATGCTCGTCACAATTATGGATTGGAGCTTGTGCTACTCTCTATCGACGAAGGTATCAAAGGATACCGGGATGATTCTCTCGCCACAGTAAAGCGAAACCAAGAACAGTATGACTTACCATTGGAGATTGTGAGTTACAGGGAACTATATGACTGGACAATGGATGAAATAGTTGCGTGTACCAATGTACGCAGCAGTTGTACATACTGTGGGGTTTTAAGAAGACAAGCGTTGGACAGAGGTGCAAGTAAGCTAGGCATTAATCATGTGGTGACGGGGCATAACGCAGATGATATGGCAGAAACTGTACTTATGAATTTATTGAGAGGGGACACTGGCAGATTGGAGCGGTCAACACTAATATGCACACAGTCTTCTGATTCGCCAATCAAAAGATCAAAGCCGTTCAAATACATATATCAGAAGGAAATCGTTCTCTATGCCCACTATAAGAAGTTGGACTATTTCTCTACCGAGTGCACTTACGCCACAGAGGCATTTAGAGGCACTGCACGGGTGCTAATGAAAAACCTTGAGAAAATTAGAAGCAGCGTAGTGACCGATATTGTATACAGCGGTGAAAGACTTGTTCTACAAGAAAAGAAGAGGAATAAGCAGTTTAGAAAGAAACCCGCCAAAAATGCTACGCTGGCAGAGGTAGAAGTACGACCAAACGGTACTATCTCGTTACCTTCAGCGAATCGTTGTGAACGGTGTGGGTATATGTCAAGCCAAAAGTTTTGCAATGCTTGTGTGCTTTTGAAGTCTTTAGAGAAGGATAGGGCTAAAATTTTAATAGCCGGTGATGGACTAACGGACGGGGCCGCAGTTGCCGTAAAAAAACTAGAAACCTTGAGCTTTTAGCACTACAATTGTACGATGTTTTCTGTTTAAAGTTGTCAATGCTTTATAACGTAGTCTTTCAGAGGGTAACCTGCGGCCAATCTGTCCCTTTTGGGCATATAATTTCAAGACAAGTTCAACATGGTTTTAACAGGCCTGACATTTACCAGGGAGGTGAGGAGATTATTTCCTGGCAGGCTAATCCCCAGAAGAATTGGATTAGCACTATCTGGTGGTGTTGATTCCATGTCTCTATTGTTTTTATTGGCCCGCTATTTGCATGACTGTGAAATCTATCCCATTACCATAGATCACAGATTAAGACTGAATAGTACAGAAGAGGCACACAACCTCAGGAAATACGTCAAGGAGAACTTTAGAGTAGCTGATCATATCATAAAATCAATTATTTGGCAGCAGTCACCAAAGGATTTGAATTATGAAAACCTTGCTCGTCAAGAGAGATACAAATTACTACAAAATGCATGTGGTGAGTATAGGATAGACTCGTTATTTGTAGCTCATACATTGGATGATCAAATAGAAACTTATAAATTGAGATTGGAAAAGAGCTCCAAGTCCTCACAAGATAGAATATTTGGACTCAGTGGAATTATGAGCCGGTCAACAATGCCAATTTTGAATAATTTTGACCAAGTGCCTATATATATTTACAGACCTTTGCTAAATTTCCATAAGAAGGAATTAATAGAAGTGTGTGTAAAAAATGGGGTTAAGTGGAATGAAGATCCTACCAATATGGATCCTGGGCTTACCCAGAGAAATAAGATTAGAGAGGAATTGATTGGCATAGATCCGCAAATATGGAACTCACTCCACGATCAATTACTTGCAAATAAAAGACTTTGCAAAATTTACTCAAGGCAAATCAGTTTCATGCAACGTAGATTAGTTGAAGAGCGACGATATGTCCTTTCAAAAGAATGCGCAAGTTTGAGCATAAAAGTGCCGATTAGCAGTTTAAAAAGAATTCCATCCACATTACTATCTCGTTTTTTTTATGTCAACATGGGAAGAATCTCTGCTTCACAGCATTTCCATTACAAGTTTCTAAGATTGCAAGACTTGCCTCGAAGAATAAATAATTTTGTGATTTCAGGAAAACACGAATATACTTACACGACGCTCAACTTAACCATATGTCTTGCTAGATATAATGATGAAATCGTGTTTAACATATTCAGGCAACCTTTATTTAGACATGCGAGAATATGTGTGTCATTTGATGTGTCTACTAGCTGGTCAGAGTGGAAAATATATGACAATAGATGGATAATATCAATGAGATTGAGTCAAAAACACCTGTCAAAACTCAAGAAACCACGCCAGTTGATAGTCAGATCCATTGTGAAGAGTGACTATGCAGCATTGGATAAACTTTTGCCGGACTGGAAAAGGTTCAAGGATTACCAACTACCTGTACTCGAAGGAGAGGGCGGTGAGCTTCTAGGAGTTCTACCATGTATGTTATTTGATCAGGAAGTTGAAATAGTATATAGACTAAAAGAATGAAGACAATTAACCGGCATGCATAAAGGAGTATGTGTGTAGAATATACCAAGGATTAAAGTAATAAAGTGTCTCAAATTCAAATCTACGCGTACTAATATTCGTTTATCATGTAACCAAGCCATCACCAAGGATGTAATTTTATTTATAACCGAAGCCACTCTTGGAAGAGCCCATCACCCTGTCCATTTGGCACGATGTATGCATACAGCTTAACAGGAACTTTGCAACGCCGGGTAATCTTTCTGTGATTGGCTGAAACTGGAAGTGATTTTTTAGAATGATAGTTGTTTTCTTGTGGTGTAGAAACAGAACAGTTCACGTCAGTCTTCTAACAATCGATACAATAGTATTATCATAATAAAAAATCACATATACGATCATGTCTGATTTATGGTATGTTAATTTTACAACAATACAATGCCAATCGCGCAAATTGACAAGTACACCCTGATGGCGAGAGATTAATGGTTGACCAAGACAAGGTGCTCTCAGTATGGCTATATTTTCGAAAAGTTATAAACAGCTACATTAGTCATCAGGGCCATTGTGTGTGTGTCATTGTTTTATTTTTTTAAAGCCGTCGCTAACAACTATAGCCCAGTTTATGCTGTACGTTTAACCAATGAGCAGTCGTTTGTTCATTTTGATTATTAGAATACTAACTTTTTAGCCATTTTTTGGTTCTATTGGTTGTGCTGCCGCAATCGTCTTCACTTGTTTTGGTGCTGCCTATGGTACTGCTAAGTCTGGTGTCGGTATCTGTGCCACCACCGTCTTGAGACCTGACTTGCTTGTCAAGAACATTGTGCCAGTTATTATGGCGGGTATCATTGCTATTTACGGGTTGGTTGTTTCTGTCTTGGTGTCTTACTCCTTGAAGCAGCAACAGGCCTTGTACACTGGTTTCGTTCAATTGGGTGCCGGATTGTCTGTTGGTTTGGCTGGTTTGGCCGCTGGCTTTGCTATTGGTATCGTTGGTGATGCTGGTGTCAGAGGTACTGCCCAGCAACCAAGATTGTTCGTTGGAATGATGTTGATTTTGATTTTCGCAGAAGTTTTGGGTTTGTACGGTTTAATTGTTGCTCTTTTGTTGAACTCCAGAGCCACTCAAGACGTTGTTTGTTAAGTGCCGAATGTATATATGGTAACTACAAGTCCTGCATAGGGTAGGTTTTACAATGTATAGTCGCACGCCAAAATATAAGTCTCATTAAATATATAATCCTTTTATAAGACAATCGTCCAGTCTTGGCCAATGCTGACATTTGGATTTCTGATAGTGAAACTGTTACCATTCTTGTCAATAACTTCAGCGCTGGTAGTAGCGCCTCCTTGCTTCACAGTAACACTTTCTTCAGAGATGGTAGCACCAATGATAATTATCTTGTTAACCTTCACTTTCTCCAAGAACTTGCTTAAGTTGCTGCTGCCGTTCACCTTCGAAGTGAATTCTCTACTGTCAAACTCAAAGTTAACGTAGACGTACTCGCCATTTTTGTAATTGTATGACTCAAAGTCATCAATGTACAAACTGCCCTTGGCGTTTCCAGATTCATCAACAGCCACAATCAAAGTGTAAGGGTCGTAAACCATCAACTTAGAGGATCTTCTATAACGGTCCTTTCTAGGAACAATATGACCTCCTCGAATCAAGATAGGAGTTACCTCCAACGGAGCCTCCATTTTGTGATAGCCCTTACCTTGAACCAATTTATGCGAAAAGTACTCATAGTAAGGTTTGTCATCTGGCAAGTACATGTCGACCGAAGTAGTATCTTTCTCAGTAACTGGTTTAACCAAGAGCCCAGAGTCACCAACAAAAAACTGATCGTCAATGGTGTACGATTCCTCGTTGTCTGGATGAGAGTAGATCAATGGTGTAAGTACTGGTGAATTATTGACAGATGAGTGGTAGAAACTGGTATAAAAGACAGGAAGCAATGCGTATCTCAATCTAATGGCATCTTTCATAATTGGAGTGTATATTCCACCAGCGACATATGGCTCACGTCTCTTGGAGTCAATGTGAGCATGTGCGCGCATAAATGGATACCAGATTGCAGCTTGGTACCACCGAGTTAACAACTCAGGCGAAGGATTACCAAAGAAACCACCAATGTCAGCACCAGAAAATGGCATTCCAGCAACTTGCTGAGTCAAAATCATTGGGAATGCAGCCTTGAGATATTCCCACTTAGAGGTGTTGTCTCCAGTCCACATTGCAGCACTTCTTTGAGAGCCAGCGTAATACGCCCGGGTTAAGACAAACGGTCTTTTGTTAACGTACCGTTGCTTCAAAGCGTCGTAAGTTGCATCGTGGAAAGTCAACCCGTAAATGTTATGGAGGGACCGATGCTCCCACTTTCCATAGTGAATAATGTCCTTTGGAGCAGTGGTCTCTGGCCCAGAAAACACAGACGGCTCACTCATGTCGTTCCAGATATGCAAGTTAGTTTCATCTGCTGAAAAGTCGGTGTTGTTTGCAAAGAGTGTGCTCCAGTAAGCCTTCGACTTTGGGTTGAAAGTATCAATCCAAATAGACTCACCTGGCCAACAGTGTCCTTTGTATGCATCTTCGTTGTCACTGTTCTTGATAGCCAAACCCTGCTTTGTCACTGCGTTGGAAACCTCATAGTCGACCTTAAGATGTGGATCGATAATAGCGACCAAGTTTCTTCCAGTCTCGCCCAACTTGCGGTTCATTTCCACATGGTCATCAAAAGCACCCTTTTTCCAGGTAAAATATCTTTTTCCAATGGTATACTCAACATCTAACCAAATGACATCGTAAGGAATTTCATGCTTGTCAAACTGCTCATGGACATCCAAAACATCTTCAACATCATTATAGTTCCATCGGCATTGGTGGTAACCTAAAGAAAACAACTGTGGGAGTTCAGTATTACCACTCAACTCACCGTACTTCTTGTTGACTTCCAGAGGGGTCTTACCAAGGAAAACAATAAAGTCAATGACACCAGTCTCAGACATCCAGTGGGTATTGATCTTTTTGTCGACTTTGCTCAAGACTTGTTGGTCACCAGATTCCTTGCTGGTGCCTTGTTTGCTAATGTCAATATAAGTATCACCGCCATTTAACCAAAAGAAACCAGCGGTCAACAGCTTCTTGTGAGCAAGCAAAAACGGAATAGAACCGTACATTGGAAGCTCGCTATTAGTCTCGTACTCGAAAATATCAACATTAAACAATCGGTAAGGGTCAGAAGATGTCGTGTCCTTCAATGAAAAGCTGTCTGCATGTTCTGGTATACCATAGACATGATCATACTCATTGAAGCTAACATCAATAGCGACCGACTCCGGTCCAAAAGGCATCTTGTCCCCACTTGAATCTTTAAATGAATCACCGAAAGAATCAAAATCAACTTCTTCCGGCAAAAGATTAGCCTCCTCGGTGTCCTTTGCCCGCCAGTGCTCCACGTTCAAGAATTGCTTGTCGTTTAAGACAATTTCAGGAACTCCGCGGTATAAAATTGTGATCTTGATCGTGTTCAAATCAATTCGAGCCTCATACTCTCCTTCTTCACCGTAGACCACAGACAAGTATCGTCCGCCAGCAGTAGTGACAACATTCTTTTGAAAGTTGGCATTGTCTGATTTCTCAGGTTCTCCTTTCAATGCATACTTCCATGCTTCATTATATCTCTGAGTTTTTAGTCTCTTATTTTCAAGCTTCATTTCGGTTGGCTGAAGTCTCTCCTGCTCATCTACTCGGAATCTGATCTTGTCCCCTTTGAGTACATTGAAGACAAATGGCAATTCAATCTTCTTCTCACTTTTGGCCAATTTTTTAACAATAGTACCCTTGACTTCCGCATTCTCAGGGAAAAATTTCAAGGTGTCTTCGTCAATGGCATACCACGATTCATAATTCGCCTTGGATGCTACTTCCTTCGCATAATGTCTGTTTCGATGACAAAACCCATTTTGATCACAAGTTTTGAATAACTCCCTCTTAACCGCAGAACTAACATCTACAAGTGCCACTAGCAAAATTATAGATGAAATTCCAAACCTCATCCTAATGCTTACTCCAGGGTCTGTCAAGTCCTCCTTTTTCTACAGTTGGCATATACGCGGTTATGTGCCCGGTACATTCGATTGCTGTTTCCGTAGTGAATGTGTTTTGTTATATTAATCCACTGGGTTTTATCGACCAGTAACTGTATCAAAGGATTTAATATTTCCAAAGGTCAGCTATTCAAAAAAGTCAATAGAAGGTTTCCGCTTAAGTCACAAGCATTACTGATAGTGAGATCAAATTAAACCCAATCAATAATTTGGTACTTAGTAACCAACAAGTAAACCCCTGATAATAATATCTAAATAAATAATCTACATCTCTAGACAATAGTTCTTAATCAAAGCCTAGAATGCATTACAAGTAGGAGAGACAAATATCATGCCGGGTAACATTTTCCATCTCATTTCAAAAATTTTTTTTCCACACCTCGATTAGGCGAGCTATTGCAAGGAACCTAAACATAAAAATGTCTGCACCAAACCCAAAAGCTTTTCCATTGGCTGAATCAGCATTGAGTCAACAAATCTTGGATGTTGTTCAACAAGCTCAAAACTTGAGACAATTAAAGAAAGGTGCTAACGAGGCTACCAAGACCTTGAACAGAGGTATCTCGGAATTCATCATTATGGCTGCTGATGCTGAGCCAATTGAGATTTTGTTACATTTGCCTCTCCTTTGTGAAGATAAGAATGTTCCATATGTTTTTGTTCCATCAAAGACTGCATTGGGAAGAGCTTGTGGTGTTTCTAGACCAGTTATTGCTGCTTCTGTTACCACCAACGACAGCTCCCCAATAAAGACACAAATTTATTCTATCAAAGACAAAATCGAGACTCTCTTAATTTAAGTTACTTATAGAGTTTTAATTCATTCATATATCTAATGTAGCCTTTACTACCTCCTGAAGCTTTATGCTTTGGTCAGAGATCCATCTGCTGCAATCTATTAATGAAAGCATCGGCATATGCATTTTAGTCTTTGGTTCTCTGCTTGAACTATCACCAGGTATGGTATTATTTGCCATAATCTTTTCGGTAAGAGCTTTTATTTTTGCAGCTTCATCAACATCTCTAATATAGCTCAAAATGGAGATTCCGCCGTGAAGAGAGCCAATAAGTGCAAGAGGAATGATATAATCATACGTAGTAACTTCTTTGTCACTCTTCAGAGGTGTGGGCAACTCCATTTTTTCTTTTATTTCCTCTAATGTGATAGGGAAACTTCTAGGTAATTTGGTTAGCACGCTCACATTGTCAAAAAAATCAAAACCTCCAATTTTACCTTCATTGCCTTGCACAAATAAATTATCACAATGACCAGAAATAATCAGGATATCTGAATTTAATTCAATAAATTTTTTAGTAGGAGTTGCATTTGCAAGATACTTGATGCTATCAATTAATACTGCCAACTCCATTTCATAGTCTTCATATTTGTTTGCTAGGGCATAATCACTTACTGTATATGCTTGATTTGAATCACCTTGTACTTTTTTTCTGGTAAAAGAAATATTAAACTTTATGGGTCCCTTTATAATATCTGTTAGAACGATAGAATTTCCCTCAATGAAAATTGAGCTAGTATAGTTCAATGCAATTTTTCTCTCAAATATTCTAGTAATGTAAAACTTCTTTTCAGAGGGTCTGTAGTTGATTCTAAATAACCCAGTTTCGTCACCAGTGGTTAAAAAAGTTCGATAGCCAAAATTCTTAAGCGAATGATGCCTTGAGTTAATCCCAAATGACTCTCCCCGTGTTATAGAATTTTTGGTAAACCTGAATAAAGTAATTTGATTCAATGGCGTCCAAGTATCATCTTGATTCCGTTCGGATTTGCAAGATAATACAACTAACATGTTCATGAGCATTTTCTGCAACAAAATTGATGTTCTGTCTTCAAATTCGTTAATAGATGTGGTGTTCAAGCGGTTATAGTTAGTGTATTCAATGTCAAAAACAGTTTCAGCTTCTAAAAGCAAGGAAAAGTTGACTTCGAAACTCCCCAACTGTACAATATAAAGCCTACTATCAATGCCATCGCCTACCTTTTCATTTGTTGCAATTATGAAAAGGTGAAATCTCAGAATATAAAGAGCTTTCCTGATCAAACCAGGGAAGTCTAAAGTACGACTGAGAGTGCTAAAAGTAAACTCTCTAAATAATTGTGAATCAACTTCATAATAGTGAGAGTGTATTATTCTCTTGTTTCCCTGAAATAAAGCACCATCAATTGAATCGTCATACTTACCTTTTATAGTATTAGATACTTTGCAACCTTCATGTGGGTGTAACTTGAAAGTGCTTAAATAATTTCCTCCACCCACAAGAAATACATCCATATCTGAATTATAGTATTCACCGATGACTTTGGCAGGGCCATCAATTCGACCAATAGAATACCGAAGATGAGGGTACATCTCTATAAGCAAGAGAAAAGTACTATTCTCGCACTGACAATAAACTGAATTCTCTATTAGGGAAGACTGATGAATACTAATTAAAGGCTCTGAAATCGATATTTTCAATAAATTATTCATCTGCTTCAGCAAAATAGTAACCGAACCTTCAACATCAAGAACCAATATAACTGGCTCCAGAGAACTTGAAACTAAGCAGACGTCTTCAATAGGAATTTCAAATTTAACTTCTACCAAATGGATGACTTTATCTCGGTTTATGATAAAGTATGCCAAATCTCCAGAATCAGTAGCGATGAGCCAATAATGATTTCTCATTTTTATATAACTCGACGCAACTACTGTAGAATAATTTGCCTTTAACGCGACATTGATGCCATTTGATAGAGTTTTTTCGTTAAGATTATAAACTGCAAAATTGTATCCACTGGACTTCAAAAGATACAAACAATTGCTGCCCAGGAAGTAGGTGGCCACAACAATACTATTCTTTATCATTCCCCTAAAGTCGAAAATGGTGAGATAGCTTTCCGTTTCAATAATATATTCAAAAATATTATTATCTGACAAGAAGTATAACTTATCGTTCACCACATAAAGCTCGGTCAATTTTTTAATAATTGGACTTGGACTGATGCATATCACATCTCTTCTGATTCCTGATTTATCAACAAGTAAAACCTCTAACTTGGATTCATAGTAATGAAATAAGTACAAGTTATCTAAAATGCTTTTTAGCCACACCTTTCCTAGCTGCTGAGAAATTTTTTCTTCTAAGACACATTTGACACCATTTGTAACTTCTTCAAAGCCGCTGGTAAAAAAATTACCTTTAGATATGTATATATTGCTATTAGTGGACTGTGATGGTATATTCTCTTCTGATACTCCTGCCAGAACAACTTCAATATCCGTTATGGACTCACTCGAATAAATTCCCTCATAGCACTTGCTAGCATCAGTGTCAGATCCAAGCATATTGGCATGTATAATCTTTGTATAATTATTAGCCAAAAGCATAAATTTATCATTATTCAAATGGAGAATAGCAATGACTTGTTCAATACCATCAAGTACTACTTTAAAATCCCCCTCCACTGAGGATTGGACATAAAGATTATTATTGGCAGAAGCCAATATAGTGCTTTCTCCATTGGAACTAATCACACAGTCAGTTGTTACAAAGTCTAGTTTGTTGGTTTGAATGGGCTCTTTGGAGTGGAAGCTTTCTAAAAATGATATTGGGTAATAAAACTGACTATGTTTACTGAATATAATAACACCCTCACTGGTTATAACTAATCTTTGGGGAACAATGTGAGAGATGTCATACGTCTTTAAGGTAGGCGGAACTGACAGACAGTTGTAAATGGTTATTAAGTCTTTTTTGTTTCCTACCGCCCAGTCTATTATGTAGCTCTTGTGGTTGTATGTAATAATGTTCAGTTGAACAATTCTATTCTCAGTGGATTCTATGTGTTTTATTTTTCCAAAGAACTCTTGGTTCTTTGTTAGTTTAATTAATTGATATTGTCCCACATGTGAATGTATTAATAAATAGTTGTGACCAACGTCGATACTAGGGTACGGCGACCTAGGTAAGGAGCTCTTGATTTGAAGCTCTTTTATTAGTCGTAGTTTTTCCTTTTCATACTTCAATACCATTAAATTAAATGATTTTGTTAACACAATGATATGACCCTCATCTTTATATGCGATGTCCAATATTTTATCTCCAATATGAATTTCGCTTTCTTGGCCAGTTTCAAGGTTCCTTAAACACAAGGCGTCAACTTTGGCTAGGACTAGATATATGTTTTGGTCTAGGGCGAAACATCGTGTTTTTCTAATCAGATCGGCATTTCTAAATGTTGTCAAGAGAAATGACATTGTCAGTTTACCATACAAATAAAGACATCTGCAGGCCACTACCACTAAACCGGGTAATCATGCAGTTCCGTATATATAGATACCCTCATCTCATAATCCGAGCAATCAACATGTCATTGTTTAAAACATTACAGTCTATGCCTGGAGTGATTACTATTTTGTAAGTACTAATAAAATATTTAAAGTGACATTTGTCTAATAATAGCCACTCGCCTGCGAGTAGTAATTCTGTAAAGGCATTGAAGTTATTGAATTCACACCAAGTGGACCCAAACAATAAGGACCCAAGCAAGTCTTGGTTTTCAAAATTCTTCAGTTTAGGGGATAATTCAGCTGGGAAATCTACTGAGGAGTTGGACAAGATATTAAATAGAGATGGAGATGCGGTTAAAGTCAATAATGATTTTAAGCATGCTAAATACTACATTGATATCCAAACTAAGTTCCCTACCGTCCAGCAATTTAAATTGATTCAAGACTACTCCAAAGAATCACCGGCAAATTTGGAGGTCTTTAAGACAGTGTTCCCTAAGTTTGCACAGGGTGCCCCCGAAAATATCAACTTCAAAGACTTGGCATTGAAGCCATTGGGACAACTAGAGGGTGGGTTATTTATTCTGCCCTTGGTTGTTGACTGGTCTAAAAGAGTAATTGCTCATGATTCGAAGGGAGTTACTGAGATAAGCGATCAATACAAATGAACGTTTATCTATGTAGCTACTAATACTATTCCACAGCCAAACTTTATAGGAATGTATAGTTTACTATGAGTAATACTTTAGTAATTACCTTTAAGTGGTGCCGTATCTTTATTTGTACCCTTTTATGTTTTCACGTCACATGAATCATACCTGAAATACATCGCCCCGCTGCAACGGTTCACAAACTATACGTCTTTTTAATACAGCCCCCAACTCCCCCTCAATTTGTGCAATCTGGCAAATACAAATGATTTAGTGACAAAGTCGTCGCATAAAATTTCTCGGATTTATTTATTCATTTGGCTTGTGCTATTTTTCTGTTAATTTCTCAACGGTCTTTTCTGACTGAGGCCTTTGAATATGAGTACCGGCTTAGATACTAGGAGCCTCCGCCCCAATGACATGCCGTCTACAAAAACACCGAGAACTCCGAGCCAAGCAAAACAAAAGCAGAAACTCAATTCTTCTAACGGCTGGTCTTTGATCTCTTCTTTCCTTCCGAATTCTATTTCTGGTGGCGAAGCTACAAACAGCGAATTATCTCCTACATCATCCATGTCTTCTGCTTCTGTCCACTCCGTGGAAACCGAATTTATTTTAGATTCGTGCAAATGCTGTGGAAAACTAATTAAATACCCTTCAAACATTCAAAAGTATAGTTGTGCTTTTTGTCATACCAATTTTACCACTCATAATTACGATCATAATACTCCCTGGCATGCTCTGAAGCACGAAAGCAAAGCATTTGAGTCCATTAGTTTTAGTTCGATCAAACAGATTGCTGATAGTTGCTATAGTTTATTTCTATCAGAATCAAAGGAATCAAAAATGATGGCCCAGAAGAGATTTGCTCCGTTGGAAGAATACCTATACACAGCATTCAGTGACGCTAGGTGCCTAAACAATTCATTTTCATCAAATACCCTGATTAGTGGTCACTTTAAATTAGACTTTAGGCAGGTCCAGGAGTCTTATAAGTTATTGCTTTCATTACCAATAAAGCGACCCTTCTTTGTGCTACTTACCGCAGTTAACAAGCTTCTTCATAATCCACCAATCCTTGACTCCCCTGAAAACCTAAATTGGTTGTTGGTATTATTTGAGCTACCTACATTACCTTTCTGTTTGCATTTTAACAAGCCTCCTATTTCAAATACACCAAGTGGGAGAGTTCCCCCTCATGTATTGTTCTTTGAAGCAAAAGAGGTGAGGGCAATAAGTTATAGAATCATCGAGAAATTGATTGGTTTCTTTGCGAACCTCAACCTTGATTGTATTAAATACTTAATAAAGCGTTTATCTAAAATTTTGGATATCGACTTTAAAAGAAAAGTGGACTTAATTAACCTATACATCACGTTTCATTTAAGAGGCATAATCAATAAGAATAACTTGGGAAATAGTAGCATCCCAAACGTAAGATGTGCTTCAGAAACCACCACATCTGAGATGCTGGAATTCAAGTGTTCTGATGAATCGCAATCCAGGTCTGAATCAGCGAGTCAATCTCAATCACTGCTCAACTTAACGAGTGGCTGGTTAGATGGTAAAAAGAAATCCAAAAAGAATAGCAAGATCAAGCTTAAGTTAAATCTATATGGCTATGATTGGCGTCTTAAAACTGCAGTCACGTTGTTGTCGTTTTTCTATCAGGCGAATCGGTCTATCAAGTCAGATATAAAATGCGACAATTCACTATTCTATAATAGTTTGGTGGACTTCATAAACGTCAAACAAGACTTTGACGCTTGGCAGAATTTGGCGGGAAAGAAATCAACTACAAAGACAGAATTGACTGTAAATGATATGAGTCTATCAGTGAATGATTACTTAACAAGTGCCGTGAGTGCACCACTTCTTCCAGGCGGAATCACGTCTCCTAAGCCAATGTTCACTTTTTGTCAATTTCCATTCATTTTATCGTTGGCTTCAAAAATATCTATTCTAGAATATGAAGCTAAGAGACAGATGGAAAAGAAGGCAGAAGAAGCGTTTATTCACGCTATTAATCGCAAAACTATTGTGGAGGTATATTTTAAAGTCCGTGTTCGCAGAAGTGACATTGCGAATGATTCGTTGAGATGCATTAAAGAAAATCAAAGAGAATTAAAGAAATCTCTAAAGGTTGAATTTGTTGGTGAGCCGGGAGTCGATGCCGGTGGGCTTAAGAAGGAATGGTTTTTACTTCTTACGAAACGATTAACTGACCCAGACAGTGGATTATTTTATAACATTCCCGAATCGAATTATTTATGGTTTACGCTTGGCTTGGATTTACAAGACTCTAATGAGCTTTATTATTTAGTTGGTGTGACACTTGGATTAGCGATGTACAACTCCACTATATTGGAGTTAAAATTTCCGCCGTGTTTATATAAAATTTTGGCGAATCAGCCAATCGATTTTGATGATTTTAAACAGCTATTCCCGGATACCGCTGCAAACTTACAAAAGTTAATGGATTATAATGAATCTGATTTTGGGGAATTATTTGGTGATCTTACCTTTGAGATTAATTATAAGGATGTTTTTGAGGAAGTATATGTCACTGAGCTTACTTCTGGTGGTTCACAAATCCCTGTCACTTTAAAGAATAAGCACAGATATGTCAAGAAATATTGGCAATTTTACCTTATAAATGGTATTAAGGATAAAACCGCGAGATTTAAACAAGGATTTGAGAATGTTATAAACGGGAATGCATATTCACTTTTCAATTCTCAGGAAATTGAATTGATTCTTTGCGGAAGCGATGAAAGCTCT
Source organism: Saccharomycopsis phalli (assembly GCA_020342235.1). Lineage (NCBI taxonomy): Eukaryota > Fungi > Ascomycota > Saccharomycetes > Ascoideales > Saccharomycopsidaceae > Saccharomycopsis > Saccharomycopsis phalli. Next base: position 1,597,974 of record CP073215.1, read on the forward strand.
GGGGGGTATGATATTGATGCATTGCAATCAATAACTAAGTATACTGGGTTTGCTGACAGACAAGAGGCAATTAAAGTTCCAGTCATACAGTGGTTCTGGAGTTACTTCAATTCATTAGGCATTTTTCCCCAGAAAAAGTTAATGCTTTTTATTACTGGGTCTGACAGAATTCCTGCAACTGGAATAGTCAGTATGCACTTCAAAATAACGTTATTGCAAGGAGATTCTGAGCGACTTCCTGTGGCTCACACTTGTTTTAACGAACTCTGTATATACCAATATAGTTCGCAGGAAAAATTGAATCACAAGTTGAGCGTTGCTATGAATGAAAGTCAAGGCTTCGGTATTAAATAAATATTCTTGTTGAACGAAGACTTCGGCATGAGAACAGTCACAATATTTAAGTAATAATGCAAAACTGACATAATTGCTAACATCAAATTAATTTTTTTTAAACTTTATGACATTATATTACAATAGTTATAATCACTGAAGTAAATTTTACTCCTGGAATAATATATTACCCTTAAAATATTGAAAGAATATGAATATACGGTCTAATTAATTACCTAAAACGAATCAGTAAAAGCATATAATATATTAGAAATATTTGTACAGGATAGGTTGCGCTCTTTTATCCAAAATATTCATCATTTTCCCATCTTAAATGAAGTTAATCGAAAACTCTCTGAAAGCCAAGAGCTGCCCCCGCGAAAAAACTAGAACGAATAAACTGGTATAGACAAGAAGAGCCACTAACATGAAGTTATTAAACACGATATTTAGTGCGCCGAGAGACTATTTTTGTCCTTGGATTGGAAGCTTCCTACGACTACTCTTTTTGTTAGAATAGACATGATTAATTCTACCGTATGTGTTTGAGGCATATCACGAGCATATTAAAGAATTATTTGTATTAGATCTAAAATAGGTGATTTGTATAATGGAAATGGTATAAAAGGTCAACGAGAAATGAAAGAAGCTGTCAAGATGGAGTAGATTATTAAAGGATGCAGTTGAAAGTAGGATATGCTTGGCACGGTAATTATTTAGCAGTTGCACTAAGTAGGCCATGAAGAAAAACACTAGACAAAACTGGAATAGTAAAATTATCATCCCAGTTCAAAATATCGATCCCTTCAGACAAGGCAGCAATAAAGCCACATGCAATAGAAAAGCCAGTGAAACTCAACCGACTCTTCTCTGGAGACCACAAAATATCGGGGTCATTTTCCTGTCCATATTTTGGAACAATGAACCCATAAAAGAACATACAGGACAATACGCCTGTTATAAAAGCCGCGATTGAACCGGCTAAACTCTTGTTTCTGGCAATCTTTGGTGTCAAATATCCGTATGCTCTACCTACAGTCGAGGCTGCGGTATCAGACCAACTCAATAGAAGAACGGCCATGACACCAATATCTTTTGAGAATGGATAGAAGGCAATAACCAAGCCGAGCAAATACCATATGACACCATTGTATGAGTTAACTTCTTTTTCTCGCATTAGAAAACCAACAGCCTTGCAATATAATCTGTTAAAGTCAGGATTTCTGTGTCGATATAAATCAATACTAAATATTATAACAAAGGCAGTAGTCAAAGGGGCAATGAACATCTTAGTAGTCCAGTCAATAGTGTAACAGTATAATGTGAAAAATCCAATGGAGACATGTAAAAACTTTCTAGGTATCTCATGTTTATGGACAAAGTTATGGAATTGTGTGTGGGAGTTCAAAAACAGTTCAACCTCGACATGCAATCCAGCACAAAGGGCTTTAGCATCGAATTTATCACCGACGGAATCAATATTCTCTTCCGGCAGATCCAAGGACACTGAAGAAGAAGAAGAACAAACGCCATCTTTCTTTGGTTTGTCAAACACTTTTTCTATATCACCATCATCATCACTGTCAATAAATTCGGAATCTTCCTCTGTGCTATAGTCATCTTCTTCCTCTACGTCCATTTCTGGTTGATAATCCAGATCATCACTCGAGTGGTACTCTCCCGACTCTGGCTCCGTTGGATAAATCTTCAATTCACCATTTTTTTCATTAGATTCCGCCTGCTCTAGCACGCCGCTTTTATTCGCTGTCATACTATGATATCCGACACTGTTGTCTAACCAAACTAATCAAATATCACGCACCAATAAGATGAAACAAAAACCACCGCAAGTACACACGCACACACACACTAAAAAGAACGAGGCTCAAAAGTCACCAAAATAGACTATACCAAAAAAAAAATGCTCTAAAACCAAAAAGGTAAGAACAATTAAAAAAAATTTCCTGGTCCGGCTCACGCGGTTATCAAAACAATATTAACTCAGTTAGTGACACTGTTGTGCCGATAGCCACGATGCTTTTCCGTTTTTGAAAAAAAGAAAGGTACCATTGATCACATGACACGTTTACATGTGAAACTCTAGTCTTACATTGGAAAAGCAGAACAAAAATATGGCTGCTAAGTTAAAAGCCAAACTGCGACTCACTAACATTTCCATACTATAGCCGGACGCCCAAGTAAATAAAATTAACGACTATATTACTTACGAAAGAATCTCAAAACTGTGCATAAACAATAAGCTAATCTACATAGTCGCATTAACCACCGAGTTGCAGTAATATATAAATGATCATTATTTTATATTAACACACTAAAGAAAACATATCCTATTAGTAGTAAGTTGAGACTGGTTTGTAAGAATAGATCTTCTTTGATTTTTGAACTCTGTGTGGTAATGGGAATTTCAAGTCCTTGGCCACGAACTGCTTAACGTAGTTACGCTTGATGTCAGCAGTCTTCTCCAATTCAACAACCTTCAAGATGTGAATAGATCTAAATCTAGCTCTGTGTCTAGCAGCCAAGTCCTCGTACAAGTTCTCAACGGCACCAACTCTGGTAACATCTCTGTATTCCTTGTACATGTTGTGGGTACCAGATCTGGAGTCGTATCTGATCCAGATACCAAAGTTCTTGACGTGAGTTGGGTTTCTCTCTTGGATGACTTTGACGGAAACAATCTCACCGGAAGCTCTCTTGACCTTGTGCAACTTTTGCAAAAAGTACCAGTATCTAGACTTTGCCACAACAGTGTTTGGAGCAAAAATAGTCATACGGTACAACTTTGGCTCCGCGACGGTTTCGGTTGGCAAACGACGACCGATAACTTCGTATTCAGTAAGACGAGGCACTATTTGAGTTAGTATTTGCAAACATGATACATTTGACTAAAGTGATAAGAGACATTGTTCCTTTTGAAATTCCATAAGTGATTGTTCTTGTAATATCACACTATCTGAAAAGTATTAATTGTATTCCATTTAGTAAATTTGATACTGGCTCAACAAAAGACCAACACTTCAATATTGCTCCAATGCCAACGAGCTTAATCGATAATCTATTGATCAAATCATAATCTGAATATCGTGATATATTTCTGGTACAATTCTCATTATCCATTTATCATTATTCGACAATGGTTTTATTAACTTACTTTTCACTTAATATTACTGTACTGTAAGAACCAATTTGTATTTTTTCTACCATCGAAGGTATGCAGGACCTGAATTTTTTCGAGTTACATCCATACACCACGCCATCCGCACAGTGGTGTAAAAGTGAAGAGATTCCGTGTCACAATTAATGACCTTGTATAATATACGTGATATGCACGTGTGCACATACCTGTACCCTTATCAGAATTCGTGCTAACATAAATGTAAAAGTGGTATTGGTGGACTATAGCTATAGTAGGCTCTTGGATTGGAGATTCGGAATCTATATCTCTTCTACATTGTGACCAATATTGTGATGCACTTAAGATTCTAAATACATTTGTTACAGTACATATTCGTAAACTAGTATCCGTTGAATCATAATTCATCATGCTTCACGTCATTGTCGACAGTCTTGCTATCAACAGCTTCACTTTCAAAAGTTTCAGCATTAACTGTCTCTGTCTCGGCCACAGCTGTAGTTTCCAGCTGAGCTATTGTGGAGGACAGTTTAGAATCTCTTTTCTTAATTCTTATTTTCAACATTTTCTCAAATAACTTAATTCTTCTTTGATGCTCTTTCTCGCATTTTACCAACAACTTTCCAAACGTTTCCAATTTTTCAGTCACATCCGTGTAGAGCTCGAGTTGTTTAATAATAGTATCTGCTGGGATATCTTCTGTTTCTTCTGAGCGCATTTTTGCCGCCTCAAGAATTGACTCAACTGACTCAACCAAAGATAAAGATTTCTTCTCAATGTTGAGTTCTTCCAACTTGAGTAACGCAGTTCTAATAATTTTCTGTTTATCCGTATCATATGCTTCATTTGTAAATCCTTCGGTCAAATACAGTTTGGCCACAGTATCATACTCGGGATCTTGACTAGCTAAAAAGTCTGCCATTTTACCGTTAAGAGTCTCGACTTTATTTGCGAGGCTTTTAACATCATCAACAGAAATAGGCTCTTTCAAAAATGAAGCAATAACATTGAGTTTGTTGATCTTTTCATTAATATCAGATGTCTTCAATTCATGTAATGCGTAGGATTGATCATCCAACCACTCCAAGTATTCGGAAATTAGTTCTTTAAACGCAGACATGTATACGAGATCTGTCTTTGTGAATTTTGCAGTAGAAGAATTTTCTTCCAACCCTTCTTCTATGTCTTCAACCAATGATCTGATGGAATAAAGGTCACTTTCCAAATTATTCAATAGTTCTGACTTTTGAGTTCTTGCCTTATCCTTATAAGAAAGATTCAAAAGAAGCGACTTTGAAGCCTCTTTTTGACTAAACGACAAAGGTTTCAACCCGGCGAACTTTGAGGTTGAAGTGATCAGAGTGAATAATTTCTTAGATTTGATTTTAGGCTTGGCTTTTATGGTTGAGTTTGTGGAGTTTGAGCTTGCAGTTTCTTCAACCACTTCGTCTTTCTGCAATATCTTCTGGAAGATACCTTTTTTTTCATCAGAATCACATATGGCAGTAACGTTCTTTAAACTAAAGATTCTGTTACTGGACAATTTGAAGTATGCGTAGTACTTCAACCCATTCTTAGACTTGCAAGCAGCCAAATCAAACGATTTGTCCAACTTCTCTACTGCTTTTTTGATATCCAGTTTCACTGATTTGAACGACACTGTTTGCAAGACTTTGTCGTTTTCAACCAAGTTCAATTCAAAGTTACTGGCTTCATCGTTGCTCTGAGATTGCAATTCTATCTTTTCAATAACATCATAGTCAGAACCCTTTGGAAACACGCTAACAGTTTCCTTTCCAATTTGAACTCCGTAATCAAACGCAGATCTTTCCTTAACGATAATCTCTTTGGTTCTAAACATTTTTGCCAAAGCAACTCCCCTAAGGGTTCCACCAAGAACAGCTGCTTCGTCGGAATTGACATTCTTGGAGATCAAATCCTTACCGACAACAGAAATTAATTGTCTTTGAACCAACGGAACTCTAGTAGATCCACCGAATAAAATGACAGAGTCTATCTTGGATAAATCAATGTGCGCAGCAGCTAAAGCATCGGTGACTGGAGCAGTGATTCTCTCAGTCAATTTATTGCTAGCAGCTTCAAACTCTTCTCTCAGAATCACAGTTTTAAAATCCTGATCTTGGTATAATGACTCGACTGAAACCAGTGCTTCTGTGTTGGCACTAAGAATCAACTTTGCCTTCTCAGCAGCCTGCCATAACTTCACCACAGCCTTGCTATTACTGGTAAATTCTCTCAGAGATACTGAACTCTTCTTTAAAAACTTTTGCAAAAGAATGTCAAAAATCAAGTGCGAGAAATAGTCTCCTCCAAGCGATTCATCTGCTGCATAGCCTTCTACGTTGATTTCGTTAATAGCACCTGTTTCCCCTTGGATAAACGAAAGAAGAGAAACTTTAGTAGATCCTGCCCCCATGTCGTAAATAATATGATATTGCTTTGCACCTGGCTTGGCTTCTTGTACCTTGATATTATTTGACGCATAGTTAAGACCGACTGCAGTACCATCATCGACCAAGTAAACGTTCAAGAATCCCGCAATCTCAGCGGAATTAATCAATGCGTATCTCTGAGCTTGGCTGAAAAATGATGGAACAGTAATCACCACCTCAGTGAGATAGGAGGAGCCAGTCTCTTGCTTGAGTAATGCTTGAGCTCTTTCTTTTATTTGTGTGAGGACCATAGCATTAATTTCTTCAATCTGAAACAGTGTGTCATTTAAAACATGGTAATTAATAGTCTCTCTCTTCTTGTTGGCAACAAGTTCCACGCCAGGGTGAACCGAGTTTACATAGTCAATCAATGAGGCGTTGCTGAAAGATTGTCCAAGCAAGGGCTTCAAAGTGGAAATGCATGTGTTTGGAAATCTTGAGCAAATAGGAATGGAAGAATATCCATAAAGCCGCTCCAACTCTCCGCTTGTTCCCTTGATTTCTTTCAAAGCAATCGCAGCTGGTTCTTTTCTTTTGGTCTCAGGTGTGAGAACCATCTCAAACGGAAGCCCTGGTGCCACAAGGACTGATTTGATGTAATTCTGGCCATAGTCTATGCCTAACAATGCCGAATTTGCAATTGATATATATATGAAAGCACAAAATGCAATCCAATAGTTATTCTTCATCTTTTTTGAATTGCAGAACAAATGACAGCAGTTTTATACTAGCATGTTCAGATCAAAAAACCACATACGTAACAAGTTGACTAATATATTACGTAATGGGGGACTTGGATGCGGGTCGAGATGCGAATTTTTTGAAGTATAGCCAACAATAACTGACTAGAAATATGGTCGACTCGAGAAATCCATATAAGAGAAATGCTCCAACTGGTCCAAGAGCTGATAGAGCACCAAGGGATAACGAAGTACGTCGGAATCCAAGGCCAAGTACGAATGGCAGTTACCAAGGAAATAGTGGGTATAGAGACCGAAACTGGGGGAGGGGAAGAGGAAGAGAGCGAGATGGCTATGGTAGATCGCGGGATCGACCAGATCTAAAGGAAAATTATGACTACGGCTCAAAAAGTAGACGAGGACCCAGCTTAAATGGTGGTTATAACAATAACGCCAAGGGCGAATTCACAGAAACATTGGCAGATTTGCGAGGGACTGCAGAATTTGAAGAGGCCATACCTATTAGACAGTGGAATCGAGTGAAATACACTAAATGGGACGTCACTCCAAAGAGTTTTGAAAACATTAGCGCAGTGAAGGCAAAATCGTTGGGGTACTTTCCTCGCCCAGGGCCTAACACCAAGCAATTGACAATAAGTGAAATTGAAAAGCTCGTTGAAAATGAATCTCATAGGGAAGTTATCGATGTTAAATCAAAAATTGACAGTCGTGATTCCCTCAACTCGAGGCGGTTAATACTAAGGGACGTTCAGTCAGATGTGGTTCCGGTAATAGTAAAACAAATTAATCAGTTTGTGAGATCACTTGAGATTTACAAAGAGGTTCAAGAGGATGCTGTCAAGTGTTACAATATTCTTGATAATTCAGCTGTTCTTGACTTTGCAAACGATATAGCGACAACACTAGCAATCACCATGACGGGGTGTCTAGTTACTGGCGTTTCTGGTGATCTGGAACCATCTCTAATGCTTCAATTGAATAGGCCTGGTGAATACGTAGTCTCTGCAAAAAATTATAATGGAGATTCGGAAATAGAAAAGTTGGTTGGATTCAAGAATTCCCCATACTTGTACACGTTGACTAATATCCCGAATAAAGTCACAGAAGAAGACGTGAAGAAATTTGTTGAGGGCGTTGTTGGAAAAGAGCTACTATACATTAAACTTCTATTGGATACATCCTCACAGTCTGTGGGTACGGCATTTATAGAATTCAAGAACCACAACGCCGATGTTATTTCTAAGTTGGATAAAGCTGAGCTTCAGTCAGAAAATTTGTCTTGTTTCAAGCCTTGTGATGGTATAGTGTTGAATGAAGAGGTGAATGCAGAAACATTACCTATCATAATGAAGGGGCCTCAGAGAGAGCCTACTGTGATATTACAAATTTTAAACTTATTTGATGTGATGAAGTTATTAACTAAGACAGAAGATCGAGCTTCTGATTATGTCGTGAAGGAGTTGGACAGAGTGAAGAGCGATGTGTTAAATAGGCTCTCTCAGTTTGCCACTGTTCAGTCTATAAAGCTCCCAAAGCCAAAGGATACAGTTGATGTTGAGAAGTTCCATACCATTGGTAAACTTAATAGCTGTGGTAAGGTTTTTGTCAAGTTTAACTCTATTAGTGATTGCAAAAAGTGCTATGAAGCCCTTCATGAATCTATGTATTTTGACCGGGTGGTATTGGTTAGTTATTTTTCAGAAACTGACTATGACTTAGATTTATTTTAATTATAACTTAATGAAGACTTGATGTGCATGTAGGTCCCAAAGATTTGTCATGGGCAATTCTTGAATTTTAAAAAGTCATTCGTAAAGTTAATATCATTATTAATACTGGATTTAAAGAATACTTTCTTTTTTTTTACTATTTTCTGGAACAAGGGTAATTTCGGTTTATGTCAAATTAAACGAACTCTAATATTTTCAAAATGGATCTAGCATAAGATTTAAGCATAAAATGTAAAATTATACTACCAAAAGTGTAAAATCATTGTAGCAAAAAATATAAAACTAAACGGAGGTAATTTCTTTTTTGATAAAAAAGTAAAGCATAGTATTTAATTAATTAACACAAATTTTTAAGCTGAAACATGTCGCTACATCAAATCATTGCTGAGTGTTATAGACTAGCGGTATTTGAGGCATTTTGAAGTGTACTGCTCCGCAGAATCTGCAGTATTAATACGAAAAGTTAGGCGAGTAACAGCAGATTTAGACAACACCAATAAGCTATTATTTATTTCACCACGAAAATGCAAGCTACAAAAAATCTGCAAATTTGTGCCGTGAGTGTTTAATGGCATTTTTACAGATGATGGCGTAAGGCGCCACAGACAATTGTCGGAGTGATTTTCATTCTACCAGTTTACTAGATAAAGAACTTACTCCGCGTGCATGATGTATTGTGGAAAACAAAATTGGTAATCACGAGTCAATATGAAGCAACATGACTCTATTGGCGAGCTCCCAACAATTACAGGATGGCTCACGATTCCGGAAGCACATGTTAAGCTAAGACGAATCTGGTAATGCATCCGGGTAACACACGTGATGTGGTGCGTTGTCGCCTGTGAAAAAATCCTGTATAAAATCCCGAGAAGTTTTCACCCAACTTTTTTTGTTTTGTTATTTTCTTCTGTATACCGAAGAAACTTTATACCTTACAAAGCATTACTTCATTATGTCTGTTGAATCTTCGGTTCTTGGTTTCCCAAGAATTGGTCCTTTGCGTGAATTGAAAAAAGCAACAGAGGCCTACTGGTCTGGCAAAGTCACTCTTGATGACTTGACTAAGGTTGGTGCTGAGATCAGAAGCAACAACTGGAAGTTGCAAAAGGAGGCTGGTGTTGACATCATTGCTTCTAACGACTTTTCCTTCTACGACCAAGTTTTGGACCACTCCATTTTGTTTAACATTATTCCAGAGAGATATGTTAAGTACAACTTGACTGGTTTGGACCTTCTCTTTGCCATGGGCAGAGGTTTGCAAAAGGACAATGTCGATGTTCCAGCCTGTGAGATGGTCAAGTGGTTTGACTCTAACTACCATTATGTTAGACCAACCTTGTCCAACAACACTCAATTCAAGTTGACCGGCAGCAAGCCAGTTGACGAGTACTTGGAGGCCAAGGCTTTGGGCGTTGAGACCAGACCAGTTATTGTTGGACCAGTCTCTTTGCTCTTTTTGGGTAAGGCTGACAAAGACTCCTTGGAATTGGACCCAATCTCCAAGTTGCAAGAGTTGTTGCCAGTTTATGTTGAATTGTTGGAGAAGTTGAAGGCCGCTGGTGCTTCTGAAGTCCAAATCGATGAGCCAGTCTTGGTTTTGGACTTGCCACAAAAGGTTCAAGACTCTTTCAAGACCACTTACGAGTTCTTTGCTAAGCACGCTGCCAAGATCCCAGAGTTGGTTTTGACCACTTACTTCGGAACTGTTGTTCCAAACCTTAAGGCTATTACCGGATTGCCAGTCAAGGGATTCCACTTTGACTTTATCCGTGCCCCAGAGCAATTGGAGCAAGTCGTCAGCATTTTGTCCGACAAGCAGATCTTGTCTGTTGGTATCATTGACGGTAGAAATGTGTGGAAGGCTGACTTGGCCAAGGCTATTGCTTTTGTTGAGCCAATCATTAAGAAGTTGGGTGCTAACAGAGTTAGAGTTGCTACCTCTTCTTCTTTGTTGCACACTCCAGTCGACTTGGCCAACGAGAAGAAGTTGGATGCTGAGATCAAGGATTTCTTTTCCTTTGCTACTCAAAAGTTGGGCGAAGTTGTCACCATTGCTCACGCTGTTTCTGGTAAGGACGTCTCTAGCAAATTGGAGGCCAACCAGGCTTCTATCAAGGCCAGAGTTGCTTCTAAGCACACCACTGACCCTAAGGTGCAAGAGCGTCTTAAGGAGGTTGACAACGCCAGCGCCAAGTTGGATGTCAGACACAATGCTTTTGCTACCAGATTGGAGGCTCAGAAGCCATTGAACTTGCCACTCTTCCCAACCACCACCATTGGATCTTTCCCACAGACTTCTGATATCAGAAAGAAGAGAAACGCCTTTACCAAGGGTACCATCACTGCTGATGAGTACAACACCTTTATCGAGGAGGAGATCTCTAAGGTCATTAAATTCCAAGAAGAGGTTGGTTTGGATGTTTTGGTCCACGGTGAGCCAGAGAGAAACGATATGGTTCAGTACTTTGGTGAGCAATTGACTGGATTTGCTTTCACCACCAACGGATGGGTTCAATCTTACGGTTCCAGATACGTCAGACCACCTATCATCATTGGTGACGTCTCCAGACCAAAGGCTATGACTGTTAAGGAGTCTGTCTATGCTCAATCCATCACTAAGAAGCCAGTTAAGGGTATGTTGACTGGTCCAGTTACCTGTCTTAGATGGTCTTTCCCAAGAAACGATATCCCACAAAAGATTCAGTCCTTGCAATTGGCCTTGGCTTTGAGAGACGAGGTCAACGACTTGGAGAAGGCTGGTATCAAAGTCATCCAGGTTGACGAGCCAGCTATCAGAGAGGGTTTGCCATTGAGAGATGGTGAGGAGAGAGCTGCTTACTACAAGTGGGCTGCTCAATCTTTCAGAGTCGCTACTTCTGGTGTCGAGAACAGCACTCAAATCCACTCTCACTTCTGTTACTCTGACTTTGACTCTTCTTTCATCAAGGCCTTGGATGCCGATGTTGTGTCCATTGAGTTCTCCAAGAAGGAGTCTACTGAGTACATTGAGGAGTTTTCTAACTATCCAAACCACATTGGTTTGGGATTGTTTGACATTCACTCTCCAAGAGTTCCTCCAGTAGAGGAGTTTGAGAGAAGAATTGCCGACATCTTGAAGGTCTACCCTGCTGACAAATTCTGGGTCAACCCAGACTGTGGTATGAAGACCAGAGGTTGGGAAGAAACTACCAAGCAATTGACCAATATGGTTACTGCTGCCAAGAAATTCCGTGAAGAATACTCCAAGAAATAAGTCTAATGACTTCTTGGGGGTACTAACGAGTTATTTTCTGCCCTGTCATTTGACTTGGGTGCTTTTTTTCCTCATTTTTTTTCACTGTTAATCAGCATCAACTGCATGAAATTTTAACGACTTTTTTTAATTATAACTTGTTAACGATCTCACATTTTTTTTTCAATTGTTTATTCACTATGAATTTTGGGTGTTTATAAAATATCTGATATTAACTAATATTATGATTCCTCAACGGATTAATTTAAAATTTTGTAGTGAAAATTAAACGTAGCAACAAGTTGGCGTGGCAGTATGCATCTAGCTCATTGTCAGGATGCAAACGCCCTGGGTATTATTATATTGTTGATCAAGTTGGAAGGCAATGGCCCTAAAGTAGCTTGGGATTGACAACAGCTAACATACATCGAAGAGTTTCATTCAAAAATTGCTTCAAAATGGGGTTAAAGTGAAACATGCCCGAGGAGTATATTTAGAACTGAAAAAAGCAATTATTATCATTCCCCGTACCTTTGCTGGGCAGCAAGCTTGAAAAATTGACGCCGTTCTAGCGCATGCCATTCATCTGAGGTATAAAGAAAACCAACTAATGAAAATTGAGTTTAATTGCTATTTTTTTATAGAACATGGCCGGTTCACCTAGATTCCCCCGAAGGAAAGTCACTGACGAGGCAGGCGACTACTTTAGTCTGAAAGTAGCAAAGAGCAGCATCCCAGAGGATGATGAAATATCGCACTCAACCACACCAATTCTTCCAAAGTTTCAGTCCTTGGGGGTACCCGCGGCACATTCGCTGCGGGGCGCCGAGTCCTCAGTTGATGGTATTGCTCTCCAGTCGAATGAGAAGCGGCGTAACCGGGCGTACTCGGTGGAGAGAGATGCCAATGACTTCTTGGAGAAGCATATACAGAACACGGAAGATCTAGTGGATATTGGCGAGGATAGCGAGGAAGATGTGTCGAATCAAGGCGCTGATCGGACAGATAAGACCAAGCTTGGGCCTGGAGAGGAGCTGCTGCTGCTGGAGCACAAGCGGAAGGTTGAGTTTTATGACTCGGACAGTTCGAGTTCTAGGGCGAGCCAGAAGAGGTCGTTTGAGGCTCACGAGGAGGAGGTCGAGTCGAATAACAGCGATGCCAACGAGACTGGGTTTCTTTCGCGGGTGCTTAATTTCAAGCATAACAACAACTTTTCGCTTGTGCCTGGGATGTCGAATTTCCGAAAGAACAAGAGGGATGACGAGGAGCAGCAGATTGAGATGGACTTTATTGGTACCAAGGATGCGGTGATGCCAGAGAAGCTAACGGATCTGGATGATGAAGAGAGTCATCAGATCAAGGAAGAGGTGAACCAGATTCTCCGGTCGCACACCACGAACATTGGACGGTATTTCCGGAAGCTGGAGACGCCCAGTAAGCATTTATCGCCCAACAAGGTGCCGGTATCACCCAAGAAGGTATCTTTATCACCGTCGATCTCCAAGTCGTCGAGTAAGAGCTCGTTGACCGATTTGTTCTTTGCGAAATACGATCCAGGTCGGGCTACTGCCATTGACCATGAGGAGCGGGACGACGAGATGAAGGACATATTAGAGTCGGATGAGTACGTTCCGCCGCCCACAAAAGTGCACGACGGGGTGTTGGCGTCGATCATGAAGATGTACAACATGCCGTCGAACAACGCGAGCTCGTTCACGATGGTGGATGATGCCGAGTCGCACTTGGCGCCGAATCTAGGCCACAAGAGGAATTTGTCGGGCAACTCGTTGTTCTCGGAGATGCCTGAGTTCAAGCCTCGGAAGAAGCCGCTGCGGGTGGACGGCGGGATGGATAGTGCCAGCAAGAAGAAGATGATGAAGCGGAAGCTCGAGGCAAAGATCACGGTGCACTTGGCAAACTTGTTGCAGAAGAAGAACTTCATCTTGAAGATGTGCACTGCGTTCATGATCTACGGGGCGCCGACACACCGTTTGGAGGAGTACATGGTGATGACGTCGCGGGTCTTGGAGATTGACGGGCAGTTTATGTACTTCACTGGCTGCATGGTGGTTGCGTTCAACGACCCCACCACCAAGACCACGGACATGCAGCTTGTGCGGAACAAGGAGGGAGTCAACTTGTCGAAGCTTCACGATGCGCACCGGGTATACAAGGCGGTGATCCATGATCTCATGGGCGTTGAGGAGGCATCAAAGACCCTTGACGGGTTGATCGAGTCGAAGCTGTTGTACCCACCGTGGCTCTGTGTGTTGATCTATGGCTTTGGCTCGGCAATGGTGTGCCCGTTTGCCTTTAGCGGCAACTGGCTCGACATGCCCGTGTGCTTTGCCATTGGTCTCTGTGTCGGTGCGCTCCAGTTTTACATTTCTCCACGGTCGTCGCTGTACTCAAATGTGTTTGAGGTCGTGGCCTCGATCGTGGTGAGCTTCCTTGGCCGGGCATTGGGCTCGATCCACGGCGGGAGAATCTTCTGCTTCTCGGCGTTGGTCCAGGGCTCACTTGCGCTCATCTTGCCCGGCTACATCATCCTCACCGGCTCGCTCGAGCTTCAGTCGCGCAACATTGTGACGGGATCGGTGAGAATGTTCTACGCCATCATCTACTCGCTCTTCCTCTCGTTTGGCATCACCATCGGCGCAGCGTTGTACGGCTGGATCGACAAGAACGCCATCAGCACCACTACGTGCTTCAAGCCGCCCTTGTCGCCATACTACCGCATCTTGTTTGTGCCGTTGTTCTCCATCGCACTCTCGCTCATCAACCAGGCCAGCTGGAGACAGTTGCCCATCATGACCACCATCTCCTGTGCGGGATACGTCGTCTCCTACTTTAGCTCGCTACACTTTACAAACTCCTCCGAGTTCACCAGCGCGTTTGCCGCCATGATCATCGGCATTCTCGGGAACCTATACTCACGTGTCTACAAGGGGCTTGCCATCAGCGCCATGCTCCCTGCGATTTTCGTCCAGGTGCCTGGTGGCATCGCTGGCCAGAACAGCTTGCTCGCTGGTGTGCAAAACGCCAACACAATTGTGTCGACAATCAACGGCACGGCTCTGCAGCCAGCCGGCCCAGCTGACAACAGTTTGTCCTTTGGATTCAGCATGATCCAAGTGGCTATCGGCATCTCGGTCGGGCTCTTTACTGCGTCCATTGTGGTCTACCCATTTGGCAAAAAGAAGACTGCTTTATTCACACTATAAACGATATTCAACTGGCTTCGTAAGCGACTCGCACATGATCCTGACACCACGCCTAATACGTCTCGTAGATCCGCTTGCGCACCTCGTAGTACTCGGCAAACTCGTCCATCTCCTGCCAGTTGCCAATAATGTCGTCGCCCCGAACCACTCCTGGCAATACTCGCCCATTGGCATACCGCCGCCAGATCTTCTTGGCCTCGTCGTCAGTGCCCAAGTCGCGATACGTGAACTCAATCTTGTTGGCCTGTAAGATCGTGGCCAACCGGTTGGTTCGAGGAATCATGTGAAGCCCGCCGCCAGCCAACGACGTGAAAATGTACACCGGAATATCCTTCAAGTCGTTGATAATCTGCTGCTGAATTTGGTCATCAAATTCAGACGCTTCCCGGGCACTTTCCAGGTGCGGCAACAACGTCGCACTCGGAGTCGGCTCCAAAACCCGCTTGGTAGTCGCCGAAGTCGACGACGTAGTCAACTTGGTCGATGAAGTCGCGGTCAAAATATCTTCGTCCAACATCTTTTCCAACTCCTTGATCTCGTCCAAGTTCAACGACTTGTCGGCAAGTAGCTCATCGATCTCATCGCCTGTCTTGGATTTGTCTTTGACATTTAATTTATCAACAGGGGCTTCACTTGCCAGTGCATCCTTTACCGAAGCAGCAGCAACTTCCTTGGCATCAGCTGTTCCATTGCTTACATCACTAGCATCCTTTTTCACTTCCTTTGATTCCTCTTCCATGACAACCGGCTTTCCCTCAGTCTTCAGGATGGCCTCTTTATGCAATTCAGGAGCAGTCTCCTTGGCATCTTTATGCAATTCAGAAACAGTCTCCTTGGTCTTTTCAGTAACCTTTTCCTCTTGCGCTTCAGAAACGCTTTTAACCTCTTGGTTTTCCTTGACTACTTTTGCTTCCTTTAATTCTTCAGTTTCTTTAACCTCCTTAGATACAGTAGTATCCTTGACTTCTGTAGCCTCTTTAATCTCAGCCTCTTTAGTCTCAGCTTCTTTAGTCTCAGCTTTAGTCTCCTTGGCCTCTTTAGTCTCCTTGGCCTCTTTAGTCTCCTTGGCCTCTTTAGTCGTATTAACTTCCCCAACTTCCTCAGTCGCCTTTGGCTCATGAATCACTTTCAAGCTCTCAACTTTCTTCAACACCTCTTCCACAGTATCCTCCAATTCAGGCTCCTGCGAATATGGGTTGTTGACCAAGGCACCCTCGCTCTCCAATTCCTCCTTATCCAACAAACTTTCAGTCTCAGACTTGTTGGACTGGTAAGAGAAGGTCTTGTTTAACGTTTGGAGATAATTCTTGTTGACCTCGGTGTGACTAGTTGGCGACTTGCTGGAGCCAATAGTCTGTTGGTAAGAATCGCCTCTAACCAAACTAGGTACAGAAATATTAATAGACGATGCAGCAGTACCCATGGTGTCTCTCTTATTGTGCGAGGTTTTGTAACTGTTGGTAAAACTCAACTGCGATCCTTCCCTTGCAGCCGCAGGGGCAACAAATTCCGAATCATACTGGAGAATGTGCTCAGGAGGATGCGGATCATTGTTACTGGAAGAATAGGAAGAGACAACATTTAACACCTTCTTAGGTGTAGGGCCGGTCGATGCTGTTTCCTCTGCTGGTTCAGCATCTCCAACCTCACGCTTGTATCCGTAAATGTGCTCCTCGGAAACTTCTTTATCATCATCAAGAGAGTTCAAGGCACCGTTGATCATGTCCTCTAATGAAGGAACGTTTTCCTCGCCGTCCTCTTCTTCTGTATCATGAGCACCAAGAAAGTCTTTGGTTGGAGCAACCTCGGCTTTGACAGGGGCAGAGTCAAGTTTTGGAGAAATGGCAGCCTTTGTTTTCTCCTCCGATTTAGCCGCCTCTAATTCCTGGTCCTCCTGGGCTTCTTTCTCTATTTGCGCCAGAACTTCCTTTTGGGTGGCATCGTTATCTCTGAGTCGGGTACTCAACGTAGGCTCAAGAGTGGTCTTGAACTCAGTGTCGTTCTCCTTGTACTCCTTCAAGTGACCATCCTTATCAAACAAGATTTCGTTATACTCGTCGTCGTCGTTGTTCAACAACGCGCCCTCTTGCATCAACTCATCGATGGAGACGTCAGTCACAGCATGCGCTTTAACAACAGGATTAGATAGGGAGGTCTTGGCAGCAGGGGCCACAGGATCAGTGAAGTTTCTGACCGACTTTCCCACGAGGTTTGGGTTTTTATTTGTAGACATTGAGAATGTTGACTTAACCTTTCTTAGACTAAATAGCGGGCTTTTTATTGGAGAAGCAACCGGGGAATTCTGTGCGGATTTCGTAACGCAAGTATCAAGTGGAGGTAACCCTGAATCAGGCTTCCTGGCAAATATTCGACTGAGAAAAAGCTTAAATCTCCAAGACGATAATCGTTGCTTTTGAGAGGTAGGAACGACAGGAGAAGCTCCGACAACAGCAGAATCACTAGCACACGAGTGGAGACTATGCAACAGGTGGCGGTCCGACATACGGGTAAGTATGTGCGATAACAGAGTCTTTAGCGGTAGTGCGAGTCAACAGTGCAAATGACTATATCTGGGAATCCGGGGCAGGAATTAATAGTCAGATGTTTGAAATCACAAAAAGGCGTGTCGTTATATGGTAATGGTTGATCTTTCGGATAAGCTGAAATTTTTAGTCTGCTTCCTCAGATTTGCAATCCCAAGTGAGACAACACACACGGTTACTGATCTACGGTACGAAACTTCGGGGTAACCTAGCTACGTTTCAATCACGTTCAATAATAAAAAAGTTGAGAGCTCTGCAATCCACTGTGAATTATTTTTTAGATGCATCTATTAGTCGTGATAATAGTCTAGGGTTGCAGATTAGTGTCTCAATTTGTCCAAAGATGGTGCAGCACTACATCCAAATTTATGAAAAATGAACCACAAGCTGACAGCAACAGAAATACCGACATTCCCTTGCATTGCCTTACTGACTTTCATCACCTTACCGTTATCGTAATTTCATTACTTTCCCAACGGCGCAGCAACATCGTGTCAAATCCACTTGTTTTATGTCCACCGATACAGTCTATATATATGAACCGATTTGCCAAAGTCATCAAACCCAGTTTCCTCGCCAGAATCTACCAACTCAAGACCAGCTTCCCCAATCAACTTCCACAACTCCTGCCGTTCCTTCTCAAAGTGCAGCCGTATTGGAATCTCAATCAACACTAGTGACAGCTGGCTCTTGTCTAAGTATCTCTCTATCATATTCACCACCAACTGGGGGTGTTCTGGACTATAGATAGGATCAGAGAGAATCACCGTGGAAAACTTGCCCTCGTATTCAAACAACTCAGGGTGAAACCAATCAAGGCACTTCACCTGCAAGATATCACCCAAGCCATTAAGGTCAACATTTTCCTGCAAATTCCCCACAATCTCTGGTAGGTCGGTCAAGTATATGCCTTCACCTTCTATTAGCCCTTGTCTGTCAAGTAAGCCGCATGTGATTCCCACAAGTCCAGTACCGGCACCCAACTCAAGAATGGGTTTTTTCAAGCAGCTGGGGTTCTTCACAAGCCTTTCGGACAAAATCAAAGAAGAGCCCCATGTCTTCAATCCTAAATTATCAGACGTAAGTGCTGGCTCCTTCAACCTTACATTTAGACTGGAGTCCTGAAACCCAATACGTCGTATAAACTCAGGTTGAGCCATCCGCCCACAATTTTCAGCGAGCCTCAAACCAGCCAACTTCCAGATTCTTTCTCGGTCGCTAGCATCCATCCATTGTAAATCACTCGATACAATCAGGGTCACATAGTTGAAGAATCCTTCACTCAGTGCAAGACCGCCGATTTGATCAATGTTCCTCACAATATTTTCACCAAGCCAGTCTTTGCATTGCTGCAACTCATTCTGCGTAATAGGCTCAGCAGATGAGTTACTGTTCTCCTCGAAATTATATCGTTCCTTGGCTGAAAGTAACCGTAGAATTAAATCCAACACACATGCAGGTGGTTTCAGATGGATGGAAGGAAGGTCAAAAATATGCAACACAGATTCGTTTTCCGTATCGGAATTCTGTTCCGCAATCTGTTCACTGAATGTATATTCATTCTCCGTATCCTTATTCCTGGTTGGCTCCAAAAATTCCAACGGATCAAATTCCATTTAAGGTTGTAATCACTTGGTTTAGTTCACCTTCGGAATTTTCTAGACACTCACGTGACACTGTACGTCGGCTTTTCTTTTGTTCAACCATGATCCTTCTTATCCAGGTGTTGTTTCTTTCACTCGCCTTTGTTATTTATATACCCCTATTTCCAAATCATTTTGGTAAGTTTCCCACCAAAGCTTGTTGCAATAACAAGATACTCTACCAAGCACCACTATTCAAATTATCTGATCTTGTTGTTGTTTTGCCGCTGGATTACTAACTCATAGCCCTAAATGTCTGGAAGTAGCAGTGCTAGTGTGTTGTTGGTACGACACCTAAAAGAGTTAAAGGACCCTAAAAAGGGCATCCGGTCATTTCATATTGAATTAGAAAACAATAATATATTCCTTTGGAACGTCGGCGTGATGGTGTTGAACGAGGACTCCATCTACCATGGTGGCTACTTTAAGGCCCAAATGAGATTTCCTCCTGACTTTCCATACTCTCCACCAACGTTTAGATTCACTCCTCCACTTTACCACCCAAATGTTTACAAAGACGGGAAGTTGTGCATCAGCATTTTGCATCAAGGAGGCGACCCTACTACTGATGAACTCGACGGCGAAACCTGGTCGCCAGTACAAAGTGCAGAGTCCGTGTTGATTTCTATAATCAGTTTGTTGGAGGACCCTAATGTTAACTCGCCAGCAAATGTTGATGCTGCTGTCGACTGGAGAAAGGACAGAGAGGCATACAACGCCAAGGTCAAGGTCGAGGTGGAGCGCAGCAAAAAGGATATCCCAGAGGATTTTGTCATGCCAACAGCCAAGAGTGCCTATGCATCAGGTGAGACTGAAAACGATATTAATGATGTTATTGATGAGAACGTGCTTTATGACAACTCTGACCAGAGTTTTGACGAGGACTCGTTGATGGAAGAAAACTTTGAGTATGACGACGAGGACGATGATGATGGCGCTGCAGAGGAAGTGGTGTCAGGTACTGATGACAAATAAAGAGTCTATGTATGTCCAAGTTCTTTAATGTCCCTTTAATATTTTTTGGATATTTTCCAATATAATGCATTTAGACCTTTTATCCCCGAAGTGAGGCTTGCACTGGATATTATTTGGTGAAACGAATAGATAGATGGTGTCTACGCTGATTCTCATTAATTTTCCTTTCATTTTATATATTGTTAACGTGATCTCCTATCTTTACACCCGTACAATGATGTTCGTTTATGAGCTACAGAAGCAAACTAAAAGCCCCCGCTTCTCATCACCTCTTCAAACTTTTTCATCTTCTCCTTGGCATACCCTTTTGGAAACCCATTTTCAGTAATCATAAGCAAGAGGACCAGCGTCTCGGCGCCACTCTTGGACGCCATTGGGTGCAAGAAGATGTTACTGTTTTCAAACTTTAGGAAAAGCCAATTTGCAGCGTCCTCCAAGTCTTCACCTTTGGCCTGATTCGAATCGTCTTTTTGTCCTGTTTGATAGTGCACGTATGCTTTGTAGTCGTTTTGGAATGCTTTGTAACAGGTGAAAAGATACTGGCTCACTGCTTCTAGTTCAGCATGAGGGTCTCCGAATCCATCCGACTCGCCGTCCCCAAGTCCAGGCTTGTCATTACTTGTGTTCAGGTCAATTTTGCTAACGTCGATCGACGTAAATTGTTGCAAATAATCTGTGTAGACATTGGTGGGAAATTTCACTTGGAGAAGCTTATCGCTGGAAATGGACGACAATAAAGGTGAACCATTCTCACTGGATAATAGCGACGCCACAATAGTTCCACTATCGGCATTCACCAACCTATCCAACAACTTAGTAACTGTGTTTGACTTTAACATTGTAGTCGATGGATGGTAGTTTTCCAAATGACATCTTGCGCAATGTACAATTCTGCACAATCACATGGCAAGTGCACAGCATTGCATCCTCAAAAATTTATCACACACAATTGCTAGTTTAACAAATGTCAGACTCAGAAACAGAAGGCGAGAATGGCTTTGATGCTGTTCATCTTGGCTTTGTGGATGTCCCAATTTCTGCCAAGGAGGTCCCTGACATCAATGATGCCTTTATTGGTGGGTCTCCGTTATGGATAGATGGCATTGCTCCTCCAAAGGACTTTATTACATGTGACAACTGCAAAGAACCACTAGCACTCTTATTGCAATGTAATAATCTGAATGATTATAACCAGAGGGTGATTTATATTGCGGGTTGCCGTAATTACAAGTGTAACAGAAAAAATGGCAGCATAAAGACCTTCAAGGGCATCAAGAAACAAGACGTTGTGGAAAAGGAAGAGAGGGAAGAAAAGAAGGTAGACTTTAATAAATTGTCAAGCGCATCGAACCCATTTTCCAATGAAAAAGCTAATCCGTTTGGGTCTTCCAATCCATTTGGATCTGCGAATCCATTTGGATCTGCTAATAAATCCAAGGATGAGACTGCTAATAAATCCAAGGATGAGACTGCTAATAAATCCAAGGGTGAGACTGCTAATTCGTATGCTACTGTTGCCGGGAAGAAACAAGTAGAAAAGCCAAAGAGTCAGCCACCAAGCGACATTTCCTTGCCTTCATACCCCGGCTACATTCTCTATATTGTCAAGGAGAAACTTAAATCTGAAGAGGATGTGTTGCCTCCATTACCGAAAAATTTAAAGATTGAAGAAGTCATTGAGGGCGATGATGACGTAACCAGCACAAAGGAGTTGAAAGACGCCAGGCCAGAGAAGTTTGACTCTGATGTGCTCAATGACAAGGACTTCCAGAGCTTTACCAAGCGGGTAGCTCACAACCCACTGCAAGTATTAAGAATAGGTGGTAGTCAATTGAAGTATACCAGCAAAACCAAGTCGATGAGCGCACCGCCAAAGCCAGAATACAATCCTTCGTCCGAACGGGCTTTTGAGCTTCAGCTTATGCCAAAGGCTATAATAGACTTGGAGATGGACCTTGAAAATATTGCCGAGGGAATGGAGTGGGGAACAATCAGCGTGTTTACGGATCTTGAAGATTATATTCCTAAAGATCAAATTCACAGTGGTGTAGGATACGTAAAAGAGTGGGTATTTGTTGAGTGGGAGGACTCAGTGGACTATTCTCTGTTGAAACTCAAGAATAATTAATGTGCTCAAAAAAGAAACGAATGTAGACCATTCTAGTTATGTAGTATAGTCGAATTTGCGCTTAGCGCATTAGAAGCCCTGCACTGATCTTTTTGATAAATATCGCACACCCCCAAGTCATTGACTAGGTCTTGTGAATATGCCAGAAGGTGCCATGAAGATACAGACGTCAAAGCAATGGGTTTTACCACCGAGACCCAAGCCAGGGAGAAAGCCGAGCTCTGAGCCTCCAACCACCAAAAGAAAGGCGCAGAATCGGGCAGCTCAGCGTGCTTTTAGAGAGAGGAAAGCTAACAAGATTCAAGACCTAGAGCAGTGTTTGAGTGAACTAAGGGCGGAGAAGAACCAGATTGAGATCAAACTCACCACTGTGAATAATGATTATAATATATTAAAGCGAAACTATGCGACTTTGCTCCAGGGGAAGAAGTGTCCTTCATGTGAGGAACTAGCTGCCAAAGTCGCACAGTTTGAGAAGCAGGCTACACAGAATAACGAAGAAGTCTTGACGGCAGAGTCGTTTCCAACGCCACCGAGTCTTGCTGCTTTTGATTGTGGGGTGTGTGAGAAGGATGACTGTATATGCGAGACTGTCGGTATAAAGACCAGGAGTGTGACAAAGAGGTTGGAGCCTGTGACAAAGAGGTTGGAGCCTGTGACAAAGAGGCTGGAGCCTGTGCCGTTGAAAAGAAAACGAGAAGACAGTGAGCATGAGGTGGATTTCACGTACAAGTTTAATGCGAGCGCGAAGCAAAAGAAGTTGGACCGGTTTCTCCATGCCAAGTTGCTTCAGAATATTGGCAACGCTAGCATTGTCAAGGAGGACACGCCACAGAAGCAGCAAGATAAGTCTGATATTTTCTCCAACAATGAGCTATACAAGTCGTTTGTCTCCAGGGACTTGGATAACATTGAGCCGTGCGGGTTTTGCTCGGATGACTCACCGTGTGTGTGCCGGGAAGCACACAAGGAGGCGTATGAAAATGACCAGCTTGACAAGCTCAAGGAGATAAAGCTACCGCCAATCACTGGGCAAGCATCCAAGAAGCATGCAGAAAAATTACCTGCTCTCCATCCCGAGACCACGGTCGAGTTCAAAAACAACTACGAGTGCACAGGAAACCCAGGAACATGTCTACAGTGCCAGACAGACCCCATGTCCACGTTGTTTTGCACCACAATAGCCAGCAAGGTATCGGATACAAGATCGACGCCGCTTCCTGACAGAAACACCAAGGGCAAACCGCTGCAGGATGATCTCTATATCCCATGCTCTGACGCGTACCGGACGCTCAGCAGGCACGAGCAATTCAAGAAAATGGACTTTGGTAACTTGGTTGGCAAGCTAACGACCAATGGCATGAAGGTGGAGGTTCAGTCTGTGGCGGCGGTGCTACGGGACATGGATCGTAATTTGCATTCATAATCTGTACACAATATATTTTCAGGATGGCGTTAATTTCTCTTTCTAATTTCATCCCATGTAGTACCGTTTGATCTCGGCAGCGCGATGCTGACGTTGTTTTCCGACCGGACCCTGTCCCACGCACTGCCATACGCAGGTGGCTTTTCTTGGCGAGGCGAATCTTCAAGACCGGTGTCGGTGAGATCAAACTCATTGTGTGTTGGATCCGGAAAAGAATAGTCCTCTTCTCCAGACAGCCCAGAGGTCTCCAGGCCATAGTCCCGTGCCGGCTCATGGTTAGGCAGCCCACGACCCACAGTTGGAATGCCAATATTGTCAAGGCTCACTGATGCTTGTGGCGACGGATCATGTATTTGCGGTAGTCTCGGATCGTGTCTTTGCGGTAGTGGATTTGGCTGGTGTCGCTGCATGGATCTCGGGTCCTTCATTGCGTACTCTGGATTTGCAGCACTGGCTTGGTAGTAAAAGGCCATGCGGGAACTTAAAAGCGAGCTGATGTTAGAAGCCACCTCCAACACATTCTGGCCATTTTCAGCCTCGCTCTCAGCAACCTCTCTCTCCAAAATCGCATAGCTGTGACTCTGGGCCTCGCTTCGAGCCAATGGGAAAGTCAACATGTAGCAAGCAAACCCGCCTAGAAACGCTTTAAGCCCCACGCGGTTTCTTGGAATCATCTTTTTCTCAAGAATCTCCTTGGTCAGAATGTTGGCAGCCCGCAATTCCTCAAACTTTATTCGGGTCATTCTGATTGCATTTCTGTACTTGAATATAACAGCACCGGCCCCAACTACCATGGCTAGCGCATGCCAGACTGTCGCTCGGGAAGCAGTTCTCTGGCAGTACTTCTCAAGACTCTCTCTCTGGCTCTTTGAGAGAGAGTGGTCCAATTCATAAAACCTGATACGCTTGTTAAGCTTTTCTTGCTCCAATGATAATTCAGACATGGGTCAAGTCCAAACCCCGGGCCGCACGCTTTATGCGAATTGCTACGCGCGCCACGCGAATATTGCTAAACGCCCGCATCAGGTTATGAGGCCAGACTGGACAATTTGGCAAAATTCAGCACTGGAAAAATTGAGTCACATACATCACACAAATGTCTGACGAAGTAGTTGCTAAGGTGAAAGACCTCTCTGTCGCCCCTAAGAAGGAGAAGAAGCAGGCACCTCCAAACAAGGATTTCCTCGATCCTTTACCTGCCTTTGTCGACTCTCGAATTGAATTGTTTGAAAAATGGAAAAAAGAGTACGACGAATCTGTCAGCCAAAAGGCTGCAGCAAAGAAGGAGATCACCATCACCCTTCGTGACGGAGCCACCAAGCCCGGAATTGCCTGGGTCACAACTCCGTTGGAGATTGCTGTGCAAATTGGCAAAGGGTTTGCTGACAAGCAATGCATCTCCAAGGTTAACGGCGAGTTGTGGGACCTTGACAGACCAGTGGAGACCGACTCCAAGATTGAGTACTTTGATTTTTCTACCGACGAGGGTAAGCGTGTGTTTTGGCATTCGTCCGCCCATGTCTTGGGTGAGGCCTGTGAATGCAACGTTGGTGCGTTGATTGTCTTTGGTCCTCCAACCAGCGACGGATTCTTTTATGACTTTGCTGTCAAGGAGGACGTGTCTATTTCTCAAGCTTCTTTCCCTGCCTTGGAAAACATCGCCAAGAAGGCTATTAAGGATAAGCAAAAGTTTGAGAGATTGGAGCTTACCAAGGAGCAGCTTTTGCAATTGTTCAGCTACTCCAAGTACAAGACTTACTTGGTGAACAGCAAGGTCCCAGACGGAGAATCTTCCACCGTATACAGAAACGGCCCATTGATCGACTTGTGTCTTGGTCCACATATCCCTCACACTGGTAAGATTAAGGCATACAAGCTTTTGAAAAACTCCTCCAGTTACTTCTTGGGTGACGCCAAAAATGAATCCTTGCAACGTGTGTATGGTATTTCTTTCCCTGACAAGAAACTCTTGACTGAACACTTGGAGTTTTTAAAGGAGGCAGAAAAGAGAGACCATCGGAAAATTGGTAGGGAGCAAGAATTGTTCTACTTCAACGAGATGTCGCCTGGTTCCTGTTTCTGGTTGCCTCACGGTGCCAGAATATACAACACCTTGATCGAGTACTTAAAGAAGGAGTACCACTCTCGCGGATACCAAGAGGTCATCACCCCTAACATGTTCAACGTCAAATTATGGGAGACTTCTGGCCACTGGCAAAACTACCAGGAGAATATGTTTTCCTTCGATGTGGAAAAGGATAAGTATGCATTGAAGCCAATGAACTGTCCAGGTCACTGTCTTATTTACAAGTTCAGAGAACGGTCTTACAGAGAGCTTCCATGGAGAGTTGCTGATTTCGGTGTGTTGCACCGAAATGAGTTCTCTGGTGCTCTTACCGGATTGACTCGAGTCAGAAGATTCCAACAGGATGACGCGCATATTTTCTGTCGTCAAGACCAGATTGAGCTGGAGCTTTCTGCAATGTTCAACTTTTTGGAAAGCGTCTATGGCGTCTTGGGATTCGAGTTCAAGATGGAGTTGTCAACTAGACCAGAGAAGTCTCTTGGTGACAAAAAGACTTGGGACTTTGCTGAGGCACAATTGACAGATGCCTTGAACAAATTTACTAAAAACTGGACTATCAACCCAGGCGATGGTGCTTTCTATGGTCCAAAGATTGATATTACAATCTCTGATGCATTGAAAAGATATCACCAGTGTGCTACTATCCAGCTCGACTTCCAATTACCGGAAAACTTCAAGTTGACTTATGTTGATCAAACAGAGGCTACCAACAGACCAGTTATGATTCACAGAGCTATTTTGGGATCTGTGGAGAGAATGACTGCCATTTTGACCGAGCATTTTGCCGGAAAGTGGCCTTTCTGGTTATCCCCAAGACAAGTTTTGGTGGTGCCTGTCAGTCCTAAGTATGAGGAATACGCCAACAAGGTCAAGTCCAAATTATATGACTTGGGATTCTGGGCCGACGTTGACAACACCGGTAACACATTGAACAAGAAGATTAGAACCGGCCAGTTATTGAAATACAACTTCTTATTTATTGTTGGTGAGCAAGAGCAAGAATCTAACGGTGTCAATATCCGAAACAGAGACATCGAAGACTTGCAAACCAAGAACGATATGGTTTCTTTGGATAAGGTTATCGAGCAACTCTTAGACTTGAAGGCCTCCAAGAGAAGAGACAACAAGTTGTTGTGATTCTTAGGATAGTATTACGGGTGTATTGTAATAAATGCTATATAATATATTAGATTATCTATCAATATTCCTCCTTTTCAAGAAGCCCTTCAATGTTTTTCACTAAGCTGGTTAGACAGTCTATTTTTGATCCAGTAACTTTTTTCTTCTTGCGACCCTGTGATACTGCTTTTGAGTCAGTAGCCAATTTTAACAACCGGTAAATTTCGGGGTACTTCAAGTCGTCATAATCCGCACTAATACCCTGATTCACTGCTATATTATCTTTAATTTGAATCAACTCACAGGTGTCTGACTCCAGGTGAATTTCTTTCGGCTCACGTATCTTACAAAAATCAGTGTAGTCGATAAGCAACCACGAAATCACATCTAGTATGCCTTTTGAAATCTCGGGACACTCCTTAAAGGCCTTCCCGATATTGCTCTTCAAATTTTGACCATTGGAAACTTCCTGGAATGCTATCATTTCGTCAGCCAAAAACTCCAAAAGACGTCTTTCACCCACTGTTTGAATAATTACCGGGAACAATAGTGGGTCATACTGAGGGATAGTTAATGTCTTGTGTCGACTAGAAATGTTCCATTTAACCAAAGATATAAGATTGCCCTCTAACATTTGCAAAGTAGGAACTTCCTTGTGCTTGTAATGACGTAACATATAGCCATTGTCAAAGAAACGCCCCGAAGAAGTGATTAAGGTCTCATTGAATGAATAATCATTTGATAATATTACATTTTCTAGTATCAGTGCCACGTTTGGAGTCAATGTGTATCCTCTAAGGGCCTGCAATAATGATGGGCAGGCTATTTGTAAGATCAAACCATGAATTACTTTTGCCTCTTCATTGACCATTGGCACAAGCAAAAAGTTAATAACATTTAAAATAGATTCAATGGACTTTGGATCCTGAGGATTCCAGATATACCCCTGCAACCAACTGAAAACGCCTAATAACGGAACAAGCAAAAACTGCTGAAAAAAATATTCGTTACCGCCCTTGAATGTGTCAAAATCTAGACAGTTTTCTTTATAAGCAGTAAATGATTGCTTAAAAATTATTGGAATGAGGTTCAAGCATTGCTTCACTGAAGTCTTGTTCATTAATTCATCAGAGATTCCGCTAGATGAATCAAACAAAGCCGTAATCCATTCGTTAATTAGATCATTAGCCACTGCGGCCTCTGAGGAATTACTCAAGTAGCAGTTGTAGCTCCCAAAGTTAGTGAGACTGTCAATGCAGAAGGAATATTGCTTATTGTCCATAGTCAACATGATTAAATCGTCCAACTGCAAGTTATATCTAGCAACTATGAAAAAGACAAACAAGTACAAGCAACTAAAGTCTGTGTAAGTATCCTGAAAATTGACGTCTTCTTCATCACTTTGCCAGAGATCCAAATAGCTGATTATAGGTTTCACAAAATTCAAAGGCCCGGTGTAGAATACAATGACATCTAACGACCTAAGATTAAGCATTAAGCTCAATGAAAGATGCCTAAGAAATGTATTCTTTTTCTGCTTCATCAAATTCACAATATCCTGATAGATCACAACGCTGATTTCAAATTGTTTAGTGCCTTCAAAATCAGGAATCTGAGCTAAGAATCGAGCTATACCAGAGTCTGATACAGATTCAAACTCAGGATTTCTGCTGAAAAAAATCTTTTCAATATACTGCTGTAGGTTATTAACTACTTCTCCGGTGGTGGCAACTTTCACTGTGTCGTCAATATTTAGCATCCTTACTTCCGCCTTAGCGTCCTCTTTTAAACAGGAAACAAAGTCTTCCAAATGAATTAACTTCAAGGCAATGCAGCTCTTTAAGAAGTCGTGTCTCATATCCACCACAGTGGAAGGAAAAGAAGAAAATATATCATCTTCATCGTTTGTCAGAAGTGCTTTAATAGGATCAAGATCATCGATCTTTGCATTTGAAATAAGGCTTCTATTTCTGGCATTGTGATCGTCTGTTGCAAAGAGTTTAAGCACTTTTACTATCCGTGGATCCAAGTACGTTATTGCTTCCATTATGGCTGTCTGGACCGGAACCGAAAAGGGGCCGCTAGAGTCAACTGTAAAATTAGAAATTGACTCCAAAGATGCGTCATTATTGTAAAAATTGTATATGTCTTTGCCATTACTAATTTTCAATCGAAGGATTAATAATGGAAGCTGTTTCTCTATGAAGAGCTTCCAACGAAGGAGAATATTGGTCGCGATCCCATTAGCTGCAGAGATGCAAAAGCATTCCATTGAAGTATTCACCAAACTGCCAATTAATAATTTGGATACATTGATATGATTCCTCGTACCTGAAATCTCCAACTCTTCTCTTAACATGATCTCAAACCTCTTTAAGAACGCTTTGCTAGTGGTGTTTTGTGTTTCTATAGCTCTGTTCAACAAGACTAATTTTGCAAGTTTTGAACAATTTCGACTTGAAGTCGCTGGTTTAGTTAGCCTCTTTGTATCATCAAAATGACGTTCCAAGTGTTCATCAATATAGGTGCTGAGGTACGCCAATTCAGGGAAGATTTGGGTCATCTTTAAGTTGAATTCGTACATTGCTTCCACAAAGCGTTTTGGTATTATGATCTGGCCTGTCTGCTTGGAGTTAAGTTCCAGAATCTTATCGATAATTGCACCCACAAAATACACTATTGTCTTGCTTAATATTTTGTCTTGTGGGATACACAAGGTATACTCTGCGAGCCTCTGAAAGAATTTACGGTCGTCATGCTGGAATACCTGTTCCACCAAGCTGGATAACTTGTCGCTGTCATCCAAAATGCCCTGGATTAGGTATATTTGGACTTCCACATCGCTGTTGTTTAGCACCAGCAAAACGTTGGTAAACCCGAGTTTATCTCGGTTAATATCATCCAACATGACCAGCAAGGCACACTCAATCCACATGGTAGTATAAGACGCATCCAACTTTGTATTAACAAACTCACTAGCGCTTATTGGAAACTTGTTGTTATACTCAAAGAGAAGGGTCTTAAAGTCCTCCGGTGAATAGTGCCTCTTAATGCACGTGGTTATCAACAAGTCAAGATTCACGGAATTGTCGTCAGGCATGCTATCGCTCCTGATTTCAATGGAGAGACCGGAGTCGTTCATACTGACAATCACCTCGCTTGCAATATTCGCATCTCGACCATATATGCTGCACCAGGGCACATGACCATTTTTCAGCGGAAATCCTTGAGTCATAATCTTCCTTGAGTTTGTTAATGGTGAAGAAAGTTCTTTTATTGGATAATTACGATTCGTTTACCTGGAATATATATCAGTACCTCTGTCAAGAGGGAGCTGATGTTGAGGTTTTCAGAAACGACAAAATCACAATTCCCCAGATTAAGGCCAACAACTATGATACCATAGTACTTTCACCTGGCCCTGGTCATCCTAAAACCGATAGTGGAGTATGCCAAGACGTAATCAGGGAGTTCAAGGGCAAGCTTCCTGTATTTGGAATTTGTCTTGGACAACAGGCCATGTACCAAGTTTTTGGAGGTGTGGTTGAATATGCAGGCGAAATTGTCCACGGGAAGACTTCCAACATCAAGCATGATGGTAAAGGATTGTTCAAGGATGTGCCACAAGGGATTTCGGTGACACGGTACCACTCTCTTGCAGGAAACATTTCCTCGTTGCCAGAAGAGTTGGAAGTCACTGCGGAAACCGACAATGGTATAGTAATGGGAGTTAGACACAAGAAGTATGTGATTGAAGGGGTCCAGTTCCACCCGGAGTCGATTTTAACCGAGGAGGGGCACTTGATGATCAAGAATTTGTTGTCCATCGATGGAGCCACCTGGGAGGAGTGCCAGAAGTGCAGCAAGGGTGTCCAGACGGGAGGAAACATTTTGGACAAGATCTACAACAAGAGAATGCAAGACTACGCCGAGCAAAGCCAGATTCCAGGGAAGAGCTTTGAAGACTTGGAGAAATTATACTCCTACAATTTGAGTCCTCCAGCGTTGGATTTCTACAAAGTTCTATCGGCAACCAAGGGTAATTCTGTCATTGCTGAGATCAAGAGAGCCAGTCCTTCAAAGGGAAATATCGCCTTGGAAATAGACGCCATTGGCCAGGCAGACAAGTACGCATCGTCTGGGGTCCGGGCAATTTCAGTCTTGACCGAGCCACACTGGTTCAAAGGGTCCTTGGACGATTTAAGAAACGTACGCAGTTTGTTGGACAAAAAGTACGGTGACAAGCGACCTGCATTGCTCAGAAAGGAGTTTATTTTCAACAAGTACCAGGTCTTGGAATCACGTCTTGCTGGTGCCGACACTGTTTTGTTAATTGTCAAAATGCTCAGTCCTCAGGTGCTACAGGAGTTATACGCGTACTCGGTGTCCCTTGGAATGGAGCCATTGGTGGAAGTGAATAACGCCGAGGAGATGAAGGTGGCAATTGACATCAAGGCCAAGGTCATTGGAGTTAATAACAGAAACTTGACTACATTTAACGTTGACTTGAACACCTCGTCTAGTCTTGTTGGCTTGTTACCTAAGGGAGCAATCTTGTTAGCGTTGTCTGGCATCTTTGATCAAAAAACCGCCGCAAAGTTCAGTGGTGAAGGCATCAACGGGTTTTTGGTAGGCGAGGCGCTCATGAGAGCCAAGGATCCAGGTGCATTAATCCGTGAGCTTATTGAGGCATAACTGATAATAAATATCATAATAGGCTAATTGGAATTATAAATGAAACTTAAATGTATTTAATAGGCTACTCAAGCTTATCCATATTTGAACGATATACCTCGGAAATGACATATTCAAAACCCTCGATTTCCCCCTCGGCATTAATCAACTTTTTTTTCCCCAAGAAATCCAATTCGCACAACTTTGGCCAGTTGACAAACTGGATTCCATTTGTTAGAATAAAGTGGATAGAGTAGGTTATTAGAGAACAGCATAGCGTGAGGTATAAAACATTCGACGTGGTGAATATTGCACCACCTTTTGGGCAGCATATTATAGCTAGGAACATGACAGACGATGAAAACAAGAGGTACGGCCAGGATTGATACTGGAACGTCCTGGAATCTATAAATGGCGAATTGCTAATGTTGATGTTCGATGGATAAGTCCCAGTAGAGAGCTGGGTGTATGTGCCAAAGTTCACCGAGGCTCGTTTATTTTCCACCTGGTAGTGGTTGATGTCGATTTGGTTGTTGAACTGGGATGGCTGGAACGTCCCCAAGAACAAATCGAATGCATCTTGCCTAAAGCCGTCGGTGAAATTGTTCTTAAAGTATCTGGTCACCGAGTTGAGAAGGTCCCTGACAGCACCTTTTATGGAACGCTTGCCGGTTCTGGTAATGTCGGCTTTCAAAGCACCTGTGCCAGAGTATGCTTTGCTGATGGAGTCGCCGTTTTCAGTCCATATATCGCGGAAGTTTCTGTGCATGGCCCATGTGTCGCCTCCTACTTGAGGCTCGAGAACCCATTTGCCGACCACACTTTGCACGACGTTGGTACGATCCAAGCAGTCCATGCAGTTTGTTCGGATCAAATTCTTTTGTACAGAGTCAATGGTATGCCCTTCTACTGACCAGTGTGTCCGGAAGTAGTCCTGGTTTGAGAAACCTTTTTCACCTAGCTGGGAGATGACCTTGGAGATACTCGAGAAATTCAGCTTGCGGCACTGGGTGTGGAAGTCGAAATAAATGTAGTCCATCAGCTTACCCTCTGGGATGTCGCTGGCAATCTGGCTGAGGGTAGACTCATATGCAGCCTTGACTGGGGCTTCTCTGCCAGATTGGTTCACGAGGTTCACGACACAGACTTTGTCAAAGGACTGCAACAAGCTGCCAAAGTGTCTTGCTGATGCGGAAACATTGGTGTTTGAGGATATAGTGAGCGGCGGGCGGTACTGTAAGTTGTTTATCTCGGCCCAGTGTAGCGGCACCGAGCCTCTCACTTGCAAAAAAGCTGATATTCGATTCCCCGAAACCACAATCTGCTCGGTTTCATTGAAGTTCGCCACCTGGCCCTGCGAGTTGGTACCCCGTCGGAAGTATCTGGTACCAGCCCAGTGTTTACTTCGTCGCGAGATCAAGCCAAACCAAGTACCTGACGGCAGCTGCGTGAACTGGACGTATCCATAAATAACGGGAATGACAAACTCCAGAGTCCCCACACCCAAATCGAGGATATCCGCCAACAAGTACTGGTTCCAGAAGAAGTCGTGGCTGAAGTTGGTAACCAACGTCGACTTTAGAGGCGTAGCAGCAGGGGCATTGATGTTGTTCAATAGCACGGCCACGTTGTCTCGGGTATGCCCATTCACGCAGGACGACTGGACACTGCGCGAAATGTCAAACGTGTGGCACCACAAGAGACTGGCGGTGTCAAGATGGTAGCGTAGGAGCCTCAAGTAGGAGCGAGTGTCGTCCTCGGAAGCCACATGGGTCAATGGCCGGATGGGCAAGAATTCATACTGGTCCAACTTATAGAAATTATTGGAGTTCAAGCTCAGAGCAAGTTTTGCGGTCTTGGCGACTATGATGTATTTGGAGTCGGGAAGCAGAAACGTTCCTATTATACCCAAGCAGTGACTGATTGTCCGTCGGACGGTATTAAAGTAGTAGCTGTAATGGTTGTAGTGCTCGGAATCCAGCTCAATCAAGGATGTCCCAACTGAGTCGATTTTTAAAATCAGCGAGCCAACTTTGAAGAGATAGACACTGTCAGAGTACTTGGTATAATAGACTGAGGTGGACATGGTGCGTCAGTGGGAAGATTTCGTGACAAATTTTTTGTCATGTGCCTCCACTCGGTATGCTTGTGGCGGTGCGAGTCCAACGAACGACGGGAAATAGTGCCGGTATTTAATCCAGGTGTCTACAAGTAGTGGAATATATTCCAACCATCTGCTCCAGAATTGTTCACCTGGGTGGACTGCAAATTGAACTACCATGTACCCTTGCAACTAGGTATTCATACTTCCAAGCACTATCCGTCGCAAGAGTCCCGTTGAGGAATTTACCAATCACATCGTTTTTAACAATTTATGGATTGTATGAACTGCGCACTGGATACTTCTCAAACAATTCTGTAGTATTCCTTCTGGTGAAACATTACCAATAGGACGTGCATAAAACCATACTAATGTATGGATCCCGGATTCCTATATATAAGCCATGGGGTCTACGTGATATAGCATTGCAGAATGAACTTTTCCATCAGATTATTTATTGCTTTTATTGTTTCTTCTCTAATAGCCCCAGCTTGTGCCTTCATTGACCCCAACTTGGGTCTCTCAGCTAGTGCAGAGACATTGCTTATCTTGAACTACATCAAGCAAATCAAGGCAGGAAACCTTGGCAGCTCCAAGCTTTTGGCCTCTTCTAGGGGGAAATTTAATGCCAATAACGACTTGGACTTGTTCAAGCAAGTCACCTTGGCTACTCACCCATCCATAACTGGTAACCAAGAGAATGTATTGAATGCCTACCAGGGCTCGACAACTGACCTGATTCAAGTCTACGATGGGGTCTTCAATGCGCTGAAAGGCTTGACGATTGGATTTGAGCTCAACGGTGTCTTGTACGAAGGTGTGAAAACGTTCCGAGGTGCCTTGGAAGGCTTGAGTGCCGACCTTCCGCATGTTGTGCGAGTACCTCAACAACAGGATGCATTGAATTTTGTCGAGACTCTATTCAACTTGTCACAAAGTATCAGTACTGGAAGATACTTGATGCTTCTGACACTCAGAGACTCCGATTCACGAGCGTCATCCATTCTCAACAAGTATGGTATTCAGATGAACGACACACTGCAGTATATCAAGTTCACCAGTAATCAGCTGGGTGCCACTGACTTGAAATCGGCAATTGCCAAAGTCAATAGCGACTTGAACACAAATAAGTACACTGTGGCGTTGGTGCTGAATGCCATGTCTGCAACCGAGTACAGAGACCGGATCGACCAGGTGAGTCAAGGCACTAACTAATTAATGATGTTCCGAGTTTTAGATTTTTATATAACCATACATGTATGCTAGCTGCTAATTTCCCCGACTGTAATTTCTGCTGGGCGGTTTGGTGCCTCGATAAACGACATTAGCGTAGTGCGTCCAAGTAGCTTTACCCCGTCTTTCCTCTCGTTGCTGGTGTCCTCTCGGTTGAAATACCCAATTTTCTCATCGGACCATTGCTTGAAAGTGATTGGCTGCTCATCGTCGTTTCGGGCCCCAAGTACGCGTCTCAACTTTGGTGACGCAAGCGTGTCTTGGTCGAGCACTGTGGTCAACGACGGATCAGAAAAGTAGATGATGGTACTTCTCTTGTAGCTGGCCTGGTCCCCCGGAGGAAGCACCACCCGATGAATTGCCGACTTGAAGTACCCTCCGGTCAAGAACTTGAAACTGTCGCCAACATTGACAACAAGTGCGTCTGGAGTATGGCTAATGTACTTCCAGTCACCGGTGGTGTAGTCTCTAATTTGCAATGCCAAAACCGGCTGGGAAAGGATAAACGTCAATGCTGTTGAGTCTGTGTGGCCTCTCATCCAGGTGCCACCGGTCTTTTGAATATACTCCTTTTCCAACTCGTGGTACCATAATAACCGACCGCATCCTCCACCAGAGTTGACAATATCGTTGTTAATCACCTTGAAATGATTCTCCCAGAGGTATCCCTCGGGCAATTCGAGGATCAAGTCCATGAGATTCAATACTTTCTGCAACACATTATAGTGTAACTGGTTGTAGTAGTCATAAATCTCCTGTAAGTGCGCCTTGATAAACTCGTGATACTCATATCGGTCAAAGAATATATCCTTGTGAAGGAAATGCCGGAAATTAAACAATTCCACGTTATCCCTCACACCCTTTTGGTACACCCAAAATCCTCGAGGCTTAAACCCAACTCCTCGCACCACGCCCAACGACCGGTCGTGTTCCTCGGGTAAAACCTGGTTCCCAGCCTCATACAGGGCTTTCGCGGCATCAGGGAGCTCAAAAATAGACTGGGTAATGGCACGTAACTGCTCAATCTCCTCATGCGGAATCCCATGGTTAACCAATTTGAAGAACCCATAGGTCGTTAAACTCTTTTCCAACTGCTGTGCAAGGCGAATCCGTGATTCCTTTCCACTAGCACCGGACTGGAAAGTGCCCAAGTCAATTGCATCAAGACCAATAGTAGATACGTCATCTCTGGTCTCGGGGGCTTCTTGGAAAGCCCTTAGATTATACTTTTGGTCAATTCTTGATGTCGCCATTGTTCCAAGCTGATTCCATTAGCCTTTTGTCGTACTTTATATATCCCACAAGTGTGGCTCCGTCGTCATCACACATGGCAATTAGTACATGTCCCGAGAAAATCCACAGATAATTCTGGCCAATCTTTAGCGGAAACACTACACAGCTCCAAATGCAAACAACTTTATTAATATATTAATACACCTCAATCAACCTCACCATGAACCAAGCGGAGGCAGCAGCAATCCCACCAACCAACAACATTTGTAGTCCTTCGTACATCTTTTGCGAATTCTTGCAGTCGCTACCAAGAGAAGCAATTGTCTTGACGTAGCCAAAGATAAACAAGGTGATGGCCATCACAACACAACTGATCAAGAGCCCGGTTTGAACAACGGATACAAAGAAATATGGAATGAGCGGAATGAATCCTCCAACAAAGTATGAGAGTCCAATGGTAAGAGCCGATGTGAATTGTCTGTTTTCCGCTGGCTCCTCAAGACCCTTGCCAAACCTTATGATGAAGTCAACCATTTTCTTTGGCTGTTTCTCCATGTCATTAATAAACATATTCATTGTTGTCTCATTGGTTATGCCAATGTCCTCTAGGATATCAACGAGTTCGTACTCCAACTCCTGGGGGTTCTTGAAGTAGTTCTGCTTCTCCTTCGAAACTTCACTGTGATAGTACTGGGATTCCGACTTTGCCGCCAAGTACCCACCAAGGCCCATGGAAATTGCACCTGAAATTAATTCCGCAACACCACCAGTAATCACAAGTCTAGAATCTCCCAACGACGATAGCCCAGCTGTCAACGCAAAAGGAACTGTCAAGCCATCAGATAACCCAATGATCATGTCACTCATCATCCGAGGATCAAAGTTGCTAAATAGAGTGCCAGTGCTTTTATTTGAAGCAACCACGCTGGTCTCTTCACCATATTGTTCTGCATTGCCCACTTGGGACCCTCTGTCATTAATTGTTCCATAACTGCTCTGGTTGACAATAGGCATCTTAGTTGTGTCTGAGTTATCTTTACTGGAAAGAGAAGATACTATAACATTTTTGATTGCAACTAGAGACATTTTGCACAAAGGATATTTATTGTTATTATATTTGTGATAAAATCGTTCTGGCCTGCAGTTGAAATAAATAAAAAAATTCCAATTAGGCGAGGAGACGGAAAAAGCATTTTGCACAGGGCCAGGCCTGTAATCCCTACTGTGTTTACATTAACACAGCTTTTAATTGGCCAGATCATGGTTATGTGCCCATTTATGGAAATTACGGGTCACACTCGCCGGCATACAGTACACAGGGTCGATCTCCGTTAGGTTTGGATAGCCCATCAAGCTCAATCCAGCCAATCCAAATATCGTATGATACACATCCACCTCATTGTTTGGTCTGTCACTGATTCCCCCTTTCTCAAGGTCCTGCGATCGTAAAATAAACTTTGTCAATGCTTTTTGGTCGATCCATGATAACTTGCCCAAAATGGCAAGACTCGAAAGCACCCACCAACTGTAGCACACATCTGGTAACTTCTCTGGCCGCCCATTCAAACCGCCTGTAAATTCCAGATTCGACGCGTCGTTATAGCTATCTTGCTGTCTTTCACTAAGCCAACTTGCCAAGAGATCTTGGCTTCTAGATGACAATGTATCTAACTTCTCGCAAATAGCCAAGGCCCCAAGACAGGTGAATATCTGGCCTGCATGGCTTTCAGCACCAGGTACCATCCCAAAGCCACCGTCGAAATTCTGACAGCTTAGTATGAAATCAACCGAAGTGGCTGCGATTTCCTCTGTCAATTCCCCAAGAATCGATAACGCAGAGACCGCATTGTAAACAAAGCGCACATCGATTTCCCCAAATCTGTCCCCCTGAAACCCGCCACTGCTCACTTGATTGCCTTTGATAAACTTCACTAGAGCTTGTCGTTGGTCTACGCTCAAGGCATCCAACTTGTTCAACATCGCCAAAATTTGAATTCCTGACAAGGTCAGCAACATATGTCCATCATGCTGGGGAAATGCGCCAAATCCGCCTGACCTCTTGTCAAAACAGCTCAACACAAACTCCACCACATCGTCGGAGTCCAAGGAACTTGGAGATCCCATCAAGAAGAGTGCTGTCAAGCCCCAGTATATGCCATTCAATCGAAGATGCTCCGTTAGCCAAAACTCATAGTCCAGAACTTTGGTATTTAGCGAAACAATAAATTCAATATGCTTTTTAACCGCCAATTGATCCATGTTTCCCCATGTTGGGTGGCCCACCACGAATCATGTGGCAAACGATCGACACATCCTTACACCGTTGTGAAACATCCGTGCACCGAAACCACTAGTTAAAAGCTACGAAAAATTTTCATTTCTCATTAAACTATTACACAACAACTTAGTATGTTGAGTTAAGAAAAAAAGGAAGCGCAATAGTGCGCGGTTCAAAGATATTCTTGTTTATTATGATTCCGGCTAATAGTGAGTATAACTCAATAATAGTAAATCGGGCTCATGAATCCAAACGTATATTTATTGGACACTCATGTTGGTTCGTAGCGGGATTTGGAATTACTAACTTTAGAAACATGACTAGAGCTTCCGTTTTAGCAGACGCATTGAACACCATTAACAACGCTTCCAAGGCTGGAAAGCGTCAAGTCATGGTCAGACCTTCTTCCAAGGTGGTGATCAAGTTCTTGCAAGTGATGCAAAAGCATGGTATGTAATACTGACATTATTAGCAAAAGGGAACTCGTGAATTTTTACTTCGCTTTATGCACCGGGTTGATAACTAGATGGCTTGTCGGTCAGGATTGTTAATTTTGAAATTAGTCCCTTTCTGTCTTTTAAGTATCCGGAAGATTAAATGCAAAGTTCTTACGCAATGTCTAAGGGGAATAACTAACTTTGGATATTGTTTAAAACGTTGCGACACTTTTTTTTGTTTCTCTTTCCGTGTTCCCTTCTTTGCGTTTAATCATGTTTGTTCGTACTAACATACAGGTTACATTGGTGAATTTGAAGTCATTGACGACCACAGATCCGGAAAGGTTGTTGTTCAATTGAACGGTAGATTGAACAAGTGCGGTGTCATTTCTCCAAGATACAACGTCAAGATTGACGACATTGAAAAATGGACGGACAACTTGTTGCCAGCTAGACAGTTTGGTTTTGTTATCTTGACTACTTCTGCTGGTATAATTGACCACGAAGAGGCAAAGAGAAAGCACGTTGCTGGTAAGATTTTGGGATTTGTATACTGATTAAATTAATAAATGGAAGCTATTATTATGATATCTATAAAATGAAAGTAAAGAGCACTGCAAGTAGCAAGCTAAGATTCGGCTTATAATTATTAGCTGGCTGGTTAGTAAATTACGTGGGATTTATGACTAGGCATACTTACCTACCTTTGCCTTTGAACAGGAAGCTTAGTATGCCTGGCTTTTTCTTATTCACATTGGGTGTTAACTGGCTTTGCTTAATCGTCTTTGGAGCCGAGAGAGAGCTGTCAATTCTAACTTTTTCAGCTGCCAAGTATTCTTCACCAGTGGTCTGAAATACAGAGTAAGTAGTCGATATGTCTTGTTCTGTCAAAGGAACAAACTTTCCATTGATACTTTGGACTCCAGTTTTGATCAATGACTGAATTTGTGGTAATATAGGTAATTCCTCTTCTGTGACAATGTTGTCATAACTAGGCTCACAGACATCGGCGGAATCATCAGATAAAAACCGTGAAGGTTTTACTCCGGCAGCTTCCTTCTCAAATAGACTTGTGTCATAAGAAACTTCCAATTTACCGAATCTTTCTTTTAAATTGACATAATCCTGAAGTAGTTTAACATTTCCTTGATAATCGTATTCGACGAGCCCATAATTGTTCTCTTCTTGGTGGAACTCGTACACAAGACCACCCGAAAATACGCCTGTCATCTCAGCAGAATATATAGAATCAATTTCTTGGAATTCCCTTGGCATTATATTGTTACAGCCATATTCTGAAAAGAAAATGGGTTTGTTAAAGTCTTTATAATCATTTGTCAAAATATCGAAGCCACTGGACTCCATGGTCTGAATTCCGCACCCTGTATATTAGTAATTTGATAAATAATCTTGCCAAAGTGCTTACATTGATAAGAATTGACTCCATAAAAGTCAATGGTGTTGTCGCCTGTCGATTGGTCGTGGCACTTTAAATAATTTGGTAAAGATGTTCTGAATGATAAATCATCAGCTGCAGAGTAGCCAACGGGAATCATTCTGGGACTGTGAATAAGCATGAATTCTTTCATGTCTCTTACAACCGCTTTGATGTATTTGGGGGATACCTAAGGTTAATAAGCATTATGACAGTGATGGAGTACTTACTCTTGCAGAAGTTCGATCATTGACTATTTCATTACCAGCGAATAATGCTAATGTATTATTATAGGATGAGAACTCTTGAATGATTTTAAACACATTTTGGAGATAAAAGTCGTTGTAAGAAACCCAAGGCTCATAGCGATTCAAATGTTGGTCTGGTAATGGAGAATTGACATCTAAGACCAAGTAAATACCGGCAACAGCTAAAAGTGTCATGCACTTGTCATGATTAAGGTCTGGGTTTACTGAATAGACTCTTATCGTCTAGCATATTAGCATTCGTGTTAAAAAAACAAGATACTTACGTTAATGTTCAAATCCTGAAATAATTTTATATCTCTAGCACAACTATCTGTGTCTGACAATGGATCCCTTTGGTCATTCACACCCGAGGAACCTCCTGGTTGATAGTCCACACCCTTTATAAAGAACTATCGTTAGCTCAACTTTCAATTCCAGCCATAGCACTTACTGGTTCATTTGTTAATGAGTTGTAAAAATGTCTACCTTTTATTTCAATGGGCGCTACTGCGCAATTGATTAATCCGAATTGTAAGAGAACCCATAAGCGATGTAATTTCATGGTTAATAGTAATTTAGTTAGCAGACGCACGGTGTTATATATGCTACCACAAAGGGTTTGTGTAATCAGCATGTAATGAACAGAATTTGTAATGCAACCAAAAGCCAATCCAAGGAGTTTTATGACAACTATTTATGTTTTAATTGAGGAGGAACAAATTGTAACGCCATGTTGAAATCACAGGCCCTCTTGCATATCCGCGTGAAAAAATAGTGCCCTCAAGTATTAGTGGAGGATTGTCAATCGTGGAAATTACCCATGAACTTGTTAATTTCCAATGAGCTTGATATTGCTCCTATATTGGATGACGAGGTCAGGAAGAGTCTAAGAAGTTTTGGTGAGCCAATAACGTTATTTGGAGAAGATAATGCTAGCCGAAGAAGAAGACTTGTAAAGCTTCTCAAAGAGAAGAGCAGCGATGGGGCTCCTCAGCAGAGTAATCATAATATTGAACATGGGATCGAGGAAGATGAAGAGATGCTTGACGAGGATGAGGAGTTTTGGACTCCTGGTCCAGAAGAGTTATTAAGTATCAGAACGCGAATTGCAGATTATTCCATCAAGGACACCAAGAGGAGAATCATGACAGAAAAGGACAATAACAACATTGATTTCACCGAAAGACTAAAACAGCGACGTCAATTAAATAGCACAATGTCGAAGTTTGAATTAGTAGGATCGAATATTGGATCCAATAGAGCTATATCTGCAGTCAAGTATTCCCCCGATGGCACCAAATTAGCAATGGGATCCTGGTCTGGCGACTTGAAAATATTAAATAGTGAAACTTTACAACCAGATCAGACCATTGGTGCGCCAATAAAACAATACAGCGACATGGTGCACAACAAAGTTACCGGTATCGATTGGAACCAAGACACACAGTCCAATGTGCAAATTGTCAGCAACAATTCAAACACCAATGCAGTTTGTCTATGGTCATTGGAAAGTCACGTACCATTGGCAACAATGACTGGCCATGCTAATCGAATAATCCAGACAAAATTTCATCCGCTGGGAAACTATGTGGCTTCGTCGTCCTACGATAAAACATGGAGATTCTGGGACGTGGAGAAGACCAGCGAGATATATTTGCAAGAAGGCCATGCAAAAGAGGTTCATGCTATTTCTTTCCAGCCAAATGGGGCACTATTGGCCTCGGGAGGTTTGGATGCCATTGGCAAAGTCTGGGACTTGCGGACAGGAAAAAACATCATGTCGTTATGCGATCACATACAGGGAATACTCACAGTTGACTGGTCAGAAAATGGCTACCAATTGGCTACGGGAAGCAAGGATTGCACCATTAAAATTTGGGACTTGCGCTACACACCTTACAACCACAGGTTTAGTGAGTACTTACAAAGTAACAAGCCGCTATTTACTATTCCTGCACACAACAAAATGGTGTCATCTGTGAAATTTTCCCATGAAAGCATTACATCACCGTTACTTATTAGCACAGGGTTTGATGGAACCATCAAGGTATGGTCATCCGATAATTGGATCAATGTTGCAACTTTAAAGGGACACACTGACGACAAAATCACAGACTGTGATATCAACCCGTCATTGAACACAATTGTATCTAGTGGATGGGACAAGAATATTAGATTATGGTCTACCTAATCACGTAAAATAGCAACGAACGACTTCCAGCCTGGTGTTTCCAATAACTCAAAGCAGGTATTTGCATCATGTGTGGTAGCCACTTTTGCAATTAACTGTCTTTCTTTATATGAGAAAATGGACAATCCGAACAAGTATACGAGTAAGTGGAAATCTGATAATAATTTCGTCAAGTTCGATACTGATGCGTCGTCAAAACGGTTGCTCAAGTTGAGGTGTGATGAGACCAATTGCGTACTCTGATGGATACCCAAAAATTGTCGGTTTGCCACTGGGAACGGTTTTGGAGAGATAAATGTAGGGTTTGGATTCAGCGGAGAGCCATATGTCAACGTCACTAATAAATAATCGTCAGGAAAGGCTGGCTTTGCATTGTGCTTCACCACAATTCCATACTGATTAGTCTTCTTGTAGAATATATCCGGCACATATCTGGTGTCGGTCTTCTCGTTTATGTATACCATGGAAGGGTGTGTAGAACCAGAGATAAGATCTGCCTTGACCAATGCTTCTGCCGAGGCACTGACTTGATAACTGGATATTTCAATCTCCAGCTTTAGGTTCCCTGAGACAACACATGTGACGAATTTCGACGAATACACTCCACTAATCGAGTGTTTCGAGTAGTTTGGGTACTTGATCTGCTGCTGTGCCGCAAATATGGTCTCCAACGACGACAAGAAGAACGAGTCCTTGTGACGTTTGCACAAGACCGAACCGTCGCCATAACCTGCGTCGGTCAAGTCAGTGAAGATGGCACCTAATTTCACCAACCCCATAGCTTGTGCGGCCTCGTCGATCTTTTTCTCGTCTTCCCAAGGCAATGTTAACGAAATGCCGTCAATTTCATCCTGCTGCGGTGGCTCGTAAATAGCTTCTACCACGGCTTTGATTCCAAGAGGTACTCTCGTATATTCCTCGTACCTCCCATACAAGTAGCCGAGTCTTTGATACCCGGTCTTTCTCCAGCTGTCGATAAATGTGTTTATGACTTCCGAGCTGGAAAATTCCACATGGTCAATCATTCGAAAGTCTTGCGGAGCAAGAGTGATTGCCGAAGGCTGACACTTGGAACAAATACCTGCTGGCCAAGGATTGTGCCCTCCACTGCAGTTTTTGGCGACTTCAAAAGTCGGTTCCTTTAATGGGGGAATATAGGAGCCCCCGGTAGACTTGTTGGTGGCATTATTCAACTCATTGAGATGCGCATGGAAGGACTTGTGCTTGATCCCGTTCTCCTGAAGATAGTTCTGATCCCAAGGAGGCAACGGAGAACAATACTCACACATTCCCTGGTCCGAATGGCGACAGAATGTACTTCGCTTTCGAGCGATCAACCCCTTTTCATTATCTAGCTTATCGTCAATTGCCAATTGTTTAGATACCGGTTCATGTTTTGGAGCCGCTGATTTCGCAATAGGATTTTCCTTAATCTCTGCTGTACCAGTTGCGACTGTCGCATACAACATATCGCCATGGCTTAACGTTAGCATAACGAGTCAAAATGGCATATACTTACTTCAACTTCAATTCCTCCACCGTCTTATCCATCAAATTGCCCACCAGCTGGCCGGTCTCATTAGGACTCAAAGATATCAGACATGAGCT
Source organism: Saccharomycopsis phalli (assembly GCA_020342235.1). Classification (NCBI taxonomy): domain Eukaryota; kingdom Fungi; phylum Ascomycota; class Saccharomycetes; order Ascoideales; family Saccharomycopsidaceae; genus Saccharomycopsis; species Saccharomycopsis phalli. The sequence continues at coordinate 1,642,159 of CP073215.1, forward strand.
AATATCAAACAGTTTAACCTGTTTCATCAACTACAACATTAGTAATGCTCGTGATAGATCCAGTAATGCCACCTACCTCGGACAACGCCACTGAAAACTTTTGATTTTTATCCACAGTAACTCTATAAGTTCCTTCCTTTGTCCTGAATCGAAGAATCTAAACGCTATTAGTATTGCCATTCAAACCTTTTGTTGCAATTACTTACCATGGTTGTGATGTTGTACCTTCTGCCCGCGGCTGGATATACTTTCTGGTTACGTGCCCAGTGCTCATCGTCACATGAGAAAAATTTTTATAGCTGGTACTATTAACGGTGAGATCCTGAAAAGACCGCAATGCCAGAGAATATTCCAGTGGAGAATAATATCATAATTGACAGGGCCGAGGTCTCCAAACGATTGGAGCAGTTTTGTGGAAAGTGGGCTCTAGGAGACGGAGCAAAGCTCCAATTGCCAGACTATGAAGATAGCACCAACGAATTTTTCAATCAATTGGCGATTGGATGCTTAAATCCCAAGCTAACCGAGCTTATTGTTTATTGTTATGAAGAGATTTACTTTGAGATTGCAATCAGGCTCATTAGTGATTCGGCTTTGGAAAGTCAGTTCCAGAAAATGCATGGCATCGAGGAACCATTCACAGGCGTGTATACAATGTACTCTTTAGCCAAGGCAGCAAGTATATTCAACCGAGGGAAATGTGTGAGGTTTAACGTTGTTGTCGAAAAGTTCATTGAAGACAAGTTGTTTTGGAGCTTGGACCTCAACCAGGATCAGACAAAGCTTGTATTGATTAGTTACTTGAGACTCTTGAACAATGATGTGAATCTGTTTAAGCGGCACGTGAAGCTAGAGGCACTTGACACGATAATAAACCTGGAAAGAAGTACTGCTGTTAATAAGAAATTAGCCATTGACATTCTTGCCAAAATTTTGGGTTACTCAGTCGAAAAGAAGAATGCCATGTTGCGAGGGGTGGAAAACTTGGAGGACTGGTATGAGGATATGGAAGACTTTAAGTATGAGTACTTTGAGATTTTCGAGGCTAAGAGAATCTCTGACCATTTGTCGTTACCTAGAAATACCATTGAGAGTGGTGAAAAGTTGTGTTTCTCCCAAGACGACTTTCTGGCCAACGTTAGGGTGATTTATGGGGTTTTGATCCCTACATTTGACTTTTCCGAGGAGCGGAAGTCCCTGTCGTCGTTTGTGAATATTAGAAGCTCAGTGAAGACCATTCATGACTTGTCAAAAAAGATATTGGTTGGCGATCCAATTATCTTGTATGGTGGGAATGGTTCTGGAAAATCACTTATTATTAACCATTTGCATAATCTAATTAGTACCGACAGCACCAATTTGGTCAAGATTCATCTCAACAGTCAGACAGACATAAAGTTGTTGTTGGGAACATATGTGTCATCTCACGAGCCAGGAAAATTTGTCTGGAAAGATGGTGTGTTGACAACTGCAGTCAAAAAGGGAAAATGGCTTATTATCGAGGACATTAATAATGCTAACAATGAGATCTTGAGTATTTTCATTGGTATAATAGAAAGCAGACAGTTGGTATTGAATAACAGCGAGGTCATTCCTATCAATTCGGGATTCCAAATCATTGGTACCATCAATATTGACGATTCCAATAGCTACAAACATATCTTTAACGGAGAGAATGAGAATTTCAGCTTTTGGAAGGATCGGATCTTTAACACCGAGCCGTCTCTGACGGATTTTCAACTACCTTCATTGATATCCATAAACAAATATGTTAGTGTGTTTCATCAGCAACCTACACCCAGTGAGTTGTTGCAAGTTTTGCAGCATATCAGTCAGTTAAATGAGTCCATTTGGGAAAAGTTGGTGGGTTTGTTTATTTACATACGATATAAGATCTTTGTGCAAAAGTCATTTATTTCGTTGAATAATGGACTAAGTTTGAAAGTGGTTGACAACTTTGATTTAGTTAGACTTGCGCACAGAATTAAGTTACTAGACATTCACAATGATTTGGATCAGATTTTCTTTGAGACAATTGATATATTCACGCTGAGTCTTCAAAACGATAGAATCAAGAAGTATCTCATAAAGAAGATTGGCAATTTCTTGGAGATTGGTACAAGTAAAATAGAACTAATGATTGACCATTTACACTTGTATTCTCCAGAATTGAGCACAAGCGGATACAGTATTGATATTGGCAGAAATCACTTCAAAGGGAATGATATTAATAAGAACTTTCAATTGAATTCCGTCAAACAGTTGAACAATTTTGCTTTGACCAGCCATTCTTTGAGACTTTTGGAGCAGCTCTCCATTAGTTTGAAATTAGTGGAGCCCGTACTCTTGCTGGGTGAAACTGGATGTGGTAAAACTACCATTGTGCAGAATTTGGCGAAGATATGCCAAAAGAAGCTTATAGTTTTAAATTTGTCACAGGAAACTGAGTCGAATGATCTTATTGGAGGATACAAGCCAATATTGAATCGCTATCAGACATTGCTTATACCTGTGCAAAATACGTTTTTAGATTTGTTTGGCAAGACATTCAATTTGATCAAGAATGAGAGGTTTGTGAAATTAGTCAATAATGAGTTCAAAAAGGAGCAATTTAACAAGGTCTTTAAGTTATGGTACAAGGCTATTGAGATGGCAAAGTCTTATTTGAGCAAAGATACCCAGGTGGCTGATAGCAAAGGTGAGAATGTCAAAAGACGGAAGTTATTGGATAAGAATTTGCTAAGTATTAACTGGGCAAATTTTGAAGACATGGTAAAGGAGTCACAAGTTCAATACCAGAGATATAATACCTCGTCCTTACAGTTTGACTTTATTGAGGGACCATTGATCAGAGCAGTCAAGAATGGCGACTGGATTCTTTTAGATGAAATCAACTTAGCAAGTCCTGAAACATTGGAAAATATTTCTGATTTACTTAATCAACAAGACAGAAAGATTCTTTTAACCGAAAAGGCCAATGAAAATAACGAAATTGAGACCATTGTTGCCAATAGAGAGTTCCGTATATTTGGCTGTATGAATCCGTCCACTGATATCGGTAAGAAGAATTTACCTAGAAATATCCGAAGTAAGTTTAACGAGATTTTTGTTGATAGTCCAGACAAAAACAAGAATGATTTGAAGATTATTATTCAAAAGTATTTGCACAACTACTTAACGAATGATGAGGCCACCAATAACGAAGTCTTTGATGATATCAGTGATTTGTACTATGAAATCAAGCGCTTGAATAATGAGAATTACTTAATTGATGGGTCGAATAATAAAATTGTTGTCAATATTCGAATAATCTCCAGAATTTTGGTATTCACAACTGATATTATAGCCGTATATGGCATCAGAAGATCCCTCTTTGAAGCATTTAATATGATATTATTGACATTACTATCACAGAAATCACAGGATCTTCTACAGCCTATCATATACAACTATACAATTGGGAAGTTGAAGAATCCTGCCTCGGTAATTCATCGAACTCCGCCTGCTCCTAAACTGATTGATAGAAGCCAGTTGGTGCAGTTCAAGCACTATTGGTTGCAGAAGGGTGAATTTGAAGTGATTGAGCAACCTAATTATATTATTACTCCTTTTGTCGAAAAGAATTTGTTGAACTTGGTACGTGCTATTTTAACAAAGCGATTTCCTGTGTTGATTCAAGGCCCCACTTCTTCTGGTAAGACGTCTATGATTAATCACTTAGCGAACATTACGGGCAACAAGGTCATCAGAATCAATAATCACGAACATACCGATTTACAGGAGTATTTAGGTAGTTATGTTAGTGATAGTGGAAAGTTGGTTTTCAAACATGGTCCTTTGATTGAAGCATTGAAGAACGGCTACTGGATTATTTTGGATGAGTTGAATTTGGCAAGTTCTGAAGTCTTGGAAGGTATAAATCGGTTGCTCGATGATAACAGAGAAATCTTTCTCACTGAGACACAAGAATTGATAAAACCACACAAAAACTTTTTATTGTTTGCCACTCAGAATCCTCCTGGTGCAGTTTATGGAGGGAGAAAATTCTTGTCTAAGGCTTTCAAAAATAGATTCTTGGAGTTAAACTTTGATGATATTCCTCAGGATGAATTGGAGGTGATTCTATTTAACCGCTGTAAAATCCCCCAGAGCTATGCCAAGAAAATCGTTGAAGTATACAAGGAGTTGATTGTTCAAAGATCTTCCAATCGATTGTTTGAGACCAAAAATAGTTTTGCCACGTTGAGAGATTTATTCCGTTGGGGATCCAGAGAGGCCGTTGGATACGAACAGTTAGCCACAAATGGTTACATGTTGTTAGCGGAAAAGAATAGACGTAACGAGGAAAAAGATATAATAAAAAGTCTGATTGAGAAGGTTATGAGAGTGACATTAGATGTGGACCTGATTTACGAAGATCGTTTTTCGCTTACGAAGTCTGCTAATGTGATTTGGACGAAACAAATGAAGAAATTGGCTGTTCTTGTTATTGAGGCATTGAAGTACAACGAGAATATTTTGCTTGTCGGCGAAACCGGAAGTGGTAAAACCACAATTTGCAGTTACTTGGTTGAAAACTATTATCATAATGAGTTAGTGTTTCTTAATGCTCATCAGAATATTGAAACCAGTGACATTATTGGGTCTCAGCGTCCTCTACGAAACAGATCTAGACTTCAGGAAGAGTTGAAGCAGCTTAAGATACAGGCCCTTGAAGCTGCTGGAATAGATATTCAAAGCGATATTGACGAATTGTATAAGTCACTGAATATTGAAAACTCTGAGATTAACCTGTTGGAGAATAGTTTAAAGTCATTATTTGAGTGGAGTGACGGACCATTGATCAAGGCGATGAAGAAGGGGAGTATGTTTTTATTTGATGAAATTTCTCTCGCGGAAGATTCTGTTTTGGAACGCTTGAACTCTGTCTTGGAGCCGGAAAGAACAATTTACCTTACAGAGTATTCGAATGATATTAGCCAGTCTGTCATTGTGGCCAATGAAAAGTTCCAGTTTCTAGCTACTATGAATCCTGGTGGGGATTATGGTAAAAAAGAGTTATCACCTGCGTTGCGAAACCGATTCACTGAAATTTATGTACCGGCTATAAGTGACTTTAATGATATCAGACTTATTGTTCACACTAGATTGCACGATAAGCAATTTACAGACGCTATTATTGATTTCTGTGAGTGGTTCAACAACAAATTCACCATTCAAATATCGATCAGAGATATCTTAGCCTGGGTTGATTTTCTCAATGTTTCTCCTATTGAGAAATATAGCAGCTTAGTTCATGGTGCTTCTATGGTGTTTATTGACGGACTAGGTACTAACAATACGTCGTATCTCAGTTCACAGCAGTTGGCAAGCATTCGCACACAGTGTGTGAGAAAGTTATCAGAGCTTGTGTCTTTTGATTTGCTCCCAATATATTTGCAAAGTCCTCAAATTGTTGTTGAGAATAGCCTTTTGAATATTGGCATGTTTACCTATCCAATCAATGAAGGTGAACAGGAAATGCGATTTCAGTTGAATGCACCAACTACAACGCTAAATGCTATGAGAGTCATTCGTGCTATGAATATCCGTAAACCTATCTTGTTAGAAGGTGATCCTGGTGTGGGCAAGTCAAGTTTGATTGATGCATTGGCAAAGGTAACCAACAATAACTTGACAAGAATCAATTTGTCGGATCAAACAGATTTAATTGATTTATTTGGATCGGATTCTCCTATGGAGGGTGAAAATATTGGAAAATTTGTTTGGAAAGATGCCCCTTTTTTGCGAGCCATGAAACGAGGCGAATGGGTACTTTTGGACGAGATGAATCTTGCTTCGCCTTCCTTGCTCGAAGCTTTAAACTCAGTTTTTGACTTTAGACAGAAAATTTATATCCCAGAATTGGATCAAGAATTCACCTGCCACAAGGACTTTCGTGTATTTGCGGCGCAAAATCCACAGTTTCAAGGTGGCGGGCGTAAAGGTCTTCCAAAGTCATTCATTAACCGATTCACTAATGTGTATATTGGCAAATTGAACTCTGAGGACATGGAGTTGATCTGCAGATATTTATACCCTGAAGTGGAGCATAGTTATGTAACCAAGGCTATTACACTTATTAACAGATTAGAACAAGAGGTCAATGTTAATAAACTGTGGGGATTGACAGGTGGTCCATGGGAATTTAATCTTAGAGACGTGTTGAAGTTTTTGGATATTGGCTTGAAAGGATTCAAACTTGTTTTTTTGCAGAAGTTCAGATTGAGGTCAGACAGACAGAAGTTGGAGAAAATATTCCTGGAGATATTTGAGCAAAACCTAAGCAATATCGATACATATGACAACCAGGAAACGTTTATTGAAATCAACGGCACAAAATTCGCAAAGAACCAGTTTTTTTCTTTTGATAATAAAATTGAATTGTTGCAATCTAATTTGCCAATTTTAGAGTCGATTTTAATTTGCATTGAACGGAATTTTCCAATATTGTTAGTGGGGCCTACTTTCGCAGGAAAGTCAGCTGTTGTGCAATTTGCTAGTGATCTCACTGGTAACAGAACGGAGACAGTTCATATTCACAACGAGATTGATATCAATGATTTATCAGGAGGCTTGGATCAGTATCATTTCAAAAAGGAGTTGATCCCATTAATGAAGGACTTGCATATTTTGATAACTGAATCAGATAATGCCGACAAGTACAAGGTTTTGGACAGTATCACTCGTTGCCAACATAAATTATTAAATGATGAGTTGAACTTGGAGGAGGCTCTAGATATGTTTAAGACATTCAGTGGAATCATTCCTTCCAGCTTCCTTGAAAAATTGCAGACTATTATTGATAAGACCACTAACCAACAATTTCAATTCTTTGAAGGAATTCTTATTGATGCGTTGGTTAAAGGCTACTGGTTACATTTATCTAACATCAACTTGATCAATTCCTCAATCATTGATAGACTAAACTCTATAACTGAGACGAATGGTGTATTTGTCGTGAGTGAAACCAATTCATTAGATGGTCAACCTCGAGTCATTAAACCACACAAGAATTTTAGATTGTTTCTATCGATGGATCCTAAGTATGGAGAGTTATCTCGGGCAATGAGAAATAGATGTAGTGAGATCTATATTGAGGAGATACATGAGCGGGCTACATTCTATGATCGATTACTTATAAGTGACTCAAAAATAGACTTTTACAATTCTTTTATCAGCAGCAAGGACTATCAGAATAAGTATTTGTCAACAATTTTTGATATTATGAACCATAATAATATTCAAAGAATTGTCGAGTCTTTGGTTAGCTTTATTCCATTTAGTCGATACGGCGTTGTTATGAAGTTTGCACAAGCTTTTTCAAAGTATAATTATAAGCTATTTGAATTAGTCAAGTTCATGGAATATATTCAAAAGTTAGCCGGTACTTCAACTACGTCATTGCTTGATAGTTGGAAGCACTCTGAATTGCCCCCACTGGCACTTATATTCTCATATTACGAGTTACTTAAGGTGTTTTCTGAGACTAAATTGAATGTGCGTATTTCAAATATTATCAATGAAGTTATTGATTTCATTAGAGAGAATTTTGCCAACACAGAAGTGCTCCTTAAAATCACGGATTTGCTGATTCAATTGACTAGCATCGACAAACCAGAGCAATCTAATTTTGTTATCAAGGAAATCCAGAATATAATCAGAGATAACTTTAATGGTGATTTGAAGTATTTAAATTCCTTTGAAATTAAAAACTCAGTTACCATGACAAAGATTTGGTATGATTTTTCGTTTAGCTCTAATTCCATCAAACATTTATTGAACATCATTCCTGCTGAATGGAAGGAGTACATTGAAGTGGAGTCTGTCAACGGAAATATATTGGATGTGGTTTTTGACCTTGAAAAATTCAATGCGGCTTCCAAAGAGCGATTGTTCGAGAAGGAGAATTTGAAGTTGTTGAATATTATCAACATTAGAAACAGCTTAGACCCCACTTTTCAAATTGATGAGAACTATCTAAAGTTATTGATTGATAGTGGCATTCAACGAATTTCTCTTGTTAACTACTACATTGGGAAGTTAACTGTTCCATATCCTTTAGTATTGAACAATATTTACTGCGAAAAACATATCTCCAGCGAATACTTTATTGCGGAGCTTGAAAAGAAGATAGATACTATTGATAATATCGAGATTTCCTCAATCAGTCAGGCATTTGAGGATATGAAGCTGTTGACTCGCACCATGATTAATAATTCCCAAGTACTTATCAAGGACCAATATGAAATGTTGAGTGAGATATTGGCCCATTGGATTGAGAAAGTGGGTATTGAGTCAGGATATCTAAGCTTGGTCCTGAAAGAGCTTGCTCAATTTAGATCAGAAAAGCTTCTCGAGAAATTGGGTAAGGCATTTGTATATTTCAGTTTGGGATTGTTCGAGTTGTTCGTGCCCAACATTCCTTATGATCCAGCTATCAGCGAATATTTAATTTTCCAACTATATGAGATGCAAAGAAGCAATTTGAGCAACACAAAATCAAGTATTGAAGCAGTCAGAAAGATATTTGTTGGCGATTATCCAGTCAACTACGAGTTACTGCTTGAGAATTATCATATCGAGAAGATGGACAAACCAAGAATCATCCGTACTAATGAGTCTTTCAGTGAGGTGTTTGATGAATGGAGAGCCTTTTTACTGTCTATTAATGAATCCTATGTGAATGATTTGTTAGATTCACAAGAGTTAATTGATAGTAATATCAATAATTTGTTTAGGAATTCTGAAAGATTTCTTCTTAACTTGAGCCAATTTTCAACTTTCAACGATTTAAATAATGTTTTCAAAGGTGGGGTATTAAGTCTTAACTTTGGGTTTAATTTGATCCAAATATCCCACCTTGAACCGCTGATTCCTGATAATTTGTGGGACTTTAACTTCAGTAGTTTGAATTCTGCGTTTTTAGGGTACTCTTTTTACTATGTTAAAGGATTAAATAATAGTCAAATGTTTGAAAAGTTGCATGAATTGTTTTCTCTTAGTTATAAAAGTTGGAAGGCTGCAACTAGCAAGAGAGAGTTGGAAGAACAAAGATCTGAGAATTTATTCAAGTACAAGGGTGAAGAAGAAGCAGAAGAAGAGTCTGATGAAGTTATCGAGTCGTTGTTCAATGTATCGGAGGACTCTGAGACTTTAATCGAAGTATTTATTAATATGTTCAGCTCTCTTCCGAACGAGAAACTTTTTGGTACCGACTTCACTCGTACTGTTAATAAGATTTTTGCTAATGTCAGCTCGATTGAAAGTACTAAAAATGAATTTTTTTTCAAGCCAAATTATTATGAAATCAATAAATTCTTGGCTTTGCTTCAAGAGATTGGTGCCGAGTTGTTGACTTATGATATTCAGGAAAATGCGATAATTAACAACTTAATGGGGTTGATTACTGAAGTAGAGGGAATGGCTTACAATAACACGTTAAACAAGATGATCGCAAAATTGGAGCAGTTGTTGACTATTATGGATGAGTTAATGAAGTATTCCAATGAAAATATTAACAAGAATAAGTTTAAGGAGTTTATTAATAAAACTAACAACTTGATTATCAGTTGGAGAAAGTTGGAGTTGAATAACTACAGTAAATTAATTGCAAATGAAGATAAGCTATTGATGAATAAGTTGAATGATCAGATTTATTATTTGTTTGAGTTACTCATATTGGGATTCAGTGATAACAATGCCGAGGAAATATGTTCTTTACTTGGTATCTATCTCAGTGATAGTAACAAAGGAGACTTTGAGCTTAAATTGAAATTGATTGAGAGTTTTAATAAATACATCGAGTTAGGTTGGCCAGATTACTCTCTGTTGATTAAAAATGTTGTTAGCTACTATCGATTATTTTTGCCTATAATAGACAAACAATTAGATGGTATCAAGAAGTTGTTGAGCAAGGAAATTGGTGAAATTATCTTACTTAGTAGCTGGAAAGACGTCAACATCAATTCTCTTAGACAATCGTCAATGAAGTCAAAGAGAAATTTATTCAAGGTCATCAAAAAGTATCGACAAGAGATTAACTTGCCTATCAAAAATATTATTGAGACTGGGTTGCCGTTCGTTGCTCAATCTGAGTATAGTGAAGACATGTGCTTGATTGATACTAAGTCCGTGCCTTGCCCAGTTCCACAGGACAAGAGTCAGCCGAATGTTGTTTTTAAGTTGGATATTGTTACAAAGAAGCTTGGAAAGGATCGCTCTGCAATCATGGAAGAGGAATTCATGAATCTCTATAGCTACAGTCAATCTTTGGAAGATCAGATGACGAAACTAAAGAATGATACTCCAAAGAAATGGAGCGAAGAGAATAAGAAATTGATTAACGGTTTAAAAACAGAGAAGAGAAACTTGCTTAGCAGAGTTATTAAAGATATGAAGCATTATGGGTTGAAAACTAATTCCTTGGACAAGTATAAATTGTCAGGCATTAATTTGTTAAGTACTAGTTGTGAATTGTATGACGAGTCCTGGTATAGAATTATTGACTTGTTGCCGAGATTGAGAAATGCTGCTAGCAATTGCCATCCAGACCTTCCTAAGGATGATATACTTAAGGGGTTGGCTATCATTGAATATTTGATTTTTACTGCATATTCACAGAGAAGCCATTTGAATGGGTTAAAAATCAATAGAGAGAAGATTGAAAACTGCTTGAAGACGTTACAGAGTGCATGCCAAGACGGCTGTCATGATGTAAGTCTATTAGACCGACAGAAAGCTATCCATTGGCTTATTACATTATTGCCATCGGTTATAGAATATGGTGTCACAACTATTGGAAATGCCATAGAGTTGGGTCGGTTATCAGGGGACCATGTCAAGGCTAAAGAAGTATTGCTTAAGTACAAATTTGACTTTAATTTTTCAAATGACATCATTACCACTTCTTGCAAAGCAAAGCTATTTGATGAGATTGATTCAAATGTTGGCTCGTTTAAACAGGAGGTAGAGCAGTTGGTTACTGAATTTCCTAAGTTGGAGTTTGTTCTCAATATGATCCTAGTTTGGATAAGAGATAATTATAACTCTCATAAGGTGGTTCCATTGGAGGATGATGGCTTATCAGATATTCAATTTGAGATAGTGAAATCCATATTGGTCTCTGTTCAGGAGATAAAGAAAGCCAGTGACATAGCACAAGAGACTGATAGTGATGAACGTGCATTTGTTATTGGACAGCAGAAATTGACTCAGTATAAGAATGGATTATATTGTGAGGAAATTAATGAAAAATTAGAAAGCTTAATTGAGAAAATATCCAAGAATAAAGTCAATCAATCTATTTTGAATTATATTGTGCCTTTGGTTGAAGAATATCATAATTACGCCACTATCATCGGTTCGAAGTTTGAAGAGAACCACTATAATTTGACCAAGTCTATCTATCTATTGAGCAGCTCGCTTTTGAAGTTGTCGGAGAATGGATTTTGCACGCCCGAAAATACTCCAGAGGAGTCTTCCGAGGAAGGATCTGGTGGTGGTATTGGTGATGGCGAGACTGGTGATGGAGATACAAATGAAATTGATGAAGAAGATATCGATGAAGACGGATTGACCAATAATCCTGACAATGAACAGAAGGAAAAGGATGCAGATGAAGAAGATAAGGCCACTGAGATTGAAGGTGATATGGAGGGTAAGAATGAGGACATGGAAGGTCAGGATGATGATGGCGATGGAGAAGATTTAGATGATGAAATTGATGATTTAGATGACTTGGATCCGAATGCTGTTGACGAGAAGATGTGGGATGAAGAAATCAATGAAGAGACAAAGGAAAAGGATAGTGACAAGACTGAGGGCAAAGAGACAGACGAAATGACAGCTGAAGATGGCGATGATAGTAGGGAGAATGATAGCAAAGATAAGAATGACGGCCAGGAGGCTGATGAGGCTGACGATAGAGAAGAACTGGATGGGGCAGAGGAAGAAGAAGATGATGTTGGCATGCAAGAAGATGAAGTTGTGCAAGATGAAAATAATGAGCAGGTTGATGAGCAAGTCAATCAAGAGGAGGCTCTTGAAATTGCGGATGACTTAAATTTAGATAATGAGGAAGATGATAACCAGGGTGAACAGGAGACAGAAGACTTTGATGACAAAATGGACATAGATAATGAAGTTAACGAGGAAAATAACGAGGAAGAAAGAAATGCAGATAATCAGGAGGCAGACAATGGTGAAGTAGAGGAAGAAGAAAAAGATGATGAAGAAGCTCAACAGGAAGAGGAAGAAAATGCTGGTGAAAAGGGAGAAGAAGGAGAAAATAAAGATGATGAGGAGGAAGATATTGATAAGTTAAAGGATGATTTGGATGAAGACGGATTAGATGACAATATGAAGGATGATACTCAGGTTGGTGAAGGGAATGAGGAGCAACTAGAATCAGTGATGGATGAAGTTATGGAAGAAAATCAGGATGCTCTTGATAATGAGACTTCCACAAAACAAACTAGTGGAGAGCAAACAGAAGGTATGGATCAAGAGAATGAAGAGTCTGCCGATAATGGAACATCAGGTGATGTTCAGCAAAAACAACAGGACTCAAGTGAGAATATGGATCAAGAGAAGAATGAGATGAAAGATAAGATAAAGCAGTTAGGTGACTCTTTGAAGGAGTTCTACAAGCGTTCAGAAGAGATTTTAGATTCTAATTCGAATGAAGAAGAAGAAAAGGACGAAACTGCTGGTGAGAATCCAGATCAATTTGAACACATGGATAAAGATGATAAGGAAGAGAATCCTCAACAGGCATTGGGAAATGCCACACAAGACCAAATCCAGAAATTAGATGAAGACTTGGAAATTGAGGATGATGAAGAGGAGACCATGAAGCCATTAGACGAAAGCGAAGCTGTTACTGAGACTGAAGGTTTAAATAATCCAGATGGAATTCAAGGAGAAGGAGAGGAAAATGAGGAACAAGATGAGGAAATGGATGATGATGAAATGATGCAAGAAATGCCAGAAACCATTACTGATTTGAAGATAGATAACTCAGAAGAGTTGGATGAGGAACTGGAGGTTGATCAGCTGGTCATCCAGAACTTCTCAAACTTAAATACGGACGATAATCTGTTGATTCCTCTTGATGTCGCCAGTAAAACTTGGGAGGAAGCAGAGCTTGCTACGAATGAACTTTCGATAATGTTGTGCGAGCAGTTAAGACTCATTTTATCACCTACCATTGCTACGAAGTTGAAGGGTGATTATAAGTCTGGTAAGAGACTAAATCTTAAAAAGATTATCAGTTACATTGCGTCTGATTTCAAGAAAGACAAGATCTGGTTGAAGCGTACGAAGCCTGCTAAACGAGCATATCAAGTCATGATAGCCATTGACAACTCAAAATCTATGGCAGAAAACCCACAAACAGTCAAGCTTACTTACAATACACTTTGCTTAGTGACCAAGGCATTAACTCAGTTAGAGGCAGGTGACATTTCTGTTGTGCGATTTGGAAATGATACTTCCATTGTTCACAGTTTCAACCAACCATTTAGCGCCAAATCAGATGGACCTAAATGCTTTCAATGGTTTGGTTTTGACGATACATTTACCAACTTGAAGGACCTTATTGTGAATTCTATTGAAATTTTTAATGATAATCATGCTCCTAACCCTGGAAGTGATTTATACAAGTTAGAAATTGTCATCAGTGACGGTATCTGTGAAAATCATGATGAGATTTCCCGGCTAGTGAGAAAGGCCAAAGAAGATAACATTTTAATTGTTTTTGTCATCTTGGATGGAATCACAAAGAACAAAGAATCCATTGTGCAGATGGATCAAGTCAGTTATCCGGAAGATGCCAATGGCAACGTTGTCATGAGAATCGACAAGTATTTGGATACTTTTCCTTTTGACAATTACATTATTGTTAACAACATCAACCAGATGCCTGAGATGATCTGCCAAATCTTGAGAACTTTCTTCATGAATAGTGTATAATCTTGTTGCTCCATCGATTCATTATTTTCATTTCAAATATTTTATAAGCACTTAATACGTAATTGAATTATTTTACAAAAATAGGACTAAAAAGATACACATTATTATTTTACCTATTCAGCAACTGCTATATACAGACCCACAGCTATATGACCGGGTAATAAATATCAAACTACAAGCAACAATCTTTGCTAGGCAATGCCAAAAAACTAACCAATGTCATTAGCGGCAAAAGCTTTGAGATCAAAGTTAGTTGTCACGAAACCAGCAATTCCAAAGATAAAAAAGAAAATAACACAGAATAAAACTCAGAGTAGTAGTAATGCTATTTTTGGAAAATTGAAACTAAATGATGGATTGTATTCCGAGGCAAACCGATTCTTTAATAAATCAACAGTTGATTTTGAATGGTCATTAGCAAACTTCGAAGATTTCCCCCATGAGCAAGCCCGTAGGGGAATGGAAGTTAAATATCGTCCATCAATAATGAAAGAATTGCCCGAAGTATGTTTCTTGGGTAAATCAAATGTAGGAAAGTCAACTCTTTTAAATTCGATCTGCACTTCAATTACCCAGAAGAAACTAAATAATTATGCATTTGCCCTGAAAATTGCTGGGTACACCAAAACTCTAAATTCATACAACGTTGGACAGAAGATAAGAGTGATCGACACCCCCGGCTATGGCAAAAAGTCACAGAAGCTTCAAGGAGAGGCGATTATGAACTATTTAACCAATAGCCGGCAATTGAGAAGAACTTTTCTTTTATTGAATTCCAACTATAGGCTTTCTGTTGATGATGACGTAGTATTGGGAATGCTAATTGAAATCGGTGCCCCGTTTGAAATACTTTTCACCAAGATAGACAAATTGAAGACTATGGAACAACTTGACGAATTAAAAAGTGATATAATTTCAGCAATGAAGGAGAAGGACTATCACATTGAGCCAAACTTCTTTTATAGTAGTAGTTCGGAGAGATTAGGTGTGGGTAAAATAAGAAATGATATACTCAAAGCCTGTGGTTTATTGTCATAGTTCATTGTCATTATTCAAGCTTTCTAGAGACTCTTTGATCAAATGACTACCTTTTGGATCCAAGTTTAGAGCAACAGTGAACTCTTTTATGGCCTCATTTTTTCTGTTAACAATCTTATATAATTGTCCTAATAAGTAATGAACACTGGCCTCATCTGGGGCAATAACTTTAAGTTTCTCAAACTCAAATAATGACTCTGGTATTTGACTCAATGAAAACAATAATTGGGCTTTTTTGAATAATGCCAAAGGACTTGAAGGTTGTAACTCGCTAGCCAATTCGTATTGCTTCAACGCTGCTTCCTTTCGGCCAAGTTTTTCGAGTACCATACCAACACAGCAAATCAAAATCACATTAACTGGGTTGATGTCTCGTGCTTTTCTAAAATGAAATTCTGCTTTTCCAAATTCCCCAAGTTTTAAATACACCATACCGATACCATATAAAGCATTATAATGACGGGGATCATTGAGTAATGACTTTCTAAAACTTTCAATCGCATTCTCATATGCATCATTAGTGACGTACTCGTGTCCCTGTAGTGTGTAAGCATACGCAAATTTAGGGTCTATCTGAATGGCTCTTTGGAAGCACTTGATGGATTCTCCCGTCTCTTTTTGCAAAGAAAATAAATTTCCTATAACCACCCAGGTCTGAGGACAATTTTTATCTATATCATACATCTCGTGTGCCAAGAAACTCAACTCCGTGTCTTTATGCAAATGCCATAACAAAGTAGAATAGTACTCCATATCTTCAACTCTGGTTCTATCCAAGGTTCTGAGCCGTTGGAAGTAGCTATCTGACTGCTCGTAATTGACAATTTCAAAGTTCAATTTCCCCAATTTACTCAATACCCATGGTGTCTCAATTTGTGATTCAGGTAACTGATTAAAAGTCCTAATTGCCTTGAAACAGTCGTAACGGTGCATAGCCTTTAGCCCTCGTGCCAATATAGAATACAACGTCATAAGTTGAAAATCAGCTTGCATGGAGTTTTCCTTCTTGCGCAAAAACAAGGCATTGCTGCTGCTAGTGCCATTGTTTACTGCGTTGTTCTTTCCCCTTTTCAATTCTCTCTTTGCACTTGATCCATTGTACGTAGGTGTGCTTGAACTACTATTTATCGGCGTTTGAATCAATCTTGAGCTCACTCTTAATCTGTGATCGTCAGCTAGTCGTTGCGGTTTTCTCAATGGTGCATCTGGCTGCTTAGGCAGCTTTTGGTTAGGGGTGCTGACATCATCGGTGTACCAGCTACTAGAGCCCCCCAATTTAGCATTGGACGGTGCATCTGCCTTGTAAATTGCCTTTGTGTTAACATTGACCCCAGATTTGCATAGCATTTCGTACGACTCCCAGAGGAAAGGATTTAACTTGAGGGCCTGGCCATGATGGGCCGCGCTTTCTTTGGCATTGCCAATCAGACCGTACAATTTTCCTAATAGGGAGAAAATTGCGGCGACGTCAGGCATCACTTTCCGCGTCTGTTCATAATTGATAAAGTCTCTGGGCACCGACTCATCATTCCATAGATGCATGGTCTTTTGAAGAGCGTAGATCCCCTGACTCTCAAGATTCAATTCAAGCGCACACTTGGCAAAGATATAGGCACATCCAGCGTGCAACTTATTTGCGGTAGCGATAAATGCCGCTTTGGTCTTGCCTCGCTTGTACAATACTAGTCCGTACAAATACATGGAATCAACATCTTCTTTACCAGTGACTCCCAAAAGTCTTTCAGCAGTAAACTCGGCATTTTCCAACAAATCATTATCTAGAGAATACCACACCGTGGAACGAAGCCGCTGCACTATTTGAACTTCCACATTCATGCTAGTTCTATGTGCTCAGGCTCATCGAAATGCTATTACCATAAACAAACAGTATATAGCCGGGTAAGCATCAGTAGTGGGTGTGCAAGAGAGCAGCACTACAACTATACAGCAACAATCATACAGTAAAAGAATAAATTAGTAATATATTTAAAATATAGCGATTTTATACACCTAATATAGTGACTAGTATTGCAATATCGAATCAATGAACTGCGCAGTTACCATTCCAAAATCGGGATGCCCCGTTGAGCTTGGTAACTTAGAAGAAGAGTAACAAAGAAATATAATATAATGCTAGCCGGTATAAGTTATAACTTTGGCTTGCTTTGGATGCCAGTGGCCTCCAAGTTGACCTTGAGTCGATTAGAGGCCTCCACATTTCCATTGTCTCCGAAAAATACAACCACCACAGTCAAGTCGTCTCTGTATCGTCTTGACAAGGGCGAAGGGATGCTAAGCAACATTTTCCCGTAGTCCTTGTCGCCTGTCCCCATGGTGAGTGCGTTTCTGATAAGGTGTGTGCCCGCATTTTCGTCCTCCAAAATAACCTTCTTTGGCCCTCTAGTATTCTCACGATAAGGTGGCTTCAATGACTCCTTGTCCTTGGTGATGTCTTCTACCTTGGGGAAGCTGGAGGTCTTTTGAAAGTATCCTGCAAACAGACCAGTGCTCTTGACGATACCCTTGTTCTCGGCCCATCGAATAACCAACCCCGCAATTTCCTCATTGGTGAGCATCTCGTAGAGTCCATCAGTTGCCAAGACCATGAAGTCATTTTTCTTTGGGTTAATCTGCCGGGTGGTGATTTCTGGCTCGGCTGTAACGTAGGGCGGGGTCTTCAAGTTCGAAGGTGGCGGGTAGCTGAACAAGTTCTTGTGAATCAGTTCTTGGATTTCTCTCAGCCATTTAAATTTTCCGTCTCCAAAGGCCCGGGAAGGTTCCAATCTGCCCAAGATGCGTCCTCTGGTGACTGCAGTAGGCTCATTAGGATGCTCCCTACGGATTCTCTCTACCTCCGACTTGTTTGAGCCAGTTTGGTCAATAGTCAAAGACTCGACAGTCCATTGATTGCTGTCATTGAGAGACCCCAAGAGCGCACGGGAGTCTCCAGTAACAGCTACCTTGAGAGTTTGCAGAGCCGAGTTGTAGAAAGCAAGCATACCACAGGCACCCGAAAGACCCGGAAGCAAGTACTGGGCGGTCTCTGACTTTGGCAATTTCAGGTTTAACACCTTGTTCATGTTAGTCACGCAAATTTCATTGTCCAATGACAAGAAGCCCCGCTTAATAGCGGCATCAACATCCCCCGATGTAGGAGGAGCAGAGCTGACAGTATCGCTGTTATTCCCTGTAGGGTATATAGTGGCAAGCTCTTTAACCACAGAGGTAATCAACTCATCACGTAGCTTGGCACTGGTGTACCATCCGCTGTGCCCATCGTATACTCCCCAGAACGCCCAGTCAGCTGGAACCTCTTTTCCAGTTTCATCCTTCAAGGACACCTCGACGATTTGCTCCGAGCGGTCGTCTTCAATGGGGTTGTTGGAGGCCAATTGAGAAATGTCATATCGTAAGACACCCTTGTTTCTATCAACCGAGTAGCTCTCTTGGTTCTCTCTCAAACGATCATCCTCCTCAGCATCTGAAAGTAATTTCATCTGCTGCTTCATTTCCTGCTGGGGACTCGAGCCACCAGTGGAAAAATACGACCGGAATCCCTCACTATTAACCAAGGACTTGCCGTTACCAACTGCAACACAGGTGGTACCAAAGAGCAATCCGGAAACTGCAGCGGCAACGTATTTAGGAGAGCGAGATGTCAATCTATGGGAAGAGTAACTCCGCAAGCTTTGAATAATAAACCGGGAATTGGCCTTTGTGTTCATTGGTTAAAAAAACAACCCCAATGGTATTAAATTTCAGACATAGCTGCTATGCGGGCACGCAACCGGGTTCGATGTCCCAAGGCCACATAACCGCGGTGGGTGGAAATATTCGGGTGCGTGTGAGAGAGACCAAGCAAGATGGATCCTCACCATACGAGGGAAGCCGTTAAAGAATTCAATTTGATTCTAAGGGGGCTATGCTCCAAGGGGGAGGAGGAGCGACTACGCCATGCTTTGGCTTTGAAGAACATTCTATTCAATGGTGGGACTTCGATCGAAACCAATCGGTCACTATCGGAGTCATTTGTCTACAATAGCTTACATGAGATAACCGTGAGCAAGAATGAGAAAAAGAAAATAGAGGTATACTATGCCATCAAGGAGTTTATCCAGCTAGTCGGAGGCCCGGAAATGGAGACTTCCAGAATTGCTCGATTGTTGGATTCCTTGATGAATATCCGGTCAATAACAAGAGATGTGGCCAATACTCTCGGATCCCTCTACAAGCCTGGATGGTCTTTAGTAGCGACGTATTTCAGCTTCACCTGTGGGAATGCCATCGAAAACTTGGGCTCTAAGATCGAAAGCAAGAGACTCAATTCATTGTTATTGTTGGAGTCATTGGCCCGTCATAACCCAGGGGCTTCCTACCCATACATTGAAACGATATTTGGCGGACTATACCAAACTTTGAAGGATAGCTCCTTGGCGATTCGTGAAGACTCTTACAAGTTGTTGTATACCTGTCTCCAGATATTATACGAGCGAGACCAGTACATTCAGTTGCCTAGATTTAACGCACTTTATGACGAAGCTATTGCAAACTTGAAGAGCTCTTCCAGCGACTCTATCCATTCGGCGTTCTTGATATTTAAAGCATTACTTCACATTACCATTTTGTCCAACCAAAACAGGTCACTAGCCTCGATGGATTCCAACGACCACAAGAATGCCATCAGCTTCGCCAGCCTCACAGACAAGGTCGACGATATGTTCAACAAGTGCTGGTTGTTTAACGATTACAAGTCTTCAACTGTGCGAATCGAAATCGTCGAGGTATTGCCGTTGATTGCTAAATTTAACCCGAGAATATTTACACTTCGCTACCTTCTGAATATCCGCGACTTCTACATGGCGCGCTTGCGCAAAGATAAAGACAGAGTTGCGGCATTGTATTTGTTTGGTAGCATTTCAAAGGAAGTGGGCCCAAACAATTGTTTGCTGTATGCCAAGAACTTGATTTCGGTTATTGAATACTTGATTTATTCTCTAGATAATGGGGAGACTGAGACAGGTGGTAGTAGCACATCTGGCCAAACAATCGGGACTGAACGAGTGCAGTCGCAGATCGAGTATTTACATGGCTTGGAACAAGCCAACTCCTCGTTAAACAATACAAACGGTCATAGTCGGGATGATGACAGCAAGTTAACCGACACGGTGATAGTAGTTACTGAGTGCAAGCGGTTGAAGCGGTTTGAACTCGAGAGAGCAATGTTTTATGCGATTATGAAGATTTGCGAAACCTTGGGCCCTAAGATAATACAAGTGTTGACCGTGAATTTGATTGACTTGGTCATCACAAAGTGTATAATTACAAAGCCTTTTGAGGCCTTGATGAAAGTTTTAATCAAAGAGTACCCTAACTTGGAGGTTTTCATCTTACAGAAGTTGTTGAACAAAATATCCTTGTGCTTAGGTGGCTGCGAGTACATTGAGCCAGGTGTGTCTATTACCAGCTTAAATTTGTCTTCAAGAGATAAGAAGAAGTTGAAGGAGCGCTCTGTAATCGGAATCCATTTTGACGAGTCAAATGGAAGAGTTTTCTTAGACAAGAGCACCAAGTCGGTTAAAAACAGCAATGGCAACGCAAGTGAAGGTAGAATATTGGAACTAAGAAGAATGGTGAATTTGTATAAGCAGCCATACAACGTTGCTAGCGCCCCATTATCAAATTATAACTACAAGGACTTGTCTTCCAATTTCAATAATTTCACAGCAATGCATGAAGCTCATTCGCTATCCAACCATACCAAAGCAGGTGGTGGAATTTCCAGGGATGATGAAGGAAGTCATTTTATCACTATTAAAGATTTGGTAGATTTGAGAAAGGCCAGCAGTTATAGAGAATCGATATTAAAAGATTATGGATTTTTAGCACAACAGTCCAGCTCTTTTAATAGTGCGATTAATAGTATTTCCTTGAAAGTCAGTGCGATTTCAGATGAAT
Organism: Saccharomycopsis phalli; assembly: GCA_020342235.1. Classification (NCBI taxonomy): domain Eukaryota; kingdom Fungi; phylum Ascomycota; class Saccharomycetes; order Ascoideales; family Saccharomycopsidaceae; genus Saccharomycopsis; species Saccharomycopsis phalli. The sequence goes on from CP073215.1 coordinate 1,663,165, forward strand.
ATTTTAGCAGTATTATTGGTGATTCTGAAAAATCTGAAGAGAACGATAACCTTGAATTCCAAGCTACTCAAATGTTGGTGGAATGTTTTAGCATTTTGGGTAGATTTAACTTCACTGGTAACTTTTCATTATTCGAATTTGCAAGATATGTCACATTGTCATACATAGACAACGAAAATCCAAAAATCAGAAAAATTGCAGCAATAACCAGTGAACAGTTGTTTTCCAAGGATGAAATCATGGGCACTATTCAAATAGGTTCCATAACGGCAGTTTCTGAGGTATTGTCCAAGTTGTTGTTAATAGGGATTACTGACCCGATCTCTGATTTGCGATTGGATATCTTAAAAAGTTTAAGTTCCAAGTTTGACCCTCAATTAGCACAATCAGATAATGTCCGTTTGCTTTTAATGTCATTAAATGACGAAAGTTTTGACGTCCGAAAAGTCAGTATTCGGATACTTGGGCGTATTTCCAACAAGAACCCGGCATATGTGATCCCTGCATTACGGAAAATTTTGATACAATATCTCAATGACTTAAAGTACGGAACCGTCAACAGCAGTAGGGAAAGCAGCTGCTCATTGCTCTCCACATTAATTTCTTGTGCTACAATGTTGACAAAGCCTCATGTTGATGCTATTGTGGAAGTGTTGATGCCATTAATAGCCGACAATAACAACTCGGCTATTTGCTCAATTGCCGTGAGGTGTCTTGGTGAATTGGCTCGGGTTAGCGGTGAGACTACCAAGGAGTTTTTGGATAAGGTAATCCCCTTGATATTAGAGATTTTAATGGCCAATTCATTGTCAATTTCAAGTAAGGAGAAGGTGATAGCTGTGAGAACATTATGTCAGTTGATCCGAAGTTCTGGCAATGTTATTGAGCCCTTGTTTCAATACCCGGACTTGTTACATATAATCACAAATTTTGTCAGTGTGAGCAACCCAGATTCAAACTTAAAACGTGAAACAATTAAGTTACAAGGTATTTTAGGAGCCTTGGATCCATATAAGGTTCGGGTGATTGAAAGTAACTACAAATCAATTCGACAGAATAGAACCAAGAATCTGTTGGCTTTATTGGAGCAGAAAAAGAAGATCGAAAAGTTAAAAGAAGAAGAAGAATTGGATATCAGCAACTATTGTGACAATGCCAAGTTCTGGGGACATCAAGAGGCAGGTAAGGACTTTGATACTGCTGTCGACTTGAATGAGTTTTTATCGATCACTGATGCCAGCTCCAGAATTCCTAAGTTGATCCAATTGGAGACACCAGTAGATTTGTTATTGCTTATGCAATTGAATGTGGAGTTGAGACCTTCTGCGGTTAATGAGGATTACTACTTAATAGTGGTTCTTGTAACTTTGATCAAGGTATTGAAGGACCTGAATGCAAACTCGCATCACGAAACTGTCATGACAATTATTGTGGAGATCTTTGCTAGAACAAGAGACAAGTGCTTGCCCTTTACTAAGCATGTTCTTTCGGGAATGATTCGCGCGATGAAAAACTATACTGCCTCTAAAGTAAAGCAGGTTTTCCAGCAGATCAGATCTATTGTCCAGTATGTGGATAAGTATATCCGTGCATCTGTGCCTGTGATTTTAGAAAGTGTTATTCAGCACTTTGACTCGACGGATAAGACTACTTTGATTGACTTGGTAAGTGTCATCGCGAAGAATTTGGAATCTGAATTTAAAGTGTACTTACCAACACTCTTGTCTTTGTTTCTTCGCGCTATGAATAGTGACACTACCCGTGACGCTTCAATTGCCAAGCAAATCATCCGTGCATTCTTGGCATTTGGGGTTTCTATTGAGGAATATGCAAATTTGATTGTCACTAACATTTTGGGTTTTACGGAACAAGGGCCTTTTGAACTTCGGCGTATTGCTATTGAGTCCATTGGGAAGTTCACGACGGTTATTAATCTAAATGATTTGGCTTCAAGAATTATTCATGGGTTTTTAAGAGTATTACAGAGTAAGAATGCGGAGAATGTTCAACTAAGAGAAGTAATTATGAACTCTTTGTGCGCATTGATTGTACAGTTGAAGTCAGAATACTTTATATTCTTACCATTGGTTGACAGTGTGTTGACGGAAAATAGGATTGTTTCGCCTTCTTACACAAAGATTGTCCACCAGTTGATCAAGAATGAAAATGTGTCCTTCACATTACCTGCAGAGTACGAGCCAGATCCAGGTGACAGAAGGGACGTAACCATGCGACCTTTGAAAGCAAAAGAGTTGCAAAGCGCCTGGCAGCCATACCATTGTAAAAATAAGGGTGATTGGATAGAGTGGTTGAAAAAGTTCAACTTACTGCTTTTGGAATACTCTCCGTCTATTGCCTTGAATTGTTGTTTAGTGTTGGCATATGCGCATGCTCCAGTTGCAAGGGAATTATTCAATACTGCGTTTGTGTGTTGCTGGTTGGCGTTGAGTGATGAGCTCAAGGCCGATTTATCAAAGTGTGTTTATTTTGTGTTGAATAGCTCTCCGCGGTCTTCTGATGCATTGCAGGCGGTATTAAATTTGTGTGAATTTATGGAACATAACAATACTCGTTTGCTGATTGGGATTTCTGTGTTGTCCAGATACTCGTTTAGACATCATGCGTATGCCAAGGCTCTCCACTACAAGGAATTAGAATTTAAGGAAAGCGTCATACAGTCAAACGTTTCAGAGGCTACTGTTGACTCTTTGATAAAATTTAATAACTCTCTTCAACAGTCCGATGCTGGAATTGGTATGTTGAAGGTGGCTACCGATACCTACAAATTCACGCCTAAAGAGTCATGGTATCAGAAGTTACAAAGATGGAAAGAGGCCTTGGGAATATATGAAATGAAGATCGAGGCAGGTCAAACAGACTTGGATGTTATTAATGGGAAAATGAGCTGTTTGCATGCTTTAGGCCAATGGGAGCAGTTGGAAAAGTATGCAGAGTCTACATGGAACCAGATGTCCAACACCAATAAGGAAAAAGTGGCGCCACTAGCAGCAGCAGCGGCTTGGGGAACTAGCAAGTGGAGCCGTATGGACGATTATATCAACGTTATGAAGGAAGATTCTGCTAATAAGTATTTCTTTGAGTCTATCTTGAGCGTCCATAGATGTAACTATGGATCCGCAAAACAGAATATCAAAAATGCCAGAGAATTGCTCAGTGGTGAAATCAGTTCGTTGATTAACGAAAGTTACAGTAGAGCATATGACGTGGTTGTGCGGATTCAGATGTTGTCTGATATTGAAGAGATTATAGAGTACAAGCAATTGGATGGAAACTCTCCTCGAAGAGCACATTTGCGAGCCGCCTGGGATAAGAGATTGTTCAACTGTCAGGGGAATGTGGATATCTGGCAGCGATTGCTTAATATTAGATCGTTGGTTATCGCACCAGAAGAGGACTTGGAGGCAAGAATCAAGTTTGCAAATCTTTGCCGAAAGTCTGGAAGAATAGCACTTGCTGAAAAGACCTTGTCAAGCTTAAAGCGCAATGTGATCCAGCTTCTTCCTGCTCCAGGAAATGGTAACAAAGGGGGTTCGTTCACCAGTCCTGCATTGGTATATGCCCAGTTGAAGCTATTGTGGAATATCAACCAAAAGGAAAAGGCATTCAACACAATTTGTACGTTTACGTATGATTTAAGTGCCAGTCTTTGTCTTAGAGGAGATAGTTTGCCTACTCCCGAGTTACCAGACGTTTTGCCGTGCGACATGGATTTGTATCTAAGGTTACGAAAGATCTTGTGCAAGTGTTTTTTGAAACAGGGACAATGGCACATGCAGTTAAATCCTGACTGGTCGTTGGACAAGGAACAAGCCGAAGGAGCAGTGTTGGGATCGTTTTTGATTCCTACGATTTTGCACGACGAATGGTACAAGGGATGGCATTACTGGGCATTGGCTAACTTTGAAGTTGTCAAACGGAAGTCTCGAAGAATGAGAGGTGGCAATGAGGAAATAAAGGAAGAAGAGGAGCAGGACGAGGAGGCAAATATACAAGCCGAGAGCGAGTTAATCAAATTGCATGTCAACCCAGCGATCAAGGGTTTTTTCAGGGCCATTCAGTTATCCAATACAATTGCATTGCAGGATTTGTTGCGATTATTGGATATCTGGTTCCATTTTGGCGGATTTCCGGAAGCAGCCTTGAGCATTGACCAGGGGATCAACCAGTTAAGTCTTGAGACGTGGTTGCAGGTACTACCTCAGTTGTTATCGCGATTACATCACGAGAACCCTACTATCAACGCGTCATTGCAGAAACTTATTGTCAGATTGGCTGAGTTGCATCCGCAGGCGTTGCTATTCCCATTAAACGTGTCTGTTCGGTCCGATAAGAAAGCAGGACAGAGCGTGGCCAAGGTGATTTTGAATAATGTGAAGCTTCTCCATGCAGAGTTGGTTAATGAGGCCGACATTATTGTGACCCAGTTGGTGAAAGTTGCGATGTTGATCAATGAGCAGTGGTACCAAAGGATTGAGGAGGCAGTGACTGTGTTCCAGAGCGGGTACCATTACGAGAAAATGATTGACATGTTGGATGAGGTGTACAATGCGCCACGTACGACGTTCTTTGAAAAGGCCTTTTGGGCTACGTGGTGCAACGATCTCACAGAGGGACACCAGTGGTTAGTTAAATACAAGGTGAAGTTGCAGGAGACGGGCAAACGGGACACTTCGTTGTTGCAGCTGGCGTTTGATACTTTTGCGCCGATTCACAACAGGCTTGCTTCGGAGTTTTCGCTGATGAAGAGCCACGACCTTGAGTATATTGCCCCGGTGCTATTGCAGTGTCATGATCTACAGTTGGCCATGCCGGGTACTTATGAGCCACGGAAGGCAATTATTCGGATCTCGGGTTTTGAGAGCCATGTTCCGGTGATCACATCGAAACAGCGACCTCGGCGGATCTTCATCAAGGGCCATGATGGACGGTTGTACGACTATGCCTTGAAGAGTCAGGAGGATATTCGGCAAGATAACATGGTGATGCAGTTGTTTGGGTTGGTCAACCGGCTTTTGGCGAACGATCCCGAGTGTTCTAACCGTCATTTGAATCTCCAGCCGTATCCACCAGTTCCATTGTCGCCTAGATCCGGTTTACTCGGCTGGGTTCCAAACAGTGACACGTTCCACCAGTTGATCTCCCAGAACCGGTCGTTCAAAGGTACTACCCGCGATATTGAGCGGAGGGCGCACAGTCAGTTTACGTCGAAACACTTTGAGTATAGTACGTTTTTAAGAAAGGTCGAGACCTTTTTGTTGACCTTGACCGCTTCGCGAGGTATGGACATATACGAGGTGCTTTGGTTAAAGAGTCGGTCATCTGAGGTTTGGCTCGAGCGAAGAGCGACCTATGTGCGATCATTAGCCCTGATGTCCATGGTGGGATACATTCTTGGCTTGGGTGACAGACATCCGTCGAATATCATGATCAACCGGGTTACAGGGAAGGTCATTCATATTGATTTCGGTGACTGTTTTGAGGCGGCGTCGCTCCGTGAGAAATGGCCAGAGAAGGTTCCATTCAGACTCACGAGAATGTTGGTCAATGGGTTAGAAGCCAGTGGCATTGAAGGCTCATATCGAATCACGCTCGACCATGTGGTGCGAGTTTTGCGTTCCAACAGCGAGTCTTTACTCGCCTTGTTTGACTCGTTTGCCTATGACCCATTGATTAACTGGGGATTTGATATCCCAACCAAGGCGGTGGTGAGGGCCACGGGCTACAAACCGCCTGACCCACATCCTGGAGAGTTGCTTGCAAAGGGCCAGATTGATGAGGCGGAATATGAGAAATTGGCTGCCAAGGAGAAGCGGGATGAGCACGAGGCACGAGCGCAGTATGTGCTACGAAGAATTGACGACAAGCTAAAGGGCAATGACTTTGCAAAGTTGAAGAATTTGTCGATTGACAAGCAGATTGACAAGTTGATTGACCAGGCGACCAACAACGAGAACTTGGCGCTACATTTTATTGGATGGTGCCCATTCTGGTAGAATGAGAAAGAATATATGTAAGTTATTATTGTAGACTTAAAAATGAATGGTTGTCATCACCAAATATCCAACGGTGACAATGACAATATATGCGATGAACGAGCTAGGCACTCCTCGGGTGACAAATGTCTTGACGTTAACGTAGCTGTGGCCAACTCCATCGGTCATACAGATCGCAGTGACGTTGGGAAAACCAGAAGTAGGCAAACCCATGGCAGTGGAGCAAAGCAACACGTTGACCATGATCAAGAGTCTCGAATAGTCGTGGTCTTCTGAAATGGAGAGTCCCACCTCCTTTATCAAGGGCAAAAGAATCAAAGCTGACACGGTATGTGATATGAAGGTGGAAATAACCAAACAGAGCAATCCGAAGATCAAGCATATTTGATAGATCTGCATCCCTACAATGGCCTCCTGGATTCCCGCGGCGATTGTTTTCAACAAGCCTGAGGACGAAACCGCCTTGCCCAATGCAATTCCTCCCATGGCGAGAGCCACAATCGTCCATAGGAAATTGTTCCAGTCCTCGGAAGTGAGGATCCCCGAGCCAAAGAAAAGGATAATTGGGATCAACGAGATGATGCCGATTTCACCAAACACCAGAGACAAGTTGTTTGCCAAGCACCAAAGGCCGATTGTGATCAACGAGACAACGACAATAAACCATTGTACCGGGGTGAGTTTCTCATGCGAAGGCTGGATAGGCAAGATTTTGATTTGTTGGGCATTGGAGTCGGTTGGGATGTTGGTGGATCCTGTTACCTTGAAAGTAAATAACAAGAAAATCCAAATAAGCAACAACGATACCAAGCACACCGGCACTGAGATAATGAACCACTGGATCCATGATGGCTGAGGATCCATCAACTCAATCGCAATGATATTCTGCGGGGAGGAAATTGGAGACGACATACCACCCAAGTTAGAAGCAAAGGCCACCCCGAGAATAAGAGACTTGGAAAAGTTGGAGTTTGTAGGCAAGGTACGGAGTAATGGCTGAATGATGGAGTAGCACAACACTGGAGCTGCGACATTGCTCACCACTGCAGACACAAACAAGGAGATCATCATAATTGTCAACAAGATCGCATGCGGATTTGTGCCTGATTTCGAAAGAATCATGGTCGAGAATATTCTAGTGATGGAGTACTTGGATAATGCGGCAGCGAGCGTAAAGCCGCCAAGCAACAACATGATCACAGAACTCCACATGGTACTGAGAATATACTTTGAGGCGTCTGGTGCCGTCATGGCCTTTCCATAGTTGGGATGGTTCGCGTCATCGTACTTCAAAACCTTCAACAAAATTACCAACAACGGGATCGACAATGAAGTAACAAATAAAGGAGTTGATTCAGTAGCCCATAACAACGACGCACCTAATAACAAGGCAAAGCAGTTCTTCTGTTCTCTTTCCTTAAACGGCGATATAAACATGAAAAATACCATTATCCCAACAATGGAAAGAATCTTAAACAACTGCCCATTAAACAACGACGTAAACGGAAGATGCTCAGCTGCCTGGTCTACAAGTTCTGCGTCTTCATCGGCATGGTCACCCATCTTTTTTGGCGCAAATATATTAGCAGCCTGCGACTTTCGCTCAATGTTGATCATATCTCTCCACACAGTGTTTCTCTCCCAAACAACGTGTTCTCGAAGATGCAACTTCAACTCGCCTTCCGCCACCGAAATCGAACCATTGCATGCTATGTTAGCATACAGCAGAATCACGCTCTTGATCCGTTGAGCCAACTGTTCCAGGGTCTCTTCTTTGAACACATACGAGCAGTCAATCAAGGTATGCTGTATATAATCATCCTTCAAGTTGACCTGAAGACTCTTGTCAAACTTCTTGAGAATCTTCTTAAACCCAGTCTTGTTCAACTCAATAAAAGACTTTAATTCTGAAAGCGATGTAAACAACAAGATAACACGCTTCTTTAGCGTTATTTTGATGTCAGAAAGAATCAAAAAGGAATCCTTCAACGTAAAGCTGTTCAACAATGAAAGTGACTGCTTAAACCCAACGCTATCACCGCTTAGTTCGGGCTCCAAAGAAGTAGACTTGAGTGAGACCCCCAACGAACGGCTATCAGAGTTACCACCAGGAACCCTTTTAAGCAACTGAGCAGCGACTCCAGTTTCCTCATCTTCCTCTTCCTCGCTTTCTTCGTTGGTATCCGCGTAAATCTCTGGTGACTTGAGCAGAAGCATTTTCTTTCTCTCTTGCATATCACGAAGACTGGTCGAGAGCTTTCTCATAGACCCAGTAGTGCCTTCATCATTCGCATGAAGACTCAAAACATCATCAACAGGAACTCCTTTTAGGAGATCATCGTTGAGGGCCTGCTCCTCAAACTCCTGCTCCCTTAATATCAAGCCGGACTTCAAGTTGAATTCCTTTTGATAGTCAGCAATATCTTGAGTCAACGCGTCAAAATCGTGATAAAACTCCTTTTCCTTTTCAGTATAAAATGAGTCTATCTTTTGCAAGTCGCTGTCCAACGCCTTGCGAAACACTTCTTCAGGATGAATCTTATTGGACAACAACGCCTGCTCATCATCATAACTTTGATCCAATAGAGACTCTTTTTGAAGTGAGTATATCAACTTCTTTAACGAAGAATACGCGATATACTTCGAGGACCATTCTGGAACAGCATTAAACTGTAATGAATGTGAAAACTTCATTGTTCCAACTCTGCTTGCAGTTAAGTTGAGGTCACTGTCTTCGGTGAGACGATACTGAGGCAACCCGGGGCTCATGTGCAATTTGCATATGGAACTGGCAGAAATTCTAGCCACATAAAGTTAAAGGATAGACGTGGTCGCAATATCGCTATTTCAATATTTTCAAAATTATTTACAATGCTTAAATATACCAGTTGGACTTTATTAGAGTTACAAAATACGTGCTTTGCATTTTCTTCCGCATCAATCAAACCTACGAATCGCCTTAGTCTCTTCGGCGATCGTTTACCCTGTTTAACGTAGTGACACGTGACATATATCTCATCTCAAAAATTTTTAGACATTGATAAAAAATTCCAATGAGTAAGGTAGTTGCCGACAGCGCTTATTTAGATAACACTACTTCATTCAGTGACTTTGGACTTGATCCCAGAATAAATGAGGCCTTGAAGAGTATAGGATTCAGACATCCTACCTTGGTTCAAGGTAAGGCCATCCCATTGGCTTTGAATGACAGAAAAGATATTATTGCAAAAGCTTCAACAGGTTCAGGAAAGACTGCAGCATATCTAGTACCGATAATCCAGTCAATTCTTCAGAAAGAGAATCATGAAAGACAGGTGAATGCGATTATTTTTGTTCCTACCAAGGAATTGGCCTCTCAAGTTACGGATATATGCAAACAACTTTTGCAGCATTGTGGTAATGCCATCACGTATTTAAACTTGGCAAACAAGCATGATGATAAAGTTTTAAGACCCCTCATTTCTTCGAAGCCCAACATTCTTATCTCTACTCCTAATAGAGTTGTCAGTATGTTGACTAGTGGGTTACTTGAAGTGAGCGCTTTGCAAGAGACTTTACAATTTGTTGCCATCGACGAAGTAGACTTAATGCTTACCTATGGTAATAAAGAGGACTTGGACGAATTTGTGAGGTTGACGGGCTACACTAAATTACTGGTCCAGAGTTTCTTAATGAGTGCAACTTTGAATGATGAAATTACAGAATTGAAAGAAAGCTTTTGCAGCAACCCAGTGGTGTTGAAATTAAACGATGAAGAGTTGGTCAAGGATAAGGACAAGTTGATCCAATATTATATTAAGACCAGTGAGTTCGATAAATTTCTTATGATATTCATTATATTGAAGTTAAACTTAATAAAGGGCAAAATCCTTTTGTTTGTGAATAACATAGAAAGAGGGTATCGTTTGAAATTGTTTTTGCATCAATTCGGAATAAAGAGTTGTGTGTTGAATGGGGAATTGCCAGTCAACTCGAGATTACATATTATTGATCAGTTTAACAAAAACTATTTCAACTTATTAATAGCCACGGACGACTCGGGAAGCCTCAATCAAGACGAGCAAGGTCCAACGAAGAAAAAATCAAAGAGTGATGAAGAGTTTGGAGTTTCTCGAGGTGTGGATTTCAAAAACGTGGCATGTGTATTAAATTTTGACCTACCTACCACGTCCAGAAACTATGTGCATAGAATAGGAAGAACTGCCAGAGCGAATAAATCCGGTATGGCCTTATCTTTTGTCGTTCCTCTCAAATTGTGGGGTACTCATAAGCAGTCATCATTGCAATCAGCCAAGAAAGATGAAAAGATTTTAACAAGAATTGTCGCCAAACAAGAGAAGATTGGCTTAGAGGTGCAGCCATATAAATTTGATCAGAGCCAGTTGGAGAATTTTAGATATAGAGTGGAGGATGCATTCCGAGCGGTCACGGGGACGGCAATTCGAGAGGCGAGAATAGCGGAATTGAAACAAGAGATCTTAACCTCTGATAAGTTGAAGCGTCATTTTGAGGAAAACCCACAAGATTTGTACAGTTTACGACACGATAATGTCCGACATTCGGTGAGAGAGCAGGCGCATTTAAAGTCTATTCCAAACTACTTGTTACCGGAAAACATGAGAACTGATACAAAATCCACTGGATTTGTCCCATTCAATAAAGTCACAAAGGGCAAAAAGAATCACAAGCGCAAAGGTAAGGGCAAAAAGAAGTCTAATCCATTGAAAAATTTCAGAGCAAAATAATACATAATTATATGACAGTAGGCGGCATGTAAGGATTAGTAGTTATCGGCTTCCGGTCCGGGTAATCGGGGCTAAATTATCGCAACCTCATCCTTCTTCTTTGCCTCCTTTACATATAACCATCTGAGAGGATGAGTCTTGATAACGGAAACAGTAATAATATTGGGAAACCAACCACTTCTGTGAAGCTTGTTTTGCTAGGTGAGGCAGCAGTTGGAAAGTCTTCTCTTGTGCTCAGATTTGTATCCAACGATTTCCAAGAGAACAAAGAACCAACAATCGGAGCGGCTTACTTAACACAGAGATGTACTATTGATGACAGAACGATCAAATTCGATATATGGGACACTGCTGGTCAAGAGAGATTTGCGTCATTGGCTCCGATGTATTACCGAAATGCTCAAGCTGCCCTTGTAGTTTATGATCTTACTAAGCCTCAGTCATTTATAAAGGCGAGACATTGGGTTAAAGAGTTGCATGAGCAAGCCTCAAAAGATATAGTTATCGCTCTTGTTGGAAACAAATTTGACATTACTGAAGACGATGCTGACAAGGAACCGGAAGATGTAAAAAGAAAAGTCAGTATTGAAGAAGGTAAACAGTTGGCTAAAGAAGAGGGGTTGTTGTTCTTTGAGGCCAGTGCTAAGTCGGGATACAATGTGAACGAAACATTTATGGCTATTGGACATAAGATTCCTGACGCTTCAAGTGGCAGTAGTGCTGCCCGAAGTGAAAACCCTGAAAGAATAGACCTCACAATTAAAAGTGACTCCACGACAGATAATGGCTGTGCTTGTTAAATTAGTATTGTTTTGGGATTTATACAGGAATCTTTTCCTTGTTTTCCTGTCTTTTTTTGATTTTTTTTTTTTGGTTAGAATGCTCTTTATTTACAGTGGCAAGGAAATCACACACGTTGACCCTTAATACATCTTCTTATACATAGTTTACGGCCCTGAATGTAGCAATTATATTACATTTAAATATCATATTTACAAGCATCTTGGCTCTTTACCATACACCTTTCTTCACGCCGGGAATGTCACCATTCAAGGCACGTTCTCTAAACTGCTGCCGGCACAACCGGAAATCTCTCAGAACTGCCCGGCTGTTTCCACTTTCCACACATCTGTTTTTGACCTGGATAAGTCTAGTGTAGTGAGGCATGGTGCTCAATTGAAGCTGAGCTTCCAATCTGGCTCTTGGAGGAAGCGCGGTGTTCTTGGATATGTACTTCAAGGCAGTCACTGTGACTTCATGGTTGGCAAACTGTTGACGCTTGAAGTTATCTCTTAAGATTCTTGTGTTGATAAACCCCGTTGGATTTTTCACCTTGACTGGGAATCTGAAGTTGGCCATGGTTCACTACAGGCTTTTGCGCGAGATTGTGGAAATGAAAAGTATAAAACCCATACATACGCCCGTGCATCGTGTCACGTGCAACTAAGTGCCAAAGTAGAGAGTATCTATAAACCTAGTCTTGTGCCAGGCACCGGTAGTTTCAATTTTCCCGACAACCACGCGGACTTTGCTAAATGCATTCAAGATTCTTCTGACACCAGTCTCAGTTGCCAAGTAGCACACCACTATGATTTCTTCCATCTTTACCCCGTGATCAAGCAATACCTGAATAGACATGATCACTGCAGCCCCACTGATGATCTGAGCGTCCATTAACAAGATTTTTTTGTCGGTGACGTTGTAGAGGGCTTCTGGGAGCATTATGGAGTGTAATTGCGGCTCGCCGGTAGTGCTGTCGGACTGGACAAGTAGTTTACCGATGCTAATCTCTGGGAAAGTACGCTTGAGGGACGTCATGAAGCAGTCACCCGACCGGATTATGTTCACTGCGAATATGACATTTGCTCTCCCGATTGGATTTTCTAACGTGTGGTCTCTAGGGCAAAGAGCCGGGCTCTCTAGCTTGGTGTACGAGACGTACTCCAATGCCTTGTAGATCAAGTTGGAGGCCGCACGGTTAAAGTAGAAGATGAAATCGTCGCGGCTGGTTGCTCGGTTGATGAGAATCGTGTAAATGGAGCTCATCTGGTTGGTATCTTCCAAAATGGTCAAGTGGTCGAAGCTAGCGAGATCCACACCACTGCCGTTGTTCAATTGTCGCAAGTACAGAAGGTGCTTCTCTGACTTGATGGCCAACTGTTTTCTGATATGCTTGATCATCATCTCAATGGCAATCACGTTATCTGAGCCCCGTGGGATCACCAAGTCGGCGGCCAGCATGGTTGGATGGACAAATCGCTCGGCATTTGGCTTGACAAACGCACACCACTGCTTGAGGGCACCTTCCAAGTCTCTGCCTCTGTATACAATATCCCGGGATAGTCTTCGGCCAAGACAGACGTCGAGATCGGTGTCGACGTAGATTTTGAGGTTCATGAGCTCAAGCAACTTTGGGTTGTACAATGCGTAGATACCCTCGATGATTATCACGTTGGCCCCGTATATAGTGATCTCCTTGTCGGTCCGGTTGTGTAGACTGAATGAGTACGTTGGGATCTTGGTCTTGTTTCCCTCCTTCAATGACTTGACGCACTCGTAGCATGAGTCCAAGTCCACGGCGTTGGGCGAGTCCAAGTCCCACTCGTTTTCAAAGGCCAAATCCAGCTGCTCCTTGGTGAGCGGCTTGTAGAAATTGTCCAACGAGATGAGCACTGTCCAAGGGGTATTTAGCCCTTCGATTATCTTCGAAGCCACCGATGTCTTTCCGGAGCCCGAGGTGCCGGCGACTCCAATTATATACGGTTCGGTCCACGGAGGAACATAGCCAGACTGGCTAGCAGGAGCTTTAGGGCCGTCGGCTATCAGACCATGCAAAAAAGAGGTGCGTTCCTGGGACCTGACCCAAGAAGGCTGCGATTTCAATTCGGACATTGGTGAGATGGAAAAGCCAGAAACCAATGTGCCTTGGCGAGAACCCACGCGATTGGTACAGGCGTCTAGCCGGAGCGGAGTAAGATAAGGAATACAAAACACACGCCCTTGCCACGTGATTGAGTATTTTTGGTGGGCTGGGTATTAATCCAGTGAGTTTGTTGGCGGTTGGTTGATGGACCCAGGAAACTGTATACAAAATTGGACATGTCCGGTACAATAGAAGGTGTGGGCAGCACACAATGCAGGCAGAGTCAATTGAAAAAAAAGGCAATTGAAAATTAGCAGGCAAGCGCATAACCAGGATGGAGTTTTGTTTTTCGCTGCCGGAGGGAATTCGCTCGGGGAGTCCAGAATATAATCCAGAGAGTAATCCACGGGGCCCAATGCTACATACCGAGGTCCACCACCAAGTGCCAAATGCTGGCGGGCACGGAGTAGTGAAGATTGAGACGTACCAGACAATACAGCCTAACGGGATCTTTGAGTTTCCTGCAGGAGACATTCAAGGGGCTCACATGAAGGATGTGCTCGAGTCGTACCGTAATAGTAGACTTATTAACATCCTTAGCAAAGGAATGCTGATTTTGGGTAAAGTACTAGGGGTCGACTACGACTCGGTCAACATTGTGCAAAGTGTCAGGATTCAGACGTTTGGATTTGGGCAAGAGCCTGAGATGCATGGGATGCCGTCTCCTCCTGCTTACCAAGCAACCGCACCCAAACAGGCAATAAACAATCCAGCAGTTATGCTACCACAGTCACAATTAATGTTGAAGGACACCGAGGAGGACTTTGGCGACTTGGAGAACGATATGGACGATGGTTTCGACGACTTGGAGGACGCGGTCCCCGAGTTTGACGGGGTGAAAAACAGCTACTTGTTCTCCACTAGATTCATTGAAGAGGACATGGGCGACGAATCGTCGGACGAAGAAGAGGCGTTCGAGAAGAAGCCGGATGACGTATTCACCAGAAACATGCTTATCCAGAGCCAGCTTGACGTCCACCCACCTTCACCAGAGATGAAGTCTGGTATCAGTGTCCGGAAAATGCGACGGCTAACCACGGAAGCACTACATCAGGAAATGCAGGACTTGACCATCGACCAGTTTACTAGCCGACGGTATGAGGACATTGCCAGGGCTGATGTGGGGGCAATTAAGGACGCCGAGCACCGGAAAAAGTTGATCACCGAGGGTTATAACCGTGAGGTTAATGCAAAGACATTGGAGGTGCCACACAAGCCTCCGAAAAAAATATGTGCAATGAAGCCGCCCAAGATGATCGCGCCGGCAGTTCCCCCGCAAATCCCACCCCAAAAACCGCAGCAGATGGCGTTGCAGCAGATGGCTTCCCGGCAGATGCAGCAAAATCTAGCCCCTGTGAAGCCGGAGATTATTGTAACCGGACCAAAAGGTTCGCAGACGCACATTGTCATGCCAAAGACAGAAAAGGCCGTTGGTAAGCCACAGCAGGTTCCAATCATGCTGCTTATTATCCCGGTGTCGGAGCCCGTGTTTCCCACCCTCGACATTCCAAACCTCACAATCGTCAACCCTGTGCAGAAGCAGGCAATTATCCAGTTGGCCAACAATGATCAGTTGGTGGGGCTTTTCTACATAAAAGACCCGGCTTTCAAAAGCTATGACATTGTCACGTCCGACAAGGACATCCACGAATACGGGGTTCTTTGCAAGATCAATAGCTACACTAGCTACAATGACGACAAGACAGGGCTAAAGCCTTTGATAGTCAATTTGAGTACGTTGAGTTCCATAAAGCTAGAGAGTCTCATCCCTCCAGAAAAGTCTATTAAAACCAGCGAGTCCATGGTGATCGACGAGGTCAATCTTCAGCTGTTGGTTTGTCTTGGAACTGTAGTCACCAGAGCACCAAGATGTAGCCGCAAACAAGACATACGCAAGATTGTCAACAGCGTGCTCAAGAAACTCTCCAAATTGTACCACAAGGCTCCCGCAGAGTATCACAAGAAGTTTATGGAAATCATGGACAGAAATTATGACAACCTATCCAGCCAGTCCGACAACTTCTACAAAGTTGACGACGATAGCATCGACATCATCAACTTGAAGCTAAACATCGTCTGCGAGCTTTTGAAGGTATACTTCCAAATCAAGTTCAGTCGCCAAAGAGCCGCTGACAATCGTGTCACGTTGCGATACTTCATGGGGATCTTCCAAAACATCTGCCAAGAAATTAAATTGAACATCAAGGCAAAGGACATATTGAACGTCCTCCAAATGGAGTTACTGAACTTCGACAAGGCAATAAAAAACTAGTATTGCAGTCTTTTCTCATAGACACTCGCACAGCGAAGGCTGCAGAACTGCTTCTTGATTGGCACAAGCTTCAAATTGCACATGTCATGAAATTCCAATATTGATGCTGCCGACTTGATGTACACTGCTCCGCATGTGTAGCATGTGTCTTTATTATTCAACTTAACCAACGCCTGATTGATGACCTTAATGTGGTTCTTGCTCAAGCTTTTGTTCCAGCATTTTATTTCCTGAACGCTTAAATCGTGCGCATGTAGCTTCCTAAGACAAATGTCTGATAGTTTGGACAATTGAATTCTAGTAGGCGTGGTCTTTATTTCACCCATGTATCGCTTAGTAGCATGTCCCTTTATCTCTCTTAGAGGATTCTTCATTTTAAACGTTTCATAATCCAACAAGTTTGGGTTCGGCCACACCGAAAGTGTTTCCAAATTTTTTAGCAGGAGTAACTCATGCGGAAGTGACCTCAACTTGTTGCCTGCGAGCTGCAAATAGACAAGATTTTGACACTGTTTGATATTTCCAGGAATAGATACAATACGATTGTTCCGCAAACTCAAGACTGAAAGACCCTTGATATCAAATATCTTGGGGTTTATGCTTCCCAACGCATTGTTGGAGAGATATATCTGTATTCTAGGTTGACTGATTGTCTCTGAAAGCTGATCAAGGCACACCAAATTATTGAGGTCTTCAATCTCATCAGGAATAGCGACTATGCCCAATTTCTCCAACTCAAGCAGCGACTCGCCATTATCTATGGCTTTGTTTATTATATTAATGGCTCGAATCTGCCCGTACTCTGGGGTACCAGCAAGAAACTGTTCTCCATCCGAACTGATATCGGAACTAATATCAGGAATATTCCCAACAGCATTGACCACTCTTCCAAACTGATCGAGTTTGAAGTCAAATTCCTCCTCACTGTCGTCTTGGTTTTGACTCAATGAAAATAATCTCTTTGTAAGGCCTTGTAAAGAGCGTCTCTTTTTTGATGTTCTTTTGAACACAGGCGTAGCCTCCAAATCCTCTCCGTCTATATCATCTTCCTCTGTCAGCTCGCCACTGGTATTCATTTCTTGCGACTTGGTAATTGAGCCGTGGCTTGCATTGTAACTCGGAGCTCTTTCGAATTCCTTCAAGTGATTAAAGTCCACGCTGGGGTCAGACGACAAGGTATTGTCAAAGGACTTGGCATCATGGAACTTGTGGTCAAAAAATATCGAGTCTGAATTGGAATCCTTCGTGCTGTTAATCCGCCGCTTTTTTTTTCGCGGAGATAGTGTGTTTGATGGTAACGTATCCACTGAAGTTTGCGTCTTGCTCTTCACGGGGGAAGTACGCGTATGGAATATTGTACCACCAGCATTCAAATCAACAGTCCTGCGATCTCTTGGCTGAAGTGATAGAGGGGCTTTTTCATTATGACGCGATTGATTAAATCCAAATGGTAGTAGTGGATTCATAAAATGTGGTGAGGAGTTTCGTGTCTGGCTAATTTTTGGGTGGTAGCGCGAGTCAAATACTAGCCCACTCCTCCATCTGTGACTTGCTGTGCCTGTCAATGTAGCCGATTGAGGGAAATGGTCCACAGACTAAACGGTTATATTGTAATCGAGTCTGATCAATATATATTTATTGGCTTTTGCTTCAGCATATATTTTTTCTTTGCTTCAATATATATATTTTCTTTGCTTCAATATATATATTTTCTTTGCTTCAATATATATTTTTTTCTTTTGCTTCCACCTATCTACAGTCAAATATCAATGATTACAAATCTTTTCACCAATACGTGATTGATTTTCCTACTTCCATCTGATTTTATGAAGTACGTGGATAAACACACAAGTTAGAATAGCATAGCCCCATACAGCCAAAGACTGATACTACGCAGTTGAAGATATATCTATTACCATTAATCTTTCTTGTTGTCTCTAAAATAATGAGGAGCCAACTCCTTGAGAATCTTCTCGTCAATAACAATACCATTCCGAATATATTCCTTAGTAGTCAAAACCAATTCATTATAGATAATCAATTTTGGGGGTGGCTTCTGCTTAAACAATGTCGAGGATGGATGAATAAATACCTCTTGTTTTCGTTTCAATATATTGAAGGATATACCTGACTTGTTTAATTTTGCACTATTAGCAAAAAAGCCAGCCGCAATCGACTTCTTCACATTTAAAATCTTTTTATTATCTTCCTCCTCGTCTCGAGGGTCAGACTGTGTGTTTTCCAATAATATTTGACTTTTACCACATAGATCTATCAACTGTTCCCTGATGTTCCTCACTCGGTTTAGTGTCTTGTACTGTAAAAAATTATCTCTGCACCACTGGTACGAATAGGAGTTATCAACCCACTGGTTCCATATGTCCAAGTACATGAAGTGATCACCATGATCCTTGTATCGCTTTGCAAATCCTTGCTTACACTTATCTGCAAGATCCTTTTGGTTTTTTGGGTAGAAAAAAAGCGAACCAGACTCGCTAAGCATTGCCACAATGGACAATATTTCATCAAGGCACGAATATTGTAGTTTGCTGCTGATAATGCACTTGCTTAGCATTGGCTCCACTGGGAATTCGGACATGGACCTGCCCAACTTAGTCAACTCGCCCTTTTCATTTAGGGCACCAAGTGAGTAAAGTAGCTCCAACGACTTGATTAGAATATCTGTGCCTGGCTTATCAAGGAATTCAAAATGGAGAATGTCATATATTCCCAAGGAAAGCAAAAGCAAAATAACAGACGAAAGATTTGTTCTGAGAATCTCAGCAGTAGGCTGTGCTGGCAACTCATTTTCATATGACCACTTTGTATAAAGCCGAAAACACTTGCCTGGGCCTACTCTTCCGGCTCTTCCGGCTCTTTGTTGTGCAGAGGCCTTTGAGCAAGGAGTGACGACCAAACTTTCCATTCCTGTGCTTGGGTTAAACGCCTTCTCCTTGGCAAATCCCGGGTCAATAACGTAGCGAATGCCATCGATCGTGATGGAAGTCTCTGCGATATTCGTAGCTAGAACCACTTTGCGTGCATTTTCCGGGGTAGGGGCAAAGATCTTGGCCTGGAGTTCCATGGGCATATTGGCATAAATTGGAGCAATTATCAAGGGCTTGATGTTGCTGCCCAATTTTTCACAAGTGTCCTTCAAGTTTTCTTCCACGGCCTCGATTTCCTCCTGTCCAGTGAGAAACACCAAAATGTCCCCTGGCAATTTCTGGGAGACGTGAATCTGGAATATGGTGGTTATGGCCGCGTATATGTAGTTGGATTCCGGCTGCTGGGTATAGTAAATGTCCACTGGGTAGCGTCTCCCCGGGACATTGAAGATTGGGGCCTTGTTGAAGAACAGCGAGAACTTTTCTGCATTAACAGTGGCGGAACTAATCAATAATTTCAAGCTAGGGTTGATTTTGAGGATATCCTTGAGGAGACCCAAGACAATGTCGGTACTGATGGTTCTTTCGTGTGCTTCGTCGACAATGATCGCAGAGTACGACTCCAATTCTGGATCAGTGAGAAACTCACGTAGAAGCATACCGTCGGTGACGTATTTAATTGCTGTTTTGCTGCTGGTGACATCGTCAAATCTGATGGAGTACCCTACTTCGTTTCCCAACTTGACACCCATTTCCTCAGCCACACGAGCAGCCACAGAAGTCGCAGCCACTCTTCGTGGCTGAGTGCAGGCAATCTTTTTATTGTTGTTGCAGTATCCGGCTTCATACAAGTACTGTGGTACTTGAGTGGTTTTACCAGACCCAGTTTCGCCGACGAGAATGACAACCTGGTACTTGTCTACAGCCTCAAGGATCTGGTCTCTGTACTTATAAACAGGCAAAGACCGGCGAATATCTGCGATTTCGGCCTTTTTCTTGTCAACCTTGTCCTGCTCTGCTGCCTGCTCGTCGATCACGTGATCCTGGTCCTCGAGCTCGTCTGCATGGGTGGTGAACTGGATATTGTGGGCATCATCAAAGACATACTCGTAGTTTTCGCTTCCGGGAAGGTTAAGAGTCAGTTGGTCCTGGTAGTTGTACTCGAATTTGTCGTCGAGATCTGGCTTTTGCCGCTTCACTGGCTCGTCGTCCAATTTTCTGTTCAAGAGCCGCTTTTTTTTCTCGGCAACATCGGTGGTGTATTCCTCGGGTAAATAGTACGTGGAGCTCAATTGGTCCGCCAATTGGTTGCTGAGATCTTTGCGCTCCAGGACTATTTGTAACAACTCCTTCTTGTAGGTGTAGTCTTCCTGTTGCCTCTTGGTTAGACTTGCCCAGCCATCACGGTCTATATCCTGCTGGTACAACGAGACGTCTTCCTTTAGTAGGAGCAACTTCTGCTCCTCTCTCTTTGAAAGATACGCCTGTCTAGATAGCTTTCTCAACTCATCAAGGTTGGACATGTCCCGCAAAGAAATTTCACGTGAGCATATACTGCGAGCCAGGGCTCGACACCTAGAGAGGTTATAGGTTAGTTAGCCGGATGGGAGGTGAATTGCTGTGAAATAAAATGATCCTGGGTATTGGAATGAGCTGTTGGGCCGCTGGAATGGGCAATATTATGCTTGTCGGTGACGTCGGAGCAAGTCGGCATAATCCCTCGGATGGACGTGCGTTGACCAATGACAGTCGACTAGAAATATATATAAACATGGGGGTGCCCGCAGGAAAAATGAAAAATCAATCTAGTTATCCACACAATGTTTTCTAGAGTCGCTCGTCGTACATTTTCGTCCTCGCCAATCTCCAACTACAAGGTCGCTGTCCTTGGTGCTGCTGGTGGTATTGGCCAACCATTATCGTTGTTGCTCAAGTTGAACCACAAGGTTACTGACTTGTCGCTCTACGACTTGAGAGGCGCGCCAGGTGTTGCTGCCGACGTCTCGCACGTTCCAACCAACTCGACTGTCAAGGGATACACCCCAGAGAACGACGGGTTGAAGCAGGCTTTGACTGGGTCTGATGTGATTGTCATTCCAGCCGGAGTTCCAAGAAAGCCGGGCATGACCAGAGACGACTTGTTCAACACCAACGCGTCGATTGTGCGTGACTTGGCTTCTGCTGCTGCTGAGCACGCTCCAAACGCGGCGTTGCTCATCATCTCGAACCCAGTGAACTCGACTGTGCCAATTGTCGCCGAGGTCTTGAAGAAGAAGGGTGTGTACAACCCAAAGAAGTTGTTTGGTGTCACCACCTTGGACATCCTCAGAGCCTCGCGGTTCATTTCCGAGGTCGCCGGTACTGACCCTACCCAGGAGACTGTCTCTGTTGTCGGAGGCCACTCTGGTGTCACCATTGTGCCATTGATCTCCCAGACCACCCACAAGGGCTTGCCAAAGGACAAGTTGGACGCCTTGATCAACCGAATCCAATTTGGCGGTGACGAGGTCGTCAAGGCCAAGAACGGGGCTGGATCTGCCACTTTGTCCATGGCCCAGGCTGGTGCCAGAATGGCTGGATCTGTGCTCAAGGGTTTGGCTGGCGAGGTTGACGTCGTTGAGAACTCGTTCATTGAGAACCCAATCTACGCTGGTGAGGGAATCAGCTTCTTTTCGACCCCAGTGACCTTGGGCCCAGAAGGTGTCAAGGAGATCCACGGTCTTGGAGAGACTTCTGATGCCGAGGATGCCTTGATTGCTGCTGCCAAGGAGACCTTGAAGAAGAACATCGAGAAGGGTGTCAACTTTGTCGAGCAGACTTACAAATAGGTGGTATGTCTGTATATATGATTCAGTACTTGTTGTAGAGTTGTACTTATTGTGGGGTTGTACTTATTGTGGGGTTGTACTTATTGTGGGGTTGTATTTATTGTAGAGTGTACTTATTGTAGAGTTGTACTTATTGTAGAGTGTACTATGCACGCGCCTGCAGCAGCAGGGTGTTTCACCTGGCTGCACATGTCCGGAATTACTATCCCGTTTTGGACTCCAGCCAGGGCATAAATACCTACCCTGTTGCGCCTGGGCCTTCATGACCCAAGAATTCATCGACACCAAGCAGTTGGCTTCCACCAACTTGTTCAAGCCGCTCGTGCTCAACGACAGCGTCCGTTTGCAGCACCGGGTGGTTCTTCCGCCGCTAACCCGCACCAGAGCAACCAGCGACGGAGTACCAAGCGATCTCATGCTCCAGTACTACGACGAACGGTCCAGAGTCCCCGGCACATTGCTCATCACCGAAGCTACTCCAGTCGCACAACGGGCCGGGGGAATGGCCAACATCCCGGGGATCTGGAACAAGACCCAGGTCGCGGCCTGGAAAAAAATCACCGACAAAGTGCACGCCAATGGGTCGTACATCTCCATCCAGCTTTGGAACGTCGGCAGACAGGTCAACATCCGGTACATTTCCAAAAAGGGCATCCCCTTCAGATCGGCGTCCGACGGATTCTACTCGTACCCAAAGCAGAAGACCCAGGCGATCGAGTTGAACAACCCGCTCAAGGCATTGACGATCGCAGAGATCAAGGATTACGTCAAGCAGTACGGCGTCGTGGCCCAGTATGCCGTGGAAGCCGGGTTCGACTTTGTCGAGATCCACGGGGCAAACGGGTACTTGTTTGACCAGTTTCTCCAGGAGATCACCAACAACCGCACAGACCAGTACGGCGGGTGTCTCGAGAACCGCGCCAGGTTTTTCCTCGAGGTCGTGGACGAAATCATTTCCAAGATCGGCCTGGAGAAATTAAGCTTTCGGTTGTCGCCGTGGGCTACCTACGCCGGCATGCCGGGGAAACACGCTAGAATCAGCCCGGTCGCAGTCTACGGATATGTCATCAGCGAGGTCCAACGACGGGCAAACGAGCATGGTGGCAAGATCGGCTACTTGAGCTTGATCGAGCCTCGGGTGTCGAACTCGATCTTCGACGAGACCATCGAACAAGGGTCCCCCGGAAACAACGATTTTGCCTACGACATCTGGCAAGGCATCATTATCCGCTCGGGAAACTACCTTAGAGACATTCCGGGCTTGATCAAGGACGTCAATAGAGACAACCGTACCCTCATCAGTATTGGCCGGCACTTTATCTCTAACCCGGACTTGGTCCTGCGTTTGCAGCACGGACTCGAGGTCGCACCATATAACCGTGCCACATTCTACACCTACGACGATTGGGGGTACAATTCGTATTCAAATTATGGCGAAGGGGTACGTGAAACGGAAAAGGAGGCTCGTGCCAAGCGTCCGCAGCCATTGGCCAAATTATAGACGATATGAACACGAACGTTGGGAATATAGCCCAACTCATAGAACCGGCTTGTAGTCTAATATGACTTTACAAAGTACTGTAGAAAGCTATAGTACGGTGGAGAGTACAGTAGAGAGTACAGTAAAGAGTACAGTAAAGAGTACAGTAAAGAGTACAATAGAGAAAGTACATAGTGTAAAGAAAAACCTTCTCATTCTAAGCAGCCTGCCAACCACGGTTGAGATACATCACGAGTTGCGACATGCCACTGAAACATGACAGCATTACTGTGTATAATACACCATCTCCAATGTAGTCATTTATGGTACACTAAATAAACTAAAGTTTCTCACGATATTAGGACCATACTCATCGTAATCCTTCTTGGTATGACAATAAGCCTTGAATTCGCTGGTTTGCGCCAACAAGCTTCCTCCAAACCAGACTGCGTTTCTCTGTCTTCGGTGACTAATGACATTCACGTCCACACCACTGGACTTGGCATTGGAAAGCTTCTCGCTGTCTGAGATTCTCTCCTTGACCAAGCTCCGCAAGTCCTTTTGCAATCTTCGCCCAAAATCTTTGAACATGGTCGATCCTCCCGACAAGACAATGTTCTTGTATAACCCTTTCCGAACGTCAATAGGCGACGACTGGACGACTTGGTCGACGGTCACTGGAAGCGGAGTGAGAAAGTCAGACGAGGCAATCTCTGGGTTGAAGAAAATCTCCGGTGCCAAGAAGCGCTCGTATCCAATGTCAATAAGCTTCTTGCTGGTCTTGGCCTCATTCTCCACAATAAACTGTGCAAACTTGTCTGGCTTGGAGTCAAAGTTCCGGAACTCCTTCACGATATCTGGGCAGACGTAACAGAACTCCTGCTTGATTTTCTCGGCAGTGCGCAAACTCGAGTCCAATTCGCCTCTTTCCCGGAGCATTTGCTGGATGAAAATCGTTATGTCGCGACCGGCAATTGGAATATTCTTTATGGCAGATCCTATCACATACCCTTCAGCCACAGGGATCACATGAGTCACACCATCACCAGAATCAATCACTGTTCCTGTTAAAGAACGGTCTTGCACCTTGGAAGATGTCCATGACGCTGCCAATGCCAACACAGCCTGGACTGCAATATACAAACCTGCACAGTTGAAACTCTCAAACATGATTTCAGCGACGTTCTCACGGTTCTCTGGCGGGTTCAATGGTGGCTCGGTGAGCAAGAAGTAGTGATCCTCCGGTTCACAGCGGAGATACTTGAATATAGAGTTCTCCCAGAATCTCTCCATGTGATCCCAATTCTCAATCTGACCATGCTTTATAGGATAATGAAGGGAATAGTTAGGTCCATTGGCCGCTGCCAAGGCCTCGTCCCCAATGAAAAAATCCAAGTCCTCCATGCCTCTCTTGTTGATCAAGCCGGAACTATTGTTACTGCCTCCAAAGCCACCGCTCTTGGCTTTTGCTCCAGTGGCCGAACGAGTAGCAATGGCAGTAGGAAACACAAATGAAGGAGCGTCGTTACCGGCAAAACCAAGTTTGGTTAAACCGGTACCGTTATCCATGATCACAGCAGGGTTATTCGACGCCATGTTGTTTCTTGAACAGTAGTAGCTTGTAAAATCGTTTAGGGGTAGCTGTAAAAGAATCACGTGATATATTGGTTATGGGCGTTGGTGAGAGCAGGCTAGGCTCTTGTAGGCAATGTCAAGGTATTGCCAATGATATCTGACTGATGTTCTTAGTCGTTGTCTCTACGCTATCTAATTTATACTCAAGCTATTTAATAGATATATTCATGCGATCCAATTGATATCCAGCTCTATATCAAGTTAGTACATCAAAGATTTGGCAACTATATATCTACCATTCGGCTTGCCATCGCATACACTAACAAAATCGCAAAAACACTATAAACTGCGAGACCCAATTACATATTATTTCATAGTCAATCAACATCAATGCTCTAAATTGCTGCTTCCCAGCAAGATCATTCCCAGGGCGCCTGGCCACTTACCCTCCCGACTTGTGGATAGATATTTTTCACCAAAAAATTTCCCAGCGTAAACACGATGGCAATGAATAACCTCGACATGTCGAATGCTATTGTCGCCCAGGACGAAATGGGGCGGCCATTTATCATTGTTAGAGATCAGGGCCAGAAGCAGCGGAGCCATGGGATCGAGGCGACAAAGTCTCATATTCTTGCCGCACGATCTGTGGCCAACATTATTAAGACCAGTTTGGGTCCTCGTGGCTTGGATAAGATCTTGGTGAGTCCAGATGGAGACATTACAATTTCCAATGACGGTGCCACTATATTGTCTAGAATGCAGATAGATAACCAGATTGCAAAGTTATTGGTGGAGCTTTCCAAATCCCAAGACGATGAGATAGGTGACGGGACTACTGGTGTGGTTGTGTTGGCGTCTGCGCTTTTGGATCAGGCCTTGGAGCTCATTGACAAGGGGATTCACCCAATCAAGGTGGCACACGGATTTGACGATGCTTGTAAAGTTGCGATTGAGACCTTGGACAAAATAGCCGATGAGATTACCATCCCAACTGATAGCAAGGGGGACAGCAGTGAGTTGTTCAAGGCCCTGAAGACGTCATTGGGGAGTAAGATTGTCAGCAAGTTCCACGACCAGTTTGCCCAAATGGCAGTTGATGCCGTTTTGAGTGTCGCTGATTTGGAGAGAAAGGACGTTGACTTTGAGTTAATCAAGGTCGAGGGCAAGGCCGGCGGTGCTCTTGAGGACTCGAAGTTGATTCATGGAGTTATCATTGATAAGGAGTTTTCGCATCCGCAAATGCCGAAGCGAGTGGAGGACGCATCTATTGCTATTCTTACCTGTCCATTTGAGCCACCAAAACCAAAGACTAAGCACAAGTTGGAGATCAGCACGGTGGAAGAGTTCCGAGTGTTGCAGCAGTACGAGCAGGATAAATTTAGAGGCATGATAAAATCTTTGAAAGACGCGGGCGCCAACTTGGTTATCTGTCAATGGGGATTTGATGACGAGGCCAACCACTTGTTGTTCCAGGAAGAGTTGCCGGCAGTCCGGTGGGTCGGGGGACCTGAACTTGAGCTTATTGCCATTGCCACCAACGGTAGAATAGTGCCAAGATTTGAGGACTTGACCAAGGCGAAGTTGGGACATGCTGGAGTGGTGAGAGAAATCGAGTTTGGTACCACAAAGGACAAGATGTTGGTCATTGAGAAGTGTGCCAACGTGAAGGCTGCCACAATTTTCATCCGAGGCAGTAACAAGATGATTGTGGACGAGTCGATCCGGGCCATACACGACTCTATTTGCGTTGTGAGAAACTTGATCAAGGATAACAGAGTCATTTACGGAGGAGGTGCTGCGGAAATTGCCATGTCGCTTGCCGTTGATGCCGAGTCTGACAAGAAGAAGGGAATCGACCAATATGCCTTCAAGGCATTTGCTGATGCGTTGGACGCCATTCCAATGACCTTGGCTGAGAATTCTGGCTTGAACAGTATTGAGGCATTGAGCGACTTGAAGAGTCGGCAGTTGAAGGAGAATGACAGTACCTTGGGAGTGGACTGTTTGGGCAAGGGCTCGAACGATATGAAGAAGTTGTTTGTCATTGACCCATTGATCAGCAAAAAGCAGCAAGTGTTATTGGCTACTCAGTTGAGTAGAATGATATTGAAGATTAATGACGTCATTATAAGCGGAAGCGACCAGTATTAATGCAGCTGTCTATGTTACAAAATATTCATAATTAATATATGACGAGCAAGTAATATAAAGATGACTATGTAAAAAATGATTTATGTAGTTGTGACAAGGAAATAAAGACGGCATTAATGAAACGATAAAATAGCAAGTTCTAAGGTCCACACCCGTCGTATGTGCACCTTTACTGCAATATCTGCATTGCTATTCTCGCTAAGTAAATTAGGAACTGTTATCGTCACATCGTTCTTTGACCACCAGCATTTTCTCGCCGGCTTCTTCCAGAATAAGAGAAGCTTGTTATTCGAATTATTACTATCACCACTTTCGTCATCACCACTCTGTTGCAACTGCACCAAGGCTAAAGAGCTTATTACAGCCTTACCTGGCTCTATTTCTCGGCATCCCCAAAGATCGTTTGTCGTGTAACCAGCATTGCACAACATATCCAATAGATGCTGCTCTGCTGGACCCAATTTCTTGTTGCCTCCATAACCCAATCCTTCAAATATCTGTGTGTGGCTTACCAACTCTTTTGCAGCAGCCAACTTTATCTTCTTCATTTGCTGTGAGGTCAACCCAGGAATGGGCGTAATACAGTAGAAATCAAGATCCTCGCGCAACACAATAATACAAGGCTTAGACTTTAAAACACTCGTCTCAAATAGTCTCGACACATCGTCGTCCTCCTCGAAATCATTGATTTGAGAGTCTCCTTGGGTGTGCGGCATAGAGGCACTGGCCTGAGCAAACGAGTCTATGATATACTTGAAGGACCGAGGAGAAAAGTCAATAAACACTATATCGCTCTCTGTCAAATTAGTTATTACTTGGCCTGACTCGTCTAAGAACACGCCGTTGGGAAATAAGCAAAGCAAAATCGATTCGGGCAAGTTCATTAGCTGGTCTCTTGAAATCTGAAACTGCTCCCCACGCACATTTAAATTGATAATCGAGTTGACATCTTCATCTTGCTGTGGTGCAGCCATGATAGGTCCCTGGTCTTGCGACACTTGGGTAATTATATTAGACATTCTGGGACTTTTGAATTCTCGAACTTGTGTTGTTTTTTGATGCGTGTTTTCAATCTGGATGAACGAACTTACCCGGACTTTACTGGAGGATCTGGAAGCACGACCGAGGCAGATTGCAAACGGGTTGGGTTTTCCGCGTAAATAAAAATAATATTCAGCTTTATTCATTTTTTGGTTTTTACAAACATTTGAGGATTCTTCTCTCATGGGTATGCCATACGTTGCGGGTTTTTTGCATTACCCGGTTTTGATGTTAAGAGCAGCAATGAATCATTGGAGCCTTTGGCTATGAGTTGCGGTGAGGGTTGTAGCTGTAACAGAACGAGCAGTGAAGCTAAATTGGATGACAATGATGGCAGTGGTAGTGAAGTGTGGGGTAGCGACTCCGAAGTAGAAATCGAGGGAGATACCTATGGAAAAGTGGATAACATGGATACCATGGACGTGAAAAATTTGCGGCGTAAATTTGCAAAGCTTGGTTACATTGAAGGTAAAACTGTCTCTCAGGAGTCTGCTATACAGAAATCGTTTGATGTAGGATATACCACTGGTAGTAAGTTGGGTCTCAGTGCCGGAGAAATTCTCGGGAGAATGTACCTTGAGGCACAAGGCGATGCTCTGAAGAAAGCTAGATATGAAGCGGCTATTGAGCAATTAACCATTGGAAATGTACTTGATGTCAAATATTTTACCGAGGATATGGAACTAAAGGGTGGGGCGCACCCTATAATAAAGGAGTGGATCAAAGAACTGAGCAAGTGAGGTTTACACGGATAAAATGTGCATAGAGTGTAATTATATTTTGTAAATTACTATCAATGAGCTTGTAATTTTTAGCTGGGCTGGCGGAAGATTTCGGGATATACTGGGCCCATTAGTTAGTGGAAACGGCATTTCCAAATGTGGAATCTATACATTTTTCAATTGATCTAAGCTACACAAGCCAAGCATGATGCACTCAGCAAAGGGTTTCAGTTCACCAGGAAAAGCCTTATTGGCCGGAGGATATTTGGTCCTTGATCAAAAGTATAAATCATATGTGGTTGCCTTGTCTACTCGGATGCATAGTGTTGTTAAGGGGCAGCCAACCAGCGGAAATGTCACTCTGATTGAAATAAATAGTCCACAATTTATCAAGGGGTGTTGGAAGTACGAGTACAATCACTCAACCAGAGCGATCAAAAACGTATCTGAGTCCAAGAACCCCTTTTTATTAACTACTTTGGACACTATTCTAGGCTATATTGACCCAACTGCGGCCCACGTTATCCAAATCTCAATCTTCTCTGATTCCGCTTACCACTCCACCCAGGATACAACCGCCAAGAAGTCTGGTACTAGAGAGTTTTTGTACCACAGCAAGGAAATTAAAGAGGTTCCAAAGACTGGATTGGGCTCCAGTGCAGGTTTGGTAGTGGTGGTGACTGCCGGGCTCTTGTCCTTGTACAAGCCTGAGTTGGATTTGTTTAGCGAAACTGGATTGCAAACCATTCATAATCTTGCACAAATATCGCACTGTTTAGCTCAAGGCAAAATTGGCTCGGGTTTTGATATTGCAGCTGCGGTATATGGCTCTATTGTTTATCGCAGATTCGACCCTGAGATCATCAACCAACTAATCGATAATAAAGACAAGGCGAAATTGAGAGAAATTGTTGACTCAAAGTGGCTGGGAATGATTATCGAAAAGTGCAACCTACCACCGAATATCAAGTTACTAATGGGTGACATAAACAACGGATCTGAGACTCCTCGGTTGGTATCCAAGGTGTTGGAATGGAAAAAGAAAAACCCAATTGAAGGAGAGCAGTTGTTTGATAATTTGAATATGTTCAACATGAAGCTCGTATCAGAGTTTGACAAGTTGAAGCAACTTGAGAAAACCGAACCCGTGTATTACAAAGAATTGCTAACTTTGTTGGGCACATACTCTGTGATCCAGCTCAAAAACTTGATGAGAGTATCTGACGAAAACCTTGTTGAGAAGCTTGAGCCGTTTCTTGCCATTATAGAGTCGATTTCTTCTATTAGACAGTACTTACAACTGCTAACTAAGAACACAGGCGCAGAAATCGAGCCGGTTGAGCAAACCATTCTTCTTGATAACCTCTTCACCTTGCCGGGAATCTTGGGCGGAGTTGTTCCTGGTGCTGGTGGACATGATGCTATTTGTGTCTTGTGTTCTGAAGGCGCGATTGATAGTATTCTTAAACTATCCAAGAGTGAAGCCTTGCAGTCCAAATATGAAACCTCGAGCGGATTCAAAACTGTTGATTTGCAATCCATTGATAGAAAGTTGTTTGAAAGGGTTCAATGGTTAGACCTTCACGAAGAAAACGAAGGATTGAAATTAGAACCGGTTTCAAACTATCAATAGCGGTCGAAGTTAATGACCCTAATACAATTTTGATCAGCTAAATATTCAATTGCTTTGCAGTTTTCAATAACTTAATAATTTATACTTTGCTTGTTAGGACCCGTAGCTTTGGTACAGCACGCCAAATTGTCTTTTCCAAACACGAAAATCACCACTGCACTTGTACTCAATGTCCAGTTCATTCTTCAACCAACGAGTGAAATCTAAAGAGGCCTCTGCTTCCGAGAGACTTTCTCGTATGCCATGGGTGGAGAAGTACCGACCTAAAGATTTGAACGATGTTACTGCACAGGATCATGCGGTGAACATTCTTCAAAAATCCTTGAAGCGGTCGTCAAATCTCCCACATATGTTGTTCTATGGCCCTCCTGGCACGGGAAAAACGTCTACTATTTTGGCTCTTGCGAAGGAATTGTTTGGGCCACTGCTATACAAAACCAGAGTGTTGGAATTGAATGCGTCTGATGAGCGTGGGATATCGATTGTGCGAGAGAAGGTTAAGAATTTCGCACGATTGACGATTTCCAATCCTACAAAAGAAGATTTAGAAAAGTACCCGTGCCCTCCTTATAAAATTATTATTCTTGACGAGGCTGATTCGATGACCAATGACGCGCAGAGCGCATTGCGAAGAACCATGGAAACGTACTCCAGTGTTACTAGATTTTGTTTAATCTGTAACTATATAACAAGAATCATTGATCCATTGGCTTCGCGGTGCTCCAAATTCAGATTCAAGCCCTTAAATAGCGAAAATGCCTTGGAGAGATTGCAGTATATAGCACAACAGGAAAATGTTCAGTACGAATCGCCAGAGGTGTTGCAGGACATTTTAAAGATTTCCAACGGGGATTTGAGAAAGTCCATTACATTTCTTCAGTCTGCCACGAAATTGATCCTGGTTGACAACGATGGCGACATTGAAATGGCCCTCACTAGACAGAATATCTACGAGATCGCAGGCATGGTGCCAGACGAGACAATTGAGCTTCTCGTGAAAAAGTATGCTACTTTTCAAGAGATATTGGACCTCAGCCAGCGTTTGTTTGCAGAAGGATGGAACTCCTCACAGATATTGAGCCAGTTGCATGACAAGTTGATCTTGGACGACTCTATACCAACTGCTAGGAAAATCAAAATCGCGTTAATATTGAATAGTACGGATCTGAAATTGGCCAATGGGACGGACGAGCAGATTCAGATATTGAACACCATCTGCAAACTTAATCAAGTATAGACACTATTTATTCTCATATTTATGTATACAGCATTGTAGTGGCAATCGCTCATTTATTCCGCTGAATCATCTGCGGAAATCCATTGGCTCCTGTCGGTGGAGGACCGTTGAACTGCATTTGATTGTGGTTAAAAAAATTTGGTGGAGGACCGTTGTTCATGTGTGGTGGCATCATGTTAGGAGGCATTGGTCCACCATAGTGCATTGGCATAGGTGGGAACCCTGGTGGAGGGCCATTAGGCTGAGCATTTCTCTGGCCATTGCCAAGCAACCAAGGGGGAATTCCCCCGCTGTTTGGTGGAGGCCCATTGAACTGCATAATCCCTGGAGGCCCGTTATTAATTGGGGGGAATCCTGGAGGTAATGGGATATTTTGCATATTCTGCTGCATATTTGGTGGTGGAAACCCTGGAGGGAAACTCTGAGAGGACTGTATAGTGTTTTCTTTGGGTGGGGCATTGGTTTGTGCTGGGATACTTCCTCGAGTATCCTTCTCAGTCGGTGGATTGTTCGGCGGACTGTTGCTGTTACCAAATAACGACATGATATTTGACAGGGCCGGCTGCGAGGTGTTTTTGGTACCTCCCTTGTTTAGTAACGACATGAAGAAAACGTCGTTGGAACTGCTCTTCTGCTGCGTTTCCTTCGCAGGTTCCGACTTGCCCAACATGGACAATATTCTAGAGCTGGCATCTTCCAGGCTATTACTACCGAGCGTCGCAGGCATATTGGAGTTGGAATTGGTCTCAACCGGTGGTTTGAAAAAATTTGAGAACCTCGAACTACCTCCTGATTCGTCCTCTGGTGTATCCACTGGCTGCTCAATTGGCACAACGGCCTTCTTCTGGTTAAACCCAAAAAAGTCATCCACACCTCTTCCTAAATTAGATGGCGCAGTCTGCTTGCTATTAATCACATCGTCAAGCGTAGCTTCTTCTTCACTGGTAATCGTGCCATTCTTCTTTTTATCTTCAAGCTTCATACGCAACTTCCAGTTTTCAAAATCCTGTACGGTCTTCCCTACACTTCCCGTTACACTCTCATCGTTATCATCTTCCATCAACCAAGCTGGATCTTCTTCTTCGTCTTCCAATTCCTGGTTGAAAAAGCTTCCCTTTTTAAAGTCCTTACCCCGCCCCTTCTTTTTACTATCATAAGAGCTGTAACCGTCATTTTTACTGTGCTTTATAGAGAATGAGCCCATCTCACCAGTGCCTTCGTGCTCGTTATTCGCAAAGTTATTGTTATTCTGCTGATGTCCATATGGCTCATTTCTTCTTTTTGGAGTCTGTCGTTGCCTCCAGAAATCATTAACAGGTAAACCACTAATTACAGGAATTTCCTCTTCCTGGCTTATTTCTATAAGTTTAGACACCAGGTATACGTATTCTTTTCTATTATACTGTTTAGGTGATACAGTCAATTGAAAGTCCAAGTTATTTTCTTCGGAAGAGTCATTAGAGGTTCGTGACTTTTGACTCCGTTTAGATGACGATCCCTTCAATGATTTATTATTTGTTGGCTTTTCAAGCTCTTTGTCGTCTTTCATCGTATTCTTCCTTCCCTTTCACGTAATGTGTTTGTCAAGGGTCAAGATGTTTTGACTGTAAAATCGATATCTTACCCGGATATTAAGATTGGTTTGAGACACTGGTACAACGATAATTAAGCTTAAGGTCAGAACGTAAGTGACCCCATTTAGACATTAATTTTAGGGTCAATTAATATTGATTTGTAAAATTCAAATGAAAATAATGAGTGTTTTTAGTATTATTTATCCGATATTTATCACATATTTCTACGTAGCCCAAATTTATTGAAATTCTTTACTAAAAAAATATGTTTAAACATTTGGCTAAGGTAAGTTGCCAGAGAAATATTAAGGCCCGATTCAAGTTATAGTTCGTCCAAAACCTGCTTGTATTACATTATGGATGGTAAATAACTGTGTTTCATGCGGGGTAATTAAAATTGTAAATGAACATCTTAGTTTTTAACTGTTCCATAAAACATTAATGTCTTTTTAGCGTTTTTTTATTGATACTGTTTATTTTAATTTTAATTTTTAATTTATGGATGAATAATAAGCTAAATTGGCAATAGAAAATTACAGATACCAAAATGATGTAACCGTGATTTAGTAGCAATTGAATGCTATCAGTTTTGATGAAACCTTTGGTAATTTAGAAGGATAATAATTATTTAATAAATGATTATTTGGTTAAAGAATTGAAGTAGATCGGCTTGATTTTGTGAAGTTACGTAGATTCTGTACTTACGGTTCAATTTTTACGTCAGAATCAATTCTTAGAAAAACTGACATGATTGTCAAAATTGACAAACTTACAATACTATAAATGAGACATAAATTTATACTATTTTGAATAAATTTCATCAGGTTCATCTTCAGTGTCGCAATGTAGATTAAGATGATATTAGTATGTTGTTACCCGGTCATGCGTTGTTTTTCACTTTGCAATGAACTCCAGAAACAAGACGCCTCTAAATATCATGAACGAGGTAGATACAAATCAGTATCTCCAATTCCTTTGTCTCGGAGGGGGCAATGAGGTCGGCAGATCCTGTCATATTTTGGAACACAAGGGAAAAGTGGTGATGTTAGATGCAGGGGTGCATCCCTCAAATCTGGGTCTTAACTCATTGCCATTTTACGATGAGTACGACTTGTCCAAAGTAGATGTTCTTTTAATAAGTCATTTTCACTTGGATCATGCTGCTTCGTTACCTTATGTTATGCGACATACCAATTTTAATGGAAGAGTATTCATGACCCATCCTACAAAGGCTATCTACAAGTGGTTATTAAGCGATTTCGTGAAAGTTACGTCAATTGGTGATGATTCTGCGCATTTATATTCTGACGAGGATCTCACAGATTCTTTTGACAGAATCGAAACAGTTGACTACCATTCTACTGTGGAGTTGGATGGAATTAAATTTACTGCGTATCATGCTGGTCACGTGCTCGGTGCTGCAATGTTTTTTGTTGAGATTGGCAGTTTAAAGATACTATTTACGGGCGATTATTCAAGAGAAATAGACCGGCATTTAAACTCCGCTGAAGTTCCTCCTCAGCGGCCGGATGTCTTGATTTGCGAGTCCACGTTTGGTACTGCTACGCATGAGCCTAGACTTGCAAAAGAAGCTCGTTTAACAGCTTTAGTTCACAAGACTGTAACTAATGGAGGTAGAGTGTTACTACCCGTTTTTGCTTTGGGGCGTGCTCAGGAGTTGTTGTTAGTTTTAGACGAGTACTGGGAGAACAATCCAGAGCTAGAACTGATAAATGTTTATTATGCATCTTCTCTTGCCAAAAAGTGTATGTCTGTGTATCGAACGTATGTGAATATGATGAATGAGTCTATTAGAATGAGATTTCGGTCAGAGAACCTGAATCCGTTTAAGTTTAGACATATACGATCAGTTAAGAATTTGGACAGATTTGAGGATCTTCTGCCTTGTGTCATGGTTGCTAGTCCGGGAATGTTGCAAAATGGTGTTTCGAGAGAATTATTGGAGAGATGGTGCCCTGATACTAAGAACGCTTTGGTTATTACTGGTTATTGTGTGGAGGGCACAATGGCTAAACAGATACTTACTGAGCCTCTGGAGATTCCCTCAGTCTCGAACCCAGACCAGATGATTTCAAGACGAATGTCCGTGGACGAGATTTCTTTTGCAGCGCATGTTGACTACGAACAGAATTCAAAATTCATTGAGATGGTAGATCCAAAGTCAATTATTTTGGTGCACGGCGAATCTAATCCAATGGGTAG
Organism: Saccharomycopsis phalli; assembly: GCA_020342235.1. Lineage (NCBI taxonomy): Eukaryota > Fungi > Ascomycota > Saccharomycetes > Ascoideales > Saccharomycopsidaceae > Saccharomycopsis > Saccharomycopsis phalli. The sequence continues at coordinate 1,698,474 of CP073215.1, forward strand.
ATTGAAGTCGGCGTTGCTTTCTAAGTATTCCAAATTGAAAAATACTGGTAGTGAGGTTAAGGTTTATACACCTAAGAACGGTGAAGAGTTGAAAATTCAGTTTGAAGGAATTAAAATAGCAAAGGCAGTTGGTCAGATTGCCGAGCTTAATAGACACCCTGGTGAGTTAGTTAGTGGATTATTGGTTTCCAAGAATTTCGATTTAAACTTATTGAAGGTCGATGACTTACGAGAATTTTCTTCTCTCACCACCACTGTCGTCACAGAGAGACAATCTATTAAAATTACCTCTGGAAGAGAATTAATACGATGGCACTTGTGTCAGATGTTTGGTTATGTTGAAGTTGTACATGAGAACGATGATGAATTTGAGTTGAAGGTAATGAACGATGTGATTGTGTCTATAGAAGACGATATCTGCACCATCCAGTGGACTAGTGGCATGGTAAATGACACTATTGCCGATTCTGTAATTGCTACCTTGATATCCGTTGACAGTAGCCCTGCTAGTGTTAAGTTGACTTCCACGCTGCATGCACATAACCACACACACGGAAAGCCAGATATTAAGGCAGAGCTTGCAGATGGACATTCTAGTTCTGATACCAAGGTTCGTATACATAGGATTATTAGCCTTTTGAAAGCTCAATTTGGCGAGTCATTCAAGGCAGGTGAGAAGGGCGGAACTGTTTCAATTGGTCCTACAGAGGCCAAAATTGACTTCCTAACATTATCTGTTGATTGTAAATCTAATGTGTTACGGACTAGAATCGAGCAGATCATCAATAGAGGTACGGACTTAACCGCGCCCCTAGCTAGGGCTCCATAGGTAACTGTTGGTGGTAAAGATATAATTGGCATAACCGGTTTATAGCATTGTTTTATATGTGATGTTAGCTTAACGGTTCTTTTAAGGCATTTAACATAATTCGGGTGCTTGTAAGCTCTTGGTCCTTTGCCATATAGTTCTAATAGTGTTATGTAAAAAATATCGAAATATTTTATGTTTAATTTAATCTACCATGTAAAAATTCTATGCATAGGGATCCCATATAGAGTTCTACGTTAAACTTTCATCGTTTTTAAAACGAATAGTAACGTAATTGTTATTATTATTAGTAGTAGCAATACCAGTAGTAGAGTCAAATTACTTGCGCCACATACACAAGCTAAATTATGCTCGCTAGTATACAAACGGCACATTAGTAACCTCTAAAATACTGGAACACGCCAGAATAATTAATATTTGGATTTTAAAATACTAAATAATACACAAAATGGTTGAAAATCCATTATACATGATGCCAGATTGTATGCAATTTCAACATAGTGGAGTAACTGTCGTAACTATGATAAAAAAAAGTTCCACGACTCTCCATCCTCACCCATTTCGTTATATCTTCCGTTAAATATATTTCTGTTATCACATTTTCGTTTCTTCTTGTTGTCGTTATTTTCGTTAAACTCTGTGGTTCTTGCAATTTCCAGATTATCAAGTTCCTCAGAAAAAAAGCTACTTATTCCATAATTAGCAGTTGTTAGACCACTTTCCTCGGTCCACGTGGAAATAGTATTGATCATCTCATTTGCTCTATCTGTAAAGGGGATACCTCCATTAGCAAATACCTCAGACTTTTGGCTAGGCTTTGTATTGAATAAGCTCTGTTTAGGTAAAATCAAATCTTTTCTTGTATTTAGCAGCTTATCTCCAGCTAATAAATGACTGAGACTCTTGGGGACAATATTCCTTTCCAAATCATCCCTCTTTCTTTTTTTCTCCTGTTGATTCACTTCGCAAGCTGCACTCTTTTGGGAATATTTGGATATAATATCATAGTGCGAAACTGGTTTTCGAATAATCGCAGGAGCAACATCTTCTTCCGAATTAGTGTCTGTGTATTTGTGCACATAGTTTGTGTTGTAAACTAATTCGGAGGAATTTGGACTACATCTTTCAATGAGATTTCCAATGGTAGCACACAAGAGCTGATCAAATGTGTCTCTGAAGATGACTGCGTAGTTGGATCTTTCTGCCATGGCAAACAAACAGATAGAGCAAGCCTTAAGATCATCCAAGCCCGTGATAAAAGTAGGCGACATTGTTGGCCGAGTGTGCTTAGCAGTATCCCCTAGCTTTTTTCTTCTCTTATCCTCAACATTTCTTACAAGCCAAAGACAATAAACAAGGGTGACTCCAGCAACGAAAATATTATTTATGGCAAGTATGGAATGTCCATAAACCGTCTTCTGGTGAAAAACCTTGAATAATTGACAAATCTGCCCAGCAGCTGCTTGGCATTCTTGTAGCAACCGATCCTCTGGTTCCATAAGCTCTAAATATGGTTGGATCAAAGCACGAACAGTCCGGAAATAATATAGACCTAAGGTAGCCTTTTCTACCTCATCAGTAACATCCCTACACTCACCTCTCCAGAGTTGTAATTGCTCAAAAAAATGTTCCACCAATGGTAACTCGTTCTCGCTAGCAACCCTGCAATTTGAACCAATAATGTTTAGCGTCTCTATTGCCTTTGCTTCTATTCTCTTCAACTTTATCGATTGATTGATAAACAAAACTTTAGAAGCGGTGCCTCTATCGACCAGAGAGGAAGGGTTAGCATTAAACAAGGGAATTGCCGGATCTATTGACTCCTCTGGAAAAGAAAAAGGCTTGCCGATTGAGACAGATATCAATCGTTCTAACAAGTAAACACACCAAAAAGATTTCATCTTCTGAATACGCTCCAGAGCCAGGCAATTTAAGTAACTTTTAAACTTATGAAGGCGTAATTTGTCTGTTACTACCTTCATTGAATCACCAACAATCGTATATAATTCAACAGGATCTCGGTCACATCGTATCAAACATAAAATCATTAAGAGATAAATCTCGATTTGTTTGTAAGGATCGGTTATTGTGCATTTTGAAAGATATCTTAAAGCGGTGGAAATATAATTTAAAGGTTTCAAGTTCGTGTACTCGCCACTGGCCTTTAAAATAAAAGAATTCAACCCAAAAATAAACCACATCCTGCAACACGCAAAATAGAAGTAATCCATATCGTTCAAATATCCAGTCAAATTCTTGCAACTCCACGCATGAAAAAAATCAAAAACCTCCCTCTCATCAAGAAAGGGAAACTTATACTGAAAACGGACAAAATGGGTATCTAAAAGAGTCTGTGCATTCTTTTTGTCGATGTCAAATTCAGGGTCCTGCGATAAAAAGTCTTTGAAATCGTATTTCCCCAATATCGTATGAGATAAATCAATTGAACCAGCCACTGATAAATAAGAAAATGCCAGGGTATAATTCATAGTCTCTTCTGGCATTTGCTGTGTTGCCGGAATTGATACAGTTTTGAGTCCTAACGGCTTACCTTTATCATCTACTTTAGGAAGCTGTCTCATTGGGTCATTCATCAAGGAAAAGTTGGGAAGATCAAGTGACCCGCCAATATTATTATCTTTAAACGAATTGATTCCGGGTATATCCGGAGACTCCGTGCTTGAATAGTGAGGATCAAATGTATTGGTCCTCGTCAAGGGTACCGGTTCTATAACAGGCAGACTACTAGGTTTTTCAAGCAGTTTGTCAAGCTCGTTATTATCACAGGTGTCCCTATTTCTTTGCATTTTTTCCGAAATAATAACGTCGTCTTCCTTTATGGAGTTCTTGTCGATCTTTTGGCTCTGGATGTATGGAGTTAATTTACGATATTTTTCTGGATCAGCTAAAGAAGCTGCATCTTTCCCTTCTATAAGAGACTCCAAATATAATATTCGCCGTTCAAGAATGAGCGTATACTCATCTTTTTCCGGACTCCTTACCGAGTATTTCTCAGGTTGTATACATTGGACTCCAGCTTTAATGCATGTGGTGCAAGAAGGCATTCTATGATCACATTTTTGCTTCCGTTTCTGACATAAAAGACAAGATGTCGATCGACTCTTCTTGTCATTCAGAGCTCTCCGAGCAATAAGCTCGTCGACCAACGAGCTGTTCGACGTCTTTCCCATGGTAATTCCAACCAACTGCGATACTTGAATCTACTAATCATACATTCAGTAATACATGCGTTACCCGGGTATACTGTAAGGATCAGATAAATTTAAGGTAGTTGTAGTAAATAAAACTTTACGAAATATTATGCATTGCTCATTCGAATTTTATTAAAATAGGCGTCTCCTCGGAATCTTTCTCCGTATTTTTTTTGATCTGGTCGAGCTCCTTATATTTTCTTTTGGATTTCTTCAGTTTCGAGTTTTTGGTTTGTACTCTTCGGTCTTGCAAGGCTTTTAGTCTACAATTCTCAGGGTCGTTAATTTGCTCTATTTTTAATGCAAGTAACTCCCGTGCCTTTTTTCGATTTTGTTCCCTTGATCTAGTAGCTTGTGATGAGACTACCAAGCCGGTGGGAATATGCCTCAACTGTACTTTACTATTTGTCTTGTTAATCTTCTGGCCGCCATTACCCCCACCTTTGATAAATACTTCTTCTATTTCAGATTCTAGTATTTTTGGCCTTGGTGGTAGTTTGTTAAACTTGATACATGACGAACTGCTTAGATGAAACTGACGAAGTAATTTGAGCATGAGCTTTCATTAGTCTGGTGCATAGAGAAAATCAACATATAGACCACATTGTTACCCTACCATTATATACCCACTCCTCTTGGCGGAGAGAATAATAGGGATTATTTAGATTCTTCAACGTTATTGATAACTGGTTGGATGGTTAGAAATTTACCCAGATATTGCCTGGGAAATTTGCATAATCAGCGGCATAGACCAGAAACAGCTTTTATAGCGATCTTTCAGACACAAGAATGACTGTACATCGTCAACATGTAGTAGAAACATAGTAATACCATATCTAATTAACCAATATGAAATCAGCAACAATAATTATCTCACTGCTAATTGTTACTCTAATCATTTTTGTTTTAAACTTAAACTTCAGATGATATACATGGTCCTCGATAGATGACAAAAAGTTAATCTCAGACTGCCAGGATTGAAAAGCCCAGTGAATCAACAATTAATACTAGTCGTATAAATAATAAAATTATTAGATTTGAATAAAAAGCAGTGAGTGTAGGCTATATCATCCTGAATTTACGTATAGTAAGTTAGTTGCCTGTAAACCTTACCCTATCTGCATGGCACTGATTCACTCCAATCACACAACGATCAGTGAGAATCACAACCGTAAAATTGGTAAATACTAGGAAAAAAAGATATTCGCCAAGTGTAAATGTGCCCACAAATTCGTTTCCCAAGATAGCGTAGTTAGACCTCTCCTAAAACCAAGTAATGATATCTTTGAGAATTTTGTTCGGTTAATAAGATGTTTAAATTTATGCATCTGCAATACAAGTTAAACTGAAACGCAAAATGCATGATGCAGGTTACAGAGGTTTTGATGACGCAATGATATGCAAGGGAGAAAGCCCAATAAGAAATGAGAATATCTGGTATCTCACCTTACCTTTGGGATTGAACGATAGTATAAGGCGGTATTTTACAGAGCAATTTTTGATAACATTACTTCGATTTTGAATAATGAATATATCGTATTTGGAAGAAATATAAGTTACTTTCATTTGTCTATAGTATAGTTTGACTTTCTATAGGATACGCGCAGCATTTGGGCTGTATAATAAATACGCTTCATCTTTAGTATGGCTCCTGTCGAGTAATCAAGATGATGACAACATTAAATTATCCATATCAATGCCTATTAGTAAAAGAGTTATGCTACAACTTTAATTATATTAAAAGCATTCTTAATTGAAATTAATTGAACTGAATTTATTTGAAGAATCAAGTGACGGATGTCAAATATTGTTCTTGGACAAAAGGAAGAATTAAATTAAAGAGTTAAAAACTCACACAATGAATGCAAGTGCCGCAATAAAGAACCCCACGAGGTATGTCAGGTAGAATTGGAATTTAGAGGCGGCACCCTCTAAGGATTGTTGGACGTTTGGAGTTGAAGTAGCATTAGCTAATTGTTCAACAAAAGATGTTGTTGATGAAAGAACAGCAGCAGAAGCAGCAGATAAATCAGAACCAGGCAAAGAAGAAGGAGAAGAAGAAGTCGTTACCAAGGTAGTAATTGAAGAACCAGCAGCGTCAGTAACAGAAGAAGTATCAAAAGTAGCGATAGATGAAATATTAGAAGCAGAAGCAGAAGCAGAAACAGAAGAAAATGCTGAACTAGCAGCGAGAGATGTAGTTGCTTCAGCAGAAGAAGGTATAGTAGACTCAACAACAGAAGAAGGTATAGTAGACTCAACAACAGAAGATGTAGTAGATTCAGTAGCAAGAGATGCACTAGACTCAACAGTAGAAGATGTAGCAGACTCAACAGTAGAAGACGTAGCAGATCCAACAACAGAAGATGTAGTTGACTCAGCAGTAGAAGACGTAGTTGACTCAGCAGCGAGAGATGCACTAGATTCAACAGTAGAAGATGTACTAGATTCAACAGTAGAAGACGTAGCAGATCCAACAACAGAAGATGTAGTTGACTCAGCAGCGAGAGATGTACTAGATTCAACAATAGAAGACGTAGTTGATTCAGCAACAGAAGATGTAGTTGACTCAGCAACAGAAGATGTAGTTGACTCAGCAACAGAAGATGTACTAGACTCAACAACAGAAGATGTAGTAGATTCAGTAGCAAGAGATGCACTAGATTCAACAGTAGAAGATGTACTAGATTCAACAACAGAAGATGTAGTTGACTCAGCAGCGAGAGATGTACTAGATTCAACAATAGAAGATGTACTAGATTCAACAATAGAAGACGTAGTTGATTCAGCAGCGAGAGATGTACTAGACTCAACAACAGAAGATGTAGTAGATTCAGTAGCAAGAGATGTACTAGACTCAGCAACAGAAGATGTAGTTGACTCAGCAGTAGAAGACGTAGTTGACTCAGCAGCGAGAGATGCACTAGATTCAACAGTAGAAGATGCACTAGATTCAACAGTAGAAGATGTACTAGATTCAACAATAGAAGACGTAGTTGATTCAGCAACAGAAGATGTAGTTGACTCAGCAACAGAAGATGTAGTTGACTCAGCAGTAGAAGACGTAGTTGACTCAGCAGCGAGAGATGCACTAGATTCAACAGTAGAAGACGTAGTTGATTCAGCAACAGAAGATGTAGTTGATTCAGCAGCGAGAGATGCACTAGATTCAACAATAGAAGACGTAGTTGATTCAGCAACAGAAGATGTAGTTGACTCAGCAGCGAGAGATGTACTAGACTCAACAATAGAAGATGTAGTTGATTCAGCAGAAAGATATGTACTAGATTCAACAGTAGAAGTACCAGTCCATGGAATAGTAGTAGTTGCTGTAGATTGTTGAATGGAAGGCTTGGCTGAGGCACCATCACAAGTAGAACCATCAAATTGGAAAACGACTTGCTCAAATGTTTGATAGAGCTTACCGTTTGGAGACTTGATAGCCAAGTTTAACAGAGCGGATCTCTCAAATTGAATGTACGCAATTCTGGTAGGATAATAGTAACCTCCTTTAAGATATCTGAATGTAGAAGAACAGTACCCATCATCATTCCGAGGAGTATTAGCTGTTGGGTAGATAACCTCGTCATCAAAGTCAGTATCACACGAGAGCACCTGACTATTGCAACACTCAAAGGCAGAGTTAGTACCAAGGAAGAGAACAGCAGCATAATTATTAGCCTCAAATAAGATTTCATAGTAACCTGTCACTTCAGCATAAAAGTACCCGGTAAGTTCCAAAGAAAAATTAGAAATAGTGGTATGAAATCCATAAACTGCACCTTCTTGTATGTATGGGGTAGGTGGTAAGTTTATATCTAACGCAATATTGGCGACACTGTCAACTGATCCAATTGGCGAATTATCTGTGTAGCCATATTTCACATAGTCCTCATCACAGGAATTCTCAAGCTGATGGGGAAAGAAAACAGCATCAAAACCAGATCTTATTGGTCGTGCACCAATGTTGCATCCTAGGGGTGCGTTAACATTACCGTTCCCCGTAGCGGAAGAAAGTAAGAAACTTGTTAGAACTGAAAGAAAAAACAAATTCATTTCTAAAATGGAAGCGCTTTCGATGAAGGCCTGATAGATTTTCTTTTCTTATATAGAGATTGGCTTGTGTCCACCCAAAATATGTGGTACCACTTGCATGAGTTCATAATGCATAGGATCGCCGTTGAAAGTATAGCTTAGGCATTTAGTGGATAGGCAAGACAGTCACTTAGCTCTAAAATAGTCATATGTATTCCCGATTGATGAATCAATGTAGATCTATCTTAGCCAAAAGCGGAAATAATCATGAGGAGCTATTGCTGTTTAGCGTGATTAGGGTGCAACAAGTGAATACCATCACATCGTGATTTCGATTGCACTAACTTACCCAAATGGAGTAAGCGTAACTGCTTTTGTCTATTTTTAACAATAGGGTTCGAGTAACGTTTTGTGTCTTATTCGCAATTTATTAATTTGAATAATAGACTTTAAAGCGATTTTGACACATGAAATATATTCCCGACTCTCAAAATAATCATCACTTTTGAATCTTTTAAAAGATCTTACCGCCTTGATAGTTAAGATAGTTGAGGCATTCATAAATACGCCTTATGCAGTACTAGATATAACCAGTGAATCTAGTAGTGCGAAGAACATATACACTAAGACACGAGCTCTATTGATCAATTTTTCGACGCGCAAGTAACCTTGAACTCCTCACTCACACTATTTTCGCTGAGAAAGTAACTAATATCTATATTCTAACTAAATTTTACTTTGTACTGCATTGTGCCAACAGGCTGATCCCTTCGATCCAGATAAGTGAAGCAAAATTCAATTTAAAAAATCAATAGAGAATATATTTGCCGTGAACCAAATAAAAATAGCCAAGCCTTCATTTGGTAGACATCGGTTTGTATGTGCTGTAAGGAAGTAGCACAGAAATATTAGTGCCGGCGGAGCCTGTGATTTTCAAACACGCACCCGTGAAACTAACTCTAAAAGTCTGTGTACTCACTCACCATCTCGTATTCTCCAAAAAAAAGTGAGAATTTGACCGTTATACGACTTCCGTATTTAGCAAATTTCAGTGTATTTTAAATATTCATTGATCACCGGTCTTATATTATTTTTCCACTCATCAGAGCACTGCAATGAGATTCAATCAGTTATGATAATGATCCCACTTGGTACTCAACAAACAGTACCAACAGTAGTATTTTCCATCTAAAATACTAAATCTCTGTCATTTCCTACGCGTACGAACCGCTTTCAATAAAGTACTTGGCATGTAGATTCTCAAACTCAGCTCAGCTGGAATTACGAACGTTGGCCCTTGCGTATGAAATGATTGGCACCTTCAAGGATCAATGCTGGCTATTTGCACTGCACCCCCTAAAAGCGGCATAGCCTGATAGAGATTGGCGGTGTTTTAGTAGACAAGGTGCCAGTCTTCTGATTTGGTATAAAAGATTCAGAGATATCACGACTGGGAATAAGCCATTAATTTCCTTCTAGAAAAATTTATTATTGTATGTTAAGAATGGAAGCAAAGATATCTAACCTTGTAACATTCTATATGTACTTTTGCTGAGTCTAAAAATTATTATACCTAGGATCATACCCTAGAAAGTAACCGAAATTGGTCTAGCGGTGAACTTTTGGAATAGAATGATCTCGAAATTTCGTGCTGTATACCTTTGGACGGGTTGGTCGGCTTTGAAGGATACGCCACAGAGGATGTCAAATGTTGAGAACGGTACCCCTTAATTATTGAAAATAGTCCAGGAAAATTCTATTATTATAATTAACAATTAGAATAAACTGATATAGCAATCAGTATCTTTTGTTCTTACCAAATGATAAATCTTGAGCATTTGTCTTGATGTAGGACTTTAAATAAACCCTAGAACGGAAAAAATAATCGGTTGCTACTGATACATTCCACTTTTATAGTTATATCTCGCAAATTGAAATGCTATTTTCTAATATTCTAATTGATTAAAGCGTACCCTGATCAGATCCAGCTGAGACGAATCAAAGTCTCAAAATAGTAATCACGTGCAATGGGGTAAGTTTGCCAGACACATTTGTCCCATGGCATGAATATAGTATTATTTTCATAATAATTTATGTGACTTATTTGTGGAAAAATGTACTAATAGCCCGTGTTATTTAATCGTGTTTCAGACTATATGCTTTGTGGAGAAGCACGGAACATTCTAACCACAGTTGCTAAAACAGGAGCGCGCTTAGCACTCAATATGCGAGCATATCAGCCTGTGTCACAAAAAAAAATCAGTTGACCTGTTAGACAGTTGTAATAATGCTGAGATGATCATATCGTCAAATCAAGTACCGGCTAAAATACAGGGCAATATTGTCACTGCTTTCAGCTCTAGTGTGTCTGATTTAACTTCTAATAATAATATTTCTGTTGCCACTGACGCCACTCTGGCTCCTTCAGAGGCTCAGAACCAAAACCACACAAGTGAAACAGGAGCACAAGATCAAAACACCAGCAGTGATAACACAATATTGATGACGACACTTGATAGTACTGATGAATTCATCTCCTCACCTCTGAAATCAAGAACTACCGTTGAAACATTTAGTGTCCAGCACCAATCAGCGTTGGCGTCTCAGACACAAAATGGACAGCCACAGAGGAAACATAAGTTACAAACACAGCCACAGCCACAGCATTTCCTTCAGAAGCCTCTGCCTGTGATATCTTCCACTGGCCTGTTCCCTGAATCATACCGGAGAAAGACTTTTCCTGAAGAGCATGGCAAAGGTTCTATTAAAAAGATGAACATCCTTCAGCGGCAAAACACTCTTAATGACTCGGCAACGCAAGAAATCCAGCGGATGAAGTTTAATATTCTTAACAAGAGAGAAAATAAGAAAAACAAGAAGCAGATATTGGATGATGATAAGATTCTAATTGGTCATAAGGTCTCCGAAGGCCATAGCAATTATGAAATGGCACATAATATGCTTACTGGAATAAGAGTAGCTGTTTCTAGGTGCTCTGGAATCATGCAGCCTTTGAGAGAACAAGACTTCAAGACCAGTAAGAAGCTTTCATTCGATATTACCGGAAATGAGTTGACCCCTTCAAGCAAGTACGATTTCAAATTCAAAGATTATGCACCTAATGTCTTCAGAGAGCTCAGAGAATTGTTTGGGTTAGATGCTGCCGATTACTTGGTGTCTCTTACTGCGAAGTATATTGTATCCGAAGTTGGCTCTCCTGGAAAATCAGGATCATTTTTTTATTATTCTCGAGACTATAAATATATCATCAAGACGATTCATCCTGCAGAACATAGGACCTTGCGAAGAATACTAAAGAACTATCATGATTACGTCAAAAACAATCCGAATACTTTAGTATCTCAATTTTATGGATTACACCGCTTGAAAATGCCATTAAAAATCTCAAATCAGAAGAGAAAAGTATATTTTATTGTGATGAATAACTTGTTTCCTCCAAATATGGAAAGACATAAGACATATGATCTTAAAGGTTCTCTATGGAAGAGAGAGACTTTCGAGAAAAGCCCAAATGATCGGCCTATTCTCAAAGATATCAATTGGCTTAAAAACAACGAGAGTCTTGAACTCGGACCCCAGAAAAGACATTTATTATTACGGCAATTGGAAAACGACGTGTCTTTTCTACAGAAAAGTAATATTATGGACTATTCTTTGCTCCTCGGTATACATGATACGACCGCCGATAATTCAGAAAGGCAATTTATAAGACGTTGCAGCACAGCAGGGCGCGAGGGAGAAAAGAAGAATGCTTTCTACAGTGAGGAACAGGGATTTCGATCCAGTGACATTAATAATGATGATATGAATGAAATTTATTACTTGGGAATCATTGACTGCTTAACGAACTACTCATTTATTAAACGTATGGAAACATTCGTTAAAGGCTTTTATCAGAATAGAAAAGAAATTAGCGCCATACCTGCTAGAGAATACGGTGACCGGTTCATGGAGTTTGTCACAAAAAACACTATGAAGTCATATCATGATTTTGAGTCATATCATGATAATGTGGAAAATTCTAATGCAGGAGCGGTTGCTCAAGCTGTTGCATCAAGTAACACGGAAGCGGTTGTTAATAAAGATAAAAGTAACGGCCATGTTTCCCAAATCAATCCTGTGGTGACTCCGATAATGTCCAAGAAACTCACAGATAGTAATAATTCTGCTTCTATTCGTTCATCTACAAATTTAGCTACAAGCCATGAAATTGAGACGCCCCCTTCCAATTCCGACCACTCACAACACTCCCCAACTGAAAAAACAACTCCATCTAATAATCAACATACCTCGGATTCACAAAGCAAACTCAATTCAGACAACCAGCTATATAACTCAGAGTACCTGACCATATCTGGCGAAACTCAGGCCACAGATGTCACTCGGTACTGTGATCAGAAGGCGCAGCTCTACCCAATAGGCCAGGGAGATGTCCATAAAACGTCGCTCATCGACGAAACTCAGCATCAGAAGTACTCATTAGTCTCCTAGTAGAATACTCGTTAATACTTTTAAGATTTCAGGGGTGGAAATATATACTCAATAATAAATACACGGTTTAATTCTGTGGATATTATTCTCTAAAAAACGTCCCTATGACTAATGGTATGGCCATTCCTAGTAAATTTAAAGACATGTCTAGTTTTTGGTTTTCATTTTTCTCCTCAATTAGATGAACTGCAACATAGAGGAAACTACCTCCACTAAACAGTAATAGCCAACCCGTCAAGTTTTCAAAACTTACGAAGAGTGTCACTATGTACGTGAGGATTGCCGCGAGCGACGCTGAAATAGAAAATAAAAATAATTGAAATCTCACCAAGTCACCATTATGACTGCCATATTTCTGGAGCAATACTGAAGTGAGTGCAAATGACGTTGGAAATTTGTGAACCATTATGGAGACGAAAATAAGCATTTTCAAGTGGAATGCCCCAGCCTCGACAGATGCACCGAAAGCAATCCCATCGGAAATCGAATGAACTAAAAGCCCGAGGAGGAAAGAGTTGTTGACAACATGGGGCTTGTACATCAGCCAGTTTTCAAGTCTTGGAAGCCATTGGTTAGTTTCATCACTCTCAAGAGGTTCTGGTGGTTGTTCTTCCTCGGAGCCCTGCACATGTTTATAGTTATCCACCAAGTATATAAAGATGAATCCAAGTAGAATGGGCACGCCAACAGTATGAGAATCCTCTAATGACGCTACTCCTTCGGGTATTACTATCACCAAGGCAGTGCTAAGAAGAATGCCATTACCAAACTTTGATAGAGCGGAAATGTGTGTATTTGAAGTTACAAAAAATGGAAGAAGACCTGAAATGTAACTTATAGCTGCCATGGCAGCAGATAATACAATTAACAACGCAAACTTTGACATTGTTATTGTTGATAGGCCCAATTAATCTCTTGCAATGCTACAGACTTTGATCACGTGTTACACTTGAAGAGAGGCATGATGTGTCGCGCTTCTAGATTAGGAAATGCAGACCCATGGCTTATCCGAATTGAGACTTTGCGATCCAAAGACCTGTGAAACCGGGTTCTAGAAGTGTGGTAATTGTGTTATGTGAGAAGATTTACTTCAGTGAAAATAGCATTATCATTAACTTTTTACTCCACAGTAGTTACGGGATACCCAACTGCAAGACATGTGGTGACTAAGGCAACAGGCACCGATAATGACCCATGCATCTCTTTCGGCTTAAAAGATAGTTTTATTACTACCCATACTGGATTTTTGCATGAATTTTTGCAGAGTCTGACGTTACAATTCACAAAGAAAATGCAGGAAAAGAGTCCTATAGTCTTTTTCACTAACATTATGTTTCTACGACGATTTTGTCGGCTCAAATATACTGTCGTACTCTACGGTACAAAGTGTTGCAATAACATAGTTTACCTTAAAACAATAAAAAGGAAATAGATAACGTCAAGAAAAGTTGTTGTATTTCATATAAACCAGCCAATTTTACGTCAAAAAAGCTATACTATACATACATCAAAAGGTCAATTCAATGAATTCCGTTCTTTGTTTCTCAATTCCCGTAACTTGTCTTTCGCTCTGAGATTCTGAACTTCGCCTCTATTAGATCTTTCATTGTCTCTCAATTGCAGCAACATAGTTTGTGCCCTTTGAGAGACATCCTTCATTTGCTCCTTTTCAAAGGCTGGGGTGTTAGAATACGACAATCTCTTCTGCCTTTCTCTTCTTCTAGAAGTGGTAGATTGTTCACCTTGTCCACTCTGACGGAGCTTTTGAAGCAACGTATCAATCACTGCCTCAGAAGCCTGTTCATCCTCGGTGACGTTGCTATCGTCATCATCAGACTCGTCATCATCGTCGTCTACCAACTCTGGGATAGTTTCCTTCTTGCTCAATGGCTTCTTTTTCAGATTATTATTCTCGATCAATCGCTTGCGAACTTCATACACTCTTTGCTCCTCTTCCCTTTGAATATTCTCAATGTGTGCCTTCTTGTACTCTTGGATAAAATTGGAAAACTTTTGAAAAAAGGTGTTTCTCGCAGTGACATCGTTGACATTTTCTCCAAAATACACCATCAAATCATTGTACGTTTCCATTGACTCGGCCAAATGTGACATTAATAGCTTAGATTTCGTTTGGGCTCGGCCTAGATCCTTCTTCAACACAGTTAAAATTTGGTCAGCTGGATGGAACTTTTCTGGGTCACTGAGATTTCCCTTTGTTATCGAGGCCTGGACATTTTCAACTTGCTGATAGTACACTCGGCATTCGTTTTCCAACTGCTCAATAGAAACGTTGGCTACAGCAACTGCGGCGTCCAAGTCGTCCACAAACTCACTAATGCCAGGAAAGTATGTTCTAACAATCTTCTCAACATAGTGCAAAAAAGTCATGGTGTTTTTATCGTCCTTCATGAACTTAAGCCTCTGCAAAGTACCTATTTTGAATCCCTTTGCCTGCTTGGTGATGTCATTCATAAAGTTACCCAAGGATCTAATGATATCCAATAAGTCCTTCAAGGCAGATGAATCCTTAACCGAATCAATTGCCATGTCTACCTTTGACAACTTTTTCTCCAAGTCTATGTAATCCTTGGAATACGTGTTTTTGACAAGCAAAGCTCTTGATCTGGATTTCCAGTAATGCCTCAAATTATAACACAATTCAAGATAAATCCGATCAGCTCTTTCCAACTCATCAGGATCTCGCTCGGGTGCTACCTTAGGCTTGAGAGTGTAATTAGTGCAATAAGGTCTGAAGTTTCGGTTAAGAGTATCAGTAATGTCAGCCAATTCATCCTTATTAAAGAACTCCAACACACTTAAATTCTCAATTATTGCATTATCGCACTTCAACACCATCGTAAGAAACTCCTGCTCGCTAACACTGGCAAACATATGCAAATTGATTCCAAACTGCTGGGCCAAATCTCGCGACAAAAAAGTAACCTTTTCCCCTTCACCAAGGTGGCTATTTTTGGTTCGCACCTTGATCTTACTTTCTTTGGCAGGGAAATGCGTCTCAACATCATCCAAAACACCCAACTTCCACAACTCGTCAATCATATTAGCCTTAGCTTTATCTGCCCAGAATGTAGGCTTGACGTCCTCCACTTTATCCCAATGAATCTGTTTAAGTTTCTTTTTTGGCTTAGGCTGGTTGGCAATAGAATTGCTAGAAACTGACTTGGTCAATCCAAGTCCCATAAAACCCTTTGGTGTCATTGGAGCGGGTGGTGGAGCGCCAGACTTTGCCAAAAATGAAGGTACTGGTGGAGGTGGAGGCGGGGGAGAAGATGGAGATAAGAATCCCGGCATTCCTGGGGGAGGAGGTGGAGGTGGCGGTGGTAATAATGGACCGGCATGTGATTCAGGAATAGGTTCAATTTTCTCTGTAGGAGGTGGTAATGACAACTCATTTGAGGACGAATGACTCTCGGAAGATGAAGGAGGTTGTATGACTGGTAGCTCGCGAGGAGCTGGAGATGGCGATGTCTGGATATTAGTCTCTTCTGCAGTGCCAATTGAAGGCGTAGAAGAGGACTCAATAATATTCTCTTCGCTATTGATGGTATGAATAGCCAATCCCTGTGGCTTCTCGGGCGTGGTTTTCAAGTTAAGAACGTCCGCCAATAATCCCGTAGGAGGAGATGCGAGCATTGAAATTCGTTTAGCAGCAGGCATATTATGAGACAAGCTGTTCTGACTGGTACTCGATTTCATGCCAGTCAAGCCGCCAGACGAAGCCATGGTCTTCACTGGACTGGTGTTTGCTGCATTTATCAACTTCTGTATCTGTCGATCATACTTTTCCTCCTGTAATTGCAATTGCCGCTTCATATCCTTCAACTGGCTCTGTAATTCGTATGCCTCGGCTTCCTTCTCCTTCAACTGAGCCAGACTTTCATTCATCTCCTGAATCAACTGCTCCATTCTGCCAGAAGATCCCATTTTTAATTGCTCCTTCAACTCCTGTCTTTCAATTTCCATCGCATTCAAAGCCTTGCTCAATTCCTTTGACTCCAAAACAGCTCTCTTGGCAATATCATCCGTCTGCATTCTGTCCATCACCCTCTGGATGGCTCCATTCAATACATTCTCCGAGTCTAAACCAGTCGTCGAACTCTCCAGTACTATATGATTAACAACAGAATCAATCAAATGAAACATCCTAGTCATAGCAACCTCATTGTCTGCCTCATCATTCTTTCCATAGGTATCTGTGCTATTCACCAATAATAATTTCTGAAAAATAGACGATAAAAGCCCTTCTCTCTCCGTCCCTTTGTTATTTTTAATCAAATTTTCAGTCATATCTTCTATAATAATTGCAGACACATTGTCATTGCTACCATTCAGTATTTCATCACTATCAAACCCTGCATTTTCCTCATACCGGTCAATATGCTCATTTATCAAATGGTAGTCTAACTTTGCCATTTTCTCAAAAACTCTAGATAAGTGACTGTTCTCAAATAACTTCCGAACCCTGACTCGCTCGTTCACATCACTAGATCCCTCAACTAAAGCTGTGATCAAAAGAATTGTAGTCAAATAGTAGTCCTGCAAACTATTGCTACGCTTGAATTCCTCTGCTCCACTAGAAATAAAAGCGCCAATAATATCACTACTGTCCAATGATTTTTCTACGACATAGAGCCAGGGCTGAAACATGAAATCAGAACTTTCAACCAACTCCATAGTAGACTTCTCAAATTGTTTCAAAATCATATTTCGGCCACTGGGCACTTTCCAGTAACTGAGCAACGCCAAGATCTCCGTCACAAGTTTTCTAGTGGAAAGTCTTGGAGAAGTCATGGAAGAAACCAAGGACAAAATGCATTGTGGGGTTTCAACCGCTAGATCAGCCGCATCTTTGCTATTTATCATGTTTTTTAAACAGCTCAAAATCAAAAACTCTCTGTCCAATTGCTCATTGGTTTTGATTGATCGTCTTGCAATATTCAACAATACAACGGACAACGCAATTTGACCTTGTGCTTTCAAGAATCTAGAATTGAATTCAGTATTACTCTTTTTCAACTTTCGCAGGAGATGCATCAACTGTTTGTTCTTTAAATTCTTATCCATAATCACCTTTACATACCATTCTGGATCACCATCTTTCAATGCCTTGCTAGAAGGTTTACTCAAATTGGACAAGCTTAGCGACGAAGGGTTATCTTGTTCTGTAAACCTTCTTCTAGATTCACTAGAGGACATACTACTGATAGACTTCAACTGATTTCCCGGCTCATTATCAAATGACGATTCCTGAGTTGGTCTTCGCTCTGGATCACTGAGATTTCTTCCCAGTTTCTTATTATTGTTTCCTGAAAATTTGCGTAGAAAGGACTTCTTAGACTGTAACTTCTGAGCTTTATAATCGCCGTAATGCGACTTTTTTGACACTTGAATTTCCTGACCAATAGTATTTGAGAAAGTTGACTCATACTCCTGTGGCGGAGACTTGATCTTGGGCTTGTTCATATCGAACTGAACAATAGACATTCTATTCTTTAGCTTTTTCCCTTCTGTCTTGATTGCATCTTTAAGAGAATCCAAGGATGACTTTTTGGTTAGGCCCAGAAGCTGACTCTTTATTTCTGTTGGTGACACAACCTCCTCTTTGAACCTTTCTATATCGGTGGGGGATTGAAGTTCATCGGTTTGAGTATTTGAGGTGGGAATATTTATGCCTAACGATGGCACAGAATTATTGAAAGTACTGTTATGGCAGATATTAAAATTAGGAGCGTAATCACCATCAAAATTCAAAGGACTGTTTGCACTATTACTCTTATTACTGGCGTATGATGACCCAGTTTCAATCCTGTAAATATTATTAGACGAATTTCGTGATCCCTGCTCCATTATTGAGTCTTCCCCGTAGATTACGTTAAATGGCGACCCCCCGCTATTGGTCCTTATAGCTTTCTTTTTAGCCAACGAACTTGTTGTACTTTGCTTATGTGTTAATGTTCGTGGATTTCGATCCGTATTCACGTCCATATTCTTGTTTCTCGAAGGTAAAAACTTTACCTCCACTGGAGCCTCTTTCTCTTCGGTAGCATCGTAACGCACAGTGGTAATATCTGCACCACTGCTGTTATTACTATTGGGTGTGCTATTATTTCCACTAGACAGTGCAGACTTCAGAGAATTCTTCTTGCCAAACATTCCAAGGAATCCTTTTTTCTGCTGGAGCGCAGGAGATGTATTTGGTCCTCTTTGAATGTCCTCTGTAGTTGGCAGAAATACGGGCTTATAAGCTTTGGATTCTGTATGTTTCCCGTTGGTCATCATACTGATATTTTCGCCATTTCTTGTCCGGACCACTTGTATTTCCCATCCTTCTTTCATCTGTGACTGTTTTTGAGGAGAAGGGGGTGGCTCATTGATATCAAAAGTAAAATTCATATCGTAGGACGTATCAATTCGGTCCTCTAAATTTTCCCGAAATTCATTGACCATTGAATATTGGCCGGAAACATGTCCCTTTCTCTGTTTACTGCTCTGATACAGATCCATGATGTAGATAAAACTGTGTGAATCGAAGGCAGCACTAAAGTCCCGCTTGGCATAAAACTAGACTATGAAATTGGAATATCGCACTAATCAACTTAATATTAGAAGCCAATTCGATTGAACTTGATCCTTATATTATCTTAAATGCCACTAAAATCCTTAGGCCAAACGTAGACCCTTTCACCGATTCACTTTCCTGTATATGGCGATTATCGAAATACCTACGTTTACTGGTTATGTGCGTTGGCTCAGAATGTTGTGTTTGAGAGATGTTGGTATTTATGCAAACCACTATATATTGATTTTAAAGTTTTCTTTTTTTTTTTTTGCCATATGTGTGTGTATTCATACAGCCAGCCGTCTCTGTAACAAATATTTCGTAATAATACAAATGGCAATGACAGCCAAGTAAAAAAGCTCCCACACCCACAACTATGAGTCAACCTTCAAAGGCCCTTCAGTCAGCCCCGCAATTTCTTACTCAATGACCCACGTTTTAGCCATCGATCTCTAATCCCTGTTACCTCAGCCGTAGCAGCTGGGGGCATATTGTACTTTTTTCTCTTTTGCATCAACTTTACATTCACGTTACCTATGGTTTTCGTCGTCTGTTTCTTTGCACGTTTTACCGATTCTTTCTGGCTCTCTTTGGCCAAGGTACTCAACTCTTCTTTTTCAAAATTTATCTTTTTCCCCCTCTTCACCTCTGGCTTGACCTCGTTATCCAAGTCCTCCAAAATACTCTCAGGTAAAACATCAGGGATGTCAAATTTTATTCTCTTGTTTTGTTTCTGTTGGCGAAACTTTGCGTCATTGGCTCTTCTTTGTTCTTTGAGTTTTTGTTTCTGCTCTAACTCAATATTGTTAATCTGGCGCTCTTTGGCGATGGCCAAATCTTTTGATTCCACCACATTCATTTCTTCTGGTGCTTCATCATCACTACTGGCATCATTCTGTTTTGAGACTATTTCGCTGGCCTCGTCAGCTGTAAGAAAATCATCTTCTGAACTGTATGAATTTTTAGTCGTCTGGGCTTTCATTGAACTTTGTCTATCCTTGTATTTTTTTTTTCAAACTCATCGAGTGTAGTTGCTTATGTAATGATGTATCTCTGCTGAGTAATGGGGCATCACCTAAAGTACTCTAGGCTACTTCCCCGCTTGCCTTCAATCATGAGTTACTTTTACCTGGATGATATAGAGAAGGCGGGAATCAAAGTGGAGCCAGTTGCTGCCCCTAGGGACAGACCGCTTATACCGTCGCGGAGTCCTTTCAAAAGAATATTGCTTGTAATCTTTGCTGTTTTAACCATTGTCACATATTGCGGATATGGTCGACAGAGAGCGTCTCTAGAGTGGGCAAATCTGGAGAAGAACGAGTCCAATTTGCTTACATTGAGTGAGTTGCGGACAGGAAAGTTTGCACCGGAAATCAAGAGCATTCAGTGGATACACTCAAACGACTCGGGGACGTTTTTAACTCATGGGGACTCGAGCTATGTTATCAACAAGATCGATGACCCTGAATATAGAAGAATTATTTACCACTCCAGAAACTTCACCTATCAGGACATTTGCTACAAAATCGAGGATTTGGTGGCTTCTCCGAATCTAGAGTATGCGTTGCTCAAAACAAACACCACCCACATCTGGAGGCACTCTGGGGTGAGTTTATACTGGGTATTAAATGTGCGCTCAAAGGCCATCAAACCTGTTTCCTTGTCGAAGCTATCGTTTGTCAAATGGTCGCCTGATAGCAGCAGACTAGCATATGTCAAGGAAAATAATATCTATGTGACCGCCACTGCTGATTGCGAGGATATATTCCAAGTCACATTCGACGGAGGAAAAGATATATTTAACGGAAAACCAGATTGGGTCTATGAAGAGGAAGTGTTTGAGGACGACTTTGCTCTTTGGTGGTCGCCTAATTCTCAGTACATTGGGTATCTTAAGTTTAATGATACCGAGGTACCTGATTTCCCACTTGAATATTTTGTACAGGACGACACCTCGTATCCGAAACTGGAAAAACTCAAATACCCAAAGGCTGGTTATAGTAATCCTGTTGTCGGCGTGTACGTGTTCCAATTGGAGACCAAGCAGTCGCACAAGCTAATCAGTAACACTGAGGAGAATTTTGCGGAGTACCTCGTAACTGAGGTGTTGTGGGTAGGCAGTCAGAAGTTGTTTCTTCGTACCACGAACCGAGTCTCTGATATATTGAAGGTAGTTATTGTTGATGCGGTTACATTGGAGAGTGCCATTGTAAGACACGAGACTACATCTTCAGGGTGGTTTGAAATTACACATGACACGGTGTATGTGCCAGAGTCTGACACGAGAAAGCACGATGGATATATTGACACCATCACTGTGGATGGCTACAACCACTTGGGGTACTTTAGTCCAATCACCGCCTCTGAGCCGATCATTCTTACCAAAGGAGAATTCGAAGTGACTAATGGAGTCTCGGCTTTTGATTCTGAGGCAAACTTGGTGTACTACATCTCTACGGAGTTCTCGAGTATCGACCGACACTTGTATTCTGTGAACCTATTGACCAAAGAAAAAGTTTCACTTACTGATGACTCGAAACATGGGTACTACTCGACGTCGTTCTCCACAGATTCAAAGAACGTTTTGGTTTCGTACTTGGGGCCAGGTGTGCCGTATCAAAAGGTTATTAGTAACAATGGCGGGAAGTCGATCAGCACTGCGTCAATTTCTGCGGAAAGAAACTTGACCACTAATGAAAAGTTGGCTTGTACGTTGTCACAGTATGATTTGCCAAGCTTGGAGTACAAGGAGATAGACTTGGGCGATGGTGTTGTGGCCAACTTGAGGGAAATCAAGCCGCACAAGTTCAGTGAGTCGAAAGTGTACCCATTGTTTGTGTATGTTTATGGTGGGCCAAATTCACAAATGGTCAATACCAGGTTCAGCATTGGCCTTTTGCAAGTGATTGCGTCTACTTTGGATGCGGTGGTTGTCACTGTTGATGGGAGAGGCACTGGGTTCAAGGGGAAGGAGTTTCGGTCTGTGGTGAGAAATAATCTCAGCTACTATGAGACAACGGACCAGATCCGCGCGGCAAAGATTTATAGTGGGTATGACTTTATTGACCAGGAGCGGACATTGATTTATGGGCACTCGTATGGAGGATACATGACCTTGAAGACGTTGGAGAACGACAAGGGAAATGTGTTCAAGTACGGCATCTCAGGAGCGCCCGTGACTGACTGGCGATTGTACGACAGCGTTTATACGGAGCGATACATGGGTCTACCAAAGGCGAATCCAAACTACTATGCTAGTGCTGTGGGAAGCCACGACATTGGCAATTTCCAGAGCAAGAAGCGGTTCTTGCTTATTCATGGCACTGGCGATGACAATGTGCATATCCAGAACACCTTCAAGTTTATTGACAAGCTCAACGTGAATGGGGTTGAGAACAACTTTGATGTAATGGTGTTCCCAGACAACAACCATGCAGTGAACTTCCACAATGGAGGGTACATAATGTCGAGCAAGATTCTCTGGTGGGCACGAAATGCGTTTGAAGGGAAGTTCGACGGCCTTGCTGACTTCAAGCCTGAGGCTGTTGGTACAAATGTCAACGATGTCAAGCACTTGGTATTCTAGGCTACAGGGCTTCAAAGTATCTATTTGTATGCTGAACGAGAAAAATGATAATGTATGTAGATGCCGCTCACAACAAGTGGACCAAGAAAATACCCGCGCCAATCGCCGGCGCAATGTGGTTTCCGGCACCAGAGAACGGTTTGGCAGCTGCTTCTACGCTTGATCTCGACGCAAGCGCAGAAGAAAAGTCGAACGACGACGTCGAGGAAGGTCCCACCAATGTTCCCGAAGTAAAGGCGCTACGGAAGCTCTGAGTAAATGGGACCTGGAACGTGCTCAAGGCGCCATTTGTCGAGCGGGTCACCCAGATCAAGGTATTAGACACACTCAGCGACAGAGTGTCATCAGTGTCGGTTGACGATGCATCGGAGGAGGTTGCTGTAGTTGCCACTGTAGTTGCTGCTGTAGTTGCTGCTGTAGTTGCTGCTGTAGTTGCTGCTGCTGCTGCTGCTGCTGTTGTTGTTGCAGCAGTTTTTAGCGTGTTGGTTGCCGCTGCCGGAGTCACTGAGGTACCAGTAGTTGCTACTGCTCCTGCTGCTCCTGGCGCAGCTGCTACTCCTGGCGCTGGCGCTGGCGCTGCTGCTGGGGCTACTGCTGGTGCTCCTGCGGCGGCCGGTGCTCCTGGTGCTATTGCTCCACCAATGGCGGCTGGAGCGCCAGGTGCAGCTGCCGGAGTAGTGGCGGCGGCTGGAGCAGTGGTTTCCACAGCGCTAATAGCGTTGATTAAAGCAAGCAACAAGGCGATTCTCGTAAACATGTGTGTGCTAGGTCGACGGGAACCTCCTGAATTTCGCAAAAGGAAAGTGGCTAGGAGAAAATTTCAGGAGAAAATCTGCACAGCCTTGCAGCGGAATTACCTAGTTATCTTTTCATCTGAGACATGTGAAGGTTCGTCAGGCGACGACTACCCGGCTGAAAAACGCTGATCCTGGTTTTAGGTGTGTCGGCCAAAGTTCAAAACTGGTAATCAGTGGCAGCACCTAGTAAGTAGTGAGGATTGCAGAGTCACCATAGCACTTGCGCTCATTGGAATAATGTAGCCCGACTTGGGATACCACGAGAAATTTTATGGCACATCAGTATGAGGTTTTTCACAGCAACAACTGACGTCTGGCAATTTATCAAGGCAGAATGACTTTATGATCTGCATGGTAGTCTGGTTTGCTTGGTTTATTGTCTTTGTAGTCTGGTTTACTTGGTTCATTTGAAGGTCGTGTTTCAGAATCAACAGACACTAGTGCGACTAGACCCAATTTTGGCTGTCTCAGAGATTCACTTGATATAATTTGATGGCGAAAGGTAGAGAATTTATCTATACTGGTTCACTTCATCTCATACCTAGTATCGTTCATATCCAGTATCATTCACACCTATCATTCACCTATCATTCACCTATCATTCACCTATCATTCACCTATCATTCACCTATCATTCACCTATTATTCACCTATCATTCACACCTCGTAATGCATCTCCAGTCGTGTGCAATTAACCACCTTCATGTAGCAACTCTTGGTTATACCCAAAAAGTCCACCTGGCCAGCTGCTGGTTTCCAAGCTGAACCGGTAATTCACTGCAGCTCTCGGGATACCGCGGAGGTGTTGCCAAGAAAATATCAACTCATATGAGGGGACAGGAGGCGTCTGGTGGTTCTTTTCTAATTTAAACCCGCTATTCGTATATTGCGTAGTACCAGCCACTACGGCCATGGTCAACTCCAGCCAGTCTGCAGTTCAAAATACATCCAGCACCATCTAGAAACCAGTCAAACTGGATAATCCATGTATTCGGATGTTGCCTATAACACAGCAATCCAACCATTCTGGAGCTGTTCCTGTAACAGTGATGTCCACGATTGCCGATT
The DNA here is from genome assembly GCA_020342235.1 of Saccharomycopsis phalli. Lineage (NCBI taxonomy): Eukaryota > Fungi > Ascomycota > Saccharomycetes > Ascoideales > Saccharomycopsidaceae > Saccharomycopsis > Saccharomycopsis phalli. The sequence goes on from CP073215.1 coordinate 1,723,093, forward strand.
CACCCTATTGCGTCTATTATCTGGGGTGCATCCCCACGTTTTGCTGATGGAAAAACGACTCTAGCTTATTGCTCGAGGTGATCCGTTCAACCGCAAAACAAAAGACAACGGTCGGAACATGCTAATGTTAATTCTGTAAATCCCCGTACCTAATGAGCCAGTATTAGCAACAATATACAAGGAGTCAGGTTTTAGCTTCAAGCGGAACAAGCTAGTTTTTCAGCTAGCACAACGTCATTTCTGGTATACTGGTCATTTACATTCCTAAATGGGCAACGGGGTACTCAAGTTACGTGTCGGTGAAAAAAGCACTGGCAAAGGGGAAAAAACAAGACCAAAACCGCCCTAATCTGGCTGGGAATTCGTTCCAGAACCATAGTGATCTGCAGTCCTAGCAAAGAAATTTACAACGGGCTGCGATTTTCACAATCACCGCGCTGATTGACAACCAGCACAATATCCTAGCATTGGGATCCCTGTCGCACCGTAGATCTTTAGTGAATATCACGTGCGCAGCGCATAAATGCTTATCGTTTGACAGTGTTTTTTACTTCTCCCGTCCATCCATCCAGTGAAACATTGCTTCAACAGTATACTGAAAGATGGAAGTGAAGTCGATATATAATAACGAGTTATTGCACACGATCAATCAGACCTTTGGTCTGACCATGCCTGACCCCTCGACGCTTTTTCCCTGGTTGTGCTCTTCTGAAGGTCTCCACAGTTCGGCAATCGACCACAATCGGTTCTTGCTGTTGGTAAGGTCAAATGCCTTGGAAAATACAATCACACAGTCGGGAATTCTACGCAATAGCATCGATTATAGCAGACTATTAACTCCTTTGGTCTGTTGCTCTAACGCAAGTGACTATGTTGCCGACATTGTCAAGCTGGTAGATCTCACCGACCCAATATTCCTAGACACTATAATCCAAGATACTAACAAAGTGGGATATCTTCCTGTTTTCAGAGACTTGTCCGCCGAGAACTTGACCATTCGAAGCTTTAACGTCCAGCCTTACAAAATTCTGCAAATCTCGGATGTCGTGGTTTACTGTTTCAACACCAACCACGGAGACCTGTGTATGTGCAAGTCAGTAAGCCGCTTGCTTAGAATAGCTCAACTTCGTTTTTGGAAATATGCCGTTAAGGGTCTCACGGACGAAAGCTTGGCTAAAGGGGGTTATGATACCATTCGGTCAACGTATATCCTTGAAGATGCTCCCGACATTATCATGGACCCATCTTACCTGTCGCTTTTGTCATTACCGGTGTATACAGAAAAGTCTTTGAAGACTCTTCCGGGACTGTTGATAAACGAATACCTGCACAGTACTTTGCATAACTGGGAAATCAACTATCAAATGAAGGAAAAGTTTGAAATATGGAAGATCAGCTCCAACCATCTCATACTGAATGCTATATGGTTGGGTAATGAAGGTGACTTTTACTTGTGGAAACTCCATTGTCAGGGCGAAGACATCACAGTAGACTCGGGTCCTTTAGATAGCTCCAGTCTACCACAATACTGCTCTGTTCACAATAGTTTGTTGTATAACGGTCTGGGAGAATTAGTAAATAAATTGCAGGCTGACTGGAGACTCTTTGTGGAAGTTCACGGCTCCGCAGGATTGCCGTCGGAAGCGAAAATAAAAGAGGCCATCGAGATTATGAAGCGCACAACTGAAAAGCCACTGCCAGACGAGTCTATTTTCTTGTCGTTCCCGGCTTCGGGTTCTTTGGCAGGGTTGGGAAGTTTAACTATTCAAGACTTGATCATTATCATTAACATGCTTCGGATTCTATACTTCAAGAACCATAAATTTTTCCCATCCTTGATTTATTGCTCCGAGGGGTATACAGAGACTTCCCTCTTGGCAGTTATCTATCTTGTATATGCCTCTGGCTACTCGGTGCAGCATGCCATTTTTGATTTATACATCAAGTACGGAAGACCATTCTACTTGTTCAACCATGATTATCTTTTGTTAAAGGAGCTTGAGCCAGTGCTACACAAGTTTTCTCCTGCACTTTCTGATGAGAAATTCGAGTTCTTGGATTCAGGTGATGAGACCAGATCACTTATTGGCGAGGTCTTGTTGGAAAAACCAGAAGCCTCTGAGAGCAATTGGCTAACTGACTTTATATTGTTCAATACCTCCGGCTCCTTGTTACCTTCACGGATCTTGCCAAACATTTACTTGGGATCGCTTAGTCATGGTAGTAGCTTGGAGTTACTACAGACTTTGAATATTGATTCGATCGTGTCTGTTGGTGAGATTCTTGACTGGCTAAAGTATTTGGATAATAAAAGTTATGTCATTGAGCTGTTTGGAAGCAGTGGTACTTGCTCGTTAGTGCAAATAAAAGCCGAGAACTTCCCGAAGTATGTCTTATTGGTGAACGATATTAAAGATGATGGGGTGGACTCCATGTCATTAGAATTGCTACAGGACGTGTTTGAGTTCTTCAAAAAATACACTGCCACGGATATTAATTCCATTATTAACCTAGACTTGGGCTCAAAGACATTGATACACTGTAAAGTGGGCGTCAGCCGGTCAGCCACAGTGGTGATTGCTTATATGATGAAGTTTCTAAAGATGGAGTTGGAGAAGGCATACTTGTTTGTTCGGGTAAGGCGTTTGAACATAATCATTCAGCCTAATTTGAAATTGGTTTACAGTCTTTTCCAGCTTCAGGACGCCTTGAACTTAGAGAGGGGTTCTGTTTCGGAAACATATAGAGTTCGAAAGAACAGCAGTTCTTCTCTAAGTTCTGATTCAGAGTCCACTAGCGACTATTCACAGCTCAATGAGTCAAGAAAACGTGAAATTTCAAATGCATCGTCGTTACAAACATCAATGACAGTGGAATCTGATATGGGAAAGAGTTTGACGATGTTACGAAAAGTGGACTGGGCAATTTTTTGCCGGCAAATTGATGAGTTAAACCATTTTTATTGAGTTTTTTGTATTAGTATTATTATTATCTTTTTTTTTTTTTTTTGATGATTGGTTTTTATAGGTGACAGGTATTTATGATATGTAATATATGGGCCAAAGAAGCATTGCAATGCTGATGTTAGTACATTAATCTATAAATACAAGGCTAATAGTCATTTAATTGAAAGAGTCTTGCCTTCCCGGCAAGATTTCCAACACAGAGCATTTCAGATTGGGGACTGAAGGTCACTGCAGTAACTTTTCCCAATGGCGTTCCACTAGTTGGCCAATTTTGATAAACAGAGCAGCTAGGTAAGTGAACCAACCTTAGAGCATCTTTCTTAGCTCGGCTGGCAATGCACAAGAGCTGGCCATCAAAGTTGAATTCAAGCGACGAGATGGTAGTTACCAAGCTTTTCACCACGCCAATTGGCTTGGTGATGCCTCTCTGATAGATGTTGACGATTCCGTTGGAGGATCCAATGGCAATATGTTTGTCATTTGGAGAAATGGCTATCTTGGTGGCCCCAATTCCGTTCTCATCGTCCCACTTGGTGAGGGTAGCTCCAGATTGGATGTCAAACTCAAACACTTTACCAAATGTATTCATTATTATCATAGTCTTGTTATCTGCGGCCCATACAAAATCAGCCACCACGCCGTCGATTTTGAAACTCTTGACAAATAACCCATTTGCCAACGATAAGACGTTGACATAGCCTCTGTTTCCAATTAGCGCCAAGTATCGCCCGTCATATGAGATTTTGAAAGCCTCGAACGTCTTTTGGGTATTTCCCATTCCATAGAAGTTGGATATTTTGTCCACCGACCCGTTGGTAAGGTCCAACTGGTACATAAATTTTCTTCTTCCGCCCACAACCACTTTGTGGTCACCATAAAACTTCCCAACTTGGATAGGATAGTTTGTCAAGTGGATGGTGCTCACCACATTATTGTGCTTCCCGTCAATGCTGTAGATTCTCAAAGTCTTGTCGTATCCTCCAGTAATAAGCATAGGCAAACTGCTATGGAAATCAAGGGTTTGAATAGCAGACTTTGAGATGTTCTGAAAGTTGGCGTCCTTCAATCGCGAAATGTTAATCGTCTTGGGCGATAGAAGGCGTTTTATGGATGTACTCTTGTATGATACTTTGGCCTCAATAAGCTTGAGCAAGTTCTGTGGATTAAAGCTGGTGTCATCAGACTCTTCCTCTCCATCAGACGGGTCCTCTGAATCAGAATCGCTTTCAATCTCTTGCTCATCTGCCCAAGCTGGCCGTGGGTATATCTTTTCGTACTGGGTTCTCAATCGCTGAATATACTGCTTGGCATTGATAACAGACTCTTCCCGGGATGTTCTCAACTTCTTTATTCTACTAGACTCGAGTAAATTGATCTTCATTACTTCGTCGTCGCTGTCAGACCAGGCATCTTCTTCCTCACTTGTAGCATCTGTATCGCTCTTCATTTCAACATCATCGGTGCTCTGAGGCGCGTTGGAATTCGAGTCCATGAAGAAAAGCATATCATCCTTAACATCACCTATATTATCACCTTCATTGTCTGATTCACCCTCCTCATCTTCCGAAGACTCGTATGTCAATTCTCCCAGGGCTTTTAAACTATTTTGAAACCCATCAAAATCTCCAAAAACAAGCTTTTCCAACTCGAGCTCCTCCTCGTCCTTTTCTGGAAGTACGACGTCGTCAAAATTCAACTTTACAGGCTCCGATTCTTTGTGAACTTGCTCATTTTTAACCATTGTCAGTTTTAGTCCATGCTCATCATGAGAAAATTTTGGAGATAAAAAAATATTTTGTCACGTGATGAAGACTGTGAGCCGATAATTTCCTGCTGATTTGCCCATCAAGACAAACATGCGACCTATTAGATTTGCACTCAAGCCTATTACTTTCAAGAGAACTTTGTAAGTATTTATATTTGCTTCTTTTTTGGTATTTGCTTCTAACCGCCAGATTTCCTGTTTCTCCTTATTCGGATACAAGAACATGGAGAATGACTCCCTCCTTGCTTCGGGCAAGACAAGAATACTTTTGGAAAAATGCCGCTGGGTTTGTGATACTATCGTCTACAAGTCTTGCTATTTATTTGTATACTTTTAACTTCTTGTCCAAGGACGAGTTTGATGATATTGAGATTCCGCCAGTCAGCGATGAGGATTTGGCCAAGTTGCAGGCTGAATATAAACAGGACCTTAAAACCAACAAATAGGAATCATACCGGGACTCTTTATAGCTACGCGAGACTTTGGATTATTTGGGAACTGCTATTTGGAACATGTATATATGAATATATCCTCAGACTACAATTTTTGTAATGGTAAATTACTACGCATGTCATGTAACATATCTATTTTCTATGGCCTGGTAGAGGCGACTCATAAACTAAAATTCAATCATAACTATATAAAAAAAAAATCACAATCATTGCCTGCCGGGTCTCTTGACTTTCAGTTTATTGGATGAGCTTTCCAAGCCCATATCAGTGTAAGTTGGCAATACTGGGCTTGGGCCAGCGCCTCGGTTATCTTCCCCAAATAAATTATTAATCAACAATAATCTGGAATTTGGGTTGACTGTACCAGAAGGAGCAGCTGGCTTTGCGTTTGGATAAGGCAAATTGTTGGATGGACTATTGGTCTCAACGATGTTGGGTAATCTAGTATTTCCTTGGTTACCATAGCTTCCTTGGCTACCGTAATTTCCTTGGATGGCAGCACTAGTACCAGTGCTTTCTGCATATGACACATTATCTCTTGCGACATTAGTTGGGTATGGTGCACCGGTCTGTTGAGCAGTAAAATCACTGTTACTTGAGCTGAATCCTGATGGAGGCTGGCTAGGGTATGGAGCTTGTCTAGGGTATGGAGGCGATGAGGAGTTCCCGAAGCCAGAGGAGGTGTGCTCTGCTTGTAAAGGCACATCATGGCTATTGGAGTTGATTGATCTTTCTTGGTATTCCTGACCCGTGGCTTGGCGAGTATTGTAGCCACTCTGTTGGGTTAGCTGTTGTGACACATATACATTGTCGTGTGAGTTTGAATATTCAGTATGCTGGGAAGAGAATCCTGTTGGTTGAGAGGAAAAGCCTGTTGGTTGAGAGGAAAAGCCTGTTGGTTGGGAGGAAAAGCCTGTTGGTTGGGAGGAAAAACCTGTTGGTTGGGAGGAAAAACCTGTTGGTTGGGAAGAGAATCCAGTTGGTTGAGTAGTAGACTGGCCCGTTCCTTGTGGCGTGGAATAACCAGTTCCTTGGGATGTCGAGTATCCTGTTAACGAACCGGTTTCTTGAGAATGTACTTGAGAGTATCCTATGATTTGTGGCTTGGAATATCCGTTTGGACCATTGGTGTGTTGGGCGGTGTTGCCAGTCAACAGTCTAGTGTTGTATGTTTCTGAGTATGCATTTTGAATCATTGAATCGTTATAAGGGTTTCGGAAAGCGTCCGTCAGGCCAGTTGTGTGCATTCCAAGGTCTTCTTCCAGAGGCATGTTACTTAGTAAATTGTCACGCGAATTGAATTCCTGGCCTGTTCTATAAGGGACTTGGCGGTTGCTTCTATTGTCTCTAGGCGTAGTGCTTCCGGTTGGGGTCTGGGATCTTGGAGTAGCAAATGGGTTACTTCCTCCGGTTTGAAATGGAGTTGAACGGCCGCTGCTTGGCGGCGTGAATGGGTTGGTGAGCGAGCCTCCGGTCTTGTTTCCTGTAAAGCCCAGGCCTCCGGTCATGTTTCTAGTAAAACCCAGAGAGCCAGTCTTTGTAGGTTGATAGAAGTCGCTGGTATTATGGCTCGAGCCATACACTGGCGAAAATCCTTCTTGCTGTTGGCCGAGTGAGGCCATGGACGGCATTTCGGAAAGGCCATGGTTGGCATTTGGAAATGGGCGTGCAGGACGCTTGTTCAATGGTAACAAGTCGTTGCCCGACTTTCTGAGCGACTTTCTGAGCGACTCCAGGCCAAATGCGCTGCTGTTTGCGGTGTCATTAAACACCGGCAAGGTCGGTTTGAAGCCCAATTTGGAGTTCTCTTCCTTAACAGCCTTGAGAGACTCCTTGTGGAACTTGGTGACCAACTCCCTGACCTTATCGTTGATCTTCAAGCAGACAAACTGCTTCAAGTTCTGGTTCTCGTTGTGGATGGTGGTGACGACACACAAGCTGGTGAGCAACGCCAAGACGAACTTGAGAAGGAAAATCAACCACACAATGAACGAGAAGGACATGGCAATAAACACAATTGCCCAGGTGTCACCAACGCCCTTGGTCTGGAGACCTTTGAAGGAGTTCAAGACTTTACCAGGGTCTGATCTGGTTACCGAGTAGATGGTGTAGCCATTAATCACCTGGCGCGGAGACTCGGCGAGAAGTAACTTTAGGCATGTCTTGAACGAAAAGTAGACGAAAAACGCACAGTAGTCAAAGAAGGTTTTCGGGGTGATCTGGTCATAAAGACAAAAGTAAGAGTAGCCCTTCAAGGACCACAACATCTTGGCAATATCGTTGGTATATGTAAGCGAGATGTTTCTGGTGAGGTAGACCCGGATGCCCACGATCCACTCGTAAATCAAGAGCACCACGGAAAGCAAAATGCAGCCACTGAAGATCCATCGGGAGATGTTAAACGGGATCGCAGGCTTGATTTCGCCAGCCCATGAGTTGAAGGCCAATAAACGCACACAGGTATAGCAGTCTGAGATGAAAAGCGCAATCGCCAAGATGTTTTGGATTACCGTAAGGATTAAGGAGCAAATGGTTGAGAATCTGGTATTCTTGAACTGGGAGACGTTCACAAGATCGAAGGTGTTGTTATCGATTTCCCACTCCCAGTTTAACGAGCTCTTGGAGCCAAACATAGCGTCACTAAAAGTCTATTCAAGGCTTCGCACCGCTGTCAGAAAAATGTTTAATCAAAGGCTATGATCCTAAAATTAGTACTAAGGGGAATGTCGCATCACGTGGGATACCGGTACCTGGATGGACGAATTAAGGGCGTACCATGACGCGGCCACGAAAGGAGGGGCTCCGGGACGCCACACGGTACCGCCAGATAAAAGGAACGTTTCAGGTATAGTAACTACATCTGTTTTACTCGGCCACGCTTTTGACAGTCCACATTCCATCTGACATATTCCTCTCAGACATACGTCCAGCTTACCCGGCTGTGGGACAGTTAGAAATTTTCCAGTTACCAAACATCAAGAGAGATGAAGCAGACGGCTGTGAATCTTTTTCACCAGACTGAGTCGGCGCAGCTTTTGAGGCCGTGGGAACGTAACAAGAACGGACGGCTTTTCTATGGGTTGCTGAAGCTGGGTTCGAAGAGACACCCGTTGACCACGAAGCAGGGCAACAAGACGTTCTACAAGGGTACGAGATCGTCCGGCGTGGGTTCGCACACAAAGTTTGGAGGGTATGTGGTGAACTGGGACAAGGTGCGGACGTATGTGACGCCTTCGAAGGAGGTGTGGAACCGCGAATTGACGCCGTTGATATCAAAGAAGGTTCCTGAGGTGCAGAACAGGTTCGCGGGCTTCAAAGGCCCAATGGACCCTACGTTGTACTTGAAAAAGTTGAATGAGTATATAGTTTATGGTGCGCAGGAGACTGAGGACCATGTGATGTCTGACAAGGGTGTTGAACGGGGGTAGGCGTGTATATAAGTATTATTGTCTTGTCTGTAGATTGGAGTTGTACAAGTAGTGTGGAGACTAGGAGTTATACAAGTATCATTGTCTGTAGACTAGGAGTCATACACTATTGTCTGTAGACTAATTATACAAGTATCATTGTCTATAGACTAATTATACATTATTGTCTGTAGACTAATTATACATCTGTAGACTAACTATACATCATCTGTAAACTACGAGTTCTCCTGCTCAGTGTCCTCTGGGTCAGTCGCCTCCTCTTCCCCATTATCAGTCTCTTCCTCCGGCTCCACCACTTTCTCCGCCTCTGGCTCATTGTCCTCCTCATACGGCTTGTTGCCCTCTCCTTCGGCCTCGGAGTCGGAGTCAGATGCTTCCTCTTCAGGAGGCTTGCTGGCCGTAGGAAAGTTCAATACCTGCTGGCCCTTGAGCAAGGGCTGCTTTTCTCTCGCCTTGGCCGGCAGCACGTCCTTCTTCGGCTTGTTAATCTTGAGATCGCTTGTGGCCCGAGTGTACTTGATTTTATCCTCGGCCACCAACTTCCGCACGCTCGCAGTCTGCGGAACCAATCTGCTCAAAAACAGCAATTGCTCGCGACTATGCACTGCTCCGCTGAAGTCCTTGTATTGCACCTTCTTGCGCTTCTCAAGCTTGGCGTTGACAGCCGCCTGTTGGGCAAAATACCGAATGAAAAGCTCGGTCGACTTCGCGACCATGAAGCCGCTCGACTCGCTGGAAAGCGTGTAGCTCGGGTCGATCTTGAGAATCCGCTTGACCTTCGCCATGGGCAAGACACTGGTGCCAGAACTGTCCTCATTCTTGGTGGGGTTTGCAGCTTCCGCAGGTTCCGCAAACGCTTCCACCATCACAATATCGTCTTCATCTTGCAGTGACTTCTGTCCCGTGACATCGGGCTGTTCTACAGCCGCTGATTCACCTTCCTTCTCCATTTCGCAATCTGTGTGCTGCGCAGGATTCTGGGTTGTACATTTGTGGTGCTAGTAGCACTTTGGGGGTTCCTGCAGTGACTCTATAACTCAGTGTCATTTAGTCAGATGGTTGTCATTAAGTCGCCAGTTGTAATTTACATTGATTATCGTCATTTGCATTGCCTATTGTTATAATTGCATTGATTATCGTCATTTACATCGCCTATTACTATCATTTACATCGATTATTGTCATTTAGATCAATCATTATTTACATCACCTATTACTATCATTTGCATCAATCGTCGTCATTTACATCACCTATTACTATCATTTACATCACATATTATCACCTTCTTGTATCTTCCAATGACTCGTGACCAACTAGCCACCTTCCTACACAACTCATGTTGTCCGCTACAATATCATAGTGTAAGCATAGTACATTACAAGCATACGTAAAATGAACTAACAAGCCAATAGATACCAATCATTCCAATATCGACACGCCTGAAGTTGATTCGCAATTAATACATTTAACATTAGTTGATACCATTATATTTAAGCAGTGTTAGAGTTCATCTTTCTTTTACCGTTGGTCAAAGTAACATTGACGAAACGTCTGGTGTACAACAAACGCTTGTAGGCTCTTCCCTTTGGTTTCTTTGGCTTCTCAGTCTTGTCGACCTTTGGTGTTTGAGACTTGACTTTACCAGCACGAGCTAAGGATCCGTGAACTTTACCCTATTACTGTTAGTATCTTAGATAATCACCAGGCTCGGCAACAGTGACAGTAGTGACAATACTCATGACAAAAAAAAAAAGACTTCTTCTCCCAGTTTCGATATTGATTACATTTCAACTTCCAATCTTGAGGTGTTGACTTGCACAGTTTCAATTCATCAAAGATTTGCACTGTCCATTCAATTATCAAAGAATCCCATGTATGATTATATTATTCATTCCTGCCCCGTTTATCCATTACTTACCATATTTGATAGTTAGTGTGATATACGTTCGGTAGTCAAATCGCTTGAAAAAATTGTAGCCCAAGGGCGATTGTCGGTTAGGCAGCTCCGATATGGCGGGTAATAAGATTCGCTGTCAACATTCATGACCTGTGATTGTGCACGTGCATATCATGATGTTGTATGTATGCGAATCCTAGCATGGCCAAAAATTTATTGCAAACGCGATGAGCACCGACGACTATATAGAGACCAGTCTATTTGAGGAGCCTGAAGAGTTCAAACAGAAAGAGGTCACTTTTCACACCGTTGAGTACAAAAGATTTAGTGTAGATCTTGAAACTGGCAAGGAAATCACACCAACCAGACATGAGGTTCCAAGTAGTGTAACTGTAAATTTGGTGAGTGCTTCACCATTGTGGGGACACTTGTTATGGAATGCTGGAAAGTTCACGGCAATTTATCTAGATGACCACCCAGAGTTGATTCGGGGTAAGAGAATCTTGGAGCTTGGTGCTGCTGGCGGTTTACCTTCGTTAATTTGTGCACTACACAACCCCAAGAAGTTGGTCTGTACCGACTATCCTGATGCTGCGTTGGTGAATAGCATCAAGACAAGCTTCTCTTTGCTCAAGACGGACGAGTCGCAGGTGCTCATCGATGGATACATTTGGGGCAATGACACTGCTGAGATTACAAAGTTTAATGATGGTGAGAAGTTTGATTTGATCATCCTTAGTGATTTGGTATTCAATCATACCGAGCACCACAAGTTGCTACGAACTTGTAAGGAGTTGGTGGCATCTGATGGGAAATGCCTAGTGGTGTTTTCGCCTCACCGGCCATGGTTATTGAAGGACGATTTAGACTTTTTTGAAAAAGCCCACAACGAATACAATTTCAAAGTGGATAAGATTGACTTGGTGAATTGGACGCCAATGTTCGAGGAGGACGAAGAGACAAAAGAGGTCCGTGGGCGGGTTTACAGCTTCTGGTTATCGCCAAACTGGTAATGTAACGTCTTTTAATTACAAATACATCATTCATATAATGCAATCGTACTCAAAAGAGGTGAATTTCGTATAGCCTATTGTCGAAATCCCGAAATGGGATGCGACATCCAGCTCAAGACTCCAATATGATTATTGGAGCCGAGCAAGGCACAAGGCAAGATGTATGGAAATATCTTGTTTAGCAAATATATTCACGTAATTAGAGGTCGTTATCGATGGTTCTATAACTGTCGAGCACCATTCGGTAAATGAAATTCGGAGAGATTCCTCCGGTATTGGTGATGAAAATGTCAATGTACTCCGGTGGAATGTAGTCAAACAACGGGTTGGCTACCTCCACTTTTTCAACCATTAAACTTTCCTGGTATTTTATTGTTTTTCCTGAGTTGCCCACCTCAATGAGACTTTCCGTGTTGAACGGATAATTAGGACTGAGCTTATAAGAGCCAGCAACGACAAACACAGGAGTACGATGTTCCTGGGCACATTCTGCAACCACATTCGCACCAACTGTAGTCACTGCTCCTCCATTTGCAAATACACATCGCGTCCCAATAATCACTTTCCCGACTCTTGACATCACTGCGTAGACAGAACTATCAGGAATGATTGTCGTTTCGATGTTGGACTCAGAAAGCTCTTTTGCAAATTGATGTGACGTAGCAGTATCGTTTGGATAGCACTCCGTTACAATGACACTGAACTTTCGCTTCTGTCTGGCCCGCTTTAAGAACCGTAAAACAGTTTTTGAATTCGGTGTGCACGTCAAGAGCACTTCATTGTCATGGATCAAGTCTAACGACATGCCTTCCAACCCTTCGTCAATCGACTTTATCTCATCCACCATATCACGTATGTTTTGAATAATGATAGATCGCTGGTCATTATTTATTGTTCCTCCACCTGTTCGCTTTAGTTTTGTTGGTTTCGTGCTTAATAATTGAAACATTGAAGATATCATCTGATTATCATTCAACTCCTCTTCCTCCTCTTCCTCTTCCATTACCTCGCGGATTAAGGCTAACACTCTTCTAACTATATTTCCGCATGCAAATTCTCTTGGCTCAGCATCAATAAGCTGTTTCCCAATTTGACGAATATTACTTATAAGCTCATCAAGAGAGCTCCACCGTGTAAGCGATACAATCTTAACAAGCAATTGAGCAGTAGATATAGCTACTTCAAATGACCCTTTTATCTGTTTGCGACAAAGCTTTAGTAGAAACTCGTCTATAAGACTTCGGATATCCCGATCTTTGGCCTCATTTATTGTAGACATATCAACTTTTGCATTGAATGAAAAATATCTGGTTTTAATGTATAGGGAGGGTAAGTGCATATGGACAATTAGTCACTACGACATCTAGTCAACTCAGTCAACCACCAAGATTTTATTCTAATCAATATGTATATATATTGAAGTTAGTGTAACTGTCAAATGATTATTGCCAATGTTAGCTATTTTACAATTTTCATTGTAAAACACTTCAAACTTATAATGGAAAATACCTACAATCTGAAATTTTGGCGTCCACTGTAGAAGGAATATAGATGTTGTGTTTAAGATTTTACTTTTAGATTGTAGGTATTCTGGCGTTTGTTAATTATATTTGCGCATCGTCGGTGTATTAAAGTGGCTTGTATTCAAATTCAATGCTACAGAAGTATCAGGCTTCTAAATAATGGATTTCTCTTTCCAGGAAATTATCTTGAGTTCTAATTAAATCAAGCGTTTGGATCAACAAATTTAAATTTTTTATATAATTGCAATTTGAATTGACTGTTGTTCTCATTTTTCACGTTTCCATTCTTTGGTTGGTTGGAAGTTCTTAGATGTAGCCTAGAAAAGAAATTAATACTACTGGCATCTAAGTAGAGCAGATTTATTTAAGTTTCATAATGACAATCAATACAAAATTATACCTTGTCTATTTGACATGTTTTGGTGTATTAATGAATTTTGTTCTTGTGAGCATCGCTAACTTGAGAATGAATCAGGCACACTTCTGCCTTGAATCCCTCAAAAGAAAATGTAACCCAAAAACTTGTGGGATAAAATATTGACAATAATTTTAAAGTATTAACCAATTCAGAATTTATATAAAAATACTAGTTAAAGTGAACATGACGAATACTATATCTGCCCAGACTCGAGTGTACACAATTCTGAAAAGGATTCCATATTACAACTATATCAAGGGGAGAATCGAAAAAAAAAACATAACGTTAAAGAAAGGTAATATTTCAATTGCAACGGATGAAAACCTGGCTTTATACGCAGAAATAAAGAAGATCAACGTTTATCCTTTAACGTCCATACCGAGCTCTATAATACCAACCACTTTGACCATTACCCACTGAAGCCAACTAACGTTGGCCTATATATATTTTCATATAATTAAATCATTCATTGGAAATTATAGCCTGGCTATGGTGCCCAGCCAGAGGGCAATGTAGATACTACTTACCCTATCTTGTACAATACCTTCAAGACTAGCAGGCGGTACTGCAGAGATGAATAAAATCACTGTATTTGGAGGAAATGGCCATTTGGGAAAGAGAATATGTCAGAGGGGAATTGAGTTAGGATTTAAAGTTGTCTCTGTTTCGTAAGTATCTTTTGACGAAATCGAGTGATGAGCTAATTGAAGGCGGACGGGCACTGCTCCAACCAGCGATGGGGAGTGGACCAGCAAGGTTGAATGGACAAAAGGCGACATTGAATCACCTTCAAGCTACGTGGATGCGGTAGCTGATAGTTCTGTTGTGGTGCATTCTATTGGTTTATTATTGGAGAATTCCAATTACAAGCTGGCACTTGGAAGTGGCCTGAGCCCAACTCTGACGTATGAGAAGATAAACCACCAAAGTGCGGTGAAATTGGCCAGTTCATTGACCGGGAAACCAAAGTTTGTGTACATCAGTGCTGATTCTGGGTTTTGGCCGGTGATTCCGCGTGGATATATAAACTCGAAGCGAGCTGCTGAGTATGACTTGAGCCAAATGGGTGACTTGAGTACGTTGATTCTCCGGCCTGGATACATGTACGATGAGAAGGATACCAGCGGAATAAGATACGGTGTTAAGGAGGCGATTGGAAATGCCCGGGCAGTTCCAGGGGTTAGTTGTTTGTTACGGCCGACGATTTCGACGCAAAAGGTCGCGGAGAGCTTGTACAAGATTCTTGGGCGGAATGAGTTTAAGCGGATAGTATCACTTGAAGGGTTAAAGAATATTTAAGCATGCATTATTGAGTCTAGAACTGTAATTAATCAACGTGGTGTACACTCTAGAGCATTTGGAGAAGTTGAATATAAACACGCATTAATGAATAAAAATAGAGCCGATTGATTAAACACGGCTGCGAAGTAGTTGTAAAAATAAAGAATTAGTAGTGACAACCGAAAACTAGTTGAAGCAATAATTTGTAAAGCATTGCTTACAAGTGTCTGACTGGTCAGTGTTTGAACGCTGCTGGGACCGTCGAATAATCGCGCACGAAACACACTTTTGCCAGTTTGAGTCAGACGAAAGCTTACCCCTTGAGGCGACGTCAAACCCGTTTTGGATCATGCTCAGTCTGGCATCAGTGCTGTAGACCAATTCAACAGTCGAGGTGTTGGATGCATATGAGTATTGGGAGTTTGGTATGTACACAACCAAAGGAGATTTCCCGGACAAGTTGCAGCCAAAGAACCTAGGCGACTTGTTCAACTGCATTGCTTGGAAAGTCTGTGGGTCAGGGACCTCAGGGAAGCTGCCATTTTGCTTGGCGTTGACTCTCTGTGAGGTTTTCCAAAGGGACTCACCGCTGGGCCAGAGATCTTCTCCCTCGGAACCGTTGTCAAACGCAAATAAGACGTCGACGCCTCGGACAATCAACGGCTCAAGCGGCAAATTTTGCAAATCCAAGCCACCATCGACCAAGGGAAGAGATTTGGCCATGCGGATTTGGTCCCAAGCGGAAAATCCAGACTGGAAAAATGGGTTTGGGCTGTAGTAGGCGACCTCGAAGAAGTTCAAGTTCAATTTGCGGACCTGGGACTTGAGAAACGCGCCAAACACCGTCAAGGAGTCAAGGGCATTTTCCTTGGCCTCGATCAAGGTGGAGAAAACCGCAGAGGAAGTGCCCATGATGAACCCTGCATTGTCGAAACCTTGCACGCACGAACCCTGGGGCTTGCCGTTGGCAAACTGGGTGCCCAAGTACTTCACATCGGTGAAGGCGTTGGTGGACTCGTCCCAGGAGCCGAACTCAAACGGATTGGTTTCCATGATGGTGGAGTTGCTGGACATGAGGTCCAGGTTGGTCTTGCCAAAACGGACGTCCGACACGGAAATCGGCATGGGAAAGCTCCCCAGCTGGAACTCGGGTCTGTCCCGCAACGACGACCAGGTGAGCGACTTGCCAAAGTCCTCAGTCTTGAGGAAAAGCTGTCGGGACAATGCCCGGCCCCAAATGTCAATGAGCGAGACTGCGAACCCGGCTATCAGCTTCTGCGACACTTCAAAGACAATGTTTTTCCAGGCGTTGAACGTGGCCACCACATGATTGCCGCCAAACTCGTACAAGGGGAAGTTCAAGTCCCACAACCCCAAGGCAAGTACCTGGTCGATCGTGGGCCAGTCATGCATGGCAAGTGTACCCACAAGCCAGTTCCCGCCCGAGAGTCCGGCGACGTACGTCGACGCCTGGAACAAGCCGCCCAACCCGCTGGCGGACGCGTCTGGAGTCCGGCTGTCCAAAGCTGAGAACTGCCCTGCGCCGCATAGCATAGCCCGGAACCCACCGCCCAGGAACGCCAACCCAATGGAGATATCGTCCAAACTGGCGGTCTCGTTGCCAAGTTTTCCCATGAGAAACGTGGCTAGTGCCTGCTTCACTTGCGGCTTGCGTTTTTCCAACCAGGCCGTCTCCAGACTGCTGAGTCCGTCGGCTGGCCGTAGGAAAGTGTAGTCCGAGGGACAGGCGACCTCGAATGGAGCGTAGCTGGCAAACACAGCATGGAACAAAAACAACCAGACAAAGAGCATCACCCAAGGGCAAGAAAAATGCGACGAGGCTTATTTATAAATGGTACCTGTCGAATGTGCCGAGCAGGAATGCATGGCCAGTAGGCTTATGCACAGCAAGATAAGCTAGGTCTACGCTAGTGCCGTGAAACCGGGCTACGGGTGGTCATTTCTCTCATAGTCTCCAGTGTATTATTAGAAGTCTCAGTTCTGACTATTCACTGCCAATTCCATAATCAACCGGGTGGCCAAGTGCAAAAACGGGTACGCAGAGTAACTCGACAACTGGTCGTTCTGCTCAAACTCCAAATTCTCGTCCAACGAACACTCCCACCCGTCAAACTTAAAGTCCACCAAGTAGTTGTTCGGCTCCAACTGGAATAGCTGAATCTGCATCTTCATCAAGTCCGGAATGATCAACTCATTGTTGCTGTCCTCAGGAAGCTTCATCAGATTCTCCGTGCCAGGCTCCTGCATCTCCACATCCTCTTCGGCCTTCTTCCCAAACGTGTACGTAGCCCCAATCTCCTCCTGCTCCTGCTCCTGCTCCTTCTTCTCGTCCTCCTTCAACAAAAGCCCGCACTTCCATCGTACCCGAATCGTCCACAACTCCTCCTCCGTAGGCTTGCACCACTGCGCTCCCAAGTTCTTCAACGCCCGGTAAATCTCCCCCATGACATCCAACGGATACGACCGCGACCGGATGCCGAAATGCCACTTGATCTTCGACTTCTTCGACGACACCGGCGGTATTCTCTTCTCAATACCAGGGTCCTGCGACATCATCGCCGCACGGTGGTATTGTGGAATAGACGTGGGCAATATCGAGATGGTCGACTTGGCATTCGCATGGTCCACCCAGTTGGTCAAGTCATACGCCATGACATTCTTATCGGTGGAAATCTCTCGCTCATTAGTACCCGCATGTCCACTCTTGGCCCACGTAGGTGGCAACTTGGACTGCACTGTGTCAATGGCATTGTTCCCGCTAGCCTCTGAGTACTTCTTGTTCTCGAGCAATATCTCATATGCACTGACAATCTCATTATTGTCCACCGTATTGCGTCCGTCAACATACTTTTGCTTCAAGATATCATACACTTCCTCCTTGTTGTATCCCATGGTAAGAATCAAGTTCTGGGCCACCTCATCGTCAATCGCAGAGCCCTTGGACTCGTTCATTTCTTTCTTCAAATAGTCGGGGAAATCCGTCTGGAACCACTCGGTTTGCATAATTTGATCTATTGTGATACGGTTCAACGGGTCAACAATGAGCATCTTTTGTATAATCTCCTTGGACCCTTCCGACAAAAACGGAGGAATGGTAAACACACCACTACCTATTTTCTTAAACAACGCAGGAATGAAATCGTCGTCAAACGGTAGTCTGCCACACAACATAACATATAATATCACACCACATGACCACACGTCAACCTCGCTACCAGCATACAACTTCCCACTAATAACCTCAGGCGCAGCATAGTTTGGCGAGCCGCAAGAGGTCTTCAAAAAATTACCGTCAGTCATCAAGTTCGACAATCCAAAGTCAGCAATCTTAATGTTTAATTGCTCATCCAATAATAAGTTCTCAGGCTTCAAGTCTCGGTGAACAATGTTGTGTCGGTGACAGTACTCAACTGCAGAGATAATCTGGACAAAGAAACGTCTTGCCTCTGCCTCGGGCATCCGCCCCTTTTGCACAATATAGTCAAATAATTCCTTGCCAGCAAATTCCATCACCATGATAATTTCATCCTTGGACTTGATAACATCGTACAACTTGATGATATGCGGATGTCGGAGTAACCGCAAGTAGGATATCTCCCGCTCGATTCTGCCCTGCATATCCGACTTGGCCAAAGTCTTTCGATTAATGATCTTAAGAGCCACCCGTTGGCCGGTGGTCAAATGAAACGCCAATTTCACTTTCCCAAAGGATCCTTCTCCAAGTGTTTTGATAATCTGATATCTCCCAATCCGGTTGTGAGGATTCATCTGCTTGAGGATACTTGGGTTTATCCATGGCTGGTTAAACAGAATTTGAGGAGCCGCGTTATTCGGTGGTTGCGCCTGATTCTCTGACATGATGACTTTGTTACTCAAAATTTGGCAATCTCGAGTGGATTCTATGCCAGCATGGTGTACGGGTGTGCTCACCTAGCTGCATCCTCGCCCAACATGGGACTACAGGTATTGCATGTTTTATTTATTACATATCTATTCTAAATACTTCCGTGCTAATTCAAGGGATATTTTCATTCTTAGCGAAGACAATATGTCACTGACTGTCTTAGGAATCGCTATCCCTGCAGATCCATTAAACTCCTGGTTGATCTTGTCCTGGTATGAGGCAAGAAATTCAAGATAGAATTCCTGGCTAGCATCGCACGTTTTTTCAAATTTGTTCAATGTCCCGATTATTGTAATCAACTCCGATACTTCAAATAATGATATGCCTATTGTGTGGTTTGTAGTTTCAAAATTCAAGTAGAAGTACTTCAACAAAAAAAGTAGTAGCACCGGCTGGAACCTCTGAGGCATGTATGTGAAGTTGATCAACTTTATTAGATACTTCTTAGAGTCAATATAGCTCTCTGCCTTTTCAGACAGAATGTAGTTAAACAACATCACATATGGAGCAAGAAACCTTTTGAGGACCAGATTCAACTTGAAATTTATCAATTCCGTCTTCTGTGCCTCGGTCAAGCCTAGTTGCTGAATATTTTCTGCCATGTTATCAGTGTCAATAAACAAGTCCAACGTCGAAACACCTTCGTCGTCAGAATATTTCGCCCCTAGCTTATCTCTAAATATTTCCCAAGTGATTTTCTCAATGAGTTTCCAGTCTCCAGCTTTATTTAGACTCTCCAAGCCTTCTAGTATTAAGCCATTCTGAATGAATCCCAATCCAAACAACTTGAACAAATTATTGGATAACGTAACTAATTTATTCTCAGCACAGATACTAATCAACCACTCAGATTCATCATTGTTATCACACGGATAACCATACGGTAAAAATTCAGTCAAGAGCTGGTTGTAATTTCCAATATCCAACGACCTGAGCACCCCGACTCCAATGGGCACCAATCGTTTGTTACTGAAGCAACTCAACGCGTGATTGTATAGCAAATACTCTGTGATGGATAGGTTTTCTGAGCTTACGCCATCAAACGACGCCTCGAGAATGTTACTTAAATCTCCCCCATTTCCATTTATGTAGTCCAATTTATTATAGTCTCTAAGGAATCCCTTCGCCTCCAAGAGAACCGCCAAGTATCCCACGGAATCAGCATTCAATGACTCAAGGGATTTGAGAGCCAACAAGAAGTTATTATTCTTGATCAAGTTAAACGCAATTACTTCCCAGACGTTGGAATAGTTTACGTCAAACTTGCCTGACTGTGTTATAATGGATAAATACTCGTCGACTAGTTTGATATTAGGTAGTTGAAATAAAAATAACCCGTTTAAAGCTTCATACCACGAGTTTGATTGTGCCAAGATCACGGACTTGGATCCCGACAATAGAGTGAATGTTGTTTTTAAGAAAGTTAAGAGCACAGGATCCTGATCACTAGCTAGTACCTCGTTAATCTGACTTATAGCTTCTGCGACATTATGTTTGAAGTTCTTGAACAAAATTTCAAACGAGCCAACATTAGAGGTATCGAGGTACTCTGCTTTCTCGCTACCACCCCCAAAGATCTGCTTATAGTCATTCAAGAGTTTTATCAAGTATTGAAAGAGGTTGAATGCCGGCGGGTTTTCGTGCTCAAGGGCCTCGTAATTACAGTGCAACAACACGTTCAATGCCTGGTCAAATAGCCCTCTGACCAATAACTGGTTCAAAAACTTGAAAAAAAAGTCCTTGCAGTAGCAATTCTCGACGCGAAAGATTTCGTCTAGGATTTCAATTGGTGGGTTATTCAAGTCTGACTTGTTGATCCAAATGGATAAATTCTTGGTTAACATGATATCATTTGAAAAGTAGAACGCTCTGATGAAATTCACAACGTTCAAGTAGTCTCTAAGATCGTAGATTTGCACCTTGTCGGCAATCTCCTCGCTATCTTCTACTTTATCAATTTGCTTGTTGATCAAAAGCTCCAATGTCTCACTGTACGCGTCAATCGCAGTGTAGAGAATTCTCTCCTGGGTCTTTCTAGCTTCTATGTTTGCGTTGCGTAATCCTATTTCTGCCAAGCTGGTTGGATACTTGTAGTTACCAAGATTGACGAATACTTCATACAACTCGGTCAAATATTGTATGTAGTCCTGGTCGACATCCGATAGGGATCCTATGATATCCACCGGCTCCAATTTGAAGTCGTCTTCGTATGGCTTTATCTCATTAACAAAGTTAATGTCCCCATTGGCAATGTACAAGAAACCATCGTCGCTGTTTGGCTTAAACCGGAACTTCAAGCATCTCTTGGAGTCGTTGAACACAGAAAGAGAGTCTTCACCTTCAGGGATCAATGGGTTATTTAGTCGGGACAATATCACCTGAGATACTGGGTCTATTTCATTCATGTGGTTGACTGGTGTGTGTAAACACTGAGCGAAAATTTGGGTGGTGCGCCAGGGCTGCAGTGCAGGTATATGCCTGGGGTACCAAAGGACGAATATATTGCTAGTGCAACAATCACTGAACAAAAGAAAAACCATTTGGCTACAAAATGTAATGTCCTACTAGATATCAACTATAAACTATTTTTTTCCAGAGATCATTCCCTGGTCGAGCATCCAGTTGGTGACACTAAGCAAAGCCAAGATTGATGCTTGAGACACATCGTTGTGAACACCGACACCAAAGCGTTTGATTGTCTCGCCGTTGTGGACAAAACTCAATTGGATGTAAGAAGCGGCTTCCGAGACACTGTGGTCTTTACCCAAGGTATGCTCGGAGAAGTTTTCGACCTGCAACTTGGAGATGTCAAAAGTCTTGGAGATGGCGTCGACAAAGGAGGAGATTGGACCGTTACCAAGTCCGCTGACCTTGATTGCTTCGTTGTCGAGGACCAAGTCTGCGTCGATTTTCTTGTTTTGGAGGTTTCCTCCGAGACCAGATGACCCGAAGCTGAAGTCCACGAGCGAGATTCTGTTGCTTGGGCCCAAGTAGTATTCCTTCTGGAAGAGCTTGATGATTTCCTGGGGCTTCAATTCACGGCCCAAGGAGTCTGCTGTGGTCTGGACCACGTTGGAGAAGGAAACTTGCAACGGTCTTGGGAGGTCCAAAGCCAATGCACGGAGGATGATCCAGGCGGCTCCGCCCTTTCCGGATTGCGAGTTGACTCTGATGACGGCCTCGTAGTCTCTTCCAATGTCCTTTGGATCCAATGGCAAGTATGGGATCTTCCAGAACTTGTCGCCCTCGACTCTTCGCTTGTCCTGGGCGACAAATCCCTTTTTGATGGCGTCCTGGTGGGATCCGCTAAAGGCAGACACCACAAGAGAGCCTCCGTAAGGCGCCCGCTCGTTGACTGGGATCTTGTTGCACTTCTCGACGACCTCGATGATGGACTCCAAGTCGGAGAAGTCGAGGTTTGGCGAGATTCCGTGAGTGTAGAGGTTCAATCCAAGAGTGACAATGTCGACGTTTCCGGTCCGCTCGCCGTTTCCAAACACACAGCCCTCGACTCTGTCGGCGCCAGCCAACATGCCAAGCTCTGTTGCTGCGACACCGCACCCACGGTCGTTGTGGCAATGCAACGACACGCTGATACAGTCACGGTTCTTGATGTGGGTACAGAAGTACTCCACCTGGTCGGCGTAAACATTTGGCAAGTTCATTTCCACGGTAGCAGGCAAGTTGAAGATAATCTTTTGTTCCTTGGTTGGGCCCCAGGCTTCCAGGACCGCGTCGCAAATTTCCACCACAAATTCCGGATCAGAGTCGCTAAAAGTCTCTGGCGAGAACTCGTAGCTCCAGTTGGTACCCACAGTCAGCGGATCGTCCTTGGTGAGCGACCGCACAAGCTTAGTGGCCTCAACGGCCTTTTCAATCGCCTCGGCCCGAGTCATGTTGAACACGACCTCACGGAACAAGTCCGACGTCGCCAAGTACACGTGGATGATTGCGTTCTTCGCGCCCTTCAAGGACTCCACGGTCCGACGGATAAGATGGTCCCGCGACTGCGTGAGCACCTGGATGGTGACGTCCTCAGGACAGTTTTCGACTGCGTACCGAGTGAAGTCAAAGTCGGTTTGCGAGGCAGATGGGAAAGCCACCTCGATTTCCTTGAAGCCAATGTCAAGCAACTTGTGGAAGTACAACTTCTTTTCCTCGACGCTCATTGGGTCTGGGAGCGACTGGTTCCCGTCTCTGAGATCGGTGCTGAGCCATCTAGGCGCTTTTTCAATTTGCTTGTTTGGCCAGGTCCGTTGCGGGAAGTGGATCTTCTTCTGGCGAATGTACTTTGCCGAAGGGTTTCTAAGCATATTGGTATACTTTGGGGAGTTCCGTGCACAGCATTCCATTTTGCGTAGTGATGCCAGTGGATGCCAGTGGTGAGTGTTTTTTATATTTTAATGTGACTAATTTTTGTCAGACCCGCCTGCATGAAAAATTTCACTAGGGCGATGACCCCACACTGGCAAGTTGCGCGTGTAATTGGTTGTACATTGTGTTGGAGTGTTGTGGGTGTTGTGGGTGTTGATGGAGTGTTGCGGTTTTTGATTTGATGTTGTAGGTGTTGATTAGTGTTTTGATTAGTGTTTTGATTGGTGTGCTGATTAGTGTTTTGATTGGTGTTTTGATTGGTGTTTTGATTGGTGTGCTGATTGGTGTGCTGATTGGTGTGCTGATTGGTGTGCTGATTGGAGGTATGCCATGTCTTACATACAGTGCTTTTGCATTTATATAGGCCTTGGCTTTATAAAGGTTATATGCCTTTATACAGACCTTTGCTTCGTGCTTTGTATTCAATACAACCTTACTTAGTTACACCAACCTTACTTAGTTTATATTCATACAACCTCGAGTTTCCCCAATACAAACCTATTTGCCTTCTCTATAAAGGTGAAATGGCGACGCCTGGTTCGTCGAAAACACCAACGACTCAGCAACCACAGTCTTTTGCTTTCTCGTGGTGTAAAACACAATCAACTCAGCAATGTCCTCTGCATAAAGCGGCTCGGTACCCTCATACACCTTCTTGGCAGCATCCTTATCCCCGTAGTATCGCACGTCCGAAAACTCAGTCTCGACGTTCCCCGGTTGCACCTCAATGACCCGGATTTTCGTGTGCACCAACTCCTTTCTGAGAGCACTGGTAAATGCCCGGAGCGCATGTTTGGTCGCACAGTACACTGCGCCACCAGGATATGGCTCACGGCCCGCAATCGAGCCCAACTGCACGATATCCCCGGAGTTTTTCTTCTTGAACAACGGCAACAAGTGCTGCACAATTGCAAAGTTGCCCTTGACGTTGGTATCAAACATCACGTCAATATCCTCCTGGCGAATGTCCCCCACCTTGTCAATGCCCCTGGCCAATCCCGCATTGTTCACAAGAATGTCAATGTCGGCAAACTCAGATGGTAGCCCCTTGAAGAACTCGGCAATCTCTGGAATCTTCGACACGTCCAACTTGGCAGAGTACACCTTCACCTTTGGATACTCCGACTCAAGCTTCTTTTGCAACCCTTGCAACTTCTCGAGTCGTCGCGCAGTCAAAATCAACTTGATGTCCCCCTTGGCTGCTTCCGCGTATTCCAACGCAGTGGCCTCTCCTATTCCAGCAGACGCACCGGTAATTAACTGCTGTTAGTATCGAATTTAGTCTTGCCCGTCGCCACTTACAATGGTCTTGCCCGCTAATCTTTCCGCTGCTTTTGCTCCGTACGACATGTTTATAATGTATAAAATAAGTGAGACGTGCAGTCTTATATACCTGTCCCCCTCGGAGACCTGCGGGATCGCAACACCGAACTTAGTCCGTTATCGCAGCACATCATGCAGTCTGGTGTGATCACCAGAGCAACTCCTCCTCAAAATACTCCACGCGATTCTCACTACTCTGCTCTTGCATCAGCTTCGAACACGCCCGCCGGACATCTCGGTTTAATCGGTCTGGCCCACAGGCAACAAGCGCAGTGTTCCCCTGCCAGCTCTGGACATTGATCTCCTGTGTAATGTCTGGCTTGTGGAACTTCAACACCCGGTCAAGCCCATCAATCAGCAGCTCCTTTGCTTGCTCGCTGGCATCGTTCTGCGTAACAAAGAAACGGCACTCGATTTCCTCAGTGGCAATGAGCGACTGGATCTCTGGTAAACACACTTCAAACGTCAAGACACTTGGCACTAGCCATATCACCAGGATCTTGTTTTCCACCTTGGCATCCCTCGACCTGTTTCCCCGGTACTGCTTAGCAAGATCAATGGCTAACGTGTATATGATCGTGATCCCGACTCCTCCAGCAACAAAGACCGCGTTCTGGTAGTTCCGGAACGCAATCGGCGTGCCATACGGACCTTCAACAAGAATCGGAATCTGCGTCACTTTGGCACTCTGGATAAATCGCCCCAAACACTGGGTTATCCCCTTTTTCACCCGCACAATCACCGTGAGTTGATCAGCATACTGCTCAGTGGATGGTGCCACAATTGTAAAAGGATGTGACTGCCAAAACCCCCAGGCAGGACGGAGAAAGTAGATAAACACATAGCATCCAGGATAGGCCCGCCACCATCCAGAGTGACTGATTGTAAATCGTATCGAGTGGAATTGCTTCGTATCTTTGTCCTGCGCTAGCTCACACCGTGCCCATACCACGCCGCCAGAAAGAATAACCTTGCCTATTCGGATGGCATGGTCCAGGGCCCAAAAGGCAATGGCAACATAGAGATACTCCATCCACCCCAAGGTCTTACAGTGGTTCCATACGCCAATAAAGAAAATCACGGCCATGCTCTGATGAAGCACCTTGAACAATTCATACACCGGTTTTCGAATAAACCGTAGCGTGAAAGCTATCATGACGCCACTGCTTATCATCGCGGTGTTTGCCCATCTCCATTTGTTTAGCCCCCATCGATTGAGGTAGTCGTTGTTCTTGCTGCTATAATTGACATAGCACAGTGCGTGGACAAGAATCAAGACCCAGGTGATTCTGGCAATCCACCGGTGATAAATATTAAACGTTCGGTACGACCAGCCTGTAAGAGTAATAAGGAAGTTGTTGCGGCCCGAAAATATTACTAAAAGTGGTAATTGGGTCATGGCCACTATTCCTGTTCTATCTGCAACATACACTAAGATGCCACACCACCTAAATTTGAAAATGGTGTTTGGAAACACAATCTGATATGGAACAGCACAGCAACATATCAAGACTAGAACTAGGTATATCGCCATGGTGAATACCTGTAGCTTGGTAGGGAACAGCTTCGTATACTGGGATAACCAATTGTCATGGGTGTTGGTTAGAAAGCGCCTCAAGGCATGGTTTATTCGGTTATTTAGCAAGTTCATTCTAACTTGAGGAGCACACCACACTCCTGTGTTGTTTATGGTTCCAAGTAATAGTACTAGGCCCCAGTACCCGATCAAAACCCCAACTCCCAAGGCATTTGTACTCTTTAGCCTATGGGCTACAAGCTCGTTAACCGATCTCTCTGAAATAGCGTAAAGATCATTGTTTGGTAAAACTGGATTGAATAGAACGTCACTGGAGGCCTCTGGTAGCACATAGTTTGTGGCATTTTCAAACACATTTACCAAATTCCGAAAGTCATACCGCACATTGGCCTGCTCTAGGCATACCTCCAAGATGTAGTTATACGCACCCGTAACAAGCTCAGCAGTATCGGCATTATGATCAATACAAATTAAAACTGTTCCTAGAAAGGAAGGGTCGCGGCATCTGCAAGAGTATCCCAAATCTGGCGGTTCGCAGTTGAATGGATATAGTGAGAAGTTGTTGGCCATAAACACACAGGATGCACCAATAGTGCTGGTGATTCCCACGGCATTTATGCTCTGGATAACAACTAGGATAAATAAGAGGTTGAGTATCATTTGCTGTTAGTTTGCAAAAAAAAAAAAAAAGAACCGAATTTTGTTACAATACTACACAAACTGTATTACAAAATGGTGATATGCATTAGACAAGGTGTGAAATATCATGACAGACGAATGCGTTTTCAGGATATCCATACATGAACATGTCTTCGTCGGGCCGGCCTTGGGACATTTCATTTCTAAGAGATTTATCAAAAGAACGTTTTAGTTCCTGATAGACAAAGTCCTGATCAAATGTACTGTGCTGATCCACCAATGGAGTCTCTGGCTGGCCGGTGCCATCCATAACAAGCAAATTATCATAGGCCGGGTCGTGGGAATTATCATCAGAGGAGGCAGACTTGAATTTGTTAAAGTCACTTACCTCTATAATGGGGCTTGCGAGGCCTCCTTGGTGGAACTGGTGTTCCTTCATTGACAAGTAGTACACCTCATCCAACAACGAGAGCTTGTCAATATCCAAGTAAGACGAGTAGTAGCACTCTGATGCTTTTAGCCTGACAGGTGTGAGTGCTTTATTGGAGTATTTATTAAACAACTGATCGGCACGAGACCTAACAATTGCAGTTAGTAGTTTTATGCGCTCCTGTTTGCGAATATGGTCTGGCTCCTTATGGATGACATCATCCGGCCACCAAGGCGGACGAGACTTTGCTCCATTCTTATAGGGATATGTGGCCTGTTTGTTTGGCTCGATTTCCTTGATCCAGCACTTTGCAATTGCTCGGCAGCCGATTTGCTGGATGCTGTTGAAGAGCCCCGCATAGTGGGCCACCACTTGCTCCTTGTTCCGCAAGTTGAGGCTTTTCAAGTATGGAGGCACAAGGGCACATTGAAACTGCTGGTTCTCGTCTACGTTGGTGAATCTGCGAAGCTCATTTGCGAGACTTCGAAGGCCTTCTGAATTCACAGTCAGGTACGATCCATCGGAGTTTCGGTAGTATAAAAGAAACTCGCACTTGGGGGAGTTTGTGAGTTTGGAGAGCACATTTTTGACGTGGTCGAATTCCACAACCGAGCTCATTTGTACTGGGTCTGCCTAGCTGATGTTGCTTATATATTACGCAGATACAGTGTTTCATTCCTAAGGAGGACCCCGCGTCACTATTAAGGACCAGTGAGTAGGTGTTAAAGACAAGTGAGGAGACATTAAGGATCAGTGAGGAGGCATTTTGGCTCTACTTAGCGGTCGGTTAAGGTTCGGAAACGAGAAACTTCCTTAACTTGCACGTGACAGTGTTAGGCTAAGCGGTACCATGAGAGACCAATAACTAGCATGTCAGCTGTCAATGACAATATCAAAGAAGCACTAGAATTTTTCGAGGCGGGAATCGAGAAGGAGCACATTGGAAAGTTCAGTGATGCTGTCCAGTACTACCGAAAGGCCTTCAAGCTACACCATACCATTGATAAGGTATACCGGGAAGTGTACAAGCAATCGGAGAAGCTCGACGAGAAGCTCGCTGCAGGTATAAAAGAATTGGAAATATCAGAAGGGCCGCTGGACTCCGAGGATAATGAAGACCGCTTCTCGCCGTTCTTGGAGCGCTTGACTGATGACGCATTGCTTCATTTGCTCAGATTCTTGGCGGTGTATGACGCACCGACCTGGGTGAGATTGTCGCAGAGCTGCAAGAGGCTTTCGCAGCTCGGGTTTGAAGACTCGAGTGTCTGGCAGAACTTGGCGATCTGCACATATAAACAGACGAGGGAGTGTCTTGTGCGAAAAGTCGACAGCGAGTACTGTGGCTGGAAGGATTTATATTCCAAGAGGCCGTTTATCAAGTACAATGGCATATACATCAGTACATGCACGTACCTACGGGAAGGGAACGCGGCCGACTCCATCTCATGGTCCAATCCGATCCACATGATCACATACTACAGATACTTCCGCTTCTTCAAGTCGGGAATGTGCTTCCGGCTTCTCACTGTCGCCGAGCCGGCTGAGGTGGTGCCCAAATTGACCAAGAAATGGAGGAGCAGCGGGTTGAAGGACGTCCATGTGGGCTACTGGAGCCTCGATGAAGACACTGGGGAGTTGAGTATTTCTGGGGAAGGCTCGGTGCCGAATTATGTGTTTATCCAGGAACTCAGGGTGGCCAGCAGCGGACGACGGAGGCACAATCAGTTGAGATGGATCACGTCATATTGTATAGATTCCAGCGGCGACCAGTCGGAATTCAACTTGAAAAACGAACGGCAGTTTGTGTTTTCCAGAGTAAAGAGCTACACCGACCACGACTAAGCCTACAATAGACCCACAGAATTGGTACACTATGTAGTGGCTGGCATTGAATCTGCATTGCCTCATCGATACATCCCTGACATGGCAATTCAGCTCACGGAAAACGACGAGAGCAGGTCTGAAACTGTTTTGGCGCAGCTCAGGGAACTTGGTAGAAGTGTTGCGTTTTTCCTCCGTCCTTTGCACTATGTCAACAAGCGGCTCCTGGCGATTATCATTGGCAAAGTGCCGCTAATGAACTGGATCAACATCATGGGGTTTGTGTGTTTGCTAATACGATTCATCCCAAACTACTCAAGGCTATATGCTAAGAACTCGTTGACCACAACGTTAATGTCCAACCTTTTGCTCTTTGGTCTTGCAGACTGTTTGGCCCAGACTCTCACCAAGCTCTTCTTGAGACACGTGCCGGTGCTGCTACCAGTGGTGGAAACGGTTTCCACACCCCAGGAGGAAAGCTTCCTGATTTTCGTCGACTATGGCGAAGATGACGACGATGAGGCCAGCATTCTCACCGGTACTACCATTGGTGCTGCTACTCATGCCACACCATTTGACTTTAAACGGCTCCTTGGCTTCATGTTGTGGGGGTTCATCATCTCCTTCTTCCAGTTCACGTGGTACAGGATCTTGAACGACCTATATGTCGACGATCCAAAATTCATCACCGTGCTCGAGCGTGTGTTGGCAGACCAATTGTGTTACTCACCAGTGTCCTTGGCAGCATTCTTCTACTACAGCAGCATCATACTAGAGGGCGGCGATAAGACTACTTTCAAGCGGAAATTCAACAAAATATATCTCGGCACCTTGGCTGTCAACTACTGTGTCTGGCCCGCGGTTCAGTTTATTAATTTCCTACTCATGCCTAAACAGTACCAGGTACCTTTTAGCAGCTCCGTCGGCGTCCTTTGGAACTGCTTTCTATCGATCCGCAACGCACAGAGTGCCTAGTTCTTATAGTCCCAATAAATCATCCAACAAGTCCTCGTCCGGCCTCAAGCCACTCGCCTTGATCTTCGTGGGTTGTGGCTTCTTTTCCTCGCGAGGCGTCACCTCTGCATTCAACAAATCTTCCAAGTTAGCACGTCTCTCGGGGACACTGTTTGTCATCGGCACGCCCAAAATCTCGCTTAATTTGTCCAAGCCCACATTTTCACTCACAGATGGCTCAGGCACCCGACTAATAAATCTATCCTTTATCGATCTCTGTAGCTTTTCTTTTTTAATTTTTCTGCTGAGCTCCTCAAACTTCAATTGCTCTTCCTCACTGAGCACCTTACTTTTGCCCTTTGCAGTCTCCTCCTCTTGCTCATCAAGATCCAACTTCGCCAACTGATCAAACGTCAACTTTCCAAGTTGCTCCGGTGCCACCTTTTCGGTCTTGGGCTTGGGCATCTCATATTTCATGCTGGAATTCTTGGTCAAGTTCACATAATATGCCGCCTCCTCCGGATCCATTTCTTCATATTCGTCAACCTGCGCATCCTGAAATGATAACATCATATCTTCAGGTCCCTGTGCTTGCTCCTCATCTTCCGTGACGCCTGCTTCTTCTGCGTCTTCATTTTCTTCAGTACCGACACGCTTAACTTCGTCGTCCGCCTCTTCTTGCTTATTTTCCTGTTGCTTCTTAAGCAACCCATGCTTCTTCAAATATTGATACTTTGCACGTCGGTCCCATTTATTGTTGTGTAACACCATACTTTGTAGGTTTGGTTTGCTAAAATGTGCTACTCCAGCATGCAGATGTCCGCATGTTAGCACAAACACAAAACTATAAGGCTCAATCTCTTTGGACATACAATAGTGTCACCAAAAAAATGTCAATAGAAATAGATGCCACTCACGAGGATATTAAAGTCACCGAAATTTCAGTGGAAAATAATCACACTAAGCCGGCAGAAGTTACCGATAAAGGCAATTCTACAGAGCTTACCGACAAAATTGCCCATGATATCATTAATCCAGATATTGAAGTAGGATTAGCACAGTTACCAAATCAAAAGTATTTAATATGTCTTCCTATAACTTTACTAACATTAAAGAATGAATATGGCCACCAATAATGGCGAGACTTTTACAGTTATGATCATTGGAGCCTCGAGCTTGGGAAAAACTACGTTTCTCAATACCCTCTTTGCTACTAATTTATTTCCAAAAGACCATGGTGAAAGCCAGAGCGGAGTAATCAAAAATTTGAACGCCGAGCTTTATGAAAAGGATTTTAAATTGAACCTCAATATTATCTACTATCCAGGATATGGCGATGCCATCAACAATTCCTTTTGCTGGGTTCCGCTTTGTAACTATATTGATGATAGATTAAGAGAATTCATGTTTCAAGAGGAACAACCCGATCGAAGCGAATTAAAAGACCACAGAGTTCATGTGTGCGTTTATTTCTTGTCCCCATGTAACAAAGGGGCAACTCCTTTGGATATTAAAGCAATGACTGAGATATCTCAACACGTCAACTTGATTCCAGTTATTCCAAAAGCAGACGGATACACCAATCAAGAATTAGCCAGTAGAAAGAAAAAGGTAAAAGATATTATAGTAAAAAACAATATTAATATTTGCAAATATTTGAGGGATGAGGATATAAAGCTCGCAGAGGAAATTGACAAATGCGTTCCATACAGTGTCATTGGATCGAATGAGTATTTCACCAACAGTCAAGGCAACTCAGTGAGAGGAAGAGTCTACTCATGGGGAATCTCAGAAATTGACAACCAGTCACACTGCAATTTTATTGAACTACAAAAGTTGTTATTGGGCGAAAACATGATCGATTTGATCCAAAGTAGCCAGAAGCATTACGAGAACTATCGTAAACAAATCCTAGGATACCGACTACATCTACAGCACTCTAAAGAATCGGACAAGGAATCAGTAGATTTCAGCAGCTTGATAAAACTAGATAGCGAGGGCAAGCTAATTAATGGATTACAGGCCCTCGAAAATCCGTATCCTAAATTAAATGGCCTTGAGTTAATACAAAAATACTCAAAATGGAAACTCAATGATATTCAAAAGTTCATTGCTGAGTCTGATCCGTTATTTCTCCAAAAGCAGCACGTTATGAAGAAGAAATTTTCAGAGATTGTACGAGTACAAGAGAACAAGTTTAAGCAATGGAAAAAAGCATTATTTGATAAGCAAACCGGCTTCAATAATGACATTGAGGAGCTTCACAGCAAAATCCTGTCATTGCAAAACTCCATAAATGAAATTCAAGGAACGACTATACCCACGACTAACGACAATGTCCCCACTGTTTCTGCTACCAGTAACAGTATTGGGTCGTCCATGGAGTAACCCGGCCTCATATTGCTATCTATTTAAGCAGATAAAATTTTTGTAAAACCAAACATTGGTCAAGATTGTAAGTATTTGCAAAAAACCAAGTGTGATTATGATGAAATATTTCTTTTAAGTTATAATTAACTGGCATCTCTAGTATTAGATTCGACAATGATTTAAAGACAATACCTGATACTCACACTGACTAATTAATTGGAATTACTAACCTCTTAGAATAGATCCATATAATTGGTATACGGAAATAATATGCGAGTAAACCTGTAGGTTGCTAATGTAAATGTGGAGATTGCCGACCCGCCAAATTGGTACTACGACGATTTGCGTCCAATACAGTGAAATCATTGTTTCCTGGCGTTCTATAAATAAAGATCTACAATATTATTATATTTATGTATTTTAGCTTTGGCACCAGTAAAAGCATGTAGTACTTATGTTCCTGTTGTCCACAGAAGATTAGCAGCCCTGGTGCACTGGATTTGCCGTGTGTGATGTTCTGAATAACATTATCAGGTTGTTTGATAGAACATGGCCAACCCGAAAAATAATCCTACAATCAGAGCGCCAATTCCTCAAAGGGCTTCAGCACTTGGTGCTCATAAAAATTCTTCTACCAATATTGCTAGACTTTTGGCACAGTCGCCGTTAAGCCCATCTACTTCGATCTCACGAGTGGCAACACCATTGACCCCAAACCCAAATCCAATTGAGCAGGTGAGACTAGAGCATTATAATTTGGACTACCCTAATACCACTGAGGTGGATGCTTTTTATGACAAGGGGTCTCGATTCTATGGACGGGCACAGCGCCGAGCAATTCTGTTGCACCAATTATTGCCGTATGAAACGGAAATTCCGCTAGACCAATCACGATATTTAAGCCATATAGTCACTCATCTCTACATTGCAATCAACTCGCTCGATATCGGTGGCACCTTGAGTGTTTCTCCCAAGGATATTGAGAAGCTTCAAGATGCAGGTCATTTGAGTGCAGAGGCTGAGGATTTTGACCCTGAATTCAGCGAAAATGATTCAGACGACGGCAGTGATGAGAGTGATGATGAGAGTGATAGCGAGGAAGAAGATGAGGAAGAAGATGAGTATGCTGATGATCTTAGCAGTGAAGTTTCTAGTGGTATTGCAAGTGCTGCATCCAATACCGGTAGCCGAAACTCGTCCATAGTAGTGAGTGTGCGCCACTGGACCCATGAGCTTCGTACTTGGATCAAAATGGGTAACGTGATGCCGTTTGAGCTTACAGTCGCCTTGGCTAAAGTGTATTATGCCTTGTGCTTTGTCCGCGGTCAGCCAACTCCCATCCCCGTATATGCGCAGATGTTAGAGTTGCTAACAAGCTATCGGCCAGATATCTTAAAGGAGAAAGGGTTGGTTCTTGACTATCGGCCGTTGTACGAAAATTTTGAAAAGAAATTTCCCCAGGCAGACACCCTTTATGACTTGCCACCAGGAGGCCCCAGCAGAAAATATTTGCTTAGAATTGCTTTTGCAGCCTATCCATTCTTTCCGCAAGAAGAGTTTGATGATATATTCTCTAAATTAGGTAGCAAGATTTCATTGATCACGGCTTCCTTAAGCTTGGGCAGTCTTCATGCATTATTGCCAATGAACTCAAAGAGACTCCCTCAGGTAATCCCAGCAATGTTTAATGTCTGGTCTCTGTTTTCAAAGGTAAAGGCTTGTGACACACACTTGACTGCGTTCTTTGGAGTTGCCTATGAGCATTTGTTGAGTAAGACTATAAAGAAGGAAAGTCCTGAACTAGGCAAGTTTGGGTTTCTTTCTAAACGCCAATTGTTGTTTGTGCTCTCTACATTACAAAACTCGCTCAACATTCAGCCTAGAAAATTTGGTATGAGTGCTTCCAGCAACTTATACTTCGGATACGCTTCGATTATTATGTTCAATATCAATGGTGATGATGCATTGGAACCAGAGGACGGATTGTTTAAACACTTGGATACCCTTCTTAATACAATTGAAACGTATTTGCATCCTTCTAACACTGACAGTTGGTCCTCGTCTTGCACAAAATTCATTCTGGAACTTATTTTGCAGTTCCACAGGCGACACATTGAAGAAAATAACCAGGAAAAGAAATTATATGGTCTTGCAGAGCAGCACAAATTGAGTCAAAAGGTTATTGAAAAGTTTGTTAGTATGCTATTGCCTAGAGTATTACTAGGGCTTCAGTCGAAATCTACATCTGTGGTTGACAGCAACGTCGAGTCATTGGAGTTACTTTGCAATCTACACGCTAAACAAGTTTTGAATGCTATATTACTTGACACATATGAATCCCTTCAAAGCATCGTTAGCAACCATCGGATGACGGTGTCATTGAAGGTATTGGCTAGATTGTCTAGGTACTTTGTCACTGAAAAGATCTTTCGATGTCATGTAACTACATTGTTAGGGTTGGTTATTCCTGGAATAGACTCAAATGATTTGGAGAAGACCTTGTTAACTTTGAATGTTATCTCTTCTTTTGCTTGTTACTTACCGTTTTACGTTCTAACGGAAAAAGATAGTGGATTGGCATTTGAAATTACCCAAAAGCATCTTCAATTTTTAACGGAAAAAGTGTATGATAGCAACTTCACTGGAAATGAATATTTTGAGTTGGATGATGAGCTTGAAATTGAGGTAGTAGAATCATCATCGATGCTGTTTGAGCCATTTATCGATAGTCTCATATTCAAGGTCTTATATCTCTTGGAGAATATTCCTAATCAATCAACCAGTCAGTCCACCAGTGAGGTCAGCTTGGAAACTGCGTTACCTCGTGCTTTATTTTTGATATACGAGTGCTGCTCCGAGAAATTTTTTAATAAATTTAGTGACAAGTTCTACACATATGCAAGTGAAAATAACTTGTACAATTCAGTATTGCTTGTGGCTTATATTATTAGTGGATTGATCAAGCATGATGCCAAATCACAAACGTCGAAGTTCATGGACTTGATGTTGGACAAGATACACGAACAATTAAAGAATGATAATGCTGGGAAGGTTAGAACAGGCACTGAAGTTTTACACCGTGATAAACCGTTGTTCTGTTATGTTAGTATTTTGCTGACAATGATCCGATATGCCGGAGATAACATTCTTGCATACAGTTTTAAGTTAACAACATTGTCAAGACTTTTGTTGCGTGACATCAAAGGTCCTATTATGTATCCTGCTTCATTTATCGTGCCACAAACGTTGAAAAGTTTAACTACGATCTATATAACCGAGGCTGGCTTGATAAGCCCTCGATATATTTCCGAGCATGGAATCACTGTGGACTGCTGGGGTGGCTTCTACAATGATCCACGAAGATTTGAACCTGAGAACTTGAATTTCAAGTGGCATATTCCTGAGCGAAAAGAAATTGAGTTTGCTGTGCAGTTTTTTGGAGAGCATATAAACGAGTGTTTCAAGAACTTAGACACGTTGATGCAAAACGTAGTTTCTAAGGATGAAGAGGAAAACAATTTACTAGACTTCAGTGACAATTTCAGAAAGAACTTGCTATACATTTCAGATGCTTGCTCTGGAATTGCATACTTGTTAGACCCGGAATTTCAAGAAAAGTCTGAGGGATCGCCAAAGAAATTGACT
Source organism: Saccharomycopsis phalli (assembly GCA_020342235.1). Taxonomy (NCBI): domain Eukaryota; kingdom Fungi; phylum Ascomycota; class Saccharomycetes; order Ascoideales; family Saccharomycopsidaceae; genus Saccharomycopsis; species Saccharomycopsis phalli. The sequence goes on from CP073215.1 coordinate 1,758,854, forward strand.
CAATTGTTAAACAATAGATTGAGACAGTTAAACTTGTCACAACGGTCATTACTAGGATTGAGTAATGGAGGCGATGAGACTCCTGCCTTATTGCCTAGTGGAGTTAATACCCCCAGACTTGAGGATGGTCTGGGACAATATGAAGATGAGGTTTCTTTAAGCAGAAGTGGGTCAATTAGTAATTTAACAAACCTAACTAGAAATGATTCGTCGACTAGCTTGAATAGCTTTGAAGCAGAGGCTAAATTTTCGGAACTAATGCCTGAAAAGACGGGTGGTGACGGGGATGCCACTCCTGCAATTGGAGGATTAATGAATCCTGCAATAACATGTAGAGCTCAAAAGCTTTATACGTGCAACTACTTTTTTGGAAATACCAAAGAGCAACGCCAAAAAAGTGACTTATACAAAAAAATTCACAGTTTGCACAAGAAAGTCGGAGAAAAATTGCATGAGGTTTACCTATTTCTTATAGCCAAATATCCTAATGATGTTAAGTTATTTAAGAGATTTCTCCATACTACTCAGGTGTGGTTTTGCGACTATGGATCAGAACAGACTTTGAAATCCTTTGATGATAATTTGGTTACTTACAAATTTTTGAAAGGCATTCAATTCATTGATGGAATTGAAGACCCGTACACCAGAATCACTGTGGGCTCTAAGATAGAACGATACCATCGTCAAAGAGTAGTGATTCATGCCGGAAGTAGATTTTTAACTAAATTAGACAAGTTGTTGTTGAATGACATAATCCAATTGTCAATGTCTATTTACTCTGGTATTGCAGATGCTGCTTTGGACTCTTTGAACGGCTCAATGAAGAAAGTCATGGGATCCTATGGTGTGTTGGTGAATACATTATTTACAGAACTAGAAGCTGTCATCAAAGAAAATGATCATAAGAAAATCCAGAGCGCATTAAATGTTTTTATGATCAGCAGATTGAAGACCAGAATTCATGGTGACTATAAGAATCTCAAAAAGTATGCTCTGTTCTTATTGCAGTGTATGAATGTTGATCACCAGGCTAACAATGATTTAGCACGCGCTTTGTATCATCAATTCGGGTTATTGGTGAAGATTCCTACGTCTGTTTGCATTATCGATCTAGAAAGTATCAATGCTATAAAACCACCTGACAGTATTGTTGATGTGGATATCAAGTTGCTTAGAACTGCAAAAGAAAAGAAGAGACACGCATATCTAGACAACTTGAAGGATCTTCAGAAGTTGGTATTGAATGATGAAACTTCCAAGGAGAATTCGTGGAAGATCTCGGTGTCAAACATGAACCTATTGATACACTTGCAAAATGACTATGAAATCCCAACTAATACTGAGATTTTACGGTTATTATTTGATAGATCCAGATCTCCTCATCCTGATATTTCACAGACTGGCTTGTTTGGTATTTATGATATCCTCGGAAAGTTGCAACAGTTGTCCAGTTATGGGTACAATTTGCGTAAACTTGCCGAAATCAATCTGCTTCCTTCAGAGATTATTAATGTTAACACTGACTTTAAGTCCTTAGGGCATAATTTCATGGAGGATTTCTCTAATGAGCTAAAGAAGAAAGATAATTTTGAGTATTTTATTGATGACAAAATATGCGAAGGGTGGTTATTTTGGGATAAGAAAATGCAAGCAATTGATAATATCCCTCGTACCACCTTATCACTTAATAAGCATGACAACCAAATGATTGATACAGTGGGTAGATTGATGAATAAGCAATGGTTGGACATCCTAGTCAAGCACATGATCGAGAGTAACGATGAGCAATCCAAGTTTCAAGGAAACCATGTATATTTTATGGTTAAATTGGTATCTTTTGTTTGTGCTGGAAAACTAACAAATATTAGTTATCAAGATATTGTTGACGTTTTAACTGCTGCTTATGTTAAGGATGAGAAAAGTTCACATGTTGTCACTTGTGAAATGATGTGCGGATTATTGATTGCTACCAAGTACACGGATGCAGAAAGTTTAAAGCTTAGAGATAGATTCGTTTCTAATACTTTGGATAAAGTGTTCGCTGACCTTTCACCGGATAATAATCATGTTTGGAAAATTTTCTCTTGGTGGATTCCATATCACTCAGATGTTAGAAGATACTTAAAGCCGCTCAACAGTTTATTGAGTTATAGACCTATTCCTGGAGAAGAATCTCCATTTATTCAGGCTACCAGGTTATCTTGCTTGAAATCATTTATTACCAGTATGAGTTGGAGATACAGAGAGGCAGATTCATTAATCAAGGACTTGCTGGAGCTTATTTTACATCCTTATCAAGCAGTAAGAGACCAGATTGCCACAACTTTCACAACGGCATTATATTGCTATTTTAATACTTCCTATCCAGACTTCCAGACGTTTGTCAAAGCTAACCAAGAAGCTGGGCCTTTAGGATTGGTTCCTTATCAGATTCCAAAACATGTTCTCGCGTACATCACAGATGCATTTGAGGCAGTTGCTTATTTCAGAAACCAGATAAAACCTAACGATGCCGTGCAGGATATTTTGAATTCGCCATATATATATGGGGCTAGAACTTTGGTTGTTATGCTTAAGGTCCTGGTGAAGGCTAGTGCTGGTGTTGGTATTGTAGGGATCATCCGCAGCCACATTTCTCCGTTCTTACTCAACTTGGAAAACATGAGAGATACCTGCAAATTGGCCAATATTGACCCTAGTGCTATATATAGAGGACTTGCTCAACTTCCTTTCCGCAGTGAGCATGTGGCTGATATTGTTGAGTTGATTCTTACAAACGGAGGAATTCCAAACCCATCATGGCATCAATTGCTTGTGATAATCTCCTTTACTGAGATATTCTATTTCCGTCAATTATTACTTCTCACGTCTGAACAGAACCAGGCGCTCGTCAACCACATGACTGGATTAGTGTTTAGTCCTCATTTGGAAGTTAGGGAGGTTGCGTCAGTGGCGTTGTCCGGTATGATTCATTGTTCCCCTACAAACGAGCAAGCAAAGATAATTCCAAAGTACATTGAATCCTTTGGTCAAATCATCAAGAAATTTAAGCTGATTCCAAAGAAGAAGAGAAAGACTATTAGTGTGGCAGAAAAGAATAGGCTACATGGTGCCACTCTTGGACTAGGTGCCTTGGTAATAGCCTTTCCTTATAAATCACCTCCGCCAATTTGGTTTCCTAAAGTATTGGAGTTGCTTTCTGATAATGCATTTGGTGTGTCTGGTGTTGTGGATAAGGCTTCCAAGGGAGTGTTGAGTAACTTCAAAAAGACCAGACAAGATACGTGGCATATTGATAGTAAGATATTCAGTGAAGATCAATTGCAAGACTTGGAAGGTGTTTTACGAGAGAGCTACTTTGTATGATACAGCTGGCCCAGTGAGAAGGAGTGTTAGAAGGCAACGATCGAATCACGTTCAAGGCACTCTCTGAGAAAACGTAAACTCATATAAACGAATAAACCGATTATCTAAATTTAATGTAGTTTCTTATAGTGTTGCTTTATTTGATAGATAGATAGAATCAAAACAGCCACTTTTACTCATCACACAGTAACTTGAACATGGAAAAAGCCAAACTGGTGGTTTAGTTCCAACCGGGCTACTTAACCGAATAGATGTTTTGGTTCAAGGTAGCGTTGACGTGCAGCTAATGCATCAGTGCAGCTTGAAGGTGGAGATTCAGGAAAAATATTTAACTTGGAAAATTGTAATATAGTTGGGATTTGTAAAAATGGATAATTTGTAAATTTTTAGTTTATTTTAAGAGTGAAACTCTTTTTCAAGGTGTAAGACCGTGTCAAAATAATGCTACGACTCAGATAATGAACAATTCTGTGAACATTACTAATCAATATGACGATAATTAATAAAGATTAGAATGCTATTTGCTAATATTATCTTTTCACAATTTTATCTAGTTAACTGCTTATATTAATTTTACCATTCTTACAAATTATACTATTGTCACCGTTGTATGTAATTTTCAATATTGTGTAAAGTCAAACTGCAGTTTCAGCTTAATTTGAAAAGTAGGGAACTAGCTTATTTAATATATAATATGTAGGAATTTTCTTAATAAAATATTTTAAATTAGATGATAGTACCTAAGTATTGAGACGTTCAAAATGTTTCCGGTAACTAACTACTTGAGAGAATTTCGCTAAAATTCCTCATTGCTAGCCTTAAATTATCGCAAATGTATAGCAATATCAATGGTGATGTATGTAGGAAGAGATTAAATAAATGAAAAATCTGTTTACACATTTTCCGTTTAAAAATGTTGAGCAACAAGGAGCTATCATTCAGGTTATATATACCAACCACGTGATCAAGGCATGTTGGCTTACATAGGGGTTATGATTACTTCAAATAAAGTGACTATAAACAGATTGCTCTATTATCAGAATTGCCCTCCAGAGTCGCAGTAAGACGACCAAAAGTCACTTCTAGTTACAAAGTTATTCAAAATATATTGATACGGCTAGTTTCTTCGTCTACTTCTCTTTTCCATACCGTTCAAAGCACCTGCTATAATACCATTTGTGTTTGAAGATATCTTGAAATTCTGACTATGGTTGTGGGAAGAAGGTTTGTTGTTTGTGCTGCTGTGGTTATTATGGTGGGACTGAGACTGCTGTTGAGACTGTTGATGACCACCGGCAGCCAATCTTTCATTCTTCTCGGCCAACTGTCCAACCTTCTCTGCCAATGTTATTGACAATTCTTGGACCTTATTCAACTCATGGCCGTGGATAAAGTAGATGGATGAGGTTTTCTGGTCGAGAGCTGCGAATATTTCCTCATTGAAGATCATCTTGGATAAGATGGAAGACACCTTAGACTCGGACAATTCAAAGATCTCAGACAATTTGAGGATGGACAACTTGGCGTAGTTAGTTCTGAATTGGAACAAGTAAGTTCTCAAGCCCTCAACCTGCAACTTGGCCTCAATCATTTTCTTAATGTCCTCTGAGTTGCCCAACAACTTCCATACTTCAATGGACTTGATGTAGTTGGAGGCCTTCTTCCATTCTCCCAACTGCAAGAACTTAGCGGCATGCAATATAAAGTCTTTAGTGTTTTCTGGAGGTCCCTGGAAGAGTTGCTTTTCGTGAAATTCCAAGGCTCTTCGGAAAGACTTTGACGTCAATTTTTTATTTATAGCGGCATTCCCTAGTTGAGCGTACTGTGGGATCTCAATCAATAAGGAAGCAGTCAAGAATACTGCTTCCAAAAGCTCCAAGTTAATGTGCATATGGAACGGCAACAAGCGTTGCTTGTCTGCAGCCACACTGCTAGAATTATATTGTTGCTGTTGCTGATATCTTTGAATGCCCTGGCCTAACAACTCACGTTGTCTAGCTGATGTGGCAATCTCCTGCAAAGTCTGCAACGACTCCTCGATAAAACCAAGCTTGAACGCACACAAGCCCAACTGCACCAAAGTTCTGTTAAACAAGACCTGGAGCGAAGGGTCGGAGGAGTGGATAGTCGACTGCAAGTGCGACATGAGCATCATGTCTCTGGCCTTGTAGTACTGACTATTGTATGCATAGTAGTAAATATGGCAGAGCATGGCCTTCTTGCGGAAGACCGATTTGGACTGGCGATATATTAAGGAGCAAAGAGTGTTCAACAATGTGTCACTGTAGGCCTTGTCAAAGGCCTCTGGTCTGGTTGAAACGAGCGAGTTCTTGTCCTTACCAAGAGCTTTCCAGGCGGATTTCTCGTTGAACTGGATCAACTCAATCGGCTTGAAGTATAAGTGGTCGATTCTTCGCAAGATTATTCTAAACAATTGCTCGTTCTTATCTAACTCTGGGCACAATGATTCTATGTACACCTGCGATCTTAAGATCAAGTTATAGAGCTTCGACTCGTCTCTCAATCTCTGGATGTATTCGCTGGTATGTGGGTCAATCACAAGCAACGACCGGGTCAACTCATCGTCCAATCTTTCAATAAATGACGAGATTGAGCCCAAAATGTCTACAATGCCGTCGCTGTTAGCCTCCGGCTCGGCTTCAAAGTCCCAGCCACCCTCTGCGGTCTCAGTAACCCGGTACTTGTCACTGGACTCCAAGATGGTCAACAACGCAGAAATGTCGGCCTCGGTCTTGGTCCATTGCTCGATTGGCATGAAGTTGGTGTTCAACGCAAAGTCAAAACGGGTAGGAATCAACAACAAGTAGATTGAGATGAACTGGAACGGACTGCTGGCAGACTTCAATAATGTCTCCAAGATAGTGACTTGCTCATATCTGTCAACGTTCTTCTTTCCTCGGTTCTCAATAACCATCCGGAGTGTCGAAGGGATGTCTAATACCTCCTCTTCTGGGCTTCGTGTGGCCACGGTCGAAGGCTTACCAAGAGTGGATCCGCCAAGCGACACTGGCTCCTCAGACGCCTCATTCTCATAGTCATCTGGACTCTCTCTAAATCTGGCGATCTCGCGCTCATGCTCTCTTGTGGACTTTTTCACCCGTTGCTTGACACTGTTGAATGCCTTGGAGGTGGCTCCGTTCATCTTCTGGTTTTCCTTGCTGACGGCGATAATCTCGTCCTCCAACTCGGCAATTGCCTTGATGTAGAATCCCGGCGTTGGGATATTCTGTTGGCTCGACTTGATTATCAATTTATTCAACTTGTCAAACTCCTTGGATACCGTGATCCAGTCGTCCAAATTAGATGCGTTCTCAATCTCCTCTGTGGCCTTTTTGATCTCCTCCAACAACTTCTCTTTGGCCGATTTCACCACCTTCTTATTATCGTCTTCGTCTTCAGAACTCGACTCGTCGTCCGAATCAGGTATGTTCGATCCCTTTAAGAAATAAGCCACAGATCTCTGCGACGAAGGCTCACTCTTCAAGAACTTGTTTGGAGCAGCGAGATCGTCATCGTCATCATCATCGTCGTCGTCGAAATCATCGTCATCGTCGTCATCATCATCTTCTAATGGCTCGTCTGAGGAGCTACCGCTTCCCTCTTCAGAAGAACTAAGCAATTCCTCCTCCGAAGTCGAGGCAAGAGACTCCTCATCCGAATCAGAATCGTAACTGGCAGCAAAGAACCTGGAACTCATTGTCTGGTATCTCTTGGTTTATGGGCTACTTACTTGAAAAAAATTTTCCTACTGGGTATGGTCCGGGTAATGTTCAGATAGCTACACTGGCGGATTACTTGGAGTTACGTCTCCAACATGTTTTTAAAATTATTATTCGTTTATATGTTTATTGCTCAAGACTCTCCTTGATTAATCTCGATAACTGGTCAAGTTTGATATTCTCACTACTGATTATTGGATTGGTGGTGTTGGTACTCGATACCCGGTTGTCACTGGTTTTCTCAATGAGCCCCACATCCTTGTTGATGAGCACGTAGTCGCCGCTGATGTCAAACGACTTCTGTTCACCTATGAGCTTGACGAACTCTTCGTCATATATATTGAGATAGTCCTGTAGCAACACCAGGCTGATTTTCGAGGTGATCTGGGAGTTCCCGTTGGTGTAGCCCTTGTATATTAAGACCAAAATCAACCGGCGGATGCTGTTCTCAAACGAGTTGGAGAGGTACGAGTTTAGGATCAAGTCTTGGTATGCGTCCTCGCTGCGCAACAACTTCCAGAAAGCAGCAAATTTGGCTGAAGTTAAGAGCAAATACAAGTCCCTAATCTTGGACACGGAGTCGCAGAATTGAGTCACCGCTGGGTCCTGACTGCGCAAGTTGGAGACGTCACTCAAGACATACACTGGGAGAAGATGCAAGTACAACTCAAAGTCTGAGTCGCAGAACTTTGTGAGTCCCAATAGCAAAACGTTCACGGTGCATTCCTCGCGCTCTTCTGTTAATGCCTCGGAAGATAACTCGTATAGTTTGAGAAGCGCCAAGTTGGCGTTGGCGTCGCTAAAGTTTTGCTGGCATTGCACCTTGATGTAGTCCTCCAAGTCCTTGATCACAGAGACATCATAACGCTTGAGTGTCGTCAATGTTTCGGTGATGGACGCTGGTCGTTGGGCAGGGGCTTCTATTAATGTATTGTTCATTGAGGCAAATGTATATTGTAACGTCTGCAATTGTTAAATTTTTCGAACGCAGTTACCCGGGCGCGACTACAGCGGATATACTTATACTATATTACTGGAAACTTAGCACTTCCTGGATATACTTGTCAAAGGGAAATATGGCAACGCCCTTCTCCTGGCCGTCAAATTTCTTGAACGAGTTGGTGCACCGTAATAACCAAATCAAGCTCTCCACATAGCTGTCAAACTTCAAGTAGATTCCCCCACCACCATGGCTGAACTTTTGGAAAACGTACAACACCGTGTCGGTTGGAAGACGGTACCCGAAATTCTTTAAGGTCTCCTGGTACTCGCTGAACGTGATTGTGTTGCTTTTGTCCTTGTCGTACACCGTAAATACTTTTCGCCAGTGCGAGATGTAGTTCCACAAGTGGTAAAACTCGCGAAAGTCAATTGTCCCGGACGAGTCCTTGTCAAATAACTTGATCATCACCCGCACAGTAGAAAGCTGGAATTGTGTCTTGTCGGTGTTGTACAACGCCATTGCCAACTCGTTCTCGCTCAAAAACCCGCTGCCGTTCCGGTCGACTTTGTTAAACAACACCCGCAACAGAGCCTCCACCCGTTCTGCATCCGACGTGTTCTGCGCTGCCAAAGGATTAGGCTGCCGGATTTCCTGCGGCGGCTGCTGCTGGTACACGGGAACCAGCTGCAGCAGGCGCGAGGCCTGTTGGGGGTGAAGTGGGGGTGGCTGTTGCCGGGGTGGCTGCTGCTGCTGCTGCTGCGGCGGCGGTGGCGGTTGCTGCTGGAACTGTGGGGCGTTCAAATGTAGCTGCTGCGTCGGTTGCTGCTGGAACTGATATTGCTGCGGCAATGGCCGTTGGTAGCCCTGGTGCGGCTGCCCCTGAGGAGGCGGCTTCTTCTGCATCCGCTGATGCTGCTGCTTATGATTCTGGCCGTTGGTGGAGTTTGGGCTCATTCTGGTAAACGCCTGCTTTGGCGTGGGGAAAACCTGACTGTCAGTATGGCGGCCTTGACCCGGACGTAACTTACCACAAGCTCGTCTGTGTTTCTTCTGGACATGTGGTTATAAATTCTAGATGCCCAAGATCCGTTTTATTATTACTTCGAAGTCACGTGATCCAGGACCCGTCATTTTGTTTACGCGCTCCGCCCGCCAGCTACTACAATAATTATTCAGTACATTCAATTAAAATTTACATCAGTATCCTATTTTAATCTCTACCTCTACCAGCGACTCTTCTTCCTGGACCCCCTGGACCTGCACGTCCACCTCTGAAACCTGGCTTTTGTCTTTCTGGGATAGACTCCTTTAATCTGGTGATTGGCAAGATTCCCTCTGGAACGTGCAACCACTCTCTCAAGAACTCAACACCTTCGTCAGTCAAGGTGTAGTAGTAGTATTGCCACGAGAATTGGGTCTTGACGTATCCCTTGGAGGTCAAGGATTGCAATGCCTTGATCACATACAAGTTCTTGGTGTCAATAACATCGTGCTTAATTTCAAAATCCTTCTTAGCAACAACTACACCCTCTATCTTGTTAGTATTCTGCAATCACTTCTCTGGATCCTGGTCCGTCTCTTTCTCTCTCAAAAATTCTCGCCATCATCCATTCTTAATCTCTACATACCTTGGAAAAGATATTGGTGGATTTTTTTTCTGTCTTCCTTTGGAATAAGCATATTGTTACAATTCACTAATCACAATAGTATTTATGAATTTTTTCACCTATCATTTTTTTACACCCAAAAGTTTACACACGTGACCAGTATTCAATCCCCATTTTGATTTCATGGGCACTTTGCCAGTCACGCATGAAGCCCGGTAACAACGCACGTGAACATAGCGTGATACACCACGCCACAGTACGGGTCTCAGCTACTGAATTATAAAGAACATAGTATTCCTACTATACTCAAACCAGAGTATACCGTAATCTAACCCAAACCAAAGTACACATTCGTAGCTGCTATAAAAGCCATAAAAAAAAAAAAACGTTCTGTTAGCCTGTTGTTTCTTCATTGCATCATTCAACAGACACATAATTGAGTCATGGCAAGTTTAATTGCTTCTTCAATTCATTAGAAGCCTGCTCGTTCTGACCAACCGCAAGAGGAAGACCTCCATATGGGTACGGTGGATATCCGTAGAAATTTGGATGTGGAGGAGGTGGAGGGTACCCGTTGAAAGAGTGGCCAAATGGAGGAAAGAAACCTACCGGAGGTTGATTGTAGTTTGGAATTCCATGTGGTGGATTCATATGTGGGGGAGGAAGTTGATTTGGGGGAGGTAAATGATTTGGAGGAGGTTGACTCGCAGGAGATTGATTTGAAGGAGGTTGACTCGCAGGAGGTTGATTTGAAGGAGGTTGATTCACAGGAGGTTGATTCGAAGGAGCGTTGGAAGACGCAACCAAGTCGTCAAAGGATATCTTTGTGCCCTGCTGTCCAGGAGGACTGTTTGTAGATCTGAAGCTGGGTTTTGGCAAGTCGCTTAGTTTCGGCGCCGAGCCGTGAAACGACGATCCTGCGTAGGAACCCTCGGTCTTTTTCAGCTTGTCGTGCTTTTGCTTATTGTGGCTAGTATTGGCTGCTTTGCCACCATTCACCAGTCTCCCCCTTGTTCTTCGCTTGGAGTTAGTCTTTGGGACCAGGTCGGAGGAGAAATTCACGGGTTTACCATTAGGTAGTACGGGAGTGGACATGACTTTTTGGGTATTGCTGCTTGTATTCTAACTATGTATCATAGACCAAGTACTGGGCTTTCCTTGGTTTGTTGGCCAAACGCATAGTCACAGGTTATGTGCCCGTGCTACAGGGTGAGCATAACATTAATCAAACAGTAATATACAACGGCTAAACTATAAAGCGAACGACACGGGTGACGATAAAAGCAGCAGTAAGAAAGTAACAGGAAGAAACAGAAGTGACCAGTGGCGAAAAGACGGGAGTTGGGGGTGCGTGAGAAGTCGGAAAGAATGAAAATGAGAAAAATAAAACGAACATGTAGTTGAGGTGGTCGCGTAGTCTGGGTGATTCGTAAAACATAACATCAGGTGAACCCTGTCTATCGGCTGCTCAAGCGGTTTTGATTCGCGAGCATACCTGGCTTGACGGTTCTGGCGTCCTGCAAGTCGCACGACGGCTGGATTTCGTTGATAACTTGCATGGAGATTGGGGAGAAGGACCGCTCGGATCGCTTTGGTTTTATGGAGGAGATTTTTGGGGAGCTGGACAAGACCTTTGGTGGCATGACGTAATCCATGTGGGGTTTTTCCAATTCGACTGCAGAGTGGTTTTCCTCGTCACCACACATGTATACCGAGCTTCTGTAGCTCAAAGGCGAGCTGATGTCGCTTGGAGAAGGCCCTGGCTTTTCTCGTGAGGGACTGAAGTACATGGATAACTGGTGGACGCGCTTTTTGGAGTTGGAAGTGAGCGAACGAACCGACATCGCCGAGGACGACTTCTTTCGGAGCTCAAGAGCAGATCCGGGGCATGAAATATTGATTGCCGACTTGTTGAGCGATAGGAGACTGCTGCTGGACGATTGCCGGCAATGCTCGTTTGTCACCTGGCTGTTTAATGTCGACTGAGAGGTCTTGGAGTGAAGATGTGGCACGTCGGTAGGTTCCATGAAGTTGATGGAGTCGAATAAGTTGTGAATGAATGATGTTGCGTCCTCCGAGTTGTCGAGATACCCAGGCGCGCCAATCTCCTTGTCTGGGGACTCGGAAAGAGTGGTACACGCGGAAGAAGCCTTGCTGATGCCATCATGCTCAAAGATGTAGGACGATCGGGACGCCCTACTGCTCTCGGGGACCTGGTACTTTTGTTCATATGTCAAGACGGTGGCCTTTAACTCTTCCACCTGGTTGATCAATATCTGGTTCTGGCTTTCCTGTAACTTCAACTTTTCCAACAACTCGATGTTGGTCTTTTCGTAAACATGGATTAAATCTTCGTCCTCCTCTTGGCACTGATCAAGATCGTCCTCTACGTCTACCTCTTTCTCCAATATCTGCTCGACTGCAGCTAGAGTCTTCTCCAGAGTCTTCTCATTTAACGATTGGCAAAGAGCCACAACCTGCTCCTTCAAGAGTGCAATTTGCTTATCCTTTAAGGCTATCTGGGAATCCTGGTGGGATCTAAAGAGTTTTTTGAGCATTGTCAAGGGTATATCCACGACAGGTTGTGCGCGTTATTAATGAAAGTATATGGTATAGAGAATATCTGCGTGAGGAAAAAGCAGGAGATTTACTCATTAATATGGCAATAAGCAAACAAACTTGTAACTCTAAGACATAAAAATTTGTCCAGTAAACAAATAGAGCCGTGGCTGCAGCCCGATTCAGCAGGGTGAATTCGGGATTTACGCATGCCAAAAGTATACTTGTTTACACCCTGAAGTGTGGTGGCCACGCCGATCCTCATCTGTCAGAAGTCTCGCCGATCCTTACTATCCAACAAGTACACATTGCTCGCGACTTTGGGCGATACGAAAGAGAAATATCTCTTTACAAGAATTGCCACTTTGTATGTGGATTTGGATTCTAAGTGGATCTCTGCGAGAACATGCTGCTGCGTGTCACAGCAGAAAAACGTGAAAAGACGCACCAGAATGCCATAATCACAGCCGAGGGAGCTTGTATCTTGGGAATGTACCAGAAAGAAATGCCGAGTAGTTCCAGGAAATTGCGAAAGGGAAATTGCCAGTGGATGTGACAAATGGTATATCTTTGTAGCCACCGGCCCATTCTGATTTGCATGGCTTGTGGAAACGTCGCTTGTCCTCCCAATACTACTGCAATTCGGTATTCACCCAGTAGCCCACCATGCCCCTGGATAGCTTACATGTTCTCTTTGCAATTCTGTATGACATGGTGGCACTAGTGCCCAATGCTCAAAAGAGCTATAGTCCGAGACCCGAGACCCTCTTTCTGGGGCCAGCCTTTGGATCGTGTGCCGCTAGCCTATGATGCTCGTCCCACATGAGCCGCAAGGGCTCGTGACCATAAATGGGTCGGCCAGTAGCCACGCCGAACCAAGGGGGTCTTTTCTCAGCGGGACTCTCGTGCTAGGGGGTGGGTTTCGTGCGATGTTGTGACATTGGTGGCGTGGGGCATTTTGACTCTGGGTACCTTTGAAAACCGTCCTGAGGGTCTCTTGCAGCGTAGTGCTTGAGTGGGTTTGCCCAGAAATAACTGGTTTATTGGTTCGTCAGCGTCGCAACAATCGCCGACACGCAAGATCTGTGGCCAATTCAGCAGTATCTGTAGGAACATAGAGCGTCCAAGCACTGTCGATGCGCGATCTTCTTCAGTTGCAAGTAGTGGATCTGTGATCTCCGTTTAAAGTTCGATACCGGGTTCAAGGTCACCGTGGTAGATCTTTGGGAGCGTTCGCTTACTGGCAGATTCATTTTCAGACACTCCCTGTAGACAGACCGAGATTCGGCGTAATACTCAATACATTTCTTCTTTCGTCAACGGTGTCATGCTATTTGCCAACCTCGGTCCCACCGGCAAAACCCAATGGGTAGACAATAAACTACATCCACTCGCCAATTATAGAATGCGTACCGTTGGGACTTAGTAGCCCCATCCCGTCGTTTACGTATATAAAGTATCTTAGCTACTACCACAGGCTGATCGTTGAGCCCGACAATCCACGAAATTCACCAGCACACAAACCTGCTTGACGTCTTGCTGGAATATTCGGATGTCATTTGACTCATTAGTTGATCCATTGGCCAGTTATGCACTTTACATTTTGTACAACTCTTGGAAAAGATCGAGTCAAACTACCCTACAAATGCAGCCACATGCCCCCCGTCCCTCCTTTGCTCAAGACCACCAGCTCCAACTAGTATTCTTTTGAGCTTGTAGATGGTAGCCAAGCTAATTGGGCTGGCCTTATTTTCGCTCTTGGTATGTTAGAAATTAGACTGATGGTAGAGCAGGATGCTCATTGGCAATCTACATTTTCTGGCTGCAATGGAAGAAAAAGACTCGCCAAGACCAAGCAATGCTCCTCCAATACTGAAGTCCGTTCCAAATTGTGAAATTAGGCATGCAAGCAACTTCTCCACCGCAAAAAACGGCATTTATTGACCGAGCCAATTCCCGAAACCATCCAAAACAGATTTGAGGCAGCTTCGAGAAACAATTTGACATTACATACCTATAATTTCATTTTTTTCAATTTTCTCGCTTCTCTACGTAAATTCTGTATCCATCTGTACTGCTTTGAAACACCCATAGTCTCCTCAACATGCCACCAGTAAAATCAGCTATATGCCTCGATATTAGCATAGGCACATATCTTCGTAAATGGGAGTAAGCCGAAGTCAGTGTTAGCCGAAGCCAGGGTAGGCCGGAGTCTAGCTTCACACAATCGCCACAAGGGCGGTGCCAAAGTCTATTTCAATGTTTGTCGTGTAAAATAATTGCACAACAGAAAAAAAAAAGCCCCAATAGCTGCCGCCCTAGTTTAGTACCACCTCACAAGATTATGGAGCATCATGCATTTGATGGTCTAGAACCGTTCGATGTCAGACCCATGTAACGAGATATATTAGTGAGGTCGATCATGCATTTAAGGAACTCACAAAGCCCATGGCGTAAAGGGCCATAAAACAAAAGGAAATTTATGGAAAAAATATTGCCTGATGATGCACTTGGTCCCAATAATAGCCGAGTCGATTCTTTTGCGAGCCAGTAAAGTTTACAGGCACTACCGGGATAATTCACCCGCAGGTATGAATTTTAGCGACGCTAGCTGTTGCATTGGAATACTCAAATTTATCGCATCAGTTAGAACGCAGGTCATTACCGTATCACTCGCTCAGTTTATCTGCTATTTTCTTGATTTATTGGGTTTCGATTCAAGACACGTATGCCGGTTGGTGTCTAAGCATGCAGATGGGACAATGGAGTAAAAAGGAGATTGGCTGTATGTACAAGGCTTTGCTAATAAAAGGTTGGGGCAGGAATTCAGACACATTGCCACTGTAGTAAACATGATCTGGTACCTGTATCGCTTAAGCCACTATAATACCATATCCTGACGCCTAGTTCTCTGCGGTATATTATTTGGGCTGAGGGACGTTTCACATTTTCCATCATCGTCCAATCAGATGGCCGGATAGGTTCATCACACTATTTACCACAACAATAGGGGTACTTGATAATGGTGCTACACCCCATTGTGTCTCTCATTTTTTACTCTGACACTTGCTAATAGCTCGGTTCTTTGTCTAGCAAGTACCCGGCTATTTATATTCCATGTCTGGCTAAACTGAGACCAAATGCCGGAACTCTTTCCGTCCTCTTGTCTTTCTATGGCTGTTTCTGCATTCATGTTTGCCAATTTTTCCTGTTGACCGGCATGTGTTACCGATTGGCCTACACAGAGCCAGTGTGTTGACATCAATCTCAGGTATGATCAGTTTTGGTCTGCCACACTGACATTCCAGAAGCATACCCTCGGCTGAATATCATGAGAGACATCATGGAATTATCTGAACATATTCTGTAATTTGTTCTAATTATATCCTGCTGATGAATTTTCTTGCAGATGAATTTTTTCGTCAAATGAGGTGATTGCAGCAGGCCCAATATCTGCATTAGAGGCACCAGTGAATGTTGGTCTATATTCGATTTCAAGTACCCTCAAACGTAGAAAATCATATAGATATATTCTGTTCCGGTATCTTATATTACCCTGGTGTAGTAGTAACGTTTGAAAATTCCTTGATATGGTAGTTAATTCTTGTTCCGTTTGTTGAGTCCAATCCTACCAGAAATCAACTGTTTGGCATCCAGCGGATTAATATTCAGACAAAAAAGTACCAATATGGTCTTCATAAACACAGTTTTAGAGGTTCGAAGCAAGAAATGTTTGTGAGAGTTTAGCAATGAATGACTTCCACTCTGTGGACCTTGGCCACCAAAAAAGGACCGGAATTTGGTGCATCCATTTTACGGCTTCGTGGAAATGTCATTGTCATTAGATTTTTATGGCCTGATTTGAAGTACTCTTAATCCTTTTCCGCTGGGGCTACCGCTTATCATGTAAGGGAGTAAGCCTCATTGATAGCTGATCACTTACAAAAACTCTACAGTTTCTGAATCTGTTTGAGTTTGCTACATGGGGCCATTGTGGAAAAGGGCTTATGGATACGAGTGCAGATGTAGTCATTGTAGAGTCAATCCCGTTTAAGGATGTCGTTATTATTGGACGGTCCTTGGTGTTGACTAAGCACCAGCAGATAATATTCTCGGTAGATGGAAGTAGGGAACAGTAGAAGAACCCACGTGAGGACTTTATTCTGCTACTAAGGAAAGGCGACTTCATCTTGAGTTATCACTAGTACGTAGAGCTTCCCCACTTGTGACCCAGCGGGTGTCCGATTTCCAGTACGTCTCACGGCATTTTCCGCCTCTTGGTGTCCGCTGATCAGTTCCGTGTATTGATGATGCCAAGACGCTCCAGCCAGTACATTTTGCGTATCATCCTACTTTGTTTGGCCATGATGTAGACAGCTTGACGTTGCTAACACTCCTTCACTTGCCAACCAAAGTGGAAAATCCAGCTAAGGCTACCAATACAATGTTTTCGTATACAAAGAATTCTTGAACAAGAATATTCAGCACATTCCCAATGTGTTTGAGACTGTGATCCGAGGATACTTGACCGATGGTGCGGAGATCGCTAGAGATATTGAATGTGGAGCTACGTAATCTGTACAGAAGATGCTTTCTGCAATACTTCAAAAGCAGCAAGCCTGTCAGCATCTTGGTAAGGAAAGGTTTACTTACTGAGTGGGGCCTTGCAATTCTGGTCGCTTTATACACTAGACCACTTAAACAGTACAATAGGCCACTTTCTATTCCTATTCTATATTGTAGTTGCCACTATATCTAATTAGCGCATCATCTACCATCCTTACAAACGTTCTTACCTTGGACCCAAACATTTGTACCGTGGTTGGTTACTCTGACGTCCGCTTTTGGCTAGGCGGCATACAGCAAAGACACGGCACATTTTGAGGAATGCAACTGCCCCATGGTACAAAATATATTTATATACCAGGCATGAACTGGAGTTAATCATATCTTACACTGATACGTGAAATGAAATATATTATTGTTGCTGGCTTGGTTTCCGGTATCTCGGCCCTACATGGCGTTGGCGCTCCTGTAGGATTCACCACCTCGGTGGACCCAACACTAGATCAAGACACTACTTCATCTAGTATGGACAGTGACACAGACGCAAGCTCCCCAACAGACTCCGCCAGTGCTTCCACCACGAGTTCCATGCCAGCTTCGTCGGCATCTCTGAGCAGCACGGTGCACATGCCGCTATCCGAATCTGGATCTACTACTACAAACAAAACAGGCGCAGTTGTCACTGGCACTCCGTCACCAGTCTCATCTTTTCATCCTACGTCTTTTACCCGAGTTGCTGTCGCTGGTTTTACCAACACCTCTATGCTGAGTTCTCCAAGCTCCAGTTCCAGCAATGTGGTCATGTCCAACCAAGTAAGCTCAGAGAAACATACAATGTCCGGATCCTCTACCCACATACTTAACCTCTCCTCGTCAAATTCCTTATCACCCTCCTCAACCTCTTCATCCTTTTCGTCCTCCTCGTCATCTGTCAAGTCTGGTGCTGGCGCCGACAACTTGAAGACAGGAGGCGGTTTTGCTGCTGCCGCAATGTTTGTGCTTGCTCTCATTTAAATTCATTTTCTGTATTACTAAGACTCATATAGCTGCAATATACATGTTATAGGCCGTGTAGATTTTCTGAATGACCCGTGTAGTTGGTGCAAAAAGCACACAAAAAAATTATCTAGCATCACATTTTCCAGACCATGGACGTTTCCAATCGCACCGAGCAGATCACCAAGAAATTAAGAGGATCAAAAAATATTGACGAGGTTCTTGAGTTGACTCTTTATTTATTGGAAAATGAAACGCCTTTACCTCAGAAACAGGTGTTTATTCTACACATGTTGGATCACCGACTCAATGGTGACTTGAATTCAAAAAAGAACATCACCGCTCTGAACCCATTAACTTGGAAGTGTCTTGCACTTCTATTGGACCAGACTCGTTTAAAAATAATCCCCGAATCTCAGAGATTGGTGATGGTCCAGTTATTTAAGGGCATGAGAGTCGTGGAGTTGGTGACCAACAGCATGAGTCCCCAGCTTGTAGGACCAAGTCTCGAATTCCTACAAACCATGATGAATGAGAATTTACTAAATTTATCAAGTAAAAACTCTTCAGGTGCATTGGAAATGTTTTTGTCGGTCTTCCAGCGGTTCTTGGAGACAATAACTACGAGTCATGACAAATTTAAATACTGGCTAGGCATATTGGAAAATGTCTACCAGTATTTACTCGCAAATGAATCTATTAATGAGTATTTCAATAAAAGGGACTCGCTGAAAAATGGAAACATCAAAGATTTGGTGAAGTTTCACAAAGACAATTCCAAAATCGTCCAGAGAATGTTCTTGGAAAGCAAGTTATTAGGAATACTTCTCAATATACTCAGAAATGAGCGCATGGTGTTTCCAGTGAGAATTGTTAATATATTTTTGAAAAATCTGGTGAGCCCTGATGTATCAGACTCGAGCAAACTCAATTACCAACAGCTTATTGTAAATGTGGCAATGCTTACCGACCAACCCAGACAGAATTTATTGCTATTATACCGGTTCATCTTGGATATTTTTTCTCGTCAGCAATTCAGCGAAGCAAACCGCATTCTTATCCTCTCCATCCAGGCTATAAGTGACATCACTATTAATGAACTACTTCAAGTGAATATTGAGAACTTGATAGAGAACCCTCGGTTGGAAATTTCTTTGAGCCCCGAATATATTACTGAATTGTACCAGCAGGAGCTTATGAAGACTGGAATAGACTACGAGACTTTTAATGACATGAAAATTACAGACTTTGTGCCACCTGAGAATATTGATTCATTAAACATACAGCTATTAAGACAACTTTTAACCATCGACAATAAATTTCATACAAGCAAAAACATTGACAAGTACGGATTCTTTATAGTTGTACTCTATTGGGGCTCTAGTCACATTTCTGAGATATTCCAGCAGTTTTTTAGTTATTTTTCTCGCAATTCATTGCTATTCATGGAGTTCTTGAACTATTACAAAAAGTTATACACCATTAAGGCGGATTACCAGTTTGACTCCTTGGTGACTTCGAAGTTGGGTGTTCTTTCGTTACCTCAATTGATCGGCATATACAAGAATCAGGTTTCAGATATAACAGGATCTAATAGTGATGCATGCTTGGCTATGTTGATTGTGTTCACGAAATACTTGAACTCCAAATCCAGCAACTCTAACATCTTCAGTAGCGCAAATCTACTCAAAGATACGTTCACTACGATATTCCAGCTTGGATTCGACACTGAATTATACCATGAACTTCTATTTCAGATATATTCTTTCGTTGATAATGAAGATTTTTCTCCAGGCCAATTTACCGGTAAATTCTACGGTCAATTATTAACTCTAGAATACATTGAAACATCTGGTGCCAATATTGATATAGACTCAATATTTTCAGACATTTTAAAGTTGATTAAACTGGAAGATCTGCGCGTTGATGCGATCACACTTTTGTTTCAACGTTTCTTTAATATCATAAGTCAAGCCTCTGGGCAGGTACAAAAAAAATTAGTTCTGAAGCTTTTCAGCTTGGTAGAGCTTCCAAGCGATATTCTTGACAATAAGCTTATATTTGAGTTTCCATCAGTGTCAAATACCATAATTGAGTACGCCATTAGCCATTTGAAGCTGTGCTGTACTTGGTTAGAAAAGATTCCGGTACATTGTTTCACCAAGACACAGAAAGTTCAATTATTAAATAAATTAGAAGAGCTTGTTGTCAAGACGGATTGGGTAAAGCATCATTCACTTGCTATATTGGTAAGACGGTGTATAATCCATATTCTCGCATTTCCTACATTCAACTCAAAGTTGGAAACCAAATCAATGGCGCCTATTTTTAAAGGTTTTGAATACTATTCCTGCGCCTCTGAAGACGAATATGAACGCTTACACAGCATTATGAATTTAAATCAAAAGATCGTTACCCAAGTGATAGACAGTCATCTTCAGCAGCATGAGGAGAAAACTTCCCAGTCATATATCAAGCAATTAATTATTGAGTTAAAAAAGCCAATAATTGAACTGACATTGATCAATTCCGCAATATTCCAGCATATTTCAAACTTCTATACATTTGAGTCTGACTTCCTAGAACTCAAGACTAGTTTTATTGAATATTGTCAAAAGGAACTACAAGAAGATCGGACCGCGAAATCTCCATTAATGTACTTGGTAATTAGCAGCACTCTATTTTCGATCACTGACAAATGCACATGGATCAGTCCGAAAGTTTTTGATTTTGAGTCGCCTGAAATTGAGCGCCAACTCCTTTTAAGACTCCAGGTGGCCCAATTTCTGATATATTCAAGTGCGATTTCTACATGCAACTACCTTTCGTTCCTCGCAAAAGCATATGATTTAATAAAAAGAGTTACCGGCTCCTCAGAGGACGTTCTAGTGACTTTGGAACGGAGCGTGTTCAAATTCTACGAGCGATCTGAAGAAAAAGACGTTGTATTTTGTTATGCCTTTTTGCTTCATTCCTTAGATTCGCAAGACTCGGACTCTTTGATACAGTTAATGATGGTATTTCTCAAAATCTTCAAAGACAAAAAATATGAAACTATAGACATGAGAAAAGTCCTCACTCGAACCTTGTCAAGAGTTCTCATGGAGACAAATAATAGCATGATCTCAGGATCTTTGATGTTAATAAAGTTGATTGTGGATAAGTTGAATGGCTACTTTACGCAGTACACTTTTGAACAGACTCTTGAGTTGATATTTAGTATCAGTTGCTTGGCAGACACCGAGGATGTCATAACAGAGATTGCCCAAATATTAGCCAGAATGCTTCTATTGAATAGAAATAGACTCTCGAATCGATATCACATATTGATAGAGATATACTCGAAATTATTTGAAAAACTCAGCAGCTTTTCGGTGACCAGTGCAAAGGCAGTCACTCGAAGTTTGGAGAACTTGTGTCAACCTAGTGACCAGTCGGCCAAGACATTAACAAAGCACAAGAGCGAGCTACGATTAAATACCGGTATCATTAAAAAAGATCTTCGAAAGCACTTACCCAACTTACTTTTATGGTTCATTCGCTATTCAATCATGTTGGACTACCCGATAAAGGTGAAAGAGATTCTCGTGAACCAGGGAGTGTTTGTCATATTTGACGTTTTGTCAGACAAGGAGATTGCAGTCACAAATGCACACTTAGATAATTCAGGACGGACATATTTCAAGAGTTTGTACGAGGATTATCAAAAGTATGGTAAATGGAAGCAATAATGTATATATAATACAACAAAGCATGATATGTGAACCAAGGTGTGCGTGTATATATGTAGAATAGTACCTGTTCTAAGAATGTTACATACCTATTATATTTTTTGATACCAAATTCCAGTGCTTCTATTTTTTGATTATCAACAGTCCGATTTCCTTCTCCACGTATCATACTAGTGCATTTGGCAAAAGGCTACTCGCCGTAGATATATGTATTCTTCTCTCTGATTCCAGAAGCAAGTATATTGTTAACTATCTTATGAACTCGTTTTCTAGTTACTATATATTACACACGTCATAATACTGCGTATGTATGTAAAGGTACATGGGCGTAAAATCACATCGATTCACGTGACCAAACATATAAATATAGAGTTCCTGTGAATAGGCCATTCATTATCAAATGGTTCAATTAAAGAATTCTACCAAAACATTTCGTCTCAACACTGGTGCTTCAATTCCAGCCGTTGGCCTTGGAACATGGAAAGCCACCGATGAAGCTGAGGCCTTTAACTCTGTCCTTCAGGCCATCAAGGCTGGCTACAGACACATTGATACTGCACATGTCTATGGGAATGAGAAACAAGTTGGTGATGCAGTCAATGCCGCTATAAAGCAAGGAATAGTCGAGAGAGAAGAGTTGTTCATCACTACCAAGCTCTGGAACTTCAATCACCGACGTCCTAAAGAAGCCCTTCAAGAATCTCTTGATAGATTAGGCCTTGACTACGTTGACTTGTACTTGGTCCATTGGCCGGTGACAACCATCGAAAAGAAAGATAAGGATGGTAATATCGTTTTTTTGCCTCCAAAAGGAAAGCCGGACTACGAATCGTACTTTGACAGGGACTGGGACTATTTGAAGACCTGGCATTTGCTTCAGCTGGTGGTAGGTGAAGGTAAGGCAAAGGCCATTGGGGTTTCTAACTATAATTTGCCGCGATTGAAGAAGCTTCTTGAACATAAGGACACCAAGGTGGTTCCTGCTACCAACCAAGTCCAACTACACCCACTATTGCCTGAGGTAGAATTAGTCGACTATGCCAAGCAGCACGGTATTATTATCGAGGCATACTCACCACTAGGATCAAATGATGCTCCTGTTTTGAAGAACGAGTTGGTTAATCAAATTGCTAAGAAAAACAACATCCCTCCTGCTAACGTCATCTTCAGCTGGATCGTGTCTCGGGGAATTGTGGTGTTGCCAAAATCAGTGCATGAACTGAGAATTATTAGCAACTTGCAAGTCGCTGATTTGCCACAGGAGGATCTCAAATCACTCACCGAGTTTGCAGAGAAGAATGGGGGTCCGCACAGAATTAGTACGTCTGTATGGCTTCCAGAAGATTTCTGGGACAATACTTAGCTTGTATAGGAATTATAGCCAAACCGGAGCCACGTTTCAAGTAATGGGTCGCACTCAATTTCCAGTAGATACTCTGGAACCAAGTCTCCAAAGAGTTTTTTTGAGAACCCATCCATGCCATGGAGAATCACTTTTTTTAGATGTAACCGATCTATTTCCCGTTTTATTTCCTGCAATTGTATCACGGGCTCTTTATTTCTGCTCCGTACTTTACTGGACATCGAGTGTGTCTTTCGGCTGCTCTGCATATGTGGTGGCCGATAATCAATAAACTTCAACAATCCATACAGAGTGATGCTGTTAAAGCTGAGATCCACCATGCTAAGGTTAGCGAACACTTTATCGTCGCGATCTCTGAGCCTCGAAATCGTGTTCGCAAAATAGATTAGACTTGTATCCGTGCAATTTGTCAGCGGTATCATCAATTCTTCAATATTTGGCACTGAATTAATGAGCCGCTCAAGTACAGTAACCAACTCACTAGTGATATCAGGGAAAATATGATTCCCACCAATGTTCAATCTTCTTAATTGCTTTCCTACAACGTCTAGAATTGCCATCAAGTCCAAAAAAGGTCTGCCACAGTTGTACAAGTCAAGATCCACAAGCTGGCGAATATCTGGAAACAGCACAAGGGCATTGGAAACCCCAAGGGGAAGATGCTCTCTGAAAACTAACTTTGTTAAATTAGGCATGAAAGAGTACCCCGCAAAATAGTTTAAATCCACAGCGTCGTTCTGCTCAAGAAAGAGCATATCCAACCTTGGAAGTGACAAAATCTTGCGTCCGCAGCATTCAGGCGAGGTTCCTGCAAGCGAAGACCAGTCAAAGCCGACAATAATCAATTCAGTCAAACTGGATAGGCAATTGTTTTTGAATAATACATCTAGAGGAAGTCTAGAATAGTGATATTTCTGGCCTTTTCGGGCAATAAGCAGAAGACGCTTTAGGCTAGTAAATTGAGGAAAGCTTAAGTCCTCGTTTAATCTGCTTACTTCCAGCAGGTACTGACTGGGGATTCTAATGTTAGCCTTGCTCAAGTTGTTATGGCCATTTACGAATAGCAACAGAAGTGTACTCAAACTTGGAAGCAAGCGAAGGATATGATGCTCAATCAGCGGAACTGTGGATATTGAGAGGTAGACATGGCAAAGCCCACTACAAAATGCTTCACCAGAGTTCCTTAGATGCTCTAAAAACTGGAGCAAGTCAAGATCCCACAATCGAAGAATTAGATTCCTCACACGTAGATTGGCCCTATTATTGCACAAAGTGCGGACCGCATAACCTTCAGAGGCCACTTTGTTGATGGAAAGAACATCTAGACGACGAACATAGCCTTGTCGTGAAGACCGTTTTAAAAATGAATAGAATTGATTAAACGCCGTCGCAGACAATGGATATGTTAGATTGAATGAGGTAAATAAATCACCTAACTGCAATATCTTAGATCTCCATAATTTAGATACTAACGTCATGGTCTGGAGTACTTCTCTCATTGAAATATGCTTGAATATTAACAAAAGTATTTCCATGGGGAATTTAGAAACAAAGTCGCTCGACTCTTTTTGATAATATACCTCTTTTAGTACTTGTATATTGATCCGGGGCCTCTTTACTACTTTCGTTTGCTGACTCGTGGTCCGCTTTTTCAACTTACTTTTGACAATCTGTCTTTGCTTCTGTAATTCATATAGCAGAGTCTTTGAGATATTCACATTGCTATTACTCTCAACCGCCTTGAGCCCTTTGGAATAGACATTATATGCCTCATGGTAGTTGGATTGTGCCGCCAAAATCTGGCCCAATCGGAGGTAAGGCTTTGTTCCAAAAGGCTGAATCTGCAATAAAGTCAGGGCATCAGTACGCGCCTTATCATAGTCACCCAACTGGAAATAAGCAACCAGCCTGAGATCATAAAGAGAAATTAGCTTGGGATGGAATAACTTCCCAGTAGAAGGCTGAGGTGCTAACCCTAGCTTTTCTCTCTCCTGTATTATAACTGAATCACTTAGCAGGGTTAATTCTCTGATTAGTTTACTTATGAGAGTAATTGACGCGTCGTATTGCCTTGCTTTTAGGTACCTCTTGCAATTTGAAATTGAATCTTCCAAGTTCATGGCCCAGCAACCTCAACGCGTTGCTTGATGCAAACTTAAATGAATACTCACCATGCATTTTCCTGCATGATAGGACCAAGTTTCCTGTCATTTCTTCCTTACCATTTCCCTAGTCTTAAAAACTATTTAACTGGGCAGCAAGAAAGAAATTTAAAATCTAGTGATTTATTTTATTTTTTATTTATCATGAGAAAACTTTCTGTCTTCGTTGTTGCCATCGTTCCTATCATAGCACTCAATGCCTCACGTATGGTCATTCTAGAACCAAATAATACATACACAGAAACCGGTGTAACAACTGTCAGTGATACTGTGTCTATTTCAAGTGGAAGAGGTGCATTGGCAGCTTTTAGGTTATTGATAAGCGTTTGGCTAGCGTACACAAAAACCTTCCGTGGTTACATAAAAGGCTGTACTCCCTTGTACGTTGATGATTTCCCGCCTTTCAAAATTACAGTTTGTACCATCAAGACAGTTTCTTTTGTTCTCAAAACACAAATGGCGATTCTTGCTACTATCCAACATACCCAAACTATTTACAAGGAACTTGATGAAACCCAAGTTTTTGAGATTGGTTTGAAGGCGTATTTACGCCGCTCTAGACACGAAAATATACAGGGTGGATACAAAGTTATTGAAGATAACGATGTATTCAAAACTTCGCAGCTTTCTCTTGCTTTTCCAAAAAATCGTGGTAGTCCAAAGGCCATAATTGAGACAACTTACAATAAAACCACAGGAAATGCAATAATCGGAACTTCATTTAAACATGGGGTATATACGGTTGAATTTGATATGGGCTTCAAAATGAATGATCTCACTTTTGAATATTTGGACTACTTGAAAATGTTCCATTGTGTGACTACGGAGGCCTCAAGAGCAATAAAAGGAAAGCCCAACAAAGGATGCTTAGGAAACCTTCCTTACAATCTTAAAATCGATAACATTAGAAGTCATGCATAGTCTATGCTTTCCAAAATATATCTTAATATACATATTTACACTCAACTACTTCCTATTCTAAACGCAAACTCAGCCCGACATAAAGGACAAGTATTGTTCCCCGAACTCTTAAACCACTTGAACAAACAGCCACTATGAAATTTGTTTTGGCATGTAGTGCATGTTTTGTTAGGCAACGATTTATCTTGAATATGAAGAATAGCGTAACAAATAGCACACTCTTCAAAGCCACTGAAATGAAGATTGATATTTTTGTTAAAAAGCTGGATTGCATCAAATATTAACGTACTCTCTGACTGCGAATTGCTATTTCCGGCACTAGAGCCTATACCAACATTCACTAAATTCTGACACGCAAGGACCCATGACTTCCATACAATTTCCTTCACACCAATTCTTAATGGTGCATTCACAATAATATTTGTCAAAGGATAGGCAGGAGGAAGCCTGATACTGAGCTCCGTGGTCTGCTCATCAATCAAATATTGTGACTTAATTTCATTGTTACTTCTGTTTATCTTTATAGAGTGATTGGTATCATTTGTAATGTTTTGTGCATTAATCAATCTTTGCAACTTATTCAATTCCTCCTCAATTATAATCTTGCCTGTAAAATTCGAAGCAAACTTCTCAATCTGTACCTTCTCTTGTTTGTTACGAATATTCAAAAACCATGATTGGACAAGGGTTTTAAACTTCATCTGAATCTCATAAAAAATGTGAATCAATATTATCTTGATCTCAGTTAAATTCAATAAATCGCCTCCTGAATATGTGAAGTAATCATAGATCGTTATGTCATGCGAAATCACTTCATTCTTCCGTGTGATCAAAGGATCACTTGAAATATTAAGTTGTTTGAAAATCCAAGTTAGCAAACTCTCAATCGCGTTCTCTGGTAATTGACTCATATAATATTGGCACAAATATCCGGGAATGAATTCATAGAAAAATTGCAATATGTTCAACCAGCTCCAGAGGTATTTATACAACACCAAAAAGGACTCATGTTCAATGTAGTCTTGAAATGGAATATCTTTAATATTCCTTATCAACTGCTCTGGAATCTGGAATATCAACGAGTTATCCTTCATGATTTGCTTATAATTTAATGCAAAGTTAACCTTAAACTCTTTCTGCTTGTATTCAATCAAATTAGTAATAATAAATGAACCAAATCTTTTGAACTCTAACGATTTAGAGTTATATAAATGAAGCTTTGATACCCCCTCAATAATATCGGGTAGTCTGTCCTCAATGTGACTGTACACCTCGAAGTGCTCATTTTGAATCAATCTCTTAAACAATTCTGTATTGATCAATATTGACTGATCCATTTGGTAATCTTGCAAAAAGTCATTGCACAAATAACCACAAACAATGTTCAGTAATTCATCTCTTATAGACCCCAAAAAGTCTTTAGTCCAATTTATTTCACGTGCATATTGATATTTCTCAAAGTATCCATCCAAACTAATCAAAACTTTCAATAAGTGATACAACAAGTTATTATACCGAGCAACCTTCAATTTAGAATCAACATTCGCAAGTTCAGTACCTACCAATGATAGTCTATCTATCAATAATTCTTCCATAAGCAACTCCAACACTTCCGATTTGCTAATAGACTCGTCCTCAGTTTGAATCAAAGATTTAAAGAAAATAATCACTTGAGTAAATAAATTCACGTGATCAAAATCATATGCCACCTCTGAGTAAAACCACCCTTTAAAGACCTTCATCATCATCCCCAACTGGACTCCTGCTATATGCGGTGCAATACTGGTCACCTGATTTATCACTAAAAGGTTAGCTAAGCTAGGGGCCTTTTTTGGATCCAACAAATCGGAGACATAAAACCGCTTAATTCTATCCAATTTATCGCCAAGAAGAAATTTCGGCAATATTGGTATTAATGTCAATAACATAAGGTAATTGGATTTGCTGATTATCAGCTTGTTCACCCAATTGTAAATTATGTCCGAGTCAGTTGCAGTTATCTCAGTTTGATATATCGTAACCAATTTTAACAATAACTTCTGATACAATTTTGCATAGTAAAATTTTGCAATTTCACTAATAGCCTCATCAATAGATTGTTTTAAAGACACACAAACTGCTGAGAGGTCCTTTGTGCTTCCACAAGCAGGGTTTATTTGAAACACATTAGACAAGAAGAACTCATTATTAATATGAGGTATTCCAACCGTATCAAGTAGTGAATCAAAGGCTTCAGATTCTAAAACGGTAGACATATTCTCAATTGCCTCAACCTTCTCATTAATATCAAATGTATCACTGTTATATCCGTAATTATCTGTCAGAAAAATATTGCAATCACTAGAAAAGATGGCTATAAGATTAATAGCTATCAATAGATCGGTGCTATCTCGGGAAAGTTTAACAAGGTTGACAAGAAACTTCCCATACATTAGCAAGTCTAATTCACTTTTGAACAACCCGGTCAGGCAGTCATCGGACTCATTATCAATCAAATAAAGATACGAGTTGATAGAGTTATCTATCAATGAAAGTCCGAGCTGAACTTTCAGACAGCAAAGATATGTTATAGAGGATGCTATATCCGATGATGCAGGAATGACCTTCAAAGCATTGGATGGAGTATCAGTGAAATATTGAACTATCTGCAGAGTTATTTCCTTATTGTTAGCACCAATAATATGGATTAAAGAATCCATTAACAAGCTTAGTAAACCATCATCGCCATCAAACGCCAATTTTAATACTGATTTCATAGTATCATTATCCAAGTGATTCCAAAATATATCAAAAACATTGATGCCAATTGTTAATAATTTATTTGAAAATACACTAAAGTTGACTCTACTTTGTGAAAATTTTTTCCAAAAAAGTAAAGCCTCTTCTTCACTTTCAACAATCAACTTAGAATAAAGTGAAGTTAATATGTCAACATTAACAAATTTAAAGCAAATACTAATTCTGTTGACACCATTATCAACGGCACTCTCAGTCACGAATTTATCAGATATAAATTTATCCAATTTTGTAGATTGAACTTTGGCATTATTTCGAAAATTTTCCAAAAATCGGCCGACCTTCGCCACTTTAACAGTATCATCGCCGGCCCACGCAATCACATTTTCAATTTCCTCAGTTAGTAAAATTTTCAACCCTTCAATTTCAATATCCCCCTGCTTTGAATCTAACTCAATGAGAATTTTTATGCTTCCTTCAAAGTTATCAATCGTCAATTGCCTTGCAAAGTGCGACTTAAGGTATGTTGTAATATAGACAGCCAGATATCGATTAAGGTAGCCCAACTTGATTAAGCTGAAAACCAAAGCAACTTGAAGCTCGGCTTTGTCAGAAACACACAGATTGTCAATAAGCCCACATTTATCTGCTAATCTCTTTAAGTACTCTTCTGATAATTCGGTACTAGCTAAATTCTTTAACGTCAACAAGAACTCTGGAATGCTTTCATTACCAACTTGATCCATTTCACTATCTAAAACAGTTTTAATATCGTCTTGTGCCATTGTGCGGAATACACGAGTGAGATCAGAAAGCAAGCCATTCTTACCTACTAAGCTGATAAGAAACGTGACAGCTTCATGCTTATTGTGTAAGTTAGAATAAAATAAATCAAAAATCTTGTTATAATAAAATAAGATCCCAGTTAATGACCTTCTATTCTTAAACCCCGCAGTTGTAATAGGAATTGCTAAGTAACTGTTAAAATCTTCCAGTGAAGAATAATCAATCACAGCAGCAGGAAGCTTCTCTAGTAAGTTAGATAGGCACAAATGAAAGACAGCTAAAGAATTATTGAGGAATCGATTAATGAACGTAATAAATATCTTTTTAAATTTCAATAGTGCGTCATCACTCAATTTCGATAAGTCCACGTGATTAAAACTCTCAACAATAAGTACTGTTAACGACTCATAATAGGTTTTATTGCTATTAACAATCTTCAAAAGCTTTAATAAAAGCTTTAAAATCCCATTAGACTTAATGCCTTTAATATTTTCTGACATGCATGCAATCAAACACACCAAGAGATTTCTCTTCACGCTCAAATAACTGTAATCTTCGGAGTTAGTCACTAACTGACCCCACAACTTCACATCATCGGAAAGAATTTGCTCAAGAATTCCCTCATTCTTGGAATCAATAGTACCCAGTTTCACATAAAAGGTTAGCATACTAATGATAGACGAGAAGCTTCTGGTGTATGTCAAGATACACTCTTCTTGGGAGAAAGATGCCTTATCGGTAAGAGTTTCCACCGATTCATATTTAATGAAGTATTGTATCAATTCCAAGCACTCTCCTTGGAATATTTTAAACAAGTTATTCTTCTTTTCCGAAGAGTTGTTGAAGCACTCTAGAATACATTTATTTGTTTCAGTGACAGTAAGCTTGTCCAGGTCAAATAATCCCAAAAGCCATATTGGAACCAAACTTTTCAAGTAATGTGCAGCCTTCTTTCTGTAACTGCTAATAAGAACTGAATTTAGTCTATGAGCACTGATGCGTATAAGCTTATCATTGTTAATAGCTAGCTTTGGGTACATTTGCACAAAAAACGGAACAAACAGGAAGTTAGCGTCAGTATTGCCACCATCTTGAAAAAATTTTATTAAGGAATTAAGAGACTTGAGCTTTGTCTTTGGATCTTTTTTCTGTAAACTCTTACCCAAAGGTCTTAGTAACGAATTATCAATGACATTTGACGCAGGCAAATTCTGAAAATAAGAAAATGAGTACAGTACATCTGTAAACAGCATAGAGCTATTGTTGTCAAAAGGATTGACGAATGCCATTTGCACAACTCCAGAAATTGTTTGCTATTCTACCACCGTTCAAGACTTTTCTTTCATGATTAGTGATACCACAGGGCTCTCAACCTTCCATTATAGTGACTACAAAGGCAAAGAGAATTATCCCAATCTTAAAAGTCTGGCTAAATAAGTTTGGAGTATATTTGTAATGATATCATGGTTATATATATTTACTTATGTAAAGGCAGAATAATAAAGCCTGCGCCAACTTGTTGGATTTTTGATTATGCATGGTACCATGGAATGAATTGGCGTTCGATGCTAAAATCTTTTTTTGCCGTTACTGCGACGAATAATATATGTATTATTTTATTTAAGGCTATAGTTATACTTCGACTCCGGAGAGATTGATACTTCACCGTCTAAGTCTAGGGCTGGCGCCACTATATATGTTGCTTAGAGAAAGCCCTTCGAATGGATAGAAAAACTCCAGGCGGGACTTTTAGTTTTTGTGCTGGTAATTTGTGCGTGGGGCAGGCTGAGCTCTCGCCTCGGGTACTAGCACCGTAGCCTGCCGTAAGGTTGAACGAATAATATATATATACTAATAAAATATTGTAGAAAATTTGGAGTATAATACATAGTATTTTGGAGCCCAAAAATGAAGGTTGTGTATAAGATTGTAATAATAATATTCTTCGTCCTAGATCATTCAATGGCAGATTGGCTACTGCTTTGTATGCATCCCTTACTTGTTGAGTGAACCACCTCTTTGCACGGCTATTTACTTGTTTCACTGGGGTGATTTTATCAATGACTTTCTTTAAGCTGTTTCTTAATGTGGTAGCAGCCCTGATTGGCATATCCTCTGTGCCGACTGTGCTCGCGAAGCGGCACCTATCTAGACTAGTGTGCACACATTGCTAGCTTGTTTTGGCATGACTGTGTGTTGTTCTTGGTTTTAGCTTGTTTGTCCTATCTGAAGGGCGGAGGGTCACTCGGGGGTGGAAATGGTTGGAGCTGAATTGTATAAGGTTTTGCAGTCGACTAACCTGTCCTTCCAATCTATCGATGATGAACGTGTCGTAAACAGTATTCCCATCTCTATGAGTGGTGTGGTCTATGATATGAAAGGGCACAGTAGTATATTCATTTCTATGATACCGTCTATCTTCATTGAATTCTTTTTTTTGCCTCTGATCATGCAATACTGCTGAAAACGGGAGAGGAATGAGCAGCATCAACATCGCCCATTACGATTCCCCCAACAGTACCTTGTCTCTTTATCATAAAATCTATCATTAATTTTAAAGGCAATGATTCGTGGCAGATATTCGAGTCACGAGGAGGACAGTAAATAGTAAGGAAATACATAGTTTACTTCTTTTATGCAGTAGTAATTGATTCTAATACAGTCCCGGTATTGTAGCTCTTTAATGAACATAATTTAATAGCCGAATTTTTATCTTTGGGTACCCTGTTCACATATGTTGTAGGCCTAGGCCATGTCAGTGATTCACTGGCCTGTGGGAAGTAATCATACTTGTCGCAAGTAGCATGGTTGAACGTTTCATTGGGGCTGTGCTGGCGTATGGTTTCCTGAATTAATAAGATGACTTGTGAATTTTGATAGTGGTGTAAGATTATTTCGAGATTTGGTCTTTATTTCTGAATGTAAACTGATATTAATGTAATCTTCATCGGGTGCTGTTTCAACGGGAGTCACTGTACGAAGCCGACTTCCTAAGGTTTAACCGTAGATTGTAACAGGTGAATGAGTTTTCATAAAATGCTGGCTATGTGTCTGTAGTACTGATCGTTAGGTTTCTTGGCACATATGATACATTTGCCATATGGGGCGGTGGCAGCAGAATTTCTATCATATTGCGTGGTAAGTGTTCAGCAAATGGTTGTGGTTGCGGTGCATCCCTTCTGTTATTGGATCCCTGGTTCGGGGAATCTCTTCTGATTCTTGTTCGAAGTTCATGATTGCTAGAGCCTTTTTCTTGGGTCGCGTGTCTCATCGTAGTCCTCGAGACCACAGTATCTTTCAAAGAATCTGTATTGCTGTTTAGTTGCAAATCTCGCTGTTTTTTCATCAGGAAAAAAGATTCGTGCTGCGTATCTCCTTTTCGTGACCGGTGAGACGTAGTCCCAATTTGGCATGCTTTCACTTTTGATGAGTGGTTTCGGGGTGGCGCTTATAGTTTTCCCCTTCCATTGCTTCTCTCTGAGTACCTGTGTGATTTCTTCTCCTAACCTGGTTGGTGAGAAGTAGCATAACGGAACATTTCTGATTACTCTAGAGGGCCATGGTCTTGTTTTGATAACTCGCGGTGAGCTAAGACTTATTCGGAGATTGAATTGCTCGTCGTCAGTGAGAGGTTCATTGAGATAAACCTTGAAGTTGTTTAATCTCGTGAGTGATAGGTACTTGATTTTTCCGTCAGAGCTGTCGACGAGGTCCTTGAAGATGGTATCATACTGAGCGGTCAAATCTTCAGTCCACTCTCGGTTTCGAAGATTCTGAAAATATATTAATTGAGCAGCGTCTTCAAAGTCTATTCCGACCAGTTCTACTTCCCGTACACTGTTTTGGGTGGAAATTCTATTGCTTTGTTGGTGATTAGCGACTGCCTTAAAATAATCGTCGGGATGATACGCATCATAATTTGGAAGCCCTGCATTGAAGAGAAGCAGTTGTGGCAGTATCCCGATATGAGTGGAGACTCCTTCAACGACCAGTTTGAACACGCCAAACATTTCACGGACGGCTTGAGTTTGCTCCTCAGCTAAATAATTTGTATTCTTGAACCGGGTGGGGTGGGTGGATTGATAAGGCTGACTAATAAATGGTTCGACATTGTGTCGGATCAAACGTGGCGAAGGAGGCAATTTTTCACATGTTGGTGGGGTGTACCTGTTTGTTTCATCTTTTGAGAGGCTAGTCTCATCCTTCTCAGGGAGTCCAAAAAGATTTTCGTCATGGCGACTAGGATTGTGTTGTAACGCTCTGGTAGAGTTTGGATCAGATTGATTTAAACTAATAGTGTCTAATTGAGAATTTATTAGGTTTTCTGGGGTTTGAGGCTCAAGAGAATCGCCCAGGGTGCCATCCTCATTGTGTATATCTTCATGTTTGGAAGAGCTCACTTTTGAGTATAGGATTAAAAAGGTGTATAGATTTCTAACATAATGCAATACAAAATCTAAGTTAGCTATTTAAAATAATAATTTATTGAAACCCTTAGACTTACTCCATAGGTTATACATCTATATTTTCTCTATAATGAAGCCTAGGTTTTCATTGGTTGTTTGTCTATCATGATTTGTGGCCCTGGTCAGAGTGATGCATAAATGAAAGTGCTTGAAAACCAGGGCAAATGGCCATTCAACGATTCCCTGGAGAAATATGGGAGAATATTTGCGCCAGTCTTGATATAAAAGATGTTTTATCTTTGCGATTAGTTTGCAGGCCAATCCATTACAGTATGCATTACCACCGAATTTGGAAGAATATTGTGAGGACTATGTGGTATGAGTTTGCGGATTCGGATAGACAAGAGTTCCTAGCTATAGATGATTATTTTGAGACGTTTAAAATAAGAAGTAGGGAAGAAATACGAATTGAGAAAATACTAGATAGTTGCTGCTGGCCAGAATCAAGTATTGAGAACATCATTTCCAATGGCTGGAAAATAGTAAGTAGTGGCAGGTTTGTCGTGTACTCGTTATTGAATATTGTCAGTAAGCTTGAGCAGCAACCACTAGAGAATATGATGAAAATATTTATTGCCAAGCGGCTTATAAAGTCATTAAGAGGAAAACAGGGCATTGAGCTAATTAACGAGTCTTTTCGGCAGTCTCAAAATGCATCAGTACATGAGCCTGAAAATTGGCTTTTCCAGTTTAGCTTCTTTGACCTGGCATTTGACAAGCTATTACATATACGGAATACGGTCATAGATGAGGTAATTACTAGATATAAAGAAGTAAAGACCCAAGTTGGGGACTTACCACTCAAAAATAGAGTATTATTCATAGCAGCGCAACTCCAGAAAATTTGGACGTCTCAGAAAGATATTGAAGTATCCTCAAATTCTATTCTTGGAGTATATCAGGGCCAGTCATCAAGCGCATTTCATGCAGAGATGTTTGAGTATGCTATTATTCACAAGATTGCCACTTTATTGGGTGTTAATTGCGCGGTAACACATGGTGGACTTATCGTTTACACAGAAGACCAGGAAGATTTCCCTTACCTTGTGTTTGTAGGAAATACGGCCCGTATGACGGTGCATGAATTTAGTGATTTGCACATGACTCTGAGACATCATGCTCTATATTGGATTACCATACCTATATCCTATGTGGAAACACTTACATTGGCACTTGAGTCTATTGATGTTACCGAGAAACGTAGCACTTTTGCTTCATTTACAGAGATTGACCTCAGTTATTTGGCGAGCTACTGTAAGTTGGTTTCTAAAAACTATGATAATTCAGCTGAGTATGCTATGGAATGGGAAATGGAAGAGTGGAATGAATGCTTTTTAGAGCATATTAAAGGGTGGCAAGTGTTTGACTATTGTTGGATGAAAGATTATCTTCCTACTGATTTCATAAAGCAGGATCTCAAACGACTAAAGCTGGCGCGTGATTTTACCGATGGCTTTATTAGGTGCTTAATGAGTGAATTTTTAGATGATACGGCGGTCGAGTTTCTAAGCAAGAGGACTGGGACTTTGGACTTTGAAGTCGGGGATATATTGTGCAGTTCCCGTTTTGCACTGCCACAAGTGTTTCTCGGCGCAATTGAGCAATTGGGAAGTGTGTATGTTGGGACTCTTAATGGAGTATTTTTATCTAAACTTGAAGGATTAAAGTTATATGACTGGGAACTGAATCTCTCCAAAGTACAGCAGTATACTAATGAAAAGGTTGGGATACTAATTGAAGGATTTGACTGTCAGAAGCGTCGATTCAGATTGAGTAATGTGTGGAAATTAATATGGAGCGAATTTTGTGATAACAGGGAACAGATTTACTGACTTTTTGGTATTGAGCAGGATGTTTATGTTGCTCCGATTAACTGAACTTAGAGATCGTATGGAGATCTAATAAGGCAGAAGGAAGTTAGAACGAAAAAAACAACTTTACTAGAAGGAAGTGGGACTGGGTTAATGAATATTACATCACTCTTGAGAGAATATAAGTACCAGTGAATTTTTAGGATACAACAAGAACCAAACTATTTCCCGTAATAAGATATGAAGGCTATAATCGAGAAAAACTACTAAATGTAACTCATATTAGTAGTTATTCTATACATACATGAAGAGACGGAAAAATGTATGATTTCACTTTATTTATATTCAGAATTCGAGGCTTATCACTTTTTAAGTGATAGTATTCAGGTTAATAACGCAATTTATTGTACCTGAGCGATCAGTTTAAAATATTTGACTACATTCTTTTGACGCTGCGGTTATAAATTCTTTAAAACAAACTTATATGTTAGACTGGAGAAAAGGGAAATTTTGATGAGAGCAGCATTTCTATAATAATTTTTCAGTTATGATCCGCCTGGTGGGTGACAAGCGACTATTCCAGGATATACTGGTCTGCATGAATGTCCGACAGATAAGCATGACAAGTGATACAGAACACATTGTCTGAATGCAGTTCTATGAGTAGTGCAAAAGACATGCAATTCAAATGTTTAGTATTATATCTTGAACAGTTGTGCGGTGCATGATCATAATGCAAAATGACGCTTTCTATACGTCGATTGTTAGACTAATGCAAGGAGTCACTAAAAATCTTTTACTCAAAACCACCTATGGTATACCCGATGATCATTTCAGGTCTTCCGTCATTACATACTAGCGTTCTTCTATACTATATAAGAATCGAATAAGGTGTTGGCGTTTCTTACTGTTTTCTCCAACGGTATGACCAGAGCGATAGGGTCTTCGACCGAACGGCCCACTGAATCTAAGAGCTTAATTCTGTCAGCCAATAATATTTTATTCTACAGATGCATAAAATTCGTAGATTTTTGTAATCCAATAATTTAACTAAACATGTTCAACCTTTGCACGTACGTGAAACTTGTCGGTTGAATTGACAGATGCATTCTCCGCGTATTCCACTGACTCCTTCTCCATGTCCAAATCTCTATTGTGCAACTCATCACCTTTGCGTACGTGGTTTGTTCCACCAAATAGTTCATCAATCTCCTCCAAGGACTTGCCCTTTGTCTCAGGTAACACAAACCAGGTAAAGAGGACAAGTAAAAAATTGACAGCCACAAACAAGTACATGGCACGGAATCCCTTTTGGGCAAAGAATGTTGGAAAAAATTGATTGATTATTGCATTGGTGGCATTCTGAAACTGTGAAGCCATTCCGACAGAAATAGCTCTAACTTCCATTGGGAACATTTCTGACGTAACAATCCAGACAGTTCCACCCCATCCTGGCTTGTAGAACATTGAAAAGAGATAAAAGAGAAATACAGTCACAATTCCAGTAGATTTCTTAGGCTTTCCATCTGGTAGAGTAGGCACATTTGTTTCAACAACAGCAATAACTAACATGGTGACACACATTCCTGCAGCAGAAATAAGAAGCATTAACTTGCGGCCCCATCTATCAACAATCCAGAGAGCGTTTAATGTGAAAAGAATACTAAAAGTAGCATTCAAGGCATTAATAAGTTGAATGGTATTTGCTGACTTAAATACCGGCTTGTAAATAATTGAAGAATAAGAGTTTAGCGAAGCCTGTCCAGTCAACTGTTGACCACCGTTAATGACAATAGCAATGGCAAATCTCTTTAAAAGAGACTTATCAAGGTATATTTGCTTATACTGACTCCACAATGATCCAACAATTGCATGTTCATACTCAATAGCAGCTCTAATATCGTGGAACTCCTGTTCAATGTCATCATTAGGTCTTCTAATGAGAGCTAGAGCTGCTTTCGCCTCATCAAATTTTGATTTGTTCACTAACCACCGCGGAGACTCAGGCATAAATGGAAGATTGACCATGATGAAGATTGGGGCAAGTAATTGAAACATCACAACAATCCGCCAATCCCAGTCGCCGAGCTTTTTGGCGTTTTTGGTGCATGCATAGTTAATCCAGAAACAAATGAAAGAGCCTACCGAGTAGAAAACTTGGAAGATCGAGACCGTCTTACCTCTCATTGAAGTAAGAGAGATTTCTGAAATGTACACTGGAGCAACAGGAAGTGCAAAGCCTTGAGCAATACCAATGATGAGTCTTCCGGCTAAGAATACTGGAAATCCTCGAGGCTGGCACACTTGCATAATAGTTGCAATTATAATAAGTACACAACCAATCCACATTGGAACTTTCCGACCCCATTTGTCAGAGACCCACCCAGTAATGAAGAACCCGGCAACAATACCACCTACGGTATATGCTGTGTTTATTCCACCAATAACTTGGTTATTTGGATGCCGGTTATACGCAATCCAGTTCTCAGAACCTTGCACAGCGTTAAACACCGATGCATCGTACCCATAGAAAATCATACAACTGGCAGCGATACAGACATAGTACCAAAGAGTTAAAATTTGTTTTGAAGGAAGTCCCATTATTTGATGGTCAATAAAGTAAGAATTACAACTATTTATAGGCGTCTCATGTTGTCATGTCGTTTTAGCTTATTTCATGCACTCCACAATTTTGACCTTTCTCCACCAACAGAACCCTACTGATGTTTACAGGTAACACATATATCAAAATGAGACGCCCTGAGTTTTGGCAGGTACTGATTTTCCCAAGGGTCCGATATCATAATAAACACGGCAGAAATTACTAAAATTTTATCCTTTGATTATTTTCTACTATCCTATATTAAATAATATTAATCTAATGAATTATCAATTTCCCTATAACCTGCTGGATTACCCCGGCAGTATTTTTCTTGGCTCTTTTTTTTTATTTTCATACCAATACGTGCCCCCTCCTTGGTCCCATAGTTGCATGCATTGATAGCGGGAGATTTTCATAAAAGTTACCGACATGACGTAGTTGAAAGTCCCTTCTTGGTAACAAGGCTAAAATGACTACAGGCAAACAAAAATACACCAATTACTATCTATTTTATTATATTATAATTCAGCGTCGGAATCAGTTGACCATTTATTTATTTATTTACTAATTTGTTTGACTTTGATGTTTAATTTGGTTGTGTTTGTAGAATGTATGATACCACGATATTCACTTTCTCATCTTTTTGCTATCGGCTAGTGCCCGCAATTTGTTCCTAAACTCATGCATCATTACTATTTTAGTGTATCAACTTTCCATACGACCTTGGTATACTAGCATTTTGATCACCCTTTATTTTTCTTTTATCGCATGAATAGTTGCTACAACGCCCAGCACCAAGGAGATTATCTTGGCGCAGTTCCAAGAATTCTTAGCCTTACCTGGATGTCTTGGCCAGACTCAGTCTCTTGATGCGGAGGAGCCAATCAGAAGAGAGAAAATCGTCCGAGGAAAAGTACATGAAGATCTTGTATGTACCCCAGTTTGTTCCGGCATATGATTACATAAACTCTGCAAAACTACTTCATTCTACCGATATTTTGTCCTTACTGATATGTTTGTTAAGCAATGAAAATACATTTTATAAAAGCTAGAAATATATATTTGGATTATTCTTTGCCATTAGCGAGCATTTAAAAGTCACTAGTTACAAAACTGTTACATTTAACATTACATGCTTGTCTTAAACTTAATTCAGAGTTCGTCCATGACAATTCTAAATTCTTCGGCTTGTATCATTACGGAATAGCCGCAGCTGGTGGGGGTGGAGCCTGTATATGACCATGCCTGCAATAATAAGGGAGGTAAACTAGTGGGGGAGGGGTTTATTTTTTTTTTGCATCTTTGAATAGCATTTCCACAGATTATTGTAAAGACAAGTGTGATTAACGTAGGATATTTTTAATAGTTGTAACTTAATAAGTAGGGTACGTGTTAATAAAATAGCTATAATATATTCGCTCGACTATTCAAATAAAAGTCTAACTATTTATACTTGAAAATGAATTGAATTAATTAATTGATAAAGAAGAACTAAAACCTGTTGGGGCGAGTTTTTTTCCAACATGGTTATTTCAGCAGGAAAAGAAGCATAATCGACCGATAGAGAAGCAGAATTTCCAAAAGGCGGACTAAATTACCGGAAAGATACGGAAATTAATACATCACCATCTAAGAGTAAGGACGGCGTTGCTATGTAATTGCCGAAAGAAAAATCAACAGCAGAAACAAATACTTCCGACTATTATTTGTGGAACTGTGGGGTAAGGAGAATTAGTGAGGCAGTGAGCTTTCGCCAAGATAGTTTGTGACCTTGGCTACACCCGGCCCGGGGTACTAGCACAGCAGCCTTCCTAAAACACTGTAACGAGAAGGAATCTACCAGTCAAGTACGGACTAGTAGAATCCCATGGTTCCTTTAAGCTCCACCTTGTCTACAAATAAAAGACGGGCTTGTTCGGCGGAGGTTATACCTTTATGAACTGTTCTTGAGCTCGGATGGTGTTGGTTAGAGCATAATAGTGGGGCCATTGTAGAGATTGCAAGACTTTTTCTTAATTACGAGTAATGCTAGCTATTTTCACTTCCGGGAATTAGCAAGTCATACAATGTAGCGTTTTGTGAAGAAGAGGTTTCTATTGATGATGTACGACCTTGTGCCTGACATGGAATGGGTTAGCTTTGGTATTGAATAAGGTCTTGATGCTGCTAGACACTAAGCATTGACCACTGAATATAGCTTGCCGATCCGCTGTATGCTCGTTTGGGCTCGGCCAGGATCTCCACAAGAAGTAGCTCAGACTTATTAGTGGTTACCTGTATTCAGCTTTTGCGTATTATTGGTACCTAGTGCTTGCATTGATTGTGTAAGAAGCCCGGTCACCCTTATTGCCGAATGTGACCGCTGAATCTCATCATGTGTTGGAGGAATCGTATTCCAACACGTTGTGGTAGAACTCAATGTGTTTGCGGACTGATTTGTGATCAGTAAACACTTTTCCAAGCTTATTGCGTACGCCATAAATGGAATCTAGTATTTCATCAATGCGTGATACAATTTGAGCTTCTAAGAGCTCTGGGCATCGGAGGTTATGTATGATGGAGGGGGAGTGAATCCCACATCTTTTGCACTTTGGGTAATCGCTGCCAAATAGTTTACGCAACGAACCGTCTGTGAGGCTTTTTCCACTGGGTAGTTGTGATGCCAAACTTAGGATTGCCTTGGGGCCTGCAAGCACTTCACCGGAAATGTTAGAGCAGATATATCAATTCACGTCAGCCATGATAATTAGTAAAACTCCTAAGCTTCAGATTCTTTGCTTTATTCATTTGGAATTGAATGAGTTTCCAGCTGATATTAATTAGCCGAATAGCCGACACGCTATTGTATTCTTCGTGAGTATTCGGCAACTCCATTGCCGAGTACTGTCAATGCACGTGACTAGTTATGCAAAGGCTATTTAGTTTTGGCCTTAACTGTAATATAGTAAATAAAATACGTGTGGATAAAATAGTTAAGATATATTTGCTTGAATATTCAAAGAAAAGTATGACTATTTATTCTTGAAAAAAGGGAGTGGACTTGGCTAGACCATTGCTTCCTTTGTACAGCAAATTGGGCCAGAAAACGAGTTAAGAAAAAAGATAAGAAAAAGTTCCAAGAAGAACAAAGAAGAAATTCAGAGCATAATAATAGTATGTTTATTTGAGGCTATATCTATAGTAGGATCCCAAGTGAGATTTACAAACCGTCGCCTACTACCAAGGACGGTGCCGCTATAGAGTTGTCTGGAGAAGGCCCAGGAGCAGAGATAAAATACTTACGGCTAGTGCTGAAGCAAAAGAGGAAGCTACCAGTTTACCACTGACATAAAATATTTGCATCTTGTAGTGTGATGTAAGGTAGGTCTTGTTGGAGTCAATGAGCTCTTGTCGTTCTTTGATAGGGTACACTAGTGTCCAGGGTCATGTGGATCTTCTTGATGAAGGGGCATGCATAGAGTTCGTTGTTATAATAATATGTTTATTTACTTCTATAGCTATACTAGACTCCCCTAGGAGGTGGTATTGATATTTCACCGCCTAAAAAACCAAGGATATACCCATCCAGAATTAACGTGTAGAATCCTTTAAGGGTCGGATAAGTGGTGGGCCGGGGCGAGGGAGATCATCAGGATTTTTCTATCAGATTGAGAGACGATATTCTTGGGTTGGGTATCGAATTGGTCGCAATTTACGGAATCCTACTCTCTACTATGAGTGTTAACATAATAGGTCAATCTGTCTGCAGTTTCTAGGTATTTGTCCGTGGGTTTTGACACCTGAATTTTGACCTGGATAGTGATTTAGCCACGTTTTGGTGAGGTAGATTGGGGTTTTAAGTCTGACGTACTTAGCGTAGTCTCTTCTCTGATGGGGACTTCGCACTAGTAATAATAAATAAATAATAAGTAATAGTAGTAGTGAGCTCAATAAGATACGTGGTAGTAGTGGTAGTGTCAGGCTATCTTACAGACGTAAACTATATCTATTTTGAACTAAAGATCTTCAAGTCTAAACTACCATCTTTTATACCTGCATCTCTCACATATACGTGTCCACTATGTGATAGCGGAGTCATACTATGCATCGTAATAGATCGGCGTCCATGCTCCCTATGTTGTCCATTCCGCTTATCACGTGACCATATTCTTGTATCATACTTCGCATGATGTCAAAGTCATGTTCGGTTTACAAGAACCGAATAGTTTCCTGTTGTCCAACCTCGCGGGGGAGGGTCCATGTGTCAAGTTTGACAAAGGCAGCGATGCCCCCAAGTGCCGCGGTGAGTATTCTGAAAATTTCTTTGGCGTCACGGGCCCCGGTCTCAATTGAGTATTTCGAGTTCTCGGTTCGGGAGGGGTTGGCGGCGTCGTAAGGTTGGATGAGCTTTTGTTCGACGCTTTGTCGGCTCCAAGTTTGTGGAAGCGGCGTTCTTGAACGTATTGGAGTGATGTGATCGCTTGTTTGGTCTTCTGAGGAGTCGGTGCCGACATCGTCAGTGAGTCCGAAGACTTGTTTAGTTTGGCGGTTGGGTTGGGTTGCTGGTGCTCTGGTGCTGTTTGGATCAATTTCAAGTTGGTTAATGGGTTCACCTTGAGAATCCATGCAGTTTACTGTCGTTTAGGGCCCCGATGGGTCGCCCGGAGGTTCAAACTCATTTTGTATTTCAGCAAATTGGGAAGGGCTCATTTTTAATCGCCTGTAGAGGTCGTGGGTGCGATCCGGCATGGTCTCGGGCAAGCTTAACATACAATAAGAATATCTTGTATGTTTATCATATTGTAAGTCATAAAAATATTGTAGTCCAATTGGACTATTCAATTGCTTATAGATCTCTAAGCACAATCCCAGTACCCCACAGATTACAAAATATATTACAAGGGGATCAGGTGAAAGTCATGTGACCAAGCTTATAACCTGGCTTGTTGAAAAATTTTTTAAATCAGATCAGGACGTGTGGCCGAGTGGTCTAAGGCGCCCGACTCAAGAGTTAATCTCTTCGGCTGTATAAGCTGAGTATTCGGGTCTCGTAAGAGGCAAGAGTTCGAATCTCTTCGCGTTCACTATGATTTATATTGCCGGGCTAGCCTAATTGGTTAGGGCGTCTGACTTCTAATCAGGAGA
The DNA here is from genome assembly GCA_020342235.1 of Saccharomycopsis phalli. NCBI lineage: Eukaryota > Fungi > Ascomycota > Saccharomycetes > Ascoideales > Saccharomycopsidaceae > Saccharomycopsis > Saccharomycopsis phalli. The sequence continues at coordinate 1,802,333 of CP073215.1, forward strand.
CTCTGGGTTCGAGTCCCAGGTCCGGTGTATCCTTTTTTTAGTATTTATTAATCATTATTTTTAATCACACCTAAAGTAGACAGACGTATATCCGTGAAATGTACTTGTTCTATCCGAGTTCGTGGTCTCATAACCATGAATCGTGATGTACTTATACCAAGGACGTGACTCATTACCCTACCTATATTGTTCTGTAGAAAGGATTTACTGTCTCCTAGTTAATTAGTTAAGGTTTTTATAGACAGAATGTATTACGATGTCTATTAGACCCATTATGTGAAAACGAAAGTCGTTATTGATACTTCTTTACTACCATATGCGGTATAATACAAAAAGTAGATAATGAAGTTGTTGCATTTTTGTCTTAGAGGCAGAAGCCCTAGATTTATTGATGACATGACTATTGTCAAAAAGGGTACCCGTGACGACATTGAGCACACGATACATGCTTGTTTGGGCGAATGTCACGAATAGTGACAAGAGAATATCAATTGTTTTCATTATGGACACAAATTCCACTACATTAGATCCGGAAAGAACCGAAGACGAGTGCCGACATGTGCTTGTAGCCCATAACTTCCAAACGAAGGAACAAAATTGGATACAAATCAAGCTAAATTATTGAGAATTACCGATGAAATGCAGCCCAGCTTCCGAAGTCATCACAAACAAACATTCTCCAAGATATGTCACACGGTTGAACGAATACTATACTTCACTCGGATAGCGCATGACACAACAGGCAACAAAACGATAATATTATTAAAAACATATGTAATGCCGATTATTTCATGTGGTATGGTGATTTTTTTTGACAACATTACTGAAACCCAATGGGATCAAGTGAACGTTATGTTCAACTCAATATTGAGACCGACAGTGGAATTCCCATACCAGCTTCCATATCAATTATCTACACCGAAAGTTGCAAACAACCACCTCAAGTACCACTCAAATATCTTACAATAAACAAGGCAATGCGATGGTTCATGGACACATCTAATTGAACCCGGTTGGTGCCAGTTCACTACAACCAGTATGAATCGACAGATCATCAAAAGTATGCATTCCAAAATAACACATTATCCAGGATATGCTAAGAGTGATCGCAACGCAGATTCCACACACCAGAATCTTTGAGGCCATCACAAAACTACTTGTGAAGAGGACTGACTATATAGTAGAACAAAAGAGACTTAAGAAGGACTATCATTTAATAAGGATGTTTTAACACTCCCACATTCAGATGCCTCAGGAAATGACATCACAATAAGTAATTAAAGAATGTCAGGATACTATCACCTTGCACTGTGACTACCTCACACTGTGACTACTTCCCAAGGCATCACCAAAAAAGCGCGAGGAATGAACATAAAACTATTCATCGTCTGCAAAAATGAAACCAAGATCCTCTTATGGGAGGAGTCTGCGGTTCCCAAAATGATCTTCAGCTTGTTTTTTCAATTACTTGGTGGAGCCAACCTCACAGGCGGCGAATTGCTATGGTTATTTGGAAATGAGGGTCTGATAAATACATACGCAAACACATAGAGTTTTACAGGAATGTGATGGAGCATGACACTGCTAACACATGATGAGACTGAGTGAGCAAGCCTGTCTTAGACAAGAGTGCCCAGGCTTCTATATTCGATTTTTGAAGGGTTCATCAATGCGTTCTGCAGTCCGTTAATGTTTTGGACTTAATGATCAAAAGGAAAGAGAAGACTAAGAGAAGGCATTGTACTATTGCATATAACTAAAGGAACAAACCCAGAATGCGGTCATGAATAACAAAATGGTAGGTATCTATAACAAGGGAAGATTCCAGTGCTACATATAATAGAAGTAACGGTGAAATGACTGGACAGAATAGCAGTCGGCGGGGACATGCAAAGATGACGCCTAACGTGTTGCCTCTTTGACATGTGGGCTTATCATACGTATTAAGTCAGGAGAGGTCTCCGAGCTCAATGATAGAGTCAAGAGTAGCAGTGTGAGATATAGCACGTTGATCCGGCATGATCCAGGAGGTAAAAGGTGGATGTGAGGCATTTAAATCACCCATGATGACCTCTTTGAAGCGGCAACCACAGGTTATGAGGTAATGCTGGACCGTCTGTGTGGCTCAAAGAAAATGGCCTAGCCAAGTCCATTCCCTTCCCACATCAGCATGGTCTTTCTCATAATTTCCTATCATTGTTTGAAGATCTTAATTGCTTTACGCTGAACATCTTTTTCTTAGTTCTTTTTCTTGTCATTTCTTTAACTTGTTTTCTGGGCCAATCTCTTATGTATATGCAATGGTCTAGCCAAGCCCATTCGCTTCTACAAGGAGAACATGTCTCCCTTTTTTTTAGTATACATAATCAAACAAATATATTTTAGCTATTTTACTAACTCATATCCTAGTCACTATATTATAAAATATCTAATATCTTCATTATAACTGGCAGTGAATGAGCGTTGCATTTTCCACATGGTAGGCTTTAGTTAGACTTAATCTCGTTCGGGATCTCCAGGGGCGGTGTCTCGAGAGGTTTGTTGACTTGAGATGTTGTCCTCTGGCGAATTGTCTTGAACCTGGGCTACAGGCGTGGTCTCGCCATTTGGAGTAGCTGTTGGGGGACAACTAGAGCGGGGTCTCTTGTAATTGGGTTTTCGTTTCAGATTGACTACGCGTGACTATCTCGCTGTGTTGGCTTGTGATCTATTCCGTTGGTGGGCACATTTATTGCCGTTTTCTTGGATTTGACCGCTCTCTCGTGGCGTACACTGGGAGGGGATTAATCCCGTTAAGATAAAATCTTTGCTTGGTGAAGTAGGTGGCGGTATCTTCATTTGGAAAGAAGAGCTTGGCACAGTAAGTGTCGTTGTTGTCTTCTGGGATGTTGTCCCAGTCAATGTGGACATCTTGTTTAATGAGAGCTCGTGGAGGGGCTGAGAAGAGTGGGTCCTCCCAATCTAAATCTTTGATGTTTTCGACGAGGAAAGCGTGAAGGTTGGCTGGTGAGAGACGGAGTGGAATGTTTCCCAAGACGCGCGTGGCCCAAGGGCTCAGGTCAAGAAGTCCTGGTGATTCAAAGATGGCCACAACAGTATTTTTTTCCTCCATACTCAATGGCTTGGAAACGTGAATTCTGATTTGTTTGGAACGGGTGAGTGAGACGTGAGTCACTTCTGGAAAATGTTCAAGCAAAGCTCTGAGCTGCTTGCCTTGGTGGGCCCTTTCGGCTCGGGAAGATGGATATGGATTTGGATTCTTAATGCAGAAGAGTTTCCCTTGGGCATACAATTCCCTTCCGTCAACATAACCAGGTTCATTGAGGTGCAATTTTTGAGTTGGGCGAGTTGAAGATGGTTGTTTTTGCAAGTCAGCGGCGGCTACTTGGGAGTAGCTGGTGTCTGTGGTGGACCTGAGTAGAGCCCTCAGCTCCCGGACGTCGGCCAAGAGAGTATCGTAATTCTTTTGAACTCTGTGTTGATACTGAATGAGGTGGTTGATGTGCTCTGTGGTTGATCTTTCCCAGTCAGATGTAGGCTGTCCAGAGTAGTACTGCAGGATGACAGTATTAGTGTTATGAGCCCATGGCCCAACGTGGTCCGACATGTTGTCTGTGGGGGTAAGAGGGCCTAGCTCTACGAGCTCTTTTGCGATGGGCTGAGGTAGATGGGATGTCGGCCAGACGGTTATGGGTGCTGGTAAAGGATATTCTGTTCCGTGTTGGGCAGCGGAGCTGCTCTTAGTGGCAAAAATAGGGGGTTGGTGCGATGCAGTTGCATCTGACCATGGTTCCTGGATTGGCTGCCGCGGCAAGCCTGGGTGATTTTCAGTCATCAGCGGATTGCCCAGGGGACCTGCCCGGGACGATTGATGAACCGAGGGAGCCTTTGACCCGTTGTATACTTTACTTTCAGAAACGTGATTCCTGGATGCAAGATTTTTCATGTTCTATAATTTTCCAAAAATAACATATTTAATGCAGTCACTGCACAATTAACAACATCATTCGGTGATCCATTCGGTAATTCAAAATATAGATTAACAAGGTACTAAATAAGACCAAAGCCAATCAGATCAAGCTTGTGAAAAAACAACTTTCCCTAACGGGCCTAATTGGTAGCTCCTTGCAACTTTTCTGTCTGCTCAAAAGTAGTATCGCTTCCAGGGCTCACAACATGTAGTAATCTAACATTTCTCTCAATGGCTTCCATATCTTAATATTGTAAATATACTAATTCTTGTTAATCTATCTAGCTCTTTCACAGATATTTATATTGGTTTAAGCGATGGAGTATTCCCTTCTTCTAGCTATTTCACAGCTATTCATATAAGTTTGAGCGCCGGAATATTCCCTTGTTCTAACTGTCTACCATTTTTATATGCTTCTCTGAGATGTATGCAGTTATTCTTAGTCCCTGAGATCTTAGTCCCTGAGATCTTCGACATCTGAAACTCTACGAAAATCTGGAGCAGTGACAGGGTTTGTGGTTACGGGCCCCGTCCTTCAAACGGGTGAGATGAGGTGAAAAAAATTGGCGAGGCATCACCTTCATCCATGTCAAGCATTGCACAATATTCTTGGAAATCAGTAAATAGCGGAGCGTTGGCGATGTTCGACGTGATGTAATAATAGTGGCTGTCACAACCACAAATGGTAAAGAAAAGCATGGTAAGAGTATCTTGGATCGAGAGGCAAGTAATGTGACTGTGCAGCGTGTTGATGTAAATTGAGGCAATTCTGATACTTGGCTTGTGGTGGAAGTTCACCGAAAATCTGCAGGAGCTGAAATGGTTTCTTGCAAAGCAAAGAGAAAGTGTCCTTGAGGATGTTGATAGCATAGCTGATGTCGGGGAACAGCTATCGATGTAGACGGTAGCATTCTGGTTGATGTTGGGTGGAGAATCTAGTAAGATGTGGGAAAGAATAATAAGCGTTGGAAAAAAGATGGTTGGGCGTGGTGCAAAGGAAGTGGTAGTATCAGTTGTGAGTGAGAATTGATGTGTATCAGGGCAACGAAATGAGTTTCCTACTGTGTCATGGACATAGTGGATGACTGATTGTTCAAATTTAGTGACGTGGCGGTATGCGAAGCGTCCCAAAAGTATTACCAGGAGAGATTAACAAATTACTGGGAAAGTGTAAAATGTGGTGCCAAAAAACATCTGACCTTTGTACAAAAAATTGTATCTAGGATGATTCAAATAGTCAGCCAAGCAAGGCGGAATAATGAGACACATGATGGTCACGTTATGACGAAAGACGGGAAATAAAGTCCACAACGATTAAAGTGTTGGTAAGAAAGCTAAGATTATCCGGCTTACAATACCTTGAACTAAGGTACTACTCGATTTGGAAGCGAATACGACAAATATATTGATAGATTACTTAGAAGAGGGATTGAAGGTATGAGAATCTTGCGGTGTAGTAATTGTCACTGTCAGCATAGCAGTGACGTAGCTCAGTACTATGGCGAGTGTGACAACATTTAACAATTGCAGGAAACTTGGTGGAATCAAAGTGGTGATAGCAACTGAGAAAGAAAACTCATCCGGGACGTCGATTAGCATGGGGATCAGGGACTCAGCAGGGCACGAAGCGATGCTACTGGATATGGAAGCAGAGCTGATCAATATATCAGCATTCTAAGTGAAGCCAGTGTCAATGACTGTAAGTTGCGGAACAAAGCGGAGTGGTGGAGATCCCATTATGTACATTGCGAGTTTGAAAAAAACTGAGGTGAAAGAAAAAGCAAGTGGATGTAGCAGATAATGATGAAAGGTATTATCAATGTGTAAAGTTTAGAGTTCTCTGTGTCTTAGTATTGGTGTCGCCATGTATTATAGTAACTAGGATAGGAGTTGGTAGAATGGGCAAAATATACTGGCTTGACTTTTCAGAGAAGAGACTATTTACTTATATTTGGAAATGAAGCACAATTACTAAAAAGATAAGGAAACTGTGAGAAGATCAGGAATTGGTGTAGCTACTACGATAAGAAGTGAAGTATCATGTCGTGGTTCACAACCACTGCAGAATAGTTCACTAATGCGAGGTTGGCGTTGGTGATGTCTCACCAACCTATAATAATAATATTTATTTTTGTATTTAGCTATATATTGTATCCGGCAATACGGTTATTAGACAGATATATTTTCACTCAGGAACATCCTGAGGCAGCATTGCTGTTGAAGAAAACCCTTTGTCAACCCTCACTTGGTTGCTTGGGATTAAAAACTTCAATGGGAGCAGTCTTATTGTTGGTACTTAGTGATTGTGTTGATTATGTGAGAAGCCTGGTCACCCTTGTTGTCGAATGTGATCGCTGAATCTCATCATGTGTTGGAGGAATCGTATTCCAACACGTTCTGGTAGAACTCAATGAGTTGGTGGACTGATTTTTGGTCGGCAAACACTTTTCCAAGCGTATTGCGTATGCCATGAGTGGAATCTAGTATGTCATCGATGCGTGATAGAATTCGGGCTTCTAAGAGCTCTGGACATCGGAGGTCATGTATAATAATAATAATATTTATTTTTGTATTTAGCTATATATTGTCTCCGGCAATACGGTGATTCGACAGATATATTTTCACTCAGGAACATCCTGAGGCAGCATTGCTGTTGAAGAAAACCCTTTGTCAACCCTCATTTGGTTGCTTGGGATTAAAAACTTCAGTGGGGGCAGTTATATTGTTGGTGCTTGGTGCTTGTATGGATTGTGTAAGAAGCCTGGTCACTCTTGTTGTCGAATGTGACCGCTGAATCTCATCATGTGTTGGAGGAATCATATTCCAACACGTTCTGGTAGAACTCAAGGAGTTTGTGGACTGATTTTTGGTCGGCAAACACTTTTCCAAGCGTATTGCGTATGCCATGAGTGGAATCTAGTATGTCATCAATGCGCGATAGAATTCGAGCTTCTAGGAGCTCTGGGCATCGTAGGTCATGTATGATGGAGGGGGAGTGAGTCCCACATCGTTTGCACTTTGGGTCATCATTGCCAAATAATTTGAGCAACGATCCGTCTGTGAGGCTCTTTCCGCTGAGTAGTTGTGATGCCAAACTGAGGATTGCCTTGGGGCCTGCAAGTGCTTCCGTGAGGAGGAGCTTGGTTTTGTCTCGGTGCACTTTGAAAGGAGTGGTGCTGATTTTGCGTGCGTTCCTATAGTGGTTTGGGAATGATTCGCTGGTTGAGGTGATCATTGCTTGCCACTCTTTGGTTGCTGCGTCTGAGGCTATTTTCTTGAGCATCTGGATGCGGGTCCGTCTTGGATCTTGCATCGGTGGCGGGTCGTCCTCGAGTCGTTGTTCCTCTAGTGCATAATCCGCGCGTTGTTCAAGTAATCGAGCGGCTGCGTCAAACGTTCTGATATCTGGATTGTGAGGGGCTGTTGCCTGTAACATGTCCTGGATAAGAGGGCGCTTTGGAATTATGATTCTCGTGCTTCCATTGATCGTGGTAGTTTGGAACAAACTTGAGCGGACTGGGTTTTGGCGTGATGTATTCATGAACCATCTCATAGATTTCATTATTGCCAAGGACTTGAGTAGGATCGTTGGTGGTGGAATACCACTTTCGATATAGATGATCGGGGTGGACGTGGGTCTGAGGAGGCCTAGCGCCAGTCGTAGGATTGAGTTGAATATCACACTGACCTGACCCCATTGGGTTTTTGTCATGCTGTTATAGAACACCTCGAGTCCATACGATATGATGGGGACTGCGCACGTTTTGAACAATATTATCGTGGTACGTCCCGTGGTTCCTCGTGTCATTCGGCTTAAGTACCTTATTTGTTCAGCAGTACGGCGCATCTTGGACAATGTTTGTTTTAGATGGCTCCTGAAGCTGAGTCTTGAATCAAGGGTAATGCCTAATAACTTGACCTCGTTTGTTTCCTCCTTTCGTCCTCCGTTCGGAAGTTGGAGGCTAGATTCACAGTTCGGTAACCGTCTTCGATTCGGGAAGAATCGTATGTATTGTAGTTTCGGGCCATAGTCAAAGCTTGTGAAATTCTCTTGACCCCATTGATGGCATTCCTGTAAGCATCGTTGAAGTGTATGCTCAATGTCGCCTCGGGATCCCGTTTTGACAATTGTAATGTCATCAATGAATCCTAAAGCCACAGCCCCTTTCCGCTCAAGCCGGTTGTAGAGGTCGTGGGTGTAGATCATGAAGAGGATTGGAGAGATTGGAGAGCCTTGTGGGACACCGAACGTAACGGGGAGGTGCTGGTCTGATAACTGTCCATCAATTTTTAGCTGAGTGCTTCGGTTCTGGAGGAAGTTATTAGTCCAATTAATTATCTCGGGTGGAGCGCCGACGGCCTGCATCTTTTGTAGTAGGATCGGGTGGCTCATGTTGTTGAAGGCACCTTCAATGTCGACTAGGACTGCTCCGGAGTGGCTGGAGTTGTCTAGTGGCATTTTCTGGTTGTCCTTGAGGTGAGTCTGGGCGTGGACCTTGAGGTTATTTACTAAGGTTGTAACCGCATCCGTTGCGCAGTACCCTTTGCGCCCCCCAAATTGGTAAGATGGAAGTTGGATTTTGGCAACCAATCTTTGGGTCATGATTGACTCGAAGATTTTCCCAAGTATATTGAGTAAGCTAATTGGTCGAAATGATTTTGGTGTCTCGTAATTGGCCTTTCCCGGTTTCGGGATTACTACCGTGATGCTGGTTTTCCACTGTTTGGGGAATGCTCCAAGTTTGAGGCACGCGTTGTAGATCAATTCCAACTGGTCAGGGAAGGTTTTCCCATGCCAAAGCTCCCTGATTTGACCAACGGTGAGCTGGTCAGGACCTGGAGCTTTTTTGAGCTTTAGGTATCTGATGGTGTTGAATATTTCCTCCTTCGTTATTGGTTCGATGTCGTCCCAATGAGTGTTGTGCGGTTGGAACGAAGCTGGCGTGAGGCTCTCACCTACAGTGATCTGTGGGTAAAAGGTTTTGCCAAAGGCTTCGTGTTGTTCCTCGTACAGTTTCATCATTCTATGGCGCTTTGCTGGGTTTGTGTATCTGTAAGCAGTCCAGATGGTGGTGTGGTCCAACTTGAGTAAGAAATCATTCCAGCACTTGGATTTGGCTTTTTGAACAGTTTCCTGAAAGGCCTTCTGAGCATTGCTTCGTTCTGGATTGTCCATTGCGAGGCTTGTGACAGTTCTATACGCGTCTTTGACTTCTTGAGTGAACCACCTTTTTGAGCGGCTATTTACTAGTTTCATCGGGGTGTTTCTGTCAATTAGTTGCCTTAGACTCTGGGTTAACTTGGCGGATGCCTTGTTTAGTTCATCCTCTGTGTGGATGGCGCTTGCGAACCGACGTTTATCTAGTGTTGCACGTACCTTTGACCAGTCCGTTTTAGAGTAGTTATGCACCGTTTTTGGCTTGATCTTGTTCGACATGTCGGGAGGGCGGAGTGATACGCGAAGACCGAAGTGGTCGGAGCCGAATTGCCGAAGCTTTGGCTGTGGTGTCACTTGCCCTTCCAACTTATCGCTGATTAGTATAACATCAAGAGTGTTACCGTCACGGTGTGTGGGCTGGTCGATGATGTTAAGGCATTGGAGTTTCCCCATTTCCATGATGTCATCGATCCTCAGTGTGGCCTTCCGTGCTTCCACCCCTGCTATGTTGCGAGAGGTAAAGGCTGGGTGGGCTGCATTGAGGTCGCCCATGATAATTCCATTGAAAATTCCTTGTTTGTCTATAATGTAGTTTCTTACTAGTTTTAGCGACCGGGACTTGAGGTGGGCCTTGGAATCGTGCGGCGCATTGTAGATGTTGATGATGTCTACAACTTGCTTTCGTGATTCTAAGGTGATTCCCACACAGTCTCTATCTTTTAATTCATTGATATACCTTGTGCGGTAGCCATATTGTTGATCTTTAATTTTCTTGTTAACATATGTCGTGGCCCTAGGTCGGGCTGACTGGTCGTTTACCTCAGGGAGGTAATCATATTTGTCATAGGCGGCGTGGTTGCAAGTCTCATCGGGGTTGCACTGACGTGCAGTCTCCTGGACTAATAGTATTACTGCCGAATTCTTGTAATGGTCAAGGACCGCTTCTAGATGCGGCCTTCGTTTCTGGATGTTGATCGAGATGATTGTTATCTTCATTGTGATCCAACTTGGCTTGAGTCACTGTGGGAAACCATCTGAGTTCGACTTGACCGTAGATTATATCTTGATGTCGAGTTCTCATCAGGAGCTGGGTAAGTCTCCGTCGTATTGATCACTAGATCTTTTGGGATCTTGGGTTGACTGGAGGGGTTACTCGTGGCGTTTGGGTTTCCCGGTGTGCCGCTTTGTGCGGTGGAAGCAGGAGGGATGGAAGATGGTTGGCTCGTTTTTGACTTGGAGCCGCGGCTTCGGCGTGGCCGTCGCGGTGACTCTTTGAGGAGGTCAAGGTGAGTCCGTTTCCGGATGTTGCGCTTTCCCTTGTACTCGGTTAGTCTGTGGATTTCTCCTTCGATGCAGTAGCGTTGTTCTGACGCGAATTGCGCTGTTGCCTCGTCCGGGAAGAATAACCGAGCTGAGTAGCGTTTTGTGCATTCGATAGGGATTGTGGACCAATCCGGCATGTTTTCTGGGCTAATGAGTGGTCTTGGTGCGGAACACAAGGCTTCTCCTTCCCACTGCGCATTTCTTAAGGTTCTCGAAATTTCGAGTGCGACGTTGTCGGGGGAGAAGGTTGCTGGGACGTTTTGGATTACCCGTGAGACCCATGGTTTTGTGTTGAGTGGTCCTGGTGATCCGAGCGCAGATTGGAGTGTCAACTTGTTTTCGTCGGTGAAGGGTTCGTTTAGGTGGACCCGGAAGTGGTGCGCCGCGGTGAGGCTGATCATGCTGATCTTGCATGCCGACTGGTCAATGATGGCTTTGGACTCAACTTCGAATTGGATGCGTTTTGCAGCACTCCATGTTCGACTTTGAGGATTAACGTAATACGCTAATCTGCCAGCTGTTTCAAGGTCTTTGCCAGTTGGTCTTTGCTCCCGGGTTTTGGTTCTGGTTGCAGTGTGGCCACGTTTTGATGAGGTGGCCGGGGGTGCGAGGAATGCATGTTGGGTTTGTAGAAATTGAATGGCTTCCTCCTGTCCAGCTTGGCGGAGGAAGGTGGTTGAATCAAGTTTGTAAAACCGGGCGGCCCCAGAGATTGCGTTAGTGAGTACTCCGTAGGCCTGTATAGCGTCACGAGCCCTGTCCTCAAATGTGTAATTTGAGTTCCCGCTTTGGGAGGGGTGGTCAGTTTCATAAGGTTGGATAAGCTTTTCTTCGACGTTTTGTCGGTTCCAAGTTTGTGGGGGTGGCGAGATGGCACCCGGTGGGGTGTTGTATCCGCTTGTTTCGTGTTCTGAGGGGTCGGTTTCGTCCTCCTCGGTGAGGCCATAGGATTTTTTAATTTGGCCGTTGGTGTGTGTTGCTGGTGCCCTGGCGGCACTTGGGTCAATTTGAAGTTGGTTAATAGATTCGCCGTGGGAATCCATGCGGTTTGCTGTTGTTTGGGGCCCTAATGGGTCGCCCGGGGGTTCAAACTCATTTTGTGTTTCACCAATTTGGGAAGAACTCATTTTTTTTCATCTTCATACATGTGAAGCATTGCACAATATTCTTGAAAGTCAGTAAATAGCGGAGTATTGGCGATGTGCGACGTGATGTGGTAGGAATGGCTATTACAACCACAAATGGTAAGGAAAAGCGTGGTGAGAGTATCATAGATCGAGAGGAAAGTCAAGTAATGAGACTTTGCAGCGCGTTGAAGTAAATTGAGACAATCCTGATGCTTCGCTTGTGGTGGAAATTCACTAGCGAGTTGTTACAATGGGTGGAGAGTGTATTGTGCGTGTTGGCGAGCTGCATGTGTTTTGGTGCCGAACAAAAGAATGAATTCCTCAAGGGCTGAGGTGGCTTGAATAATTTCGAGGTTGTGCTTAAGGTGGGAAAAGAGGTGATTCATTTCTATTCTGAACGCTGAGATTACTGAGAATCAGCAGGAACTGGAATGGTTTCTTGCAAAGCGAAGAGAAAATATCGTTGAGGATGTCGATAGCATAAGCGTTGTCACTGAATATCTATCGATGTAGACGGTAGCTTTTTTTTCTGGTAGATGTTGGTTGGAGAAACTAGTAAGACGTGGGAAAACATAATAAGCGTTGAAAAAAGGATGGTTGGGAAAGGTGCAAGAGAAGTGATTATATGAGTGGTGACTGAAATTGATGGGCATGAGGGCAACAAAATTAGTTTCCTATTGTGTCATAAATATAGTGAATGACTGAATGATCAACTTTAGTAACGTGTTGGTGTGGTCTGTGGGTATGCCGAACGCTCCAAAAAATATTTCCAGAAGAGATAGACAAGGGATGAGAAAATGACTGGGAAAGTGTAAAGTATGGTGCCAAAAAGTATCAGACCTTTGCATAAAAAATTGTATCTAGGACGATTGAGATAGTCAATCATGCAAGGCGGAATAATGAGACGCATGATGGTCACGTTATGACGAAAGACGAGAAATAAAGTCCACAACGATTAAAGTGTTGGTAAGAAAGTTAAGATTATCCGGGATATAATACCTTGCACTAAGGTATTACTCAATTCGGAAGCGAATACGACAAATCTATTGATAACCTATTTGAAAGGGGAATCTAAGGTATGGGAATCTAAGGTATGGGAATCTAAGTTATGGGAATCCAAGGTATGGGAATCCAAGGTATGGGAATCTAAGGTATGGGAATCTAAGGTATGGGAATCTTGCGGTGCAGTAATCGTCACTGTCAGCATAGCAGTGACGTAGCTTAGAGCGATGGTGAGTGTGATAACATTCAAGAATTATAGGACACTTGGTGGAACCAAAGTGGTGATAGCCGGGGAGAGCGAAGATCCTTGCGGGTCGTTGATTGGCACGGGGATCAGGTGACGTAATCTAGCAGATCCTTATGGCATCCATATCTTCTATTATAGATAATTCATCTTCTTGTTACTATTCTAGCTATTTTCTGTCCTATTTATATTATTCTTTAAGATGCATTCAGTTATCCTTAACTTCAGATGTCTGTACCGGTGATCTCCTTAATGTATGACCCCACTGTCCATCTCCTTAATTTATGAGATCCCCAATAGGACGATCTCCTTAATCTCTAGGATTTTCGACATCTTCAACATTTAATCTCTCAGATCTTCGACATCTTCAACACCCTCCCTTAACTGAAAGCTTCTCATTCCACACAGAAATTAACTCATTGAATTTACTATCTGCTAGAATCTTTGTGAGCACGTCTGCAATATTTCTTCAGCACCAAGTTCTTCATCCTATGGTTCTAACCATCAAAGCATTTCTTTGACCCTACCGCCAATTATAGTTTCTTCATTTCTTTGATCAATCGTTTCTGAAGCCTTCCACTTCAATTTCCTGCGCCATAGACATAGCGGAATAATAGCAGCTACCTTCATCAAAAACTAAGCATGCGTCACCGTAGCAATAATTAGTTTCGTCGGATAAAACAACCGACACCTCTCATAGTGCTTCATATTATATGTAGACTCCATCATCAATGGAATTTCATCAAAACTTGATAACCCATCAGTCATAACTGTTTTCCATCAGCACTTCTCCGGTTCTTTATTCGCATATATCAAACTCTTCACTTAACTGCCTTGATGCATTCATTCCTTTACCCCATTTTGCTAAGAATATCAGGAAAATATCAACCCATGACGGGCTCCCATGAAACTGGTGAATAACTTTATTTCCAAATCTTCCACTTTAATCAGTCCTAACTATACCAACTCAGTGCAGTGATCCTTTACTCTGAAGTTGTCTCTCACTGACAATAATAAGCTTAATTAGCACTTCAATGCTTTCTGAAATACTTTCTTTTCTTGTATTTCCTTTCATTGTATCGATGATTTCAATCATGTCAGCTGCATAAATCATCACAGCTCCTTCACTAATCACAGCTCCTTCACTAATCACAGCTCCTTCACTAATCACAGCTCCTTCACTAATCACAGCTGTTTCACTAATTACCGATCTTTCACTAATTACCGATCTTTCACTAATTACCGATCTTTCACTAATCACCAATCTTTCACTAATCACCGATCTTTCACTAATCACCGATCTTTCATTAATCACCGATCTTTCACTAATCACCGATCTTTCATTAATCACAGCTCCTTCATTAATCACAGCTGTTTCACTAATCACAGCTGCTTCACTAATTACAGCTGTTTCACATCATTGTCTTTCATTTGGTCCAACTTTGCTTCTTCGCCAATGAAACTAGAACTTCCTGAGCGTCATTACTATCCTGGTCAATCATATCTATTTGCCACTTGACATCCATGTCTGCTAATAAATCTCCTGACTATCCATAAGTCTCTTAATAAGTCTCCTGACTATCTATAAGTCTCTTAATAAGTCCCCTGACCTTCCATAAGTCTCTTAATAAGTCTCCTGACTATCTATAAGTCTCTTAATAAGTCCCCTGACTATCCATAAGTCTCTTAATAAATCTCCTGAGTATCTATAAGTGTCTTAATAAGTCCCCTGACCTTCCATAAGTCTCTTAATAAGTCTCCTGACTATCCATAAGTCTCTTAATAAATCTCCTGAGTATCTATAAGTCTCTTAATAAGTCTCCTGACTATCCATAAGTCTCTTAATAAATCTCCTGAGTATCTATAAGTCTCTTAATAAGTCCCCTGACCTTCCATAAGTCTCTTAATAAGTCTCCTGACTATCCATAAGTCTCTTAATAAATCTCCTGAGTATCTATAAGTCTCTTAATAAATCTCCTGACTATCTATAAGTCTCCTAATAAGTCTCCTGACTTTCATAAGTCTCTTAATAAGTCTCCTGACTTTCCATAAGTCTCTTAATAAGTCTCCTAATAATCCCAACACAGAAATCCGATACCTCTTTTCCCCCTTTGACAGCTGAACCATACTAGGGTCAGCTTCATTCGAGGTAGAGGATCCACTATTAAGTGCTTCTCTAAAACTCCTCATAAATTTGATTCACAGGATTATTAATATTCTAATAAGTATCTTTGGGCAGTCTATTTTGCAATAAAATTCCATTGAGAGCATCTAATCCATTAGTTGCTTTAGTCAATAGACCATTGGGCGAACTGTCTGGTAAACCACGACCCCCCATTAACAAGATACTGAACAAGACCAATGCCATACGGATCAAACTTCTGAACGAACACCTTTGCCCATCTGGCATAACTGGTAGCTCTTCGCAACTTTTCTGTTGGGTGAAAAACAGCCGCGCTTCAGGGTAACTCATAACCTGACGTAATCTAGCAGATCCTTATGGCATCCATATCTTCTATTATAGATAATTCATCTTCTTGTTACTATTCTAGCTATTTTCTGTCCTATTTATATTATTCTTTAAGATGCATTCAGTTATCCTTAACTTCAGATGTCTGTACCGGTGATCTCCTTAATGTATGACCCCACTGTCCATCTCCTTAATTTATGAGATCCCCAATAGGACGATCTCCTTAATCTCTAGGATTTTCGACATCTTCAACATTTAATCTCTCAGATCTTCGACATCTTCAACATCAGGGACTTGGCAGGTCCTGAAGCGATGCTACTGGAGATGGAAGCAGAGCAGATCAAAATATCATTATTCTAAGTGAAGCCAGTGTCAATGGCTGCAAGTTGCGGAACTAAGAAGGGTGGCGGAGATCGGATTATGTACATTGTGAGTTTGAAAAAAACTGAGGTGAAAGAAAAAGTAGGTGCAGGTAGCAGATAATGATGAAAAGTATTGACAATGTGCAAAGTTTAGAGCTGTCTGCGTCTTAGGTTTGATACCTCCATGTATTATAGTAACTAATATAGGTTGGCAAAATGGCTAAAATATATTGGTTTGACTTTTTAGAGAAGAAAAGGAATTGGTGTAGCTACTAAGATAAGAAGTAAAGTATCATTTTATTTCAATGTACGTTGAATAATGCATCAAGCATTATTGACAAAAGATTATTCGTTAATATCATTCTTAATCAATGGAGCAGTGGTATATTTAGCCAGACTAATAGGATTTTTGTTGGCATAATGCTTGAGCAATTCTTTCATATCTTGAGAATTGAGATCACCTTTCTCATATCTGCTTTTTGGATTTGGGTTAACTGAAATAAAGTAAGCAACAAGACCAGATACCTGTGCAGCGGCATATGAGGTACCTTTGAGTTCGCCTTGCTGAAAAAAGATTCCTTCACCTTGCTGAAAAAAGATTCCTTCACCAGTGGCAAAAAAATCAATACATTTTCCCCAGTTTGCAAAGTAAGATTCTTGACCACGTAAGTTGCTTGAACCAACAGTGATTGCGTATTTTGAACTGGCGAATGGAATTGTGCAAGCATCTTGGCCTGCGTTACCTGCAGCAATTACCACATGAACATTTGGATTATCTTTAAGGATTTTATCAATAAACTGCAGTGCTTCATGAGGTGGGGCTGATGAAGGAGTATCAGTGTTACCAACACCGATGCTGATAACAATACCTTTTGGATGAGTCTTGAGACGATTTTCATGATAATCATTGATTGCAAAGATAATTCCATTGATAATGTCCTTACCAGTAGATTGATCTTTGAATCTTGTAGGGACGAGGAATATCTTTGCATTTGGAGCAACACCAGCATTTTTTCCGGCAGCAAGAAGGGCAACATTGACTGCATGATAAGAATTATCAGGGGGAGAACGATTTTTGTCAGATTCCTGTCTATAGAGGACTTCGGGTTCATGAACAAAATGGTTTTTGAAATGAGGAAGTGGTATCAGAGGAGCGGTGTCGATGAGGTAGATGGCTACACCTTCACCAGCCTCACTCTGGTATTGATATTTGTAGTTGCCATCAGCAGGTAGAAATTTGGCAGGATTTGAGATACGAGCCAAGTAGTTTGGAGCATTTTCTCGGGTGAGAATTTCAGCAAGAGATAGAGGGAGGAGAAGAAAGAAGAGAATTGAGATGAGCATAATGAAGAAGTAATGGGAAAAATAATGAAGATTAAATATAAGATTGATTATTACAAAAGATATAGCCGTGCATGATATTGGATCGGCGAAGTGGATATAGAAAAAACATAGGATGAGGGATTTATGGTATGGAGTAAAGAGTGTTGGGTGGAACTGCATATGTGCATGAGGGGAAATGTGAGGTAGATGGGTTGAAGAAGAATTTAGAGAGAGAGAAAGTACAAAAAAAAAAAAGAGAATGAAGAGAGGAAGTGGATCAATAGGGAGTGGATAAATAAGGATTTGGGAGGGTCTACTTAGGCATTGTAAGGTGGAGGAAGGGAGAGAGGTAGAGCAATGGAAATGCAGAGGATAGGGCTACATGATACATGAAGAGGAATGAAACGGCACAGTGTTGGTAATGAGAAGTATTATTGTGAGGGATTTCTTCAACATCATTGAATGTCGTGATGTCTGAGTCCGTAGGATATGACACAAGCGGCATCTCGCCGTAAACCATCCTTGTTGAAGATGTCGAAGGTCTGAGAGACCAAGGAGATCGTCCTATTGGGGATCTCATAAATTAAGGAGATGGACAGTGGGGTCATACATTAAGGAGATCACTGGTATATGTCGTAAGCTAGCGTTTCTCTCAATGGCTTCCATATCTTACTATTGTAGATATTCTTATTCTTGTTACTATACTAACTATTTCCTGTCCTATTTATATTCTTTCTGAGATGCCTTCAGTTATCTTTATCTCATGACATCATTATTAGTATGACCTCATATTATTATAAGTTCACTATTAGTATGGCCTGATAACTTTATTAGATTGCTAATGCTATGGCCTCATACTGTTAATATACCATTAACAGAATGACATCATGGTACTAAAAGATAGTAATCTTTTAGTACAAACTTATTTATTATGCATGATGTAATATAATAACTAGGATACGAAGTTGGTAAAATAGCTAAAATATATTCGCTTGACAATTCAGAGAAAAGTCGAACTATTTATACTTGAAAAAAGAGTGAAATAATCTTTCGTCAGAACAGAACTAAGGCCTGTTGGAATTAGTTATCATCTGTAGATTGGTTATTTCGGGAAAGGATAAAGCACAACGGATAAAAGGGAGAAGCACAATTGCCAAAGACGAGCACAATTGATAAAAGACTAGCATAATTACCGTAAGGAAGTGGAAATGGTGCGTAGCCAAGAAGCATGTGAAAATTAAGGGATTAATGTAGCTTCAAGAAAGAAATGTAACCCTTTTTTATTACACATGATGTATTTCAACATGCATTAGCTCTTTCAACACTTTCAACAGGAAGATCTCCTTAATCTCTCAGATCTTCGACATCTTCAACACATTCACCCTTGTATCATCATTATATGGCCATTGTACCCGACACACCAGCGAGCACTACTTATGGAATGCTGTCTGTAATATCAGAACATCTGGTGATCACGACATGTTTACTGTGATCGCTGTCGATATTCAAAAGTAAAACGATGTTCTTGGAGACAATATATAGCCAAGTACAAAAATAAATAATAATATTATTATTAATATGACTATCCTGATAGTACATCTTGTATTTTTACGGTGTGGCAAAATCATTTCCAATTAATTTAGCAGTAGTACGCTTGAACGAAGTAATAGCATTTTTGTTGGAATGAAGATTGAGCAATTGTTTCATCTCTTTCGAGTTATAATCACCATTTCTATATCTACTTGTCGGGTTTGACTTGATTGAAATGAAGTAAGCAACAAGGCCAGATACCTGTGGAGCGGCAAATGAGGTTCCTTGGAGTGGAACACGATTAATTTCAATACCCTCGCCTATAGCAAAAAAATCGACATGTCGACCCCAGTTAGAAAAACTAGATTCATAACCATGGAGATTGCATGAACCAACGGTGATTGTATTTTCTGAAGTGACAAATGGAACTTGACTGGCATCAACCATACCATCACCAGATGGAATGACGATATGAACATTTGGGTATTTGTTGAGAATTTCATCTAACTGATTCAGAAGATCACGAAGAGAGATTGATGGAGCAAAACTATTGGCAATGTTGACATTGATAACAATACCTTTGGAATGAGTGTTTAGACGATTATTGTGATAATCATTGATTGCAAAAGTGATGCCGTTCATAATGTCAGAGGTGGTAGATCCTTTGAACCATGCAGGGACAATGAATACTTGAGCATTTGGAGCAACGCCAGCATTCTTTCCTGCGGCAAGAAGGGCAACATTGATAACATCAGTGGATTGATCAGGCGGTGAACGACTCAGATGAGATTTGCTGGGATAAAGGATTTTGGGTTGATTGTTAAATTGATTTTTGAAATTAGCAAGCAGTTTCAGGGGAGCGGCATCGATGAGGTAGATAGCTACACCTTCACCAGCTTGACTTTGATATCGATAGGTGTAGGGGCCAACGGAGGGTAGAAGTTTGGTAGATGTTGAGATGCGGGCCAAATAGGCAGGAGCATCTTTTTGTAAGATAATTGTAGCAATAGTAAGATGGAAGAGATAGAAGAAGATTGGGAAGAGCATGATGAAGAAAAGATAGAGGGAATATAGAAGATTATATATAAGTTTGAGGGGAAAGGGCGAAGTGAAAGAGATGTATGGGATGAGTATTGGGTGGAAGGGCATAGGGGACTGGAGAAATGTGAGGCAGATGAGATGAAACATGGAGTTGGATATGAGACAGGGATTTGACAATGCATTTGACAATGCATTTGACACGGCATTTGACAAGGCATTTGACAATGCATTTGACACGGCATTTGACAAGGCATTTGACAAGGCATTTGACACGGCATTTGACAAGGCATTTGACAAGGCATTTGACGTAAGTAGGCAGGTGATGCAGAAAGGACATGTGACGTAACATTATCATGCGCCACAAAAGGGTCATGTGATAAGATTTTCATGTGATGTGATAATGGCACGTGATAGCCGTAGTCAGGTGATGTAATTAGCATGTGACGCGGCATTAGCAGTTGTGGCATAGCCGTCAGGTGATACTGTAAGATGAGCGGATGAGCGGATGTGCGGATGTGCGGATGTGCGGATGTGCGGATGTGCGGATGTGCGGATGTGCGGATGTGCGGATGTGCGGATGTGCGGATGTGCGGATGTGCGGATGTGCGGATGTGCGGATGTGCGGATGTGCGGATGTGCGGATGTGCGGATGTGCGATGTGCGGATGTGCGGATGTGCGGATGTGCGGATGTGCGGATGTGCGGATGTGCGGATGTGCGGATGTGCGGATGTGCGGATGTGCGGATGTGCGGATGTGCGGATGTGCGGATGT